>CM059997.1:10497673-11245160 GCA_030463065.1 Aphidoletes aphidimyza | reverse complement strand
TCTTGTGCGGTTCCGTCCTCGTCTCTTAAATTTCGCCCTTTCTTTATTTCTCCTTACTCTATTCGATTGGGGCCGATTTCGGCACCTCGTTTTTTGTTTTACGCCACACCCCCGCAAATCTCGCTTTGCGTTATGTCGGCTGCTTTTATCTGTCTCTCTTATCCAACACTTTATTCCAATGGCTTTTTGAGTTCTCCGCCGTCATTGTTCGATTCGCTGAAGTCCCATCTACGTTGCCATGGGTGCGTCCCCCTGCGCTACTTCGATGCCCCCGTACATTTACTCTGTATTTAGGTCTCAATATACACCTCCTCCCAGCTCAATCTTTCCTCCTATCTTCTCTCTGGTTGCCGTCTGCGTCCCTCGTTCCCTGCAGGCCGCCTCTCACCTTCTCAAACGTCCACCCCCCATCATCGCTTCATGTAATCGCCGCGCTCCTTAGATCCCTTCAATATTTCATAATCTCGGCCCCAATGTGTTTTGCTTTTTCCCTGACTTTCCCTCATTTTCCTCATTTGCTCCGCTAACCTCTTTCCCCCGTCTTACTTAATTCTCCTGCCGCTCTTGCGTTTTACAGACTTTTCGCCTACATTATCCACTTTCTCTATGCTTCGCCCCCCCTCCTGGCTTTCCTCTCCACGTTCACTCAAACTCCCTTACATTACTCTTTTGTCCCACGTGTGTTCTCGTCACCGAATTGTGTTTCAATCTCCCGTGTTTGTACAAACCAATATCCCCCATCTCTCCATATCCACCATGCAATTGGTGAACATCCCTCTGCCCGTTTTCCTTCAGTACCTTCGCTGATTCGCTCAAACCATTACCGCTCCTGTCTGCCCCTCTCATGTCTACGGCACATTCGTTTTGGTGCCGCTATTCCTTCCCTTCCTCGGTTTTTCTACTATCCCCTCCTACTTCCTGCCATCGCTACATTCGCCGCACGTACTCCGTCTGCTGACCCTTCCCGTGCCCGACCCCCTTACGCAACAGTCCTCTACTCTCCCCCCTCTTATTGCCCATCTGTTCTGAATGCCTTGCCCTACTTCTTCTGCTTATTCTCCCTCTACTGACTCGGCGCTGTTGGTCCCCCCTCTCTGACATGTTTTGTCTCCAAAGGTTCAGTCGCAAGCGGTCACCCCTTCCCTCACTGCTCGTCTTGCCCCGCGCCGCGCCGACAATTTACACTTATCCTCCTCTAACTGCATTCTTTTCGCGCCTTTCCTATATTGCTCCTCCCCATCCTGACTCGTCCCACGCCATATCGCTATCCCCCTTATCCATGCTAATGGTCCCCTCTGTACTACCGTTTCCGCTCTGGTGCCCTCACAAGTTAAGCCACACCCACATTTGCCATTTTACGCCGCTCCAGCAACGGCTCTTGTTAGGTATAACCCCCCTCTTGCTTCCCCCGTGGGTCCGTCCCTCTAGGTCCAGTACACTACCATTGTGTTTGTACGTTGTACCAGCAAACATTGCGCCCAGCTTCCCTCAACCCCACCGGTCCACCTTACTAGAGATTTCATAACGCCCCTAAGTTACGCCCCTCCCTGCCTCAGCTCTTGCTCTACCATCATTGCCAAAACATACACATCCGGTTCGTGCCTTAAAGCGGACGCTCATTCTTCTGCGTTCATATCCCTCGCCCTCTCTCTGCGCCGTACCTAATCACCTCCGTTGCCGCTCCTCGTCGCGCCCTTGCGCTCGCATCCTACCAATCGTTTGCACCATGGCGTGCAGCCGCCGTGTCATGCCTCTTACATTTCCCCTGGCCCCCGACTTCGCCCTCTGTCTCCCCCAATCCAGGGGAAATCCACACAATCGGGTCCGCCAGTCACTCAAATTTGCCCCCATACTCCGTCTCTGGGAACACCATCCCGCACCTCCCTCCCTGTCCATCCAAATCCCCTCCAACAACCTTTCTCTCACACTTTAATCAGCATCCTCACGTGCAACACACTTATCCATTCACAGGGCATCAGTCTCTCCAAGCCAACGCAGTCTACATTCGTCCCTCTCGTCTGCCCTTCCTTCACCTACTGCTCGCTCCCGGGCTTCTGCTCCTTAGTGCACGCCCTTGGGCTTTGCCTCTCTTCATGTCGCTACCCGTCCACTTTTGCCTTCCTCGCTCTCGAAACCAAGGACTACGTACTCATCGCCAAAAATCGCCTCTATCATGCTTCTCGTGCTTTCATCTCCGTCGCCACACCTCCGACCCCCAACCGCATTTGCTGGTTTTCCTTCAGTCACCTTTCCTTTCATGTCTCTTTTTCTTCGTGTTCACCCTTTGTACCAATCTTTTACCCCAAGTCATCCACACACCCCTCACCTACCTCAGACGCGTTCGCCACTGTGCCTTATCGTGTTCTCACATGCTTCCTCTCTCCCCCAAATTTCCTCAGGCTCCTTCTTTTGCCATCCAACGCCTCGCAACCCCCCTTCAATCAAATTCCCCCGTTTCTATCAATTTGCCATCGGATTTCTTGTGGTGCCGTCGACCTTCCTCTCCTTTTGCACGTCCCAGCGTGTCTGGCCATCCCCTTGTCCCAGGCTGCCGCTTTTTTCGTTTCCCTGGCGTCTTTATCCATGTCGTTGGCTCTCCACCTCTCCAAACCTCTAACACTCCAGTTCGCTACTTGTGCTGCCTATTTCAACTCGCTTCACATTTCTTGTTTCTTCTCCCGACCGTCTTCAGTATGTCATCCCTCCACCTCATCTAACTCGTTTACTCCACGCCTTCGCTGTGCACCTGCCGCACCTTGTTTTCAATCGCCATGCGCACTTCAAGACATCTGTTCTCCCCGCCCAAACTCCTATCTGATGGGTTTTGGGGGCTTTCTTTGTTCCCCTCGTCTAGCCACCAAATCACATTTCCTTATATCTAATGTTTTTACCCGCCACTCTAATCCGTTCTTCTTCCCGTGCCCCAATTGTTACTCACAGCTACTAGGTAACTCTATCCCCCCCCGTCTGTTCACCCCGCCCTAGCTGGCTACTCGATTTTATTGTTTCACTTTTTAGTCTTGTTCCTTACTACTATCTCAGCTGCACAACTCACCGCCGCCACCTTCCGCACGCTCGCAGCAGGTCGCGCCATCGTCTATTGTTTTCCACTACACGTCCGCCCCCCCTCTGTTACGGGTGTGATCCGTGAAGCTACCATCATCGACTCGCGGCTGGCACCACCCCTCCTCCCACCCTCATTTTCACGATCAGTTCTCTGAGCCCTACTTCACTGCCGTTTCTGTCTGTCGTTGTCCGCACGTTTCACCCTTTCTGCTCATTCGTGGCATGAAGCCTTTTTCCTCTGTACAGCTTTTTCTTCTGGTGTACGTTCCCTTGTTGCTCAAAACCGATCCAGTCCCACCATGGGTGTCTCTTCGTACCATTCGTTCAGTGGGGCCCGCGCCAATAATCTCTAACTTATAGCCCCGCACCCTCAGGGCATCCACGTGCTCCGCGTTCGCGCCACTTCATCGGCCTACCAGTACTTGACATCTCTTCTTTGTAGCTGCTCCTTCGTCCATTCGTCACTCGCGACCGCAACCATCCTAAGTTATCACCTTCCCCTTCCATGTTATTCTCTTTGTCTGGCGCGTAGTCCCTTGTCTTTCTCCTTTTTGACCCCCTTCTAGCTCTATTACCTCATCCGTGATCGCACTCCCAATGACGCTTCGCAAGCGCTTCGGACCGTACGCAAATCTCTACTGCCCCCAGCGCCAAGCGCACTCGTCAGTGTTTATGTCCCTGATGCTCCTCGACAGAAAATGCGAGCACTACTTCCCTGCTATGCGATTTCTACTCGGTCATCACTTTCGTTCGGCCCCGCCTCTCCTTACGCTCGTCATTTGCTCACACGTTCCCCATATTTCATTATGTTGTTCCCACTCCCGACTCTCCACCAGCAACCTTCGCAAGTACCATCATCTTTCAGAGCGCCTCTCTTTATTACGCTTAATCCTCGTTATCCCTGGTTGCCTCATTCGACGGTACCATGCCCCCGTCTTGCAACCCTCTTCCCAACACTTGCCATTCTTATTTCACATTATACTGTCCAATGCATTTCTGCAAAAATCCTTGGCAATCCGCCTCATCTTACTGGGGTTTCCTTACGCCGCTGTGTCACATAGCCCGTGCACTGTGCACTCCTCGATACATGCAATCTTACTCGATCTTGCTTCCCTTTCAATTATGGTAGCGTCCGCGGGGCACCATTTCGCACGCGTCCTTGCCGCCTAGCGCGCTACTTCACCCGCTGCATCTAGGTCGCCCCACAGCCCCCCACCAATATTTATTCGCCGCGGAGCGCTCCACCCTTACCCCCCCCCCCCCCCTGTGTGCATATCCATCCCGTCTGGTTCCCATATACCCACTACGTGCTTCTACTGTGTATTTCTCTACACGCGCCTCCCTCCTGTATGTCTCTGGTTTGTCATCCATCTCACGCTGTTTCTCCCGGTCCCTCCTCCCAATCAGCGCTCCGTCTCACGCTCATTGCTCCTGCCCCCTGCATCGACGCCTAGCATTTATCCACATTACCCGCCTCTCCTTCCCCACTGATCCATCATTTATTATACTTCAAACCCCCTCATCTTGAACTCCTACTTAGTTCCCCACAACTCCCCGCGCCGCATCCTCCTCTCCTCAGTCCTTTTGTCCAACTCATGTCAATTCCTACAAAGCGCACACCCTGCCGTCGTATGCATCCTCAAATTCATCTTCACTTCTAACCGTTCATCCTGTGATACGCTTATTATGACGCTCCCACGCGTTCCAAGTGCGCCCGTTCCCACTCTCTGCCAACCCTCTGGATCTGCAGACCTTCTAGATTCCCTCGCTATCCATCCCACCTAGATTCTCTATCACATAGTTACCTATCACCGCCAATACTTTCTACAGTCGTGGCTTGCTCCCAACCTCTTCACTCCCTAGTGCCCATCTCCTCTCCTCCTTTACTATTTCTCGCAGTCCCCGCAACGTTGCAACTTTCGTGTCTCAGACTCACCGAGCACTTATCGTTACTATCCACGTCACCCCTGGCTGCCTTCTGTGCTCAAACCTCCACTACTGACATTTTAGTCCGTTCAGCTCCCATCCCAAATACTGAAGCCATCTAACCCCCCCCACACCATTGTCTCACTCCTCCCTTCACTCTGCGAGTCGTCCTCTCCGCTCCTGGGTTCTTCGTCCGGTCTAACTCAACCCCCCCTTTCTACACACTCACGAGTGTTTTACCGTTCCATCCCACTCGCGTCGCCTATCCGTCATATCACTGTTGTCACCTCGGCGTCATTTGCTTTCCAACAACAGGCGTCTCTCGCACAGGGGTATTAACCCCTATTCTCTCTGCCACTTGCCACCCCCCTCCGTGGGCGCATACAGTCTTTTTCTCCCCCGCATCCTCGCCCCGCTTTTGCTCTGCTAGCGTGCTGCCACCTTTCCACTCAACCCGTCTTTTCTACGCATTCACTGCTCGCATCTCACTTTCACGTACCCGCTTTCGTCTTCCCATCTTTGCGCTCATCCCTTTCGCGAATTTGGTCCCCTTGGAGCCCTCCATCCCCATCCCTGCGTCTAACAAACTTAATTGCACTTCCCTCCGTTTCCTTCTCCTTTCTACTGAACCTCATTGCCCCGCGTCCAACCCCGCTTTCCTTTCTTTACGCTTTATCTCTAGTCTGCTCACGCGCTCCCGCAAGGCCGACCCTTCTTTTTCAGACGCCACTTTCCCTCCTTTCTCTCCCCGAGCTTCGTCTTCCGTGTTCCCCTTACGTAATTTAACTCCGCTAGTATTACCCCTCTCCTACTCCCCTTCTCACTCACCTCCTTACCTCTCCTCCTCTCCTCCCTATCGTTTTCCTAGCATCTCTCCCCGTTGCGCGTATTCTACAGCAGTCACTTCTGGTCTAACTTTTTGACATGTACTCGGTTCCCGCTCTCCTATATCTTTTCGCATCCTATGTCCTGACTTCCTTCCCGTTGCCACCTCCTTCCCCTCTTCCTGCTCGTTTTTGTCGCAGCGATGTTTACACACCAAGGCCCTTGGGTAATCTATCGGCTCTTCATCTTCCCCATTCCCCCCCCATTGCCTTTACTTCTTGAGTCATCCCTCCGCTGGGCAGCTTATCACGCTCGTCCTTTGCCAATCTATCATAATTGAACTCTGCCCAACTTGGCATCCATGCCAGCAATGGTTCTAATTCCACTTCTTCTTCTTCCTCCCTTCGCTCACGCCCTCCAACCCGCCCGCTACATAGTACGTAATCCTACTCCGCGAACTACCCATTCACTCCCCTGTACACAGCCGCCGTCGTTCCTATGTTCTACCTTCTCACCCTTCTCATCCGCTTCAGGCCACCTACACTCCACCGCGCTCCCCTTTTCCTACGGCAGGATGCGCACCATAACAACCTCTACCCACCATCACTATTCTTTCCTCACAATCTGTACTGTTCAGAAGTTGAACCTGCTGTCGCCACATTCGTCGGGTTGCCACCCTTTCTACCGGCTACTACTGTTCTCTCCCCTCCCCCTCAACACAACACACTTATTTACCTTGGCACCGTTCCGCTCCTCTGCTGTCCGACGCTATCCTTAAGTGCCCATCCTCCTATCCTCATCTACCGTATTCGCTCCTTCCCCGCCCGACCTTTATTACCTCTAGCCTTTAGCCCCCAGGCTCTCACTTGTTCCGCAACCGCCTCCTTCCCTTTGTCATAGCAGATCATCATTCAACACGCGCCACCTTCTTTATTTGCCGCACCCACCACTCGGCCATATGCACACCCCCACTCTCTGCACTATCCTTCTGATCGACTCCTCACACGTCTCGTTTCTATTCCTTGTTCTGCCGCCTCTTATGCCTCGATCGCCATAATATAGGTCAAATTGGTTCTTCTCATCTCCCAATTTTGTCGACTTTTCAACCTCGTCCCTCCTTATACGTGCTCATAATTTGCTTCCCGGTCCCAATAATGGATATTTTCGGTCCTCCTCCCCGCTCTTACACCCCATTGCATCCCACACGACCCTCAACCTCCCGACCATTCCCCATACACTATTGCTTGTCCCTCTATGCTTCTTCCGATCCTGTACCCACACCCCTCCCTCCTGCCTCCTTACCAATGCTACCTTCACGCATGATTCTCCACACGCCCTCTCCTCTTGATATCTCACCGGGTTTTTGACTTGGCCTATCCTGCCTTCATTGTGCCAATTCCCCATATCCGCCGCCTCCGAGCACCTCGCTGTCCTGCCCATCGAACTTCCGCCTATTTCTTCTGTTCCACTTTCCCCCCTTCTTTAAACCCACTCACATTTTCCGCGTCCGCGCTTCCTGCAACTTACTGGTTAAGTTTTTCCCCCCCTCCACCTGCCCCTTCTCCAATCTTTCGATTTTTCACACTAATCTGGCGCAACCCTCCACTGCTCTTTCGCCTGTGCGGCCTCAAACGCGCGCTCACCAACCTATTTTTTGTCTTCTCATCCCAGCTTCTTGAACCTCTGTCATCCCAACCCGCTCGGATTCCCCTCCGTGCACTTCTATGATTCTTGCTGTCTTTTATTCCATTCTTGGTCCGCCAGTCCGCACCTCCCTTCTTCTGGCCGTGCCCATCAAGCTCTTATCTCTTCCCTCATTTTGCGTCGTCGTGCTCACCTTCTCTTACTGAACCTCTCCTCCGCCTTCCCAGCCCCCACTCCCCTCCCCATGCCGCGCCACCCTCCTCCCTTGCACTCCTTGCGCACTCTCTCCGCTACCCCCTTCGTCTACTTTCCTCTCTTCCGGCTTTTCCTGTCCCGATCCGCCTAACCATTAGGCTCAGGCTCTCGCGCCCTTCCCTTCAACTCTGCGCTATACCCTTTCCAATTGCATCTATCATCACAGCGCAGTCATTTTATTGTTGGATCCGCCCTTCCTTTCTGCCTCCTCTTTCCCTTATTCCCACCTCCCGTATTAACGTTACCAAAATGTCGCACGTTTCTGCTCACCACCCCAAAACTTAACTGCTTTACGTGATGTCCAGGACGCATTTCTCTCTTTTCTAGCTCGCCCTGAATCATTTCCTCTCTTGCCTCAAACCGGCACGCCGTGGCTTACCGCGGGTTTCTCGCTTTTTTGCCAGTCTGCCAGACGTGAACTCTATAGAATGTAACTCCCCTGGCCCCCGCGCCTCCTTCCGCTCCTCCCCCTCCACTTCGCTTTGTGTGTCGTTCCACTGCCTCCTTACCAATCGACTTTCCTTCCTGACCGATTACTATCGCCTCGCCTGTGCCCCCGCACCAACGCGCGCATTCAACGCTGATGCCGCAAATCTTTCCTTCACGTATATTCACGTCTCTTATTGCATCATACATCGCCGGTCTTGTGCCCCCCACCTGTTGCCTCTGTCTCCCAAAACTCTCCCACCTCCCCAGCCTCCCGCCCATCTCTGCCCATTTCGTCTGGACACCATCCATACGCTCGCTCTACGCGCTGTACGTTTAACAATGAGCTTGTTCGTATGGTTTTTCACTCCTGTCGTCGTCACGCCTAAACAAACTAACGCGCGGCGGTCAGCCGTCCCTGTTACACGAATCTGTCTCCATACCTCATTCTTCCCACCACTTGTGCTCGCCACTCACCGGATCCATCCGCCGTCCGCTTCCCAATTGGTCCGCGTCCACCTACCCTCTCCTCTTCCCATTCACCAGTCCCCCATCATTTTATCTCCTTGCCACCCTACCCTTCACTTTCCGCTAGTCATCCCAGGTTCTCTTCTCTGTCTCTTATCTTACTCCCCTAAATACTCCCTCCATCTGCATCTCGCCACATACGCCGCTCCATTGTCTCTCATTCGATCTTCGCCAGTCCAGCTACCGCTGCCCTTCACGCCTTCCTAACTACCGCCAGCTCCTTTTCTAGCTCAGTACTGTATGCTGCCTCCTTAGCCTCCACATCCTCATTTTATCGGCTTCCTTGCTCGTGCTGTCCATTTCTATTCTCCGGTCTTCTCTATTTCTTCACCACCGCCACTCTTCTCTCTCTGACTTCGTTATAACAGTTTTGTCGCCCTTTCCTCCCGTATACTGTCCTTACATTATATGCTTTTCGTTCCCCCGTGCCTATCCAGGTCGTCACATGCGAACTCCGTTCTCTTTCTATTCTCTCATTACCGTTCCTCCACCCCCACCGCCTAATCTTTGGATTCTCCATTAAGCTCTATCGGTCTCGCGTGTCCATACCCCCGCGTCACCGCACATGTTGGCCCTCCCCCCATGTCTCCACTTACAACCCATTTTCTAGTCGCGCCTCGAACACTATTTTCTGTCTCAACAGTCAATCTCGATTTTCGGCATGCACGAACTCTCACCTTCTCTTCTGTTGCACGCCGCTTGAAGTCCAGCATTTCTCGCCGCAATGTTTATTGGTCTGTGCTATCTGCACGAATCCAACCCGCGGTTGCTGTTATCGCTTGCATTGGGTTCCGTCTTCCTTCATTCAATCGCCGCTGCCACGTGCGCGCTATCGTTGCTAGCTCCCCACCTCAGTTTTCCGACTCATCGTCATTGTTGTTACGACAGAACTCCCTCATTGCTTGGTCCTTATCATTAGTCCCGCACTCCCCGATGTACCCAATTTTGGGTTTCGCGCCTTCTATCAAACCCCGTATCTCCTCCCAATGTGTCCCCACACTCGCCTATCGCTCTACCTTCATTCAATACTTTCTCACTTGATTAGTCATCCAGTTCAAAGACTGCTACCCGTTCATCCCGCTAGTGCCTACCTCCCCATTTTGAGTGGCCCAAAGCAACTATTCGTCCAAATCATTGGCTGCGCGTCTCTCACGCGCATCAGGCAGTTCTCTCCTCAGCTGCAGCCCGCTGACCTATTGCCCCCCAGCCGCCCTCCAGAATTGCTCAACCTCCCTCTACGGGCCACAGTGTCTCTTAGTATATATCTCTCCCTGCACATTCTCCTGGCCGTCAAGTCTTCTCCTCCTTCCCTTCGTGTGCTACATTTTTGGCCACCTATGGATCAATAGCTCTCCCCCTCACCTGCCTTCCTCTCCGTTTCTCGTCTTCGGCGGGACACAGCCATTCTCGTACTGATCCACTTCTCACGTATCTACCCGCCTTTGCGTCCAATCTCCAACTCTCCCTTGTTTAAGCGCCCTACCGCTCATGGCCGTTCTCCGTGCACCGCTATCTTGGTGACCGGTTGTATCACACAGCCCCCCAACTTTCTCGCACAAACTTAACAATCAGCTTCTCGCACTCTACCCCTGCGGAATCATGAGCTTTTTTGTCATAGCCAAATTCTCGCATTCTTCTTCGTGGCTTCAACCCTCCTCTTGGTAGCACACGCTTACTCCCTGCAATAGCTTCGTGGCGCATCTTTCCCTGCTCGTCTCTCGCAAAGACTCATCGACCTTCTTCAGCCCAACCCCTTCAAGCCCTCGTTTCCTCGCTCCGCGGCTTTGTACCAGCTTACTACTGTCTCCTACTCTTTTCTCCCCGGAACGGCATCTCACTACCCTTGAATAGTAGCTTCCCATGTGCTCACGCGTTCTTTTTGTTCATCTTTACCGCGTCTCACCTAATTCCGCCTGTCTTATCAGGGGGTCCCTGCCTCCATCTCAGCACCGTTCCATGTCTTCTCACGCTTCTCTTCTTGCTGTTCACCATTACCTTCTTTATTTCAATCGCCGTCATTTCGGGTTCACGTCTACGACTCTCCTTCCTCTTTGCCCCCGCCCAAATTCCGTTTTCAGCCAGGCTATGAGCTCACTCCTGTTTTTCTCCTACTCCTGTTCTCTATCGCCTTGCCGTCGTTGATCTCGTCCTTAGGCTTCATCACCTTTTCGTCATCCGGGTTATACTCACATAATAGCTGTTGTCCTCGCGTCGTTGGCCTGCCCACACTACCATCCGTATCTTTCCATCTCTCAAACCTCTTTGCGTTAGCCACTTCTCCCTCTTTACCCGCCCCCCTCTCTGTCCCTTCACCACTCATCCTTCCAGTCAAATCCGTCCTTTTTCTCACCTCCTCCCACCAAATATGGCTTGTCTCCAGATCGCATAGACCAGCGCCAACGGATCATCCTCATCGCCCACCTCCACGTTCTGACGCCCCCGCCTTTTTCGTTTCTTCGCCCATTCCTCTGTCACGCATACTAAGCTCTCTTTGTCAGTTTCATATTATTCTCTCGTCCGTAAGTTTACATCTCTTCCTCATTCACACAGGTAAAACCTTCCAAATAGCTACCCCCACACACCTTCTGTCTATCTTTCTACTCCCCTCCCGCTAAATTTGGCTTTGCTTGCGCCTTTCAGTGTATCTCCCTCTGCTTCGCCCCCTGTGCCTCCCCTATTATTACTCAGACTTCTTATCGGTCCCCCAGCTCTCTCACTCTTGTTTACAGCCGTTTCCCCCAAGGTCTCGTGTAGCTTGTTTCTTTCTCTCCCTCAAATGACCTTCTCTTGTCCCCCTCTTTTTGTACAATATGAAAGCTGCGCCCTAAGATTTGCCCCTACCACCTCTTAGATATATTCTAATTCCTCCCCTGTCATCTTCCTATTGTACCGTCACCCATGACCCATTCCCCGTTCTCTGGAAATCTGCCATTCCCTTAGCCAATTCATCCAAGCCTGAGAAACCCACGGTACATTACCATATTGTCGTCGTGACCTTCGAATTATTGCCGGCCCTTTCCTTCTGTGCATCCCTACTCACTAATTTCCGCACCTCCCCCCTACTCTACCGTTCTATCCATTTTCCCATTCTTTAGTAAATAATCAGATTCCATACTCGAAGACGCATCGGTTACCCTCCGTACCACAGGGACTTCATTCTTCGTCTCCCGCTACTCTCCTCGCAACGACCACTTTATACATTAATCCTGTCACGCGCTTGGCGGTCTCACGTCTTAACTCCACACGTTATTCGCCATTTGTCCCTGGCAGAAGCCGCACCTTACCGTCTGTGGCTCCTTTTACGCACTACAGGCCAACGTCGAATTTCCCCCATTGGCAAATCTCCTCTCCCTACCACTTTCAGAACCTTGGGTTCTCTTCGCCCACGCCTACAATTCCTCAGTAGCTTTCCCCGGGAGCCCCCGAATGCACGCCAATAACATATTCCATATTGTTCCAAGTTTCCCCCCCTCCTCCCTCCCCTTACGCCCGAGCCCAGACAATCCCCTCCGCTCCCTCTACGTTCGCCTCGCTCTCCGCGCGCCCTATTTGTCCCTTCACATCTGCGTTTTGCCCACCCCCTCTTCGTCGCTCGTGCGCACGCCTTCACCTCATGTTGGTTCGACCTCTCCTTCAAGCGAAATATTCTTAACGTCCTATTATGCCGCCCACTATTCCACTCCCATGCCCCGCAAACTGCTACATACCACCGGGCACAGAAAAATATACCTGAATACACACTTGCGTGCGCCCCTTTTCCCCTCAATGAGTTGAGTCCCACCCCAGCACGAGAGCACCTGTGCAATCTCTCTCAAATCTGTCCATCTCGCCCACTTTCCTTCTTCTTCTCCCTCCTTTGTTTTCCCCACAGTGTCAGCCTCAGATGAACCCACGGTTCGTATCTCCTCTCTCCCCTTCTCTTGCCCTATCTCTCCCTATTTCTCTCACTGCGTTTCCGCGTTCCTAATGACATCTAACACATATCTTCATTCTAACCGCACTAACCTTCCTCTCTTCCTCCATTCCCCGCCACCCCTGTTTCCCAACCTTGCAGTACGCTTCCAGCGATCGCTCTATTGAATTTCCCTACCTCCTGTTCGTAGCTTGTGCTCTCTTCAGTTATTTGTCATGAACGCACCCCTCTCGCTCGCCCACCTCTCACCTTCCTCTCCAGCGCCATGTCGTCCCGAGCTCTCTATCTAGCTTGACCGCTTGCTCTCTTACCTTACTGCTCATCTCCTGTCCTGGGCGGATTCCTGTCCCATCCAAGTGATCCGCTACCCCGAACTTGACTTACTTGGTAGCGTCATCATTTTCCCATTCTTCCAACCAATTATCCAGCACTGTGACGACCACGCTTTTCGCGACCCCACGTTCGCTCCACTCGCCTCTCATTAATACCGATGCGCTCAACTTACGTTCCCCTGACTCTCACCCCCTCTTTCGCTGCAACTTTCCCACTTTCACCCCTTACATATCACCCGCGCTTCTTTAGCACTCTCCCCCAGCCTATCAACCAGGACCGCATTTGAACGAAGCATCATTTAATTTCCAAAATTCAGCCCCCATTTGTCCCCCACACCCCACACCCCCCAAACCGGCCCCCCCCCCCCCCCACCCCCCTTCACCCCCCCCACGTCACGCCCACCCCCCCCACCAACCCCACCCCCACCCCCACCCCCCCCCCCCGCACACCCGTACCCCCCCCCCCCTCCCCCCTCACCCCCCCACAAACTTGCAAATTCGACGACTACTCTCTCCGCCCTGTGTACCATCGCCACTTCCGCGCCCCGGGCTTTCCGCGGTGCGTCTGGAAACGTGCTTAAGTTGTTCTTCTCACCCCTCATCTCTCTCCTACGTTCGGTTCCACCTGACTCCTCTGTGTCCTAGACTCTTGTTGCTATTTTCGCCCCCGTTTCGCTATCATCTGCCGTCCCTCTTTAGCCTCTACAAGTGCTGCGGTTCTGCCTTGTGCCCAGTTGTCTTCCCCTCGCCGCAGCTGTCCGTATATTCGCGAGTGGTCCTAGCTCCTTCTGCCCTCAGTTCTATGCTTTACCTGCCTTCATAGGCCTCTTCCGTTACTTATCCGGTGTCTGCCTAGTTTTATCCTGTCTCTTGCCACATCCTTCGTACAAACCGCCAAAACAATTCCTTGTTTCCCTGCCGCTCATGGAGTGGCAAAAAATGTGCCGTTCTCCGTACATCCTGGTCTACAAATATCACCATTCCTCTTGTACTACGCTTCTCAAATAATGTTTGCGCGTCGAGGT
Source organism: Aphidoletes aphidimyza (assembly GCA_030463065.1). NCBI lineage: Eukaryota > Metazoa > Arthropoda > Insecta > Diptera > Cecidomyiidae > Aphidoletes > Aphidoletes aphidimyza. The sequence continues at coordinate 11,231,220 of CM059997.1, read as the reverse complement.
CCCAGCCTCCACCGCACTCCAAGTCTCGGGTGACGCCGCACCCACATTGTCCACCTCTGTCTTTTACCCCATTTCCCAATCCTTTTTTTATCCCCTCCTCTCCCCCGCCAACTAACGCGCGCATTCGCCTCCCCGCTTCCGCTCGACCTTCTTTCATCGCTTCGACAACCCCTCCTACGCAGCTATCCCAAACGCTTTATACATCACCTCGTTCGTATCATCCCCGTCTGATCTGGCACACTAACGCGCTTACGCCTGTCCCCTCTTTCACTTACCCCTCTCGCAAATGACGTTCTGTCGCTCTACTTCCGGTGTTGGGTTCGGGTTTCTCTCCCGTGTCCGTGAACCATTTTTTTAGAGAATGTTCCCTCGTCGTTTGGCCCTGCCCGTGCACGCCCTCTCTTTTCGCTTGCCACTACGGATCGCTCCCAATAGTTCCGTAGCCATTGTCGTGCCGCATGACCCCTCCTCAATTTAGACACACTGGCCCTCCATCATCCCTCTCCACCTATCTTCACCCATACAGCTCGTAGATTCGCAACTCTCTCCTCCTCAACGACATTGTATAGGAAGCTCATTCGCTCTAAGCCCCTGCTCCTATTTTGCCACCTCTCACTGCCGACCTTACCACGCCAAACTTCACATCGAGCTACCCTCTCGTCCTCCTGCTTCATAAGCATTCTCCCCTTTTCCATGTTTTTCACCTTCCTTCTCCTTCTCTTCCCTTCTCTACAACCCCTCCGGCCTTCCTCGCACCTCTTCTCCATGCCGTGACCCTAAACTCCCCTACACCTTCACTACATCTTTGACTGTAGCATTCATCCTAGACGTGCACCTCTAAACTCCTTTTACCCCGGAGTCGCTTTCTCCGCATTCCCCTTGGCTCCCCGCAAAAATTTCTCTTACGTTTACCTATTGTCCTCATCTTATCTATTTTCCTTGTAACATTCCTCCAATCTTTGTCCCTCTGTCCAGTCCTATGCCCGTCTATCCTTTCACCCATCACCATCAACATCATACCCTCGCCTCCACCCGTGGTCGTTCTCTACTTCCTCGACACGGAACCCCTCCTTATAATGACAAGTTTCTGCTTCTCACAAGGTTATCATATTCTCCTTCGTACCTGCAATACTAGTAAACGGCGCACAGGTGCCCTGTCACATCCCTGTCCCCTTCTCCCCCGTTCTTTGCTCTTCCCGCGATTACACACAACCAGTTTTCTTCGCCACCGTTTCATGTTGAACCGTCTTCCCTTTGCGTTTTTTTGACCCAAAGTCGCTCTATCGCCCGCCCGAGCCCTCTCTAACGTACACATACTCTCAAGATTACAGCCTGTCTCGTCTGACGTCAGATCACCTTGTTGTCCCGCTACCCCCCCTTACTTCCCCCCACTTACTTCCATCGGGACTACTTCTAGGTCCCCCGATGCCCTTTCTGCAAATTCTTTAACAAGCCCTCAATCTGCTAATTCTTCTCTGCCTCCTTCGCGTCCTTGGAGCCCGTGGACCTTCTTGTCTGTCTTCCAACCTCCCCATATATCCCCTGTTCAATCGTCTTTTTTTCTTCTCCGCATGTCTCTAATGACTTCATGGTCGTGTCCCGTTAATCGCCGCAATTCACGGTCACATCCTCTTTAGGTTCCAGCTATGGTCCCGGTGACTTCATCTACAAAAAGTCTTGACAGAGAGGTTCACTTGTTGATAGTTCTTGTTTGTTTTTCCTTCGCCCTCACCCTTCCAGACTCCTCTGTTCCCTTTCCTGTGACCTACCGCACCTCTCTCCTGTGATCAACCACCCCAGCTTTCGTATTTGTTCCCGCCAGTCACGACCCCGGGACCCGCTGGGCCATACCTCCATCCCCAACTTCTTCTTATCGCGCTCCCTTTTCCGTGCGCAAGAGTCTTGCTTCTCCATTGACAATCATGATCAGACTTCATGTATTCTGCTCTTCGACAACTGTCCTCTCTTCACTGCGCGGAGATGATTCCTTCTTCGCCACCCAACCCTCTTAAACTTGGTCTCCCAGCACATAGCCTCCTTCTTCCTCCCTTTATCTATCGTTCTCTCTCGCCTCAACTCTCCATTCGTCCCCGCGTCCCTGACCTCTGGTACCCAGCCTCCAAATTCCGCATACTACGTGTTTGTAGAACAGTGCTCTACCACTCTTCACCCAACCACCCAGAGGCTCACATTTTCTTTTCATCTACCCATTATCCATCTCCCCAATAAATTCCCGCTGTACCCATACGACGGTCCAACTACCCCATCCCACCAAATCCTTCGCCCTATACTCACCCTCTCAAACTTACCACAACCTCCCCCTTTGTCATTTAGCGTCCTCAGTAACCACACTTTCACCACAGTCACCATCCTATTATGTCTTCCGATATATCTTCTAGTACCATACCCGCTTGCCCGTCCGTCCAGTGGTTTATTTTATCTCGCCTTTCTCTAGCCTGTCAGCTTCCTCATTCAGTGTATATCCGTTCTGTTGTTGCTTCGCATCTCAGGAGTTCCAACTTCGACATCTTGTGTCTCCCTGCCGGCCACCAATCGTCCGTCCTCCATCTCCCACCAAATCTCCCGGCCTACTCGCGTATCGGATTTAATGCTTTTCATGTCCCATCGCCCGCCTTGCGCTTCCTCTTTGCTCTCGACCCAGGACTCGCAGCAAGGCTCTCAATCCGCATCGACGCTCTTCTCCCTGTGTTGGCAACTTCTCGCAGCTCCCATGTACCGCTAACCTCTCAAGGCATTTCGCCCCGGCCTACCATTCGACCCGTACCTAGAACTTCTTGCGCCTGTCTTAATAGGACTGCCCTTCTATTGTCACCTCCGGTGCGTCGTCAAATCCTCAACCACAGACTTTCCTACTCCATGCTTCTGCGAGCTTCCATCCCTTGTCATCTTCACTTCCAAACATTTATTCCCTTTCCTCGCCGCCCTCTGTGCCACCGGCCATCCGCGGTCATTGCAAGCTCCACCGCCTCTCTTTCACCAACCTCACTATCACCCCCTTGTTCGTCGCTCGCCACCTGCTTGTCGTTTCCTGCTGACGTCGCGGCTATACCGCCCGCCCCTTTACAGTCCTTGGCATTTACCACTCCGTGTTGGCACTTGCATATCTTAACGTCAGACGTCCCCCCCCACCGCAACCGGTGTTATTATATTTTCTTTGACCTTCAAGAATTTTGGCTCATGCGACTCACTCCACCATTCTCCCTTTTGTAGCTCCTCCCAACGGTGTACAACCTGAACTGCATCGGTGCAACCCTTCCTCCCATATTTTTTCTGTTTCTTCTGCCTACTCCCGTCTTCCGCCGGATGAGCCTCATTCGCATCCGACGCGTCGTCTTGTGTCTGACAATTTTCGTCGCACTCACAGACTTAGCCACCCATTTCTACCTTCCTCCTGTAAGCAGATCCTCCCGCTTTACAGAATTCACCCCCTGCGCCATACCCGCCCTTTCTCTTAACCCCTAGTTTCGTCTTTCTCCGCCACTCTCTCTCTCAGATATCGTGACATCCTCCGTTGGTTATTCCTCTCTTCGCCCTCTCACAATCGGTTGTGGTCCGTCAGTGGACGACTTCCTCCTTCAGGCTCGCCGATCAATTGTCTTGTCGCCCTCGACTTTGTCTGTTCCACCTCCATACAAACTTGGACGTTTCCAGACGCGCCCCTGATATCACTGCTTTAGCTGCCATACTCCCTCCCTTCGAGCGACCAGCCAGCTTTCCGGCTTAGACCCAACCACACCCCCGACGTTCTTCCCCCGCTAACCCACTACCTATTCTTCATTTTATGGTCAAATCTCATCCACCTTAATATGCGAAATCATTTGTCATCCGCTCTATGCCACCTTGTTTATCGCACGGCTGCCTAAGTCGGCCGCTCTGTTCTTCCTCTACACACACGCGCCCCCCCCCCTCGCTATCTGTGTTTGGGTTCGTTTATGTGCCGCAGCTCGTCTCTATTATCCATATGCTCCCACTGAGCTACATCACTCCTCACTTACGTACTCCCCCCTTTGCCATTCTTTCGCCTATCCTGACTTGATGTCTTGGTGGTTACACGCTACTCCTCGTTGTCGCTCCGCTGTTGCCGCTCCTCGCATTGTAACCTCATTGCTGTCTGTCGATAATTATTCAGATTACATACTGTCTCTCCACGTTCTCCTCTTTTTCTCTAGGCCACTTTAAGCATTCTTGACATCCCGCACTTCGGCCAATCCGTAGTGTTTCCCCTGCGCTCATCCCCTTCTTCGCCATGCAATAACCTACCCCTCCCGTACTGGGCTTAATGCCACAACCCCCCTTTCCCCGCTCCCCCCCTCCTCATGCTCGTTTACCACTTTTTCGCATTAATCTCCTTAACCCTGACGTATATCGTAAATCTTTTCCATAACATCTCCTCCCCCCTCTCACTTCCAGTCAAGGCGCTTTCAACACCGAGATCTGTATGCGTTCAATACCCGTCTCTTGTTGCCTCAGCAAATGCCCTACTTTCCACCAGAGATCGTCTGCCCATTTACCCAGATTTTAATGTAGCTTCAGAAGATCCACCCTCAATCGCCGCAGTGCCGCGCGCAACCGTCCTAGTACATTCGTGGCTTCAATCATCAATCGCTTATGCCCCGTCTAATCCTTAAGGCGCGCAATTCACTGCCGCCAATTCACTACTGTCCACCTCCCTTTGGATTAAGTGTCGCTCTTATTTTGTTGCACTGTTACTCCGCCCACTTTTTGCTTTGACCACCCCACCCGCTTTCACTGGGCTTGGGTGATTTCTAAAATTGTAACACTTCTCGACTGCACCCGTAACGCATCTTCCTTCAGCGATCCTCCCCATCCCCCCTCAATCTTTAATGTGTGCTTCGCCACGCCCGTCTCTCCATCACTTTACCTGCTATGACTCTCCGCCCATTACGGGACGAATCGGCCCCCTCTTCCTTTTGTAGCATTCTACACCTGTAGGTTTCCTGCTTGTTAACCACTCTTCTTCGCTTTTTCGGACTAATACTCATATTGTCTGTCTTCCCTGTATCGCTCCAGCCTAGACTGTGTTGCGCTACCACCTGCCCTGACTCCATAATCCTTTATGCCACACTGTTCTTTCTGTCGGAGGGTTTGCCTATTAGTGCCTTCTCCTTATTTCCCAGCCATGGACTTCGCCCTCCGTACACTTTTAAGTATGTCTGTTTGATCACTTCGTCTCATCCCTTACTTTTCTGTATTTGGTCTTTGCTTGATTACTCAAATCTCTCCTGAGCCGACCACAATTTTAATGGGCTGACACGGGACCCAACATCGTTCTTTTGCTCTTCTTGGCTTTTACGGCTGCTTGCCTCTATATAAAGACGGCAGCAACGTTTTTGTCCCGCAACATTGTCCGCCATCCTATCCCCCCTGTACCCCATGTATTCCAAGCGCCCACACTCATCCCCCTCCCCCAAGAATCAACTCGCACTCTCATTGCCGTCACCTCCAAGCACTTCGCGCTGCCGACTCTGTCGTTCATGGGGACCCGCTGCTTCTCCACCTATGGGGTCGTTTCCATTCCCCACTAGAATGATTCGCCTCCCGCGCCCCCTTAGCCTTATCTCAAACATCCCCGTATTCATGCCCACACAATGGCTGTCACACCGCCTACGCTCTTTGTACGCCAATCCAGCCCCATAGCACTGTTAACCCCCCTTCTTCGACTCCCTGGCCCTGCTATCACGCACGCGCAGTTTTCAACACAGCGGCTCTCGGTTTTTTATGAGCTTAGGCATTCTGCCCACCGATGCATCAGCACCATTTTCCCACTACTCGCCCAGCTTCGCCCCCAGCTGTAACCCGCGGTCCAGCCCCGCGTTTGATTATCTGTTCATCTCCACAACGATCATCTCTCTCGCCAGCCTCCTCTCAGCGCTCCTACTTTCGTGCTGTCGAAATTCTAAATCTACATGACCCCCCCCCTTTCCTGCCACGTCATACATTCTCAGTTCTCGCGTCCAGCCACCCACCCCAACCTTTATTATTTTACCGGGCATTGTCCCCTCTTACTTTACAACTTATTTCTACCGCTCCGTACGCCCCTTCTACAGAAGGTTCCCAGTCGCCCCCACCCCTCCAACCGGTCTCCCGGGCCCAAAACATGGTCCCGCATGCCCCGTCCTTCCCTGCGCACCCAAAAAAACGTCACGCGACCCCCCCGCCGGACAGGCGCAAAGCCCGCCCCCTCCCACAGAAGCCCCCTAATTCTGAACCCTTTCGCCTTCACCCACTCCCACACGCCTCCTCCTCACCTCACGATTCCCGCTTCGACTCCCCCACCGACGCCCCCCACGCCCCCCCCCCGGCACTCCCCCCCAAATCTCCCCCGCAACCCCGGGCCCGACCACCCCGCTGGAACCACGAAATTCGAGTTAAAAAACACAAAGCAGAAAGCATAACAACAACACAGCCCATTGTAGGATATTCCGCTGGAACATTCCATCCCCCCGACAAGTCCACTTGGCAATCTAATTCCCCCCCTCCGCGTCCCCCCTCCACTCGCCCCCCGCCCGCTACCGCGCGCTTATTATCCCCCTCACCCACCCCCCACCCGCGATCGCTCCCTCCCTGTATGGTTTCCCCACCCACTGCCCCCGTGTCCTTCTCCCTCTCCCTCTTCGTCGCTCCTCCCCTCCTCCTCCGCTCCCCAGCCGGCGTCTACTATTTCGCCCCTCCCGCGGGTCCCTACCCAACACCCCTATCCTCACGTGTCCCCCACCTCACCTCACGCATGCTCTCTACCTCCCGCTCTCCCTACACTCCCTCGCCCCCCGCCTCACGCCAAACCCCCGCCTCCCCACCGGCCATCCCCAACCGTTAGCAAACCGCGCCCCTCTCTCCCCCACACGCTACCCGCCCGCGCGCGTCAAGCCCTGCCCCCGGCGCCCACCACCCCTTAGGTGCCGTCCCCCCTGGCCTCACGTCCACCCTCCCCCCTCCCCGATCGCCTATTTGTCCCAACCCTTATCAACCCTGACTACTGGCCCTCCCCACCGTCGTCGCGAGCCTGTTCATTCCCCCCCCGACCCTTGCGGCCCCCCCCGTGTTCCCACTCTCGGCTCCGCCCCCGCCGCTAACCCCGTCCCACCACCCCCCTTGCCCCTCAGCCCCCACATGCCCCGTGCCCTGCGGCGCCGTCCAACTCCCCTTTCACAGATTATGTCCTCGAACCTACTACAATTTGGACCTCTCGTACCCACAGCGTAGCGCACCACCTCATACGCGACTCGCACCATTGAACGTTCCTTTATGTCCACCCCGCCAAACATCACTAGATCAACTAATGCACACAGTACCAGTCCTACAACGCCCACTCAGGCATATTGATCCTCAGATGAACCCAACAGCACTCTCATCGCAAGCAACCACCCGCCTTCCCCTGCTCCAAACCCCTGGCACACACATCCGAACAGCCATTCGCCCCACACCTCATCTCCCCCACGACTCGCCCCGCAACTCCTCATCAGCTCAGTAGTCCCTCACCAGCAACCCCGACACGACGCATACTCCCTTCTCCACAAGTACTGATTCGACCTCGCTCCTTCCATCACCACACTCATACCCCATCACACACCCCCTTCCCCGCGCACGCCCCCCCACACGCCCTCGCACCACTCCGACCTTCTCCCCCCCCCCCCCTCGCCCCTCCAACTGACCACACCCTCCGCGACTTCCCCATCCAGCCTCCCGCCTCGCGCCCCCCTTTCCATGCCGACACACACCCACCCTCTTACCCCCCTTCCGCCAATTCCCCCCCCATTCTCCGACTCGCCCTCACACAGACCATCGCCACAACCCTCCCCTTCTGCTTGCCTCCCTCTTTCTTCCGGCCTTGCCCACCACCCCGCCTGTAGCATACCTACAATTGACGAATGTATAATCGAAAATTACTGTGAGACAAAACACAAGAGCACGTCTCCACGATCACAGATGCCTATATAACCCGTGTGACACGCCAATAAATAAATAAAGAGCTGGACACGTTAAAGGTATAACGAGTAGCACCACCTCCTCCCCCGTCAACCCCCGCCACCCAAAGTCCACTATACCCTCCCCCCTACGTCGCTCCGCCGACACCACCCCCCGGGTCACCCCTCTCATCTTCCACCCCCTTCCACCCCCCCTTCCCCCGTCCACACCTGTCCGCACCACACCTAACCCTTCCCCTCGTCCCCCCCCCAACCCCCACCCACCCCACAACTGCCACCTTCGCACGTGGCTCCTCTCCCCTCGCACTCCCCCCCCCCCCCCCCCCTTCCTCCTTACCGCCACCCCCCCCCCCCCCCCTCCCTTTTTTCGACCTTCCGACGCTGACCCCTCCGCCCCCCCCTGCCGCGAACCCACTCTCCACGCCGACCCCCCTCCCTGTCCTCCATTACACTCCGGTCTCCCCTCCCCCGCCGCGCCTCCGCCGCGCGGTCTCCACCTACAACGTGCCTCCCAGGCCCACTCCTGAACCCCTACAGCACTTCACCTCCGACTCCCCGGCCTCCCTCCCACCCATCACCTTCTCCGCTCGTGCCTTAGCTTCCCTCTGGTTCTCCGCTTTCCGCTCCCCCTTCCATCCCCATGCCACCCCATATTAACCCCCTCCCAACCCCCCAACTCTTCCCTCGGCGCCCCACCCCCCCGCTCCCCTCCTCCCCTCCCGCCTGTCTTCGCCCTTCCGCACGTCCCACTCCCCGATTCTATGCTTCGCACCTTCGCAACCCCGCTATAGAGACTTGCTCCTCCCGCCGCCCACCGTGTTCTACCGTCGCGGTTCTCCAGCTCCGTCCTCCTCGCACTGACTGCCCGTCGGCGGCCCCGCCACCTTAACGCTTTGCCCATTCGCCCCCTCAGAACGCACGCTGACCTCGTCCATACCTCAGACCACCCCGCCAATGACACTTCGCTCTATTCGGACGCGGCGAATCCACGCCCACTTCACACTTCCCACCACTACTTCCCCGCCTCTTATCCCCAACGCTGCTTTGCCTCTCGGGTCCCCCGCCGTCGCTCCTATCCCCCAGCTCCAAGCTCGCGACCACTCCCACTGCCTGCGCCGCCTCCCGCCCGTAAGGCTTCCCAACAGATCCCGCCTCTCGCCCCTCACCCCCGCCCTCCCCGCCCTCCGCTCCTCGCCCTCCACACCCCCTCCCCCTGGCATCAGTAGGCCACCCCGGCTGCGCCCGCCCCACCCTTTCTTCGCCCTTCACCCCTTCCGTCTCGGCTGGCCGCCGCCCTGTCGTAGCCTCCGCACGTCCCCACCAAACCCTCCGCAACGCCCCCTCAGGCCCCGCTTGCACCTCCTCCTCGTACCCATTCCTGCCCCACCCCCCCGCCTTCTCCCCCCCCAAACCTGCCCACCCTCGACTGCCCGGCCACACACGACTCCACTGCTCGCTCCCCCCCTCCAAACCGGTCTCCCGTCCCACGGCGCCAAATGAATTGTAGACGAATTGAATGGATTGACTTTTTGTTGCTTGGGTCGGCGAAAATTCGATTTCAGTGTCGAGGATTTTAATAAACGAACGGACACCCAAAGACACATATTCGAACAGCTTGGCTCATTGGTAGCGCAAAAATTAATGCCACCATGGTCCGTTGACACGCGAAGTGAACAAGAGCCACGACAATAGAAACGCGAAAAATAGCAAGGAATTCTTAAAATTGCATCGATTTTAAATGGAACGTTGATTTTCGCCTTGCATCGCTGCCTCAAACACGCACAGTTCGTGCAAACTAAACGATTTGATAAAATGAAATTAATTATCTGTGAAACGAAAAATTGAAATGAATTCAACGGGGAGCAGAAATGGGAATGTGCCCGTTCACTCGCACGACCAAACCTTTCGCTCGCCCAATCCCGTCAAATCTGAATGGATGAACGGTAAATACCGTTATCTGCCATACACACACACACACATACACACAACCAAATGATATATACATGTTTCAAATTATAAATGCTTAAGCGTTTCGTCTCCACTCAATCAGCACGAGGCTCTGATCAGCGTACCAAGTCGAATCGTAGTCACATTTACTAACAACAATCTTGTTTCATCGGTCCAAAGACACCATATCAGAGCAAACCCATTGCTGCCAATTCAATTAGATGCTCATCACAAATATTCAAGCGAAAAACCCCAGTGAAAAGGAATTGAAAACAACACTTCAAGAAAACCATCAAAATCTGCATCTAAAATAGTATTTAGATTTTGGGGTGTTTAATAACGAGCTAATGGTTCACTAGCCACTTCGAGACATCATATTCAAGATATTTTTGGTAAAACGCATTTCATCACAGATTATACACACCAACGCTTGTCACTTTTCATATTAGAATAGTTTTAAGCTTTCTTCTGATTCCATGATAATGATTTATTCATTTAAACTTTCTAAAGCATACTATTCATTTTGGTTTTCAATTATGTACTTCATTCAATCCAGTCAACATATTTATAATTTCACTGGGGATGCTTGATAAAATACAAAACATCAAAATGTGTATAACGCAAGAGCGGTTTTTAGTGAAACGTCTTTTTCCGTAAAGTATAGCATCCGCAATTACAACAACAGCAAATATACTAATCAGAAAATTAGATTAAAGTTTGCTACGGTTATAAAAAAAAAGAAATGGTAATCGTTCCGCATGCTGAACACATATTCCAAAGCTCAAATGCGAAAGACTTTTAACGATGGATTTCTATTTCGAGTTTTCATTTTCATTTTGGAAATCACATTTATTTGCGTTTGTTGGTTTGTTTGTTTGTTTGAAGTTGTCGTATTTCTCTCGCGAATGACGTGTTTCATCTTTGCGGTAAAACGCGGTTGAAAATCAAAATGTAAAATCGTTGCTGTAAGATGGCCGATCAATATTTTGGGGAGAAATATGACAAGGGATTTTTTGGCCATGAATCAAATATCAACGGCACCTATTCCAATTCGCTTCCATATCGATCGACCTTTGAATTTCAGTATCATTAATTAATTAGATATTGCGCATTAAAATAAATAAAAGACCCTCATCCATCATTACCGTCATGCAAGTTTGACGACTTTTCGGAACTTCTTTTATGACCTTCGATCTAAAAAACGATATCAACCAAATTGGCGTATTTCTTCAATTTTAATAGGTTTTTCTCCTTTGGGTTTTTCCATCCACTTTTTTGGCATTTCAATAAAGGAACAGGCAATAACACTAATATACAATGATTTGTTTGCAGTAACTCAATGTACGCAATCCATAAAAATGTCATATTTCTGGGCTAAAATCGGTTAAAATTGAACTTAAAAAAAAAAACTTTGTTTTTTAAAGAACCACCATGAGCTCTGATATTTCAAATATACAAAAATACGCGAATGTTTTTCATGTTAACGAAAAGTAAAATTTTGTTATTTAGTGTAATTAATGTGAAAGTGTAGCAAAAATGAGATTCTAAAAATAACAAGCTATTTTAAAGTCAGCTAAAATTGGACACAGTTCCGAGTTCCACCATACACATTCTGTTGTTTGAATGATAAAATTCGAATTCAACAAGCACCAACCAGAAATAGGACGATGATGCCATTACGAATTTTAATGTGCAATTGCTATAGAGGCGCACATTGCATACGACATATTTATTTTATTTCAAGTTTTATTCAGTTCACTTCAGGTTACAAGCTTATTCATTTCCAAAATAAAAAGTAAAAAGCACTTGTCGCTTTTCGTTTACAATTGAATAGACCCCAATTCAAAGGAAGTCACTTTCAATTCAAATGAGAAAATTCACTTTTCAAAAGTGCACATTGTTTTAAATTTAATTAAATCAGCAAATGCACTCCATGCTTTGAGCAGTTTTTGAAGAGTGAAATGAATGAGCTGGCGCTAATTATTTGCATAAAGATTGTTTTCTGTTGTAACGTATTTTTACAATTCAGTGCTTCCAGACATTACAAAATGTTTTCCATTGTATGCAAATGGCGTGGTTTATGTGTCTGACACTAAACACGAGCGATGCGCATATAAATTACTTTACACGCTGAAGTAGTCTTTGCAATTGTCTTGCAATCACTATTTTCAATCTTCACTTAACATTAATCATTTTATGGTGTATGATTTCAGTCTCGAAATAGATTTTATGATATAACACCGCGAGATCCTTCGAAATGGCGTACTCTGTTAAAGAATATTGAGCTTTCAATTTCTTATGCATTGAATATGTATGTGGCCAGATACGATTTTCAAAATCTATTGAATGTGTGAATTGAGGAATTGAGGAATATTCAATAGAATGGACTGTTTCACTATTCATTCATAAAACAGTCCGGATTTTTAAAGGATTGAAGCCACATTTCTTAGGTTTTGAAGGTTTTTGCTACGTATCACTACAGAGCTCAATAGCACTTGGTTTTGAGATAAGAATGTCAATTTAAAGCACCACAATGGAGATAGCTTAAGATTAAGTGAAGGTACGTACACTATGGGAATACTTGAACAGTGTCAATGGTACTTTTGTTGCGCAAGACCCGGTGATACAATGTCCTGTTGGCACTTCGTTATGATATCTATCACCCCCCCCCCCCCTTTCTCTATGAAAACCGATAAAACGATAAAAGTAGCACTCCAAATACAGTTCCCGTCAATGTAACACACATAATACCGATGCTATTTGCAATTGTAAACGAAGATAAACGAACGGATGATATCGGAACGGTAGCATTAGCAATCGAAAGGTATTCTGGTGCTAAACCATTGATTTTAAATCTGTTGATATTCTAGTTTTGAAGATGGTTTGAAACAATGGAATTCAGTTGTTCAAGCATTAAGGTGAAGTAAATGTATACAATTGCACAGGAAATTATTTGTATAACACCCATTTTTCAAGTGGTTTTGAACAACGAGTCGACTTCCTTTCAGTGGCACGGCAAATTTTCGTCAATGATTCAACTTCAATATTATTTTTAATTAACGAACTGAGTCTCTTATACCTTTGCCATTAAACTCGGTTCTGAAATTGATTTATTGCTCAGAGTCCGATGCCAAAAAAAAAAACACTAAATATAGTCAATGAGAATAAAAATTAGTCAGATCAAATGAACAAAGTGTCAAATTCTCGTTGAATATAATTTCATTCATCCGTATTGAACATTCGCCATTTGACATTTGTTGCTGAAATATTGAAGTAAAAGGCAATATGAACATTCGTTTCTTCGCTCTTCTCTTGACCTAGCGATCAAGTTAAATGGATTCAATTACATTGTTTTTTTTTGCGCACCATAAAGCATTTAAAATGCTTGCCATCACATTCAAAACAACATGTACCGTGCTTAAATGATTTGCTTGGCAATTGAAGATGTGCGTTCCACTTGAAAATTGAACAAGTGGATTTCATGTTCTGAAATTGTGTCTTAAACAATTGGAAAGCGTAATGATTTAATTAATAATTAATTAAGTTTTTATTACAGTTTGAAGTGGTTGAAAAATGTCCTGGTATTAATTGGTGTGTGAGTGTGTACGTTATACTTGAATCATGGCCAAAACACTTGGTAACGCATAACAATTTGTAGCAAAATTTGTGATTATTAGATGTGAACCGATGTGCTTCTATGATGTTATTGCCTGCCATGTTCTGTCCGCAACAGCTCAACTGTTACCAAAATCACAGTGTGATGAATGGTGCACCAAATCTAGCCAAAGGTCGGTCTACATTATGATAATCTATAGAATACGATGTAGGGATTTCGTTTCTTGCTTGAATCACAGTTCCTTATGCCAGCATGAGGTTGTCTCAAAATCACCAACACTAAAATGTCCCGAATTCTGTCACTGTTTCTACCCGGCATCGTTTTTTTTTATCTAAGCACTTGTGATCTGTTTGTTTATTGTACATTAGAAGCAGAGTGATGGTATTTGATGCTTTTGTATATATATAATATATATTTATATTTGGTGGTGTTTGGTTAGCTTAACTGATACTAGATGTTGAAGGTTGAGACTGATAAGAGGTAAGTGATGAAAATCTTGAACCAAATTCCATCAAATCATGTACGACTATGGCCATTGACCATATTAACTATTGCTTATATCCAATTAATAGCGTAATTCATACATTGAATGGGAAATCGACGAGCCAAAACCATTCAAATCATCTGTCTCGTACTCAAACTTATGAACACCATCTGATACATCAGCTCCGCGCAGTGTCTATGCTTTCGTGTGGATTTTAAGTGATGTTATGCCCATTGATACATTACAATAGGTTTGTATTTGTCTGAATGTGTACACTGCACGCTCATCTGGGTGCGAAAAAGTGCTTGAAACGAATGAAAAATTAACCAAGCTGATATCCGATATTATTCAACACTCTTGAAGTGTGTGTATTTTTCTCTATACAATGTGATTCAATCGCATTTCATTCTTTGGCTAAACACAAATGGATGCACACTTTGCATACACGCGCTTGACATAGTCACCAACGATTTTCTTCAATACCATGAATGTGACATCGTCAAGCCAGTTGAATTGATACACAAAACTAGTGTTGGTTGATGGTGCCCGGCCCATGTCTATAACATAAATGAGAAACCATTAAAACCAAATGTTGAAACTCGAATCGAACATTTTGGCAAAAATTATGTGGCACATGCGAACCGAGGCCAAAGCCGATCGCTCTTTCGAATATACGGTTTATTTTTCGATACATTGAATTCTTCAAAAAAGAAGACCTTACGAATAAGTGTTTGCAAACAGAATCTAAAACACAAAAGGAACCAGCTGGAATTTCACAATAGCCGCAAACTTGTTTCACCCGAGAAATGAAAAGCACATTTCAAGCGTCCTGAGCTCATGGCTCGAAAATCGAGGTAAAGCGGAACACTGAGCGTTGATTGTGCCAAGCTCTTCCACACATGATTAGATTAATAAAACCATGTACTTTGCATGCAATATCATACCATACAATATGGTATTTCCGTGTGATGCTCATAAATCCATGATTTTGAATGAGAATGAGAATGGATATAAGGAAAACTGCGTACGATGAGTCATGACGATTATATTGAACATCCGAGTTCTATTTATCAAATGCACAATAGGATGTGAAAAACGTGCTATAGAAATCGCACCCACGCTTCTTTCTTGTAAATGACAGATGGCGCAAAAAAAATCGGTTGATTCGATTTGATGATCTCGTTAGAAATGTTAAGAAAACCAATCCAATAAATTATGCATAAAAGTGAAATTCGAAAATTATTTGGCCTTCATAGAGTCATAGAGTAACCAGAAATATTATTTTCATGTTTCGAATAAAATGTATATTATAAAAGTCTATCAATGTTGTGTTACAAAAAAAGATGCATACAAATTGATGGGAAAAATTGTTTAAATGTTAGTTTTCCATTTTAAACAACAAAAATAGTAGAAAAACTTAGAATATTTGGTTTGAATTACTGGTGTCAGATGAAAAAAAGTCTGCAAAAAATGATCTAATGTTTCACAATGAACGACTCAGTCTATCTGTTTCGCTAAAAGATCCATATTCAAGTTTGTCAGAACCAAGTGATTCTATTGAACTTTGACCCAAAGTTACATACGAATGATACACCATAATTCCATGATATCACAAATAACTGGCAACCACGGAGTTTCCACATACATGGCGCCATATGCTGCAAATTATGTTGCATACGTGAGCATTTTGCTACTGTTGTTGTAAAACGCTGAAAATTTTGATGTGACTCTTTTCCTATTCTTAATGGGAAAACGAATTCCCAATGATATGGTTGCATGGTTTGTTTAAGACTATGAATTTTGTGTTTCATTCGGCGTTCCGTAATTGTACATACGATACATTTCATATGAAATACTTTTGAATCAATTCATAAATTGACTGTGGGTGTATCTGTATCTGTTTAGACAGCTTAATGCTCTTTTCGTTTATTTCAACGCATAAAATATTAAAAAATAGCCAAAAATAAATCATATTCACATCCATATTTGGATTGTGGGAAAAGGTGATGATAGAAAATTGACCCATGACAAGGTCTGTGGAGAAGATAGCTGCGAAGATTGATGATCTGACGAAGCAAAATGAATTTGCAAACGCAGAAATGCGTGATGCATGACAAAGTGTACGAATGGATCATGTCAACGGCATTACACATTACACATCACAAAACATGATCCATAGCCTCTGACTATGAGTTATAATTTATATAATATGTGGTGTCCATGATTCTAGAAAAAATCATAATAGTCGATGTGATTATTCGTTGATTTGTAGCTGTGGATTTTGTGTATTGTGTATAAGATATTCACGTTTGTCTGCACAAATTTACCACAATTGTCTGTCATTCAGCCCGTGCGCTCATGTGCAAATCGAATTTATGGTAGACCAATTTCAAAATCGAATCTAGTCCATAAAAAACATTGAGGTGAATACGGAATCATTGTCATTGGACATACAAAAAGTCAATCCTTTTAACGGTGACGGAGTAGATTCATTGACCAATGCAGCGAAAGCAATTATTTTCGCCACATAAACACCCCAGTCAAAGAGAATACAATGTTAAATTGAACAGTGTAAATTATACATAAAAGAACAAGCAAAAGTCTTGTTCCATTGAACGGGTAAGAATTTCTCTATATTCTTTTTATTTCCAGAAATACATGTCTACAAAAGCAACGACGACGAATTATTTTAAAATTAAAGATGAATCATAGCGTTTTTACTATCCGAGAATGCGCAGCAGTCACGCTGAGCATTCTATTCCACTCATATTCAATTCAATGTCGTGCTGTACAGCACTCCATCAGCTGTGCTGAAGTCAGTGCGTCTGGGGTTTAGAGTATAAAGTATGTGTAAACGAATTTCCCTTTAATACTGCTTATTGGTTTCATTGTATCAACGCAGTGGGTAGAATATGCTTAATAAAGTGTTTTCATTGGTTTATGCATACTGTGAGCACGGGTTTATAACGTTTTTTTTTTGACTTGCTTAATTCTTCTATGTGTAGATTTTCTTTTTCTTTCATTTCACCCAAAAATGAACTCTCTCCCCCAAATATTTTCTCAAAAAATCATCATCTTTTACTTTATTTGATTGCAATACAAACTCAAGAAAAAAAATTGTTCAGAACGCATAAAAAAAATGTGGATTGAATACGATAAATCAAAGTAAAATAATGTAAAAGAAAAGGATCGAGCGGGAGAGAAAAAAAAACACCAAGTGCAGAACTTGTCAGGGTGAACAAATTCTTGTAAACAACAACATCAATAGCAAAAACATTTACAATTATTGTATGCCGCATTCCCTGACACAGCCAAAGTCATTAAGTCTGAATAAAATGAAAGAAGAAGAAAAAAAAAACAGCACACGAGATACAAAACTCAAGTCTCAACATGAACATCAAATAACTCATTGCAAAGTAAAAAGAAGCATACACACACACAAAAGTGCCGAAAAAAAAGCTTCAAACAAAAAGATTAAGGATTCCAATATAACAAGCTCTAGTCCACTCGACACACAATTATTCCGCTCGGTGACGCCATGCCGAGACTTGGATGAGAGCATAAACACACAAATAATGCCAAATTCCCAAATAAAAGTTTGAATTTAATACAATGAAACCGAGCAATGGTGGTTGGATTGAGTGAAAACGACACAGGAGAATGAGAGTAAAAAGAGATCTCCGATTGCTGTGAATTAGTGATCTCGAAAACATAGAGCGTTGGTTTTTTTGTTGTTGTTTTTGTCTCGAAACATTTTTTGAGTTGTGGTTTTATTTTGGCCCCAAAAGTCAACAAAAATCAAGTAAATAAGTACATGTACTGTTACTGACAAGCCAACAAATGTGTAGAACGATATTATTGTTCAAACCATTTGCTGAACCATTTTACCGTTTCAGCAGAGAAATGCAATAAAATTGTTAAACTCATTGGTTGTTACGCATTTGATTGTTATTATTGTGGAAATTGATCGAAAACGGTAGTGTTGAAATTTTAAGTTACAATTTTATTGAAAATCATATTGCCAATGGCTGAACAATTGTTTTGTGGATAGTGTGAAAACAGTGAAAGACAAAGAGTATGAGAATCTATTTGTTAAGCATTACAATTTAAACAGAGAAAGAGAAAAAAAAATAGTTTTTTTTTCAAAAATGTGCAGAAAAGTACAACGATTTTTGTTGTTGTTGAAGCACTAAACTTTTTGTGAGCAATGCCAAACATTCAACAAAAATTGCACGCCCGATCAGACAAAGACTAGCTTGTGAAATACAAAAACATCAAATATAAAATACTGTAACGTTTGTCGTAGCGAGACGTGATATTCGGTGTGTATTTTTCTTTTCTTTTCTTTTCTAAAATAGGGTGTTATGGCAAAAACTAGGATAACTTTCTTATGAGCGAAACAGACCTCCAAGGAAACGCGTATGTTTCTCGTCGAAACAAAAAGGATAAAGAACGAATTACATGCTACCATAAAACTAATACAATGAAGAATGTATGAGTTCAATTTTGCAACGAACAGTGAGAGAGCATTTCATTCTCTACATCATTTGTGTGTGTGTGTGTGTGTGTGTGTGTGTGTGTGTGTGTGCGTCTCTATGACTTTACTACAGTACAATTACACAACATAGTGGCACAACAATCGTGGCAAAGCTTTGTTGCGACGATGATAAAATGTTAAACTGGCTAAAATGTCGTTGCTTTATTTTTCTTTTTCTTCTTTTTTCAGTTTCTCTCGCGTACAGTTTGTGTACGTCTGTATCGACGCTTAGATCCACTTTCATAGCACTTTACTTTCCAAAACAATGAATGTCATTCAATTTCGTAACTTTCAACAGCATTTTATGCTCTTCTTATATCACTTTTGGCTTTTCCAGCGCTTATCATCGTCGTCACTTTTACTCTCAGCACAGCAGCAATAAAATTCTAAAATATTTCATCCTGTTGCTTTATTTGTTTCTGTTACTGTGTGTATGTTTTTTTCTGCTTTCTTTTTTGGCACTTTTACTTTTCGCTACTGCTACTATTCGCTGTTTCTCTTTTTTCGGAGCTTGTTCTTGTTATAAATTTTCCAAATATATTACGTTGCTTGTTTCAATCCTGTTGGTTCTTCATGCGTGGCACAATGGGCACACATACACACACGCGAAGTGAATGGAAGAGAGATAGCGACCGAATGTACGATACTCTCACGTGGCACTTTACGTGATTATACTCGATTCATTAGTTACCTGCTTTACCATCGAAAACAACACAGGATATTCGAATTCAATAGATTTGCGCTTCACCATACTCAAGTGAAGATGTAGCAAATCTTTTGGCAATGAGATCTCTCAATATGCACATCCCCCCTCCCCTCTCATGCCTTCTTTCAATGCCCTTTCGTCTCTCGCCTCTGCTTCTCTGCTAGAGCAATCATGAAGCAACAATTGTTTGTAATATTGGAAGCGGATGAGAATTGGCATGAAAATGCCTAACTTGCAGATGCCTGCTTTTTCAAGCCCATTACTATTTTTAGACGGCATTTGGTGAATCGACCATTTCGGCTGAAAGTATTTCATTTACAGGTCTTAGTGAAAATACGTTTGACAGTAATGCCATGCTCATTTATGGTTATGAGGTGAAATGTCATTTCGTTCACAATGAAATGGAAGATAGATGTAGAAATGTTTTGTTGCTTTGTCTACAAAACAACGAGAAAAAAAAACCTAATACGCATATCGCTTGAAGTACCGGCCCATGGTGAATGGGCGATCTGTTGCCCAAATGCTGCATCAACACAAATAAAGATACATTTGTCATTTGTCGAAAAACATTCGGAAATAATGGTTTCGATGAATATCGAGATTTCATGTTTTCTTGCCCTTTGATTTCAATTTCCGTTCGCATTCGAAGCGTCACAAAACACAAACGGCCACATTTCCCACGGATACACACACACACACAAAACAAACTATATTTTTGTTACATTAATTCAAACGAGCTGATGGGCGATTGGCCCAAATGTCGAAGTTTTTCCGCAAAGTTACATTCATTTTGCTATAAAATGGTCGTAAACGAAAATTATGGCTATTTTAGATTCGTCGCTAGAACATTTATTTTCGCTTTACTATGTTTATATTGTTTGTAAATATTGTGCACGGCTGAATCCTGAAAATGGTGATGTTTTCATGCTATTTCAAACTTTTTGACATTTTTTTTCGCAACCGTTTCGGTTTTCCAGTGCTACGAATGATTGAAACATGCAAAATAAAACTTTGACGTTGTCGCACAAGTAAAACTTTCGAATTCATCAAATATGTAATTTAGTTCCTCCGAGCATTAAAAAAAAGCTCCATCAGAACTGGTTTGCCATTTCGAATAGAAGCATCCCCAAAATAATTTATGAGTCCATTTTTCTATAAGCTTTTGAATCCGCACATCTTTCGTATCCTTCTTTATTTCTTTTCTTTTGTTTGTTTGATAAAACAGCTTTCTATTCACATATGTACAGTACAATGCATACCCATACTCCTCTTCACATGTACATTGGTCCAGATATGGTACTTACCTAGAAATGTGTACTTCTAAAAATACAACAACAACAAAAATGAAGCGAATCCGTATTCCTGCAAAATTGAATATGAAAAGTTAGTACGTAACATTTGAGCGAGCGTGTGGGGTTCTCTCTTTCTCTCTCTCTCTCTCTCTTTCTCTCTCTCTCTCTCTCTCTCTTTTGACTCATTGATGACGTTGAATGGCAATATTTTGCATGTGCAAAGTGTATAAATTTGGATTGTCAGATAAAAAGCTCCCCAAAAAATATATCAAACTAGATGAATTATCGAAGTAAATACAAATGCTCATTGGACCGTATCTAGAGTGGTTGGGATTTATAATCCCCGAATGGATTATGAAAATATTAGCATGGATACGGAAATGATGATCTGTGAAGTTTCACGCATTTGTTCTATAAAGAGGATTTTTTTTTTTAATATGCACGATTCATTCAAAGTGGCTTCGAAATCAATTTTTGGGCACAATCGTGACACGATAATTTTAAACCCAATGGAAAATGTTCCAATAATGGAAAGCCCCTTGAGCCGTGTATTCTCCATTTATAATGTAAGAATTCTAGAATGGCTAGAAGAATAGACCAGGTAAACTAGAAACCGTGTTCATCCCCACGTCATATAATGAATACATGGATAATAAATTGTATAGGACATAATTTTTCGGAACAAATTTTCATGGTCCGTTTAGAGATGAGAATGTTAATCAATTTTGTTGTTGTTGTTGTTGTCTTTTCATTCCTCTAGGCAGTCTAATGTTTAACCTGTATCTGCTCTGTGCATTGAAATTCTGAACACCATACAACCAATACCAAAATAGAAATAAAGTAGAAGAAAAAAAAAAGTTCCATAAGTAAATTATATTTTCGACCCAACACTCGATTATCGCATGGTGGAAAATTATTGCTATAAAAAGAATCAAGGTAAATATGATTTAAAACTTTGTTCCTTCAACATTTGTCTCTATCCGTGTTCGCATTTGTTGTATTGAGATTGAAGAGCCGTGCTCGTTTCGTTTGATGTAAATTTTTGTGAATGTTTATTTTTGAAAGCCACCAAAAAATTGATGGTCGACTTTCTTTTGGCCGCAAGTAACTTTATTAAAAGCCATAACGCATAAATATATTCTTTTGGGCTAAATGTATTTGCATGTCTTCTGATTTCTGATTGTCTATTATTATTTTTTGGTGTGGCATTCAATGCATTTTAAGAGCTGAACAAGTAGCTATAAAATGAATATTCACATTCATGCGAGAGAGAGGGAGAGAGAGAGAGAGAGAGAGAGAGAGAGAGAGAGAGAGAGAGAGAGAGAGAGAGAGAGAGAGAGAGAGAGAGAGAGAGAGAGAGAGAGAGAGAGAGAGAGAGAGAGAGAGAGAGAGAGAGAGAGAGAGAGAGAGAGAGAGAGAGAGAGAGAGAGAGAGAGAGAGAGAGAGAGAGAGAGAGAGAGAGAGAAGAGAGATGAGAGTACAATATGGTGAATTGAAAATGTAAAACTTGACTAATTTAAAGTTTTTCCTCGATATGAACAACGGAGACCGAAAAGAAAGGTCTTCAACACTAAAAAGTTAACAATAAAATAGAAAACACATGAAATGTGCCAGAGGGGAAACAAAGCTCGCAATACCACCGATCCACGTGTATGTTTCATTGTCAACGCAATGACAATTCAACTATATCTGAAAAAAAGAAGCTTGAAATACAAGCTTGTCTTCCCGTCATTTAACGAATAAAATGAGCAAAATTATTCGAGTTTTGGATTTTGGTTGGATGATTTGAATGTTGAAATGCCGAAGGCGTGCCTATTCATCTTAGCCATTAAGAATAAGATACTCAAAATGCATGACATTTTGTTGTGATATCAAAACCCACGTGAAACAGCGTTCTATACTTGAGATTCGTACATCAAGCTAAACTTATTCACTAATAAAAACGATTCCTTAACCAATTGTGTATTGAAATTGCAACGAATCACCATTTCCAATGGAAATCTGTTCCGTTGTGTTACTATTCACTGAGCATTGTCTATTTCCATTCCCATTTTATTTGATTTGATAATAAAGATACGGAAATTTATATGCCAACAGACATTTTCAATGGATATATTTATGTTGATCATTTCCATTTATGGAGTTGTGTTGGTGTATTCGGTTCATCATTATACTTTTACGTTTACGTTTACTGTACGGATTTTTATGATGCTTATATTTTTTTTTCTGATTTATTATATCAATTATG
Organism: Aphidoletes aphidimyza; assembly: GCA_030463065.1. NCBI lineage: Eukaryota > Metazoa > Arthropoda > Insecta > Diptera > Cecidomyiidae > Aphidoletes > Aphidoletes aphidimyza. The sequence goes on along the minus strand of CM059997.1, from coordinate 11,208,423 downwards.
AATTTATTCCATATAATAAAAGTATTTTGAATGAAACGAATGAATTCTTGCCATTTCATCGTCTTAAATGATTTGTCTGCTAATTAAAAGATCAGATTTTTCCGAATTTTGCTGATCCATAGAATTTTCTAATTTCCAAATTATGTATTTAGTCTGATTAATTAATCATAATAATACCATACTGACAATCAACCTCCTCACAACATCCATTCACATTCAATGGTATTATTTTTACGGCACAACAACAACAGCAGCAACAACAAAAAGAAACTAGAAGAGAAAAAATCGTTAATGCATCCGACCATGTGTAACAAAAATGAATTGTGACAAATAATAGAATTCATCGTAATATCTTCGCTTGAATCGAATCAACCATTGAGTCACTAAAGGACAATTCAATTCCAATAAATTGATGCGTTTATATTTTTGGTGTGTATTCAACCGGATGTTGATTTCTGTTGTTGGTCGTTGAAAGTACGCACGTTTTCACCAACTCCACGGCTTTGCCTCTTTCTCTTTCTCGCTCTTTGCATGGGGCTCTATGTTACCTCGTACTAAAATACATTCATTTATATCAACATGCCATTTTTCGTTCAAATGTGTTCTGTGGTGTGTGTGTGTGTGTGTGTGTATGTGTTTTTGTGTACGTAAATTCAACTAAATTAAATTGAAATGTACATTCATTCCCGTGTGCATGCAATGAATAGGTGTCAAAAATCGGTGCTGCATCAACAGAAAACCATTTAATCTGCATTTCACAGCAGTGAAGAGTAATTACATTTTCTCTCAACATTTTCTCTATCACTTTTCTCTTCCATGTTATTGTCACTTTTTTTATAGATGTATATTTTTCAATTTTCAACACGAAAAAAGTATTGCTTTTTACAGGGGAAAAAAATGTGTTTCTAACCAGTATCTGGCTTTTAGAGCTTCAAAGTGTTTGTTCTCAATCACAAAGAATACGCTCTTTTAGTAGGCATTTGATGCTCATGTCATAACTAGCACAATATTTCCATAAAATGAATGAGACTGTGTGATAAAGCTTACGAATGGAAATGCGTTGAACATGTGGACAAAAATAAACTATAAGAGGAACCTTCTTAGAAAATTATTCAAGCATGGTAATGCCAAATGGATGTGTATCATTCATAAAAATATGCTGGAATTGTTCGTGTATTCATATATGTCATGTGTTTTTTGTTTTCTTCAATAAAGAAGCTTTACATTTTTTTAAACGCCCAATAAATTCATTCGGTGAATGCTTTTTTTTTATTTTATGGTCGAGTCTCGTCGCAAGTCAGGCATGTAATGCACAGTGGCACAATCCACACACCGATTCACATCTATCTTTTTGCTCATTGTTATGCTGAAAATTCATCAACGAGCATCCGGGCAAACAGAAAAAGCGCAAAATTATTTCAAATTGCCATTCATTTTTCGGAGTTCCCAAAATGTTATTCGATGTTTCATATTGCCGTCAAACAAGACAAGGAAACAAACTGAATTTATTAATCGATTATATCTAAATTTAAACTATTATCAACATTTTTTTCGTTACATTTGCTTTCCAACGGTGCGGTATTTTTGTTTTGTTGCCATGACTATTTAAATTTAGTCGAATTTCGCGGAATTTTCTTTTTGTTCAAAGTCAACAGGCGTATGGAATTTTAAGAATTGATTTTGTATATAAAATGTTTTGATGATGTTCCAAAAAAAAAGTATGTCAACAACACACGAGACGTCATTCAATGTAACTGTTCGGAAAAATGCGTCTTATAACTGGGCGACTGTTTATTTTGCTTTGGTTTTTTGTTGTTGTTGTTGTTTTTTTTCATTTTGATTCATGGGCCACAGATGTGAAAATAGCAATCACTTTTACATGCACACATAATAAGGTATTCCATGTCATGTTCACTGTTTTCGGTCTGCTCAATGACATGAACTTCACTGATGGACTCTCCCCCTTTTTCTCTCGCAATCTCTTTCTGTCCTGTTTTTTTTTCTTTAAACTGAAACATTTCCACTCGTTGCTTGATTTCCTCTTCAGTAGTTTGGCAACGTTGTACGTGAGCTCGAATATTGATTGTAACGAGTGATAGAACAGTTCTTTTCTTTTGTTGGCCACATCAAAATTCAAATATTCCCACTGCTTTGCCTCTCTACCTCCAACATATCCAAAATGAAATAAAAACGAGCCTCTATCTACATCGTTCAATTATAACACAGCCTCCGATATTTGCTTCACCGTAAAATCACAAGCCAAAGTGAGCCAGAGAATGAATGAACATTAACATGAAGTGGGATATCAACATTAGATACTTGTTTGAAGATTTTTATGCTAATAAATACGTACGATAACGCCATACGATACACATGTACCCACAGAGAAAAAGTGGAAGTGAGATAGAGAGAGAGAGAGGGAGAGGGAGAGAGAGAGAGAGCTGGGGAACCAAAAGAATTATTGAGGTCTCTTCTTTCTGCTTTTCCATACATCCGAACTGATGGATGTGAGAACGACGGTTTGATTATTGTCACTTGGCTCCTTTTTATACAATTTTCGCGTAAAAAAAATTTGCAACTGGCAAGATAATAGAAAAGTTTTATGCAGAGTAACAGTACTTTTCATTTCTTTACATACTCTTTGCCTCACACTCGAACACAACCACTCATTCACTCCCTCAATCTGTGACGGATTTTTGCCTCTGTCCCTAATCAAGCCCCATTGGTGTTGCCTTTTTGATACAACAACAACAACAAAAAAATAGATGCTCATCGTTCTCACATGTAACTTCTTGGATCATTGTTGTTCCGCATACAAGCACAAACCATTTCAGACATCTTTCTTTGCCGTGTGTGAAGAGTGTGAACGACTTGTGATTTTTAAAAATATGCTGATATCAAATCACTGAATGCGTACATCAACCGTAATGATGCGACAAATACAAATGTTAAGCAAGAGCAAAAAAATGTTTTTTTTTCTCATTTTATTCTCAGCTCTTTTTTATTCAGTTCTTTGCTTTTTTTGGCAGATTGTCAACTGATATATATATATATATTTGAACATTGTCAGAACCTGCGAAAGGGCATTGTAGAACGGAACTCTTTCGTTAGCGTATCCGTCTGGAACAAACAATTCGTGCTTCTTTTCCAGTGTGCAGAATACATTTTTGGCATTCGTGATTTTTTTCGCTTAAAAATATATTTTTTTCCCTCTATTTTATTGCATTTGACTGTTTCTTTGGTGACATCACAAAACCATGGTTGTTGAAGAATGCAAACATTGATTGCGTTTGCAAAAAAAAGACCTATCATGCGGTCGATCAAATGGAAAATGTCGCGACCGATTCACACACACACAATACTTTTTCTATTTTTTAACTCATTTTTATCGTTTTAACTTTGCACACATTTCACAATCGTAGAAAGAAAAAACCCAACGAAAGATATTGAGAGTGAGGGTGGGAGATAGAAAACAAACAAGCATTGCTTCACATCACATTTTCAATATATAAAAATAATGTGAAGAAGAAACAATTCTCAGGTCATTCATATTGCACAATGCACACAGTCGTATTTGTTGTTGTTGGTTTTTTTTTTCTTTTTTGCTCAAACAAAACATGCCATTAACGTCATTGAGTCCAATTGTTTCACAAACAGACAATCAGAGAGACTGATCAAATTTAAGTAACTGCTGTAAAAGAATAGAATGTCTCAAAGTGTAAATATACCTTGGATATTCGAATTAGAGTTGAAGTACAGCCACTTTAATGTATGTTTCAATTTAGATATTTTGCTTTAAATTGGATTTTTTTGCAAACATATTAATCATAGAGAGTATTTTAAAATTATCTCCTTTGCAGCTCATAGCGTTTCAGGATGGACGAAAATTTCATTCGAAATATGCAATCAAATGAATTAAATTTATTCACTGTTAATTCTTCCTCTTTTTTGTAATCTGGCAAACTGTTGCAGTAATTGCTATCCGATGATGTGCAGCAGCACGACCAGAACGGCAAAGAATAAATCACTCACTGATTGATGATGATAACGCAATGGACAGTAAAAGCCAATTTCGTTTTTTTTTCAATTTTTATTGGATACTTCGGGAAATTGGGCTCGTTATTTTCGCGTTCAACATTTATTGCTGACAAAAAAACTGCTTTGGTTTTCGTTGGTCTTGGTTTGAAAACTCTGAATCCAATTCAAAACCAAAAAAATAAATTATTTGTGGTTTAACAGATGATAGAACCGTTACTGCATCCATTTGAGTTAAGCGCGCGACAAAGACTGAATGGTCGGCAAACAGTTGTGTTTTGACAAAGTGCCTTTTTCCAACCAGCAACAGTGTGCACCGCTCGTCGCACATTTTCTATACTATTCATGCCGCGAACGGTGTGTATGTGTGTGTATGCTGTGTGCGATGTGCGTGCAGCACATTGAACGGGAAGCAACAGTGTGCGCGTCATTTATCATGTCAATGCCTGCGTACAGCTAAATATACTTTCCACTGAATTGGCTCAACACGTTACAATGTTCCTGTATTCGATTTAATTTAAGCTTTTTTCGGTGGAGCATATTTTCACGATGGAAACGCAACTCTATGCGATTCAATGCGTTTCATTTCCTTGCTGTGGAAAACTGTGCGTTAGCCACTCGCACATAAATTTATGAGGGGAGATGAGGCACAACGTCCACGCTTACGGGAGGAAACCACATGGTTCAGGCTTTTCATCGCCTTTTAAAAGCTTAACCATACACTTATATAGCTTGTATGTAAGCTTTTGAAACTTTTGAAACTTTTGTCATGTTTGAGTATTGTTTTTGTAAGGTTATTTATGAAATCCTTATAAATGACTCATTCTTAATGCTTTTGGGTAATTCGTTGGTGTGTTCAAAAAGGAGATCTATAGAAAAACCATTTTATGAGGAATATATCAATTCACTACCACATTATTTTAACGAATTCGAAAAAGTTCTTGTACTAGTGATACACATATACTAGTCAAAACAAACACACCCGTAATCTCTGCGTTCCGACAACGATTATTATGCGATCGAAAGATGTAATCTTAAAAGCAATATTCGAATCATCATGATATATTTTCTAACATTTAACGCGTCAGTTGAAGTTGTCCTGTAAAGTAAAATGAAATCCCTTGTATATTAGTACTTAAATAAGCTATTTGAATCAGAGGACGAGGTGGACAAGATAATCAGCTGAACTGACATGTTGTGAAATAAAATAGCTAGCTATCGAACGCACACACACACAAAACTTCCTGTGAAAACTCTTAATGCAAGTTCATCAATAGTGTGTGTCTCTGTGTGCGTTCGATAGCTAGCAATTTTATCTCAGTTCAGCTGATTATTCCGACAGCAAAATTCATCCTCTGATTTGAGCAATACACTTTTTACTACCCATAAATGTAGTAGAGCAATAAAAAGTGTTGTATAAAATGATGTAATTAACCATTTTTACTGTCAAGCACCAAATATATCTCGTTTAAAGCAACATCCAAACGAAACAATTAAAAACACGTAGAAAAAGAATTCTTTTCAGATGAGAACTCACCAGAAGGTTATTTAGTTCCTGGAGTATACTTAAATCAGATGAAATTATCACATGTTTTAATAGTAAAACAAATTTCGTGTTGAATAGATTAGTTGTACATGATAATTAAAATTTATTATTATAGTTCAAATCGAATTCTTATATTGGATATAAGTGAATAATAGAAATAAATTGGTTTACATTTTTTGGGAAAATAGAGAAATCCACATGAAATATTTGAACTGTGCAAGTTATAAAGATTTATAACCAAGGTAAAGGATTTGGATAGCTTTATGCTTGATATGATAAATTCGTCATCTGACATTTAGACATTCGACTAAACTAAAATTTGTATTGGTGTGTGCATTAATAATATCGCGTTTTTTTTCTCGAAAAATAACCATTTATTATTAAAATATGGTAACCTAAAAATATAATAACAAATAGAAAAGATGGTCGGCGATCTCTGCTAGAAAGATTCTCTACTAAAGATCAAAGTTAAACTGAATTTACATTCATTATTCAATTCCATTCATGTAGACCAAATAAAAGGTTGAATCATTCAATGATATTATTATCAAGCTATTGATCTTGAGTCGAATACCTATTGCATCCTGATTGATGCTTGAAACCAAACGTCAAAAAAGACGTAAAATCATAAAAATAATATTTATGAGAACCTATCGCACCAGATTTCAATCCTTTGAAGATTGAAAAAAAGGAAATATCATTCGCATTTAGCATCAACATTTCATATTCTCTTGTCATATAATAATAAAAAAATATCAAGCATCAAAAATTCATGGTAGCTCTTCTCAGAAGTTGGCAGAACTGTCAAATTTGTATGTGAAAAGACATCGTGCTAAGTGTAAAAAGTACATTTGAAAAACGTGTCAGATGCATTCAGAATTGCTTAATGCAATATAAGATGTGCACGGTAAAGATAGAATGGCTGTTCTTTTACAGTGGGAGCTTGAGAATAAGAACTAATTTACAGAAATTGACATTCAAAACCTAGTTTAAAATCGTATCCAGCAAAAATATATTCGAAAAAGTGAAACATAATTTAACTGTAAATGAATATCGTTCGCTATTCTCGTAATACGAGCACTTACCACAAATTGTACTTTATATTTTCCAGTTAACAGCTTATATCATATTTATAGATTCATTCAATTGCGATTCTCAATTTTTTTATGTATTTTATAGGTTGCTTTGGATTGGTTTATTTTTGTTATTCCCTGAATTTGTGAATCTAATTAATTTCATTGAACAGCCTTCCAAAAGTGTAATTATCAAAAATCCGAGAAAAAATGTGTTAAAAATATTCATGTGGCGATCCATGCAATAAGTAGTTTTATCAACTCCAAATTGATTCTTGCAAGAGGCACGTATAAAAAAAATGTCTATTTGATCATCGGAAGATGGTTGAAGCGGCTTGATGTGATATAGCATTGCTGAGCGGCAAATCCGTAAATCCGACTATTATACTATTCGCACTATTTGCGACGGATTTAACAAAAATGTTGATGCGACGCTTTGAAAATCGAATGCATTCACAAAATTGCACAAAATAAATAGAACACGTTTGATTGGTCAGACCAAAACGGATTTGATTTATTCGGTATATTTTCAGGTTTTTTTTTCCGAAATCCTGCGATTTTACGTATTTATCGCTCAACAGTCATCATGCCAAAGCCGAAAATTTTCTCGTTTTCTATCAAAAACAAATCAATGAAACACATTTTCACATCATATTTATGATTCGAATTGAGTTACGTAGCTTCGTGAATTTTTTCATCGTTTATATATAAAAAAAAAACATTTACGACGGATAAAAAATACGTGAAGCCACTTAATCTCATAGCCCATGGAATAGAATTACTTCATTCCTTTTGTTTGGATAACAATTATTTATTTGAAAATTGGAATTCATTCATCCGATACAATTCTTCATCCTTCACAATGTTTTTTTTTTTCATCGGATGTGTTAATTTGATTGGATAAAAAAATATTTTTCTATTTCTGCATTTATTCATCTGATGAAAAAAGTGTAAAATCTTAAATTATCGGATGAATAAATTCTAAAATTTAAAATGAAATTATTTATCAAAAGATCATGTTACCGAATTTAGATAAAAACCGTTATGACTAATTTATCGAACGCGAATATACTCAATGCCTTTTATGTATCTGTGGATACCTAGGTGAATACGTATTTATTAGCAGAGTAAAAAAAAAACAGAGTAAACGAACCGATTGGATTTTTTGAATGAACAAATATTTTTTTGAATTGTAGAATTTATTCATCCGATATAATTTTTCATTCGCCAACATGTTTTTTTTTTCATCGGATGAGTTATAAATTATTTTCAAAATTTTCGAAATTATTCATCCGATTTTTTTCCGAATCGAAATTGGTTATTTTATCTGTGGTTTTTTTTCAATGGCAGAATACTTTTTATATTATAATTATGATATAATTTAATATCCAAGTATTATATTATATTGTCGGACGACGTATTGAATAGATTTTCTGTGGATCCAAAAAGATTGGTTTTGTTAAAATAACATCCAATAAATTGGATTTATGTCCTCGTTTTTTATAGAAAAATGTCTTCATTTTCTCGTAATATTCGTTATCGCCTCCTCCACCTTCCATAGTAAATTAATGGGTACACTGCGCCCCTGAAGAATAACAATTTGATACGTTAAAAAAATCTATTGGGGTTGACACATTAACTAATTTGCCTAAGAAATGTATTTTAGTTCTCGCCAATTATTTTATTCTCAGAAAATAACAAATTCCCCCTGACAGAAGCTAGAATTTATTTCCCCGGGACGAAGTCGCCTAATTAGTTCAATGAAAATTTAATCATTCAACAACAAATGATGTTGTATGGGTGCTATCCTTTACACAACATTCTCTGCATTCCATTACATCCATATAATCCTCATGAACTTAATCACTAGTGAAACGAAAGAGACGAACATTTAAGAAGAAAAAACTTTATGTGTTACAGTCATTTTTAAAGGGAGCAAATACTTTGAACAAGTCAAATAAAGATCAAAGCAAAAGTAAAGTAGTATTCTGAAACATTGTGCTGAGTTTTTGTGAATGAATTGTGTGAAACAGCACATGACGGAAAAAAAACAAGATAGAATCTCAAAATACTGCTGTCAATTTATCAAAACATATTTCAAATCTCTCTCCATCTCTTCGTCTTTTCCATCTTCCTGCCATTCACTCTTTCTCTTCTGTAGCATGATTTCGTCCGCATCATTCTTACTTTCAATTACTATAATGGAAGATGATTGCATGGTGTCAGCTTGTAATGTTTAAGCCATTTTTCATACAACGTAATTGAGATACGAACTGATTCAAAAGCTTAATTTCATTTTTACAACATTGCGTATATCTACGATAAAAAAAAAACTTTGTATATTTACTGCAATCAGGAAAAACATTTGCTCAGAATTCACCGTGAGTATTATTCAATTTTGGAAACTATTGGCACGAATAAAAAAAACAGATGGAGAAGTAAAAATAGCTTTATTGTTTTGTTAAATAACAATTTATACACCCGGTTATAGCGCCATATAACTTAACATTGCTGTCAATGTTATATTTTATGCTCTTCTTCTTCTCTGTTTATATACACAGAGATGTCAAACGAGAAATATCAAAGTACGGCACTCACAGAGCTGCGTACGGCACTTGCGTTTATATGCGTGTGTCATTTTTTGAAGAAGAAGCACATAAATGCTAACATAGCGTTATCGCTCCTTGAATTTATATCACGCCAATTTTTACAGCACAATAAAACGGAAAGAACCTCAGTTGATTTATTTTAATAAGTTTACGTTGATGCACTTCGCAATGCACATAAACCAATTTGAACTATTTTCGAGTATTCAACGAAAACGCTACATTTGAGTTTCGTTTTATTGAGTCTCTTTTTCCCTCCATCCAACGAAGGTGTGAGATTTATTTAAATTATGGCGAGACATACCTTGTATTTTACAGCGTTGAAACGAATTCTAAGCTTTATATCAGTAAATACGAATACAAACAGAAGCACGTGAATAAGCTTCAAAATATATTCACCTCATGCCACATGTTACTTCATACCATTCGGGCATTTGCCTCAAATGGACATGAGAGAAACGTTTACAATGTGGCACCATCACTGACTCTGGACTGTATTATGGGATACGATAAACAGTAAAACTTTGATACCATCGAGAATTTTATTGCCAACTTTGCAACTATTTCGCACATATATTGCAACAAAAACAAAAAGTAAACAGCTGTATGTTTCTGTCATTGGATGTTACTCCGCATACACTCTGACGGTGAGAATTTAAGCGGAGGGGGGTGGAGGGCTGTGCCAAGAGTTTCAAGGAGGGAGTAATTTGTCCAATTTATCTAGTGTAAACTGTTCTCAGAAAAAAATGTTTTTTTTTGCTCCCAAATCCAATAAAAAAAGTGATGACTGGGGAAAGGGGATCATTTTCAAGTGTCCTTTTTATCTATTATAAACTCGGTCCCAACAACCAAAAGTGACATGGGTTCGAGAAATTGTTGATGGGTGGTCTCAGCCTGGGAGGGGGCTGTAGTTTAGACGACCCCTGCGTCAGAATGTATGCTACTCCATAAAATTTACGTAATCCAGTGCATTCTATTGCCAAAAATTGGAATTACAGAGTGATCAAACGAAGTGTTTCTTTTATTATCCTCTACAAAAGGATTTTTCATAGCAGCGTATTTGTCTGAAGACTTCCAAAATGTGTTCATCATAAATGAATCGATGCAAATGCACAATTGAGCTTTTTTTTGTTTATGACTCTCTTGAACCAATTCATTTCAACGATATTCTTCATCTTATTCAGACATGGCAATGACATGCATTTCTTATGATGATTTGTCGGCATCCTTGTAAGGAATGTATTAGCACAACGTAATTCTTATGAACAGCACACCGAAAATTGATCGTTATAAAAATCGTCATATAAAATACATTGTGTCAATGCATTTCAAATGATGAATTGGATCATTTTTGCGCTCATTTGACCAAACTTTTATTTCATTCTTTTGTACACATTTTTTTTTCACCGCGTTCTCAATCACTAAGCTAAGTGTTAGACGATTCATTCGCAAATTCAAAAAAGGAATGGAAAGATGGTTAAGAGATTAACTTTCATAATGCTTCGTAATTGATATACGCAATCAAGCTGTAACTATAAACAATCAATTCGTTGAGAGCTATTGCAATAAATTATTACATTCAAAAATGGGATGTGAATAGAATGAATACTATACCAGGTAAGCAATTGCTAAAACTATTGATTTAAGACTATGGTCAAATACAAAACTATTCGCTTCAGTCAAGGTTTAAAGAACTTATAGTTTATTTAGAACATTATATACTATGGATAACTTACAGTATAGAATAGATCTGGACGGTTTCACGCACAACTTGTATGTTGTGGTGCCAATCCATGCTTAAATATTAGACAAATTGCAGAAGATTAGAAAAGAGAAGGCGTATTACCAAAGATGTTGCATATTTTTGGAAAATTATGGGATTGTTGATAAACGATCTATGCACTTGACTTCACATTCTTTGATTGGAGATTAAAGTGCCAAGACTTCAATACTTTGAATGATGTTGACTCAACATCTCAACATTGTTGAGAAATATGTTAAATCGAAGAATTAATTTTAAATGCATAAATCCATACTCATTCTGTCGGAATATTCACACTTACACAAAGTATGAGTGCCGAAAAGTACCATGGTTCATTAGAATATGAATGTGCAAGGGAGGCGGTGGCTACTGCATTTGGTACGGCGCCCATTGCTTCACTAAATTAAGCTGCAGCTTAAGCTTTCATCTAAACAGCTTGGTTACACACAAAATAAATATATTGAATTTTTAGACAGTACAGCATCTAAATCCTGGATTTATACAGTAAAATGTGTAGAAACCGTTTGAAGTGTGAATGATATTGATTGATTTTGGTCCGTTGGCGATTTCAACTAAAACACGGTCACTCTGATGTCGTCGAGTCAGTGGCGAGTTACTCATACATGCGTAAATATCATTGTTGTGCAGTGATGACAGAAACAGAGTACACTGTACACTAGCTCGTGCACAATTCGATGCTGCTTATGACTGTGTGAGTGTCTCATCACTGAGTTGTGTCATTTTATGCAAACCAAAACACAAAACAGAAGATTTAGCGAATCACCAAATACTCGAAACGTCAAGTGGAGTAGCGGCAAAATTCAAAATATCGTGAAATACTACACATTTTAGATGAAATATAAAACAAATAGACGATTTACTGTATAATTTCAGAAATGAGACGCTGTATTGTCTTAAAATTCAATATGTTTTTTTTTGTGTGTAGTCATTGAATGATTGACTGATACTGAACTGTATGTAGTACCGAATTGTTTGCATGGCCAACGGCTATCAAAAACTTGATATATGCGCACTCTAGGTTTTTTCTTTAAGTTTTTTTCTCGATTGCAATCACTTCCGATAGCGATTTCATAAAAGTGACCCCTGGTAAAATGTGTCCTTATTAAACGTTTATTTTCTTGTTCATGTTATATCTAAGAAATTCGTCGACTTTCTATTTTCAACGAATTTGTGCATTTCAGCTATTCATCGTCAATTTTATCAATTACCATATTCTCAAAACAAACAAATTCACAGTCAAACAGGCGTTTCAGCATATTTTTATCGGTATTTGTTTATGTACAAACAGCTATTGAATCGAAAAATACACGAATATTTTATAAGATTCGTTTGAATTGACAATAATTCGAACCTCAAATATTGGGATGTGCACTCACTTGAATTATAATTTATTGATTTACCAGCTGCTATAGACAACGTTAGAAATACGAGCTTAGGTCCGATCAGCTTATTTGAATAAAAAAAAATTACCTCTGGATGTATCCATGAGCGCCCACTATAAATTGGTCGTGTATAGACGTCATTTTCCGAGATACGTATTTCTATTCAAACGTTTCAAATTATAGCAAATTCATTTTAAATTCCACTTTTTTTGCTGTAATTTAAAAAAATGAAACTAAAAAAGAAATAAAACGATGTTCTGTTTTTAAATAAATTATTGAGAATATTTATTTATTTACGAAATGTACGTTTTATCAGTTGATGTTTCGCTTTTCATACCACACATGTGGTATCGATTTCTTGGCAAAATCTAAATGTTAATTTATCTGTGGATAACTCTAAGAGACTTGCCATCTCGTGTGCTTGCAATTTGAAATCTGAATTTGAGTATGGTAAAAATTGATTTGGATTTAATTGAGAAACAAAAAAACACTATATTTCATTAAGTTTGTGTCTTATCAGCGTCTTTTCGATTTGCATTAAGGTAAATTTGTTTTGGTCTTTGATGTGCCTATTGGTCCGTTTTAATATAAACGTTAGAAGACTACAACTCACTTATTCTAATTAGAGCATTCATTTTTATACAGAGTGAATTTAAAAGTTTCCACTAAACCACTGTCCAGTAATATATTTTCATTAAATTACACGCGCTGATAGTCTCCGGTTAATATTAAATATGATGGGAACGGTAATGGATTTGAAAATCATCAAGAAGTTTACCTCAAATAAAATTACATTTTTAATATTTATTTCTGAAAGTTTAAACTTGGTTTTGTTAACAAATGGAAACTGCTGTGTCGTTATTGAGAAAAAAAGGGAGCAAAAGATCAAAGGAAAAATTCTATACGTACAAAGATTTCAAGAGAAATGTTATTTTTACTACATCACATGAATATATAGAATGTGTTCTTAAGCGGGTGGCTCTTCAGCGACTTCAAAGACATTTTTCCACAATATCAACGACATGCTGTGACGTGGCATTGAATGGTGTGTTTTTGTGTTTTTGGCATCTTATAACATGGTTTTCAGTTTTTTACATAGCAGTAAAACGAAATTGCAGGCATCACATATCTAGCAGGATTGGCATGTCACATGCCGCATATGTAGCTTTTTAATTCCTGAGTAATCGTTGATTTTTCAATTTGTCAATACCAATATCATGATAGATACAAAGCTTTTCACACTGAATGGCTATGGGATTCTTAGCAATAGAAAACACTAACTTAGATCAAACCGATCCACACAAAAATACTGCAATATTTCACTCTTAGTTTAAAACAAAAAAATTTGAATAGTGCTGACGAAGAGATTGTCAATATTTGGATAAATATGAGTTTTGAGTGAGCGTGCTGCCAATCGTGCAGAGAATTGAACAAAAAAAAAAAAAAAAATAGAGAGGACCGAGAGGACTTATACTGTTGCTGTGTTTCTACTCTATATATGAATTATATACATTCTGTGTACACGCGTTCCATTTAATGCATGCAAAATTTCTGCGAGACGACAGGCGTCGCACAATGCGGAATATGCAGACAAATTGTCCCAAAACAATATTATATAATACATATATAACCCCTTGAAAATGTGCAAACAACAACAACTCAATCTTACCGTGAATAAAGGAAACAAAACGCCTCTTTTTCAGAGTGGCATTTCAATACAATAGCAAAGTGGTTGTTCAAATATTTACTTTCAATGTTGAAATTGTTGGATTGTCATTTTGATGCATAAACACTCATATCCTCGAATAATACGCGACTTAGATCGAAATTGTCAAAACCACAAAAACATCCACCAATTTCGTTCAGTAAATTGCAAAATCAAGAAAACAGTTTTGAGAAAAATTCCAATCAAATTTGTTTATAGCTCAAACTGTTTTCAATATTTTTTTTTCTCTCAGTTGGTTATTTTCAGTAGTTTACACAACTGTTATATTATGTGTATAAGAAAAAGATTGACAAGTGAAGCGAAATCCGGAAAACTTTCAAATAATTTATCCATATTCAAAGGTGAGTTTTTATTTTTCATATTTCACACCTAATCCAAGTAAATAAAGGGAAAGAGACACGAATTTTAGTACCGATGACTTTTACTTAAATTTGACAATATGTATTCATCAACATAACATTCATCCGATTTTGAAAATGAACACTGATGTTCTACTAGAGCTGAAAAGACTAATATTTTTTTAGTATTCAAACTAATTTTCCATGAAGAATTACATTACTGCATATTTCTTATGGAGGGATTATTCTTTATGGACAAAATTCAGCAAATTTTGAACAGTTTTTGTACAGTTGATTTGGTTAGTATTTGCGAGTAAGCGTCAGTCTTAGGCGGTAGGTTGCTATCGAATGCACTCACATAAAACTTCATGCTTACCACACTTAATGGACCACACGGATGTTTTGTATATTTCATTTGGTTCACAAGTCAAGCACATTACTCCATACATGTTAAAGAACTTGAAATTTGGCCCCCAACGATACACACAAAACTTCCTGTGGAGCATTATTTGTTGATATCTGGGTTGAATATCTAGACTGTATTGATGGCATCAAGTTGATGCTTGGCTAGTTTCTCTAGTTTCGCAATTGTGTCTCTCCGCAATGGTAAATATCTCTTCATGTTTTCAAATAAAATTCTTGGCGAATATTTAAGCATGCAAATCAAACCCATGTTTTACACAGACTTTTGAAATATTTGAAGTGTCAGGTTTTTTTCACAGCTGGAAAGTTACACGGTATTTTAGCCACTCAGATACAAAAACACGTAAATTTTAATTTAGTTCTTTTGTTTTGTGTTGTTGTTTTTTTTAATGTAATTTCAATACAATAGCTAAAGAATTGGACATGTGTTGACCAGTTATCTCTGGTATAGAGTCTTAAATAGGAAACGTGTTACAATGGACAAATATTTTACTTGCTTTAATTTGTAATAAATCGGAAATTGTCGGATTGTTCAGAAAGATAGTAAATTTTAGTTTGGTAAAGTTCAGTTAATATTTTTTTTTTGGGTTTTTGTTTTTTGTTTTGTTTTGTACCAGTCACATGAGGCCGATCAAAGCCACCAACAATAGAAACCACAATTTTTCATTTGAAATCGAAAGGAAGATGAGCTTAGAACTACAGGCAATTAATGTTTATTTACTAGTCTCGTTGTGGTCAAATTGCCTTGAAACTATTTAACAATGCAATCCGTAAATGTTGGTGCTGTTGCATGTGGATAGATTGCGGTTGTGATGCTTCCAACACAACACAAACACAAACACGAACACAAACACACTCACACTCGCCACCTTTAAAGAGTATGCAAGTTTTGTTGATTTAGTGAGCTCATTGTCAATTAGCTTCAGGCAAATTGAAATCCACTTACATTATATCCGTTTATTTTTTTTCAGCTTAATTTGGTTTCGTTTAAATTTATTTTTAAATCGATATTAAATAGATGAAAAAGAGATGGTAAAATTCATGTGTTCTAATTTCAGCTAGTGATATTTTAAAAATTGGATGAAAGGTCTAAAATATAGTTTATATTTTTAATTCGAAGAGTGTTTATTTTGAGACGAAATATTTACAATGGCCACTTATTTCTTAAGCAAATTCTATTTGGCACCAAAACTCATTCCATCACGAAAACTTCATTTCGTTTGAATTAGTTTGAACTAGGTCAGATATGAGTTGCCATTGTTTGGTTTCAACGAAAAAAAAAAAAAAAAAAAAAAAAACATGTAAAAAAACCGGATGAGTGCGTTCCCACACTAAAGTGTTGGCGTGAGATAGAGTATAGAAAAATTAGTTGCTTTTATCAAAAGACACAGAGAGAATACAACAACAACAACAAAAAATCTAATTGTCAAGTGTAAGAGAGAAAAGTACGGAAAATAAATGCATAGCTTATTACCCAAAGGAGATTCATTTGAATCAGATGAAAAACACTAACATTACAATATCACGGCAATTACATGTTACAGCTTTCAAATGATAACGAAATTCACATTTGCATTGCTCTTCTGCATGTTTATTTATTATTATTTTTTTTTTCATATATATTTTACTTTTTGTTTTGCGTTTCACCATGAAAACATGATTTGTGTCATGAACTCAATATTGCTCTCTTTCCCTCTATTTAAGTATTTCTTCTCATTTGTTATTTCCAACTGTATTCATTTCGCATGCTTATTTGTATATTGTTGTCTTCTTTCATTTATCCTTAATTTTTTTTTTTTGTTTTTATTTTAAGTTTTAATTGAATTTAATTTAAAAGCGCCATCTCCGTAGAATCCCATTCCACATTTAGTTAATAGTATTGGAAAAAAATTTGACAATTTTTTTGTTGTTTTGTTTTGATTTCACTTTCACATTTTGACGTCATTTAAATTATTTTAAAATATATTTTTTAGTTTAGTATTTAATTTGTGCAATTTTAAAATGTAAATAGAATTTTTAACATTCAAGGAAAAATAGTGTTTGTCTTTGGTCCTTATGTGTAAACGTTGTCACAAAGTGTGATATTTATCACAAATTTGCGAAACGTTCACTTGTTTGTCATCTAAAAGGGTTTTCTATATATTCACTACATTGACAGAAAAAAAAGAGTTCTACGCTTGTATTGAAACGCTTGTTTCGTTCAATATGTTGAATTCGTTAAATTATTTTTTTCTTTTCTTCAATCTTTTTTTGTTTTAGCATTGAATCAATTCAATTCGATTTTGTTCAAAACTCTTTACATGGTATCAGCAGTTTATTAAAGCTATTCGTTTAAAAGTGTATTTTTTGTCTTCTTTTTCTCAAACAGAATATGATATTCTTTGTTTTTTTTTAAACCGATAATTCATTGAGGCGTTTATTGCATGTCAAAACTGGCGTTATAAATTAATTATATGTTTGTTATTCCCGTTCAACGCCCGTGGTTGCAATTGGCTCACTTTGTTTGTCAAAATTGCTCAATTGTTGTTGTTTTTTTTTGTTCTTTTGTATCCAATATTTAACCATTTTCATGGTCACAAATTGGTTTAATTTGAAAACAATATGACACAATTTATTTCCAATTAAGGTTAAGTTCAAAACACTTTATTTTCATATTATAAATTTATAAATAATAACACACCTGTATTTGTATTCAGCATGTAATTACGTGCCAACAAAGTGTTTTGAACTTTAAATTCAAGTTTTTTTTCATCTTTCGTGAACCAATGAAATTAGAACTGCCGATTATTATAATAAAATCGTCAGATAGAAGTTTACGCGTTCATTGAAATCTACACTCGATTTCTTCAAGGTAATGTTTAATGGATTGATGTCAAAGCTGCTGCTCAAATTACTGAAACAATAATCTGCTTGAAAGGGCTTTCGTTAATACAAACGAGCGTTACGATTTTTAGAAAATTACCACAAAAAAAATTCTGGTAATCAAAAGCCCTTATGTTGTTATGGGATGATTAGGTAATTATAAAAATTTCCATGTACATATATTTGAGGAGGAAATGTTTGAATGCTCAATCAATATCTAGATCAAATGTCAATTTTCTGATAAAAAATGACGGACATTTCAACCAAATGACCATAATTCATGTGACTGTTGTCAAAAATCGTACTAAATCGTCAAAAATTAATTGTTGACAAAAAAAAGTGATTTTTCTTTCAATTGATCAGTTCCATGACTTTCATGACTTGTTGAATGAATGTGACACTTTCAAGTACTCTGTCATTGTTTTTATGTGTATAAATACTTTATGTGAATTGCACAAGTGGGAAGAAACATGTATTGGCTTACTCGGGTAAAAAGTGTGAAAATCTAACAACGACAAAAGTTTGATATTAATTTGACGTTATACTGAGCTGGAGTCAACCATCATTCATTTTAACTCCGGTTCTGTGTGAACCTTTGTTTTATAAGCGTCGGAAGCATTTGGTATTAGATTTGTTTGCATTTATGGGAGAAAAAAAAATATAATAAAATTTCAGCAGAAAGAAAAAGAACGAAATTAAAATTCTGAATACATATTATTCGTTGCAAGTATAGAAAACTCTGTTTTATGTTTCAATGGATTTTTATGTTTGATTTTGCTTCAATTCAGTCCGCTATTTTTGTATATAAAAAAAAGGTGGATTAAACAGTTTCAGTGATAAGTTGTCGGTGAGATTCGAGTGATGCGAGATAATGCAAGACTAGTGCAGACTGCAGTTCTGCAGAATTGGTCGCTTTAGCTTTTCTATGTTTTACATGAATTGAATGATAAGCAAATGTTCATGTACAAAAAAAAACGAATTTGTTCGGCTGCACAAATGTTCGAAATGCTTGTGGATTTTCGATGATAAACCATATGTTGTGCTCATATCATATCTGTGTATGTCTTATCGAATTCGCTGTATGTTTAATATTGACTGCGCTACCAAAACTAATGTATTCCATTTTCAGTATTGTTTGCGGCCGATTCACTATCAATATCGAATGAATTGGTGATGGTTTTGTTATCGGCCTGAGTGACGTCATTCTTGGACATTGTATCATTTGGAAGATCAAAATGTACGGCCAAAACTTCACTTTTATAGCTATTACCGCGTTCTTGTTCGCACAAACGGAACGTTTCGAGAAATTCATTCAAATCAACCAGACTGTCCTTATTGATGTCCATCAATTTGCACATTTCCATAAGCTCCTCTTTGGTATCATGTTCCGGCAGATGCTTTTGCAGCAATTCACATGCCTCAGCAAATTCATCCAAAGAGATAAAACCTAATCGATTGGAAATAATTTTTGTAAATAGAAAGAGAATAAAAAAAACACACATAACGACAATGAAGCGAGAAACTGGCAAATATAGACAAAAATATAAAATATAGCGATCTCCATCCTCTCCCACTCTCCTCCTCTCTATGCTTCAATCGTGGCAAGAAATTACAAAAAAAAAATGAAATAAAAAACAACATAAAACATAAACAAAGAAAAATGCTAATTTGACATATTTTTTCCTCCTCTTTGCGTCTCTCTTATTATTGCTCGTTCACTCTCTCATCCGCAGTGGTTTGTTCAATTTGACCCAGTTTCTTTTGATGAGTGAGTGATGGCAAATCAAATGTCTAATTTAACGGAAGTGAATGTTTTTGCGATGAGAAAAAGGAGAGATAAGAGAGCAAGTTGTTTTTGTGTGTGTGTGTATGTACTCCGCACATTCACTAATCAATCAAAAAGGGCTTGAGAGCCATTGAATACGTCAACATCAATGATGTATGTTGTTTATTTACAAAGTGATTTTTAAGTGTTCGATCGAAGCCAGAGTCTTGATAGCGTGCGCTTTCAACATGTCGCTCCGGGGATGAAATACATGATATGGCCCAATAGCGTACCTGAATTATCTTTGTCCAATATACGGAAAATCACTTCCAAACTGCTTTTGTTCCTGTACAGTGAATCAGCAACACTTGTTGAGCCAGCATGAGCAGTTTTCTGGGGGGAAAAAAGGTGATGAAAAGAAGCAAGAAATAAACACCTCTGATATTAAGAGATTCTTTTGAAAATGAAAAAAAAAATATTTATAGATTGTTGACGTGATAAACGGACGAACATGTGATGATATTTTCAATATTTCATGGAATCATCGCTGACATGCCAGGTATTGAAATAAATAACGAAAAAATATGATTTGTGAAAAATTACATTCAATGAATCGATCAGAAGCGTTGAAACAGACGAAAATTCGCCAAAATGTCTTTTTTTTACTGAACTAATTGATCCATGTGATATTTTCACAAATTCCTAACTCAGATTGCATTCAAGAGCTACATAAAAAAACAGCGAAAAATAAGCAGTTGGAAACATACGATGAGATCAGTGTCAAGCAGCTCCAGTGTTAGGTTATAATGAACATCGAGAGGCGGAAAACCGAGTTGAATTGGTGCTAACTTTTCACGCAGCAAACGCCACGGTAAGCCCAAATGTGTGGCCGCTTCCATTGCCTCACACCATCGTGACATTGTTAAAATTCCTATAATTAAAAATCACAAATGAATCAATAAAGAATTCAAATATCCGTGTATCACGGAATGAGTGCACAAAAAAAAGCTGGTGAATTAGAAACGAAATAACATGAATAACAAATGTATAGCCAATGAAATAGATGAAAGAAAAAAACACGAAATGAAATGAAATGTAAGCAAACAAATAATTGTGTTGCTTGTATATAATATTGTGTGTGTGTGTGTGTGTGTGTGTGTGTGTGTGTGTGTGTGTGAGTGTACCTCTTGAATCGGGGTCACGTGCTTTGAATTCACGTTCGAGGTCATAGCGATGCTCCCGTAATTTTGCACCCAATTCTCGGATCGCCGAACTTTCAACCAATCCAACCTTTTGCCGAAATGTTAGTTTTCTCGTCTTCGATGCGGCTGCCGTATATTGTACAAAGTGTGTATCAAGTTGTGGATTAAGCTTGAGGTAGGCGCCTTTATTTGAACCGATTTCGTAGTAATTTGATGCGGAAAAAATGGTTATCACCTGAGAATCAAAAAAAAAGAAAGAAAAGAAAAAGGGGATACTTGTAAAGTCAACCACTAAGCCATGGATTTCATCTAAGCGAACAAGCAAAATTCCCTACGCATATGAAGTGTGTACACAAGGATTAAAGCAAAGCAAAATAGTGCAAAATAAAGCATAGAATTTTGTCAAAGAGCACATACCAAGGGGCTACCAACTAGTCAGAATATATAAATATATATTGTATACAATTCACGTTCAACGATTACCAGGCAGAAAATAGTCGATAATTGCCGTAATGGACATGTATTTGACTCTTCTTTTTTCTGATTCGCTCATCAAACAGATGAGGAACAGAGGCGTTGTATGATATCTTATGCTATACGCTTTTAAAGAGCTACAACGTTCCTCAGAGATTCTCAGGCTGAGAAGTGTTTGAAGTAAATACATTTCCATTGAGGACTATTACGGCTATTTGTTGCCATTATGGTGATATTTGTACCGCAATTTAATTTGTACCGCCCCTTCATAAATTCTAATGTACGTGGTATAAAAGTTGCGTCAAATAAGTATGCTGTGCTCTCATTCTTATCATTTTGAAGTGTACTGAAATGCGTAGGATATATTATGACATGCATTACATCTTATACGAAATATCTAACGCCAAACACGCATATTTGATGAAAAAAAAATAAAATAGAAGTGGCTAAATAATAAATGTCTCTTTCTTGACTTAGTCGAGAAAAATAAAATGGAACAAATGAATAGAGAGAGGGAGAGAGTATTTTGTTGAACTCACCTTGCCACCATGGAAGATTTCATAACCGTCATGTTTACATTCATGAGATCGAACCAAAAAAACCAATTTATTCTTTTGCAGGAAGTTTTGTGTAACATCTGGCCCAAAATAAGTGCCAGCGCCACGTAAACCGTTTGGTTGGCAACCTTCGTTGTGTTGTGGATCACTCCAAAGTATATCGAACACCTGTCCATTAGAAAAGAGATGGCAGGAAACGTTGAACGGAGGAGGGGAGGGGAGGGGAGCGGTAAAGTATGAATAAAAGTTCGTTGTTTAAGTTCAAAATTTTAACTCATCCATCAATAATAATCTCAACTGAACATATCTATTGAACGCACTCCATACGTGAGTTGACACACATGTCATTTATCGCCCCCATAAATGTCCATTTGCGCATACAATCACTTTATTATATTCATCGATTTGTGGACTTTCAATTTACACCAAAATATTTGTGCCGCAAATTTTTAATCCCAACATCAAAATGGGAAAACACCAAATTCGTGCGATGCAATTAATAATCGTTTGTTGATGGCATTATGTGGTATTCTATTGTCGATTTTATTTACATTTTATTTTTCAGCTGTCCATTTTCGCACGCAATGATGAATTAAAAGGCTCAAGCCCAGAATAAAATGTCTATTAATCACACACTACGCAATCAGATGTTCATTTGTCAACCGTGGAGAGAACAAGAAAACCGTTTTGCCATTGCCATGGCACAATTATTTTGCATTTTTTTTTTTTATATCTCTCGTACTCTCAATGTCTCGAAATGCTGTGTACAATATGCGTTCTTTTGCAAAGGACGTTGAATTCCCAAGCGAAAAGAGAAAAAAAATAAACAACGAAACAGAATTCATGTAATGAATCTGAAACACCAATCAAAGACTGCAACGTCCAAAATATTGGCTTCACTTCATTTGCATACAAATAAATTCGAAATTTTGGATTGTGCAAAAATCAATGTACGCATTACACTATGACACACAATAAATGTCATTTGAAACGACTAGTATAGCGAGTTAGTGCCTCGGGCATGGATCACTAGGCCACCTTCCGTTTGTTTGAAACACCCCCAAATTTTTGAGATTTCAGCATATGTATGAAATTAGTGGTTTTGACTAGTGACCGTTTCAGCTATATGGCCATAACATCACTCGCTTTCCAGATAAAGTTTAATCTATAGTGTTTCAGTAACCCACAAGGATGTACCTTTCAAACGCGGCAACAACCAATGAAATCGTTTGATTGGTTAATAAATTTTTTTTTAAGCCAGGCGTCGAAGTAATTTTGAAAATTTCACGTTTTATCATTTTTTCGCACACACACAATTCGATTTTTTTTTAAGTAGCCGCGCTACTAGTGTTTTTATTTAATATCATCCAAATAGGATATTTTCTGGTTAATTTGGGCATAGATCTGTCCACTGTACGATGAAAATCAACAAAGTTATGGCTTTCAAATGATTTCATGCGATGGCAAAATCGAAGAAAATCGGTTTTTCGATGATTTCGAAAATCATGGATTCAGTAATTTAATCTTCATCAAACTTTGTGGATCTTATTTTTATCCCAAATGGTGATGTCTCGGTGAATATGAACTTGTTCCCATGAAAATTAAGGGTACCTCTCATACAAAATTTTCAGTTTCAGCCGATCTTGGCCCACAAATATGGACATTTTGTACGGAAACTGATCCATGCCCGAGGCACTAACTCGCTATACTAGTCGTTTCAAATGACATTCACTTTACTCAAAATTTGTGTCATAGTGTTAAGTGCGATGTGTTTTGTTTTTTTTTATCATTCTTATTCAATGACAAGTGCTGTGCTCGCTTGTGGCAAGAGAGAGAGAGAGAGAGAGTGAAAAAGTGCGGTTTCATTTGATTTTCAACGCTTTGAATCGGTTGGTTGAACATTTAAATTTCATGCACAGACCAGATCTTTCGAGCAGGCAATGTACTAAATTTTACTGTAACATTTCCTTCGGCTCGGATGCTGGCGTATCGCACGCAAGTGTCAGTACAGAAAAAACAAACGAGAAACGAAGCAATTTGTAATCGCATCATGTTTTTTTACGTTACTCCAATGTCGAATAAAAAAGGCCATTTATTTGCACAAAGAGATGATCATTTTGAGAAATGAGTACCGAAAATCAGGCGCTTCGGTTGCTGGATGTTTTTGGCCGACCGACAAATTTACAAGTTGGCCAAGTGCCGGTTTTTTGTTGTTGTTGCTGTTGTTGTCCTGAAGTTGTTTTTTCCCATTTATTTGGGCTGGTTCGGTTGCTGTTGTTGCCATCGAACATTCATAAAATGTTTTGTCTGTCAGAGGCAATTATTTGTCGTAGAGTTGAGGCCAACATTTTCAAATGATTTGTTTGGATCCTGTGCAATATTTTGTTCGTTGTCCGCTTTTTTTTCGTCGCTTTTTCAGGGTGAAAATTGTTTTGGCTGCCCATCTCAGGCAAAGTGCCGCCAACAATTGTATGCAATACGTTCAATATTAAAGCAAAGACAAAAAAAACAACACTTTTTTCCATTGTTGAATGTTTTACCTGTTTCCATTCCACTTTGTCTATTATATCAGCTCCAGGTGCGCTGCTATCAGTAATCGGTGGCCTCAACAATGATATATACTGCAAAGAGAAAGATGAAAATCAGAAATGAAAAGCAAAAAAAAAACAAAAACCGAAAGGGGATTGATAATTAAATCTGGTGTGAGAAAAAGTTGCATGCTGCTGGATTTATGCTATTTTCTTCAAAGCGCTTCAAGCTCATGGTCTAGACGAGAACGAATGGTACAATTGTGGACTTTTTGACACTATTGACATCGGCTCGGGGAAATCACTTCGACTCCAAATGATTTTCAACAATGACAAAAACGAAAATACAAAACATACAATTCTAATGATAGCGACAGAACATCACATAAACATCAATTGAGATACAACACTAGACATTTCGATGAAAGGATTTAAATCCAACATTCATCCATCCTATTCACATGAAATGGTAAAACCAAGTCATAAGTGTGTCAATTTTTATTTTCCATTTTCATATTTTCTTTTTATCGATAGAACGAATTTCGGGCGCGCCTTATTCACCTTCTGTCATCGAAAGAGAATCAAAAGAAAAATAAACAGTGCGACACTCAATCACACTGATCCTATAGGGTTGGTTATTGCTAAACCATTCCTTTGCACGATCATTGAATTGCAAAGCCATCGGTGATTTGTGCCAATACCATAGATGAGTGGAAAAATGAGAAAAAAAATATTATGTTATGAAAAAGCCGTCAGTAGGTTAGGAAATGCGTTTGCTAAATCACCCAATCTACGCACTAAAAACCCATCTCGTTCAAAATATAAAACACTTTTTACCTCAGCTTTTGAGCTGAAGAGCAAAACGACAACAAAAAAATTGTGTACATGTGTTGTCGTTGCCTCTGCCGCCGCCGCATTCAAATGCATCTTCTACATACACTGATATCATAAATCAAAATAAATTCGCTTAGCACAAACAGAACCTTTCCGCCTTTCTCCGCCTCTCGAATATTCGGATCACACACTCACACACACAGTGCGCGGTGTCAAAATTTATAAACATGAAAGCTCATCAGATTGTTTGTAGCGTATACGTGCGTACGCCACTCGTTGTTCGGTCGGCTACAATAATACTTCACCAGCCATATAATATGGTTCTGAAACACGAATATATATAGATGTTCAAAAGTGTGCAACGGACAGCTTATTATTCCATAATGTAATTTCATTTTGTTGAAATTGTGTTTTTTTCCCGTCGTGATATTTTTTTTCCACTCTCTCGTGCGCTTCCCTTTGTTATTTTGTTGGATTGTTGTTTGGTGTGCCGGTATATATATTGGGATCACCATAACGGAAGGAAGAAGAAAAAAAATGAGCGAAAAGATGAAAAATGAAGTGTAAGAATGCTTCTATTGCTGATTTGATCCCGGGTGTCTGTCCCAGCCATGTAGCCATATGAGCACACCATGGATCCGTTGACTATCATAACAAAATCTCATATATTAGTGTTATTCCTATATATATATATATATATATTTATATATAAATTTTAATATATATTATATGATAAAAAGTGCTAATATTTCGAACGCTTGAGAATGGTATTCGGCTTCACTTTATTTTCACTCAATAAAAAAAATATGAGTGCCACCTTTATATTTTTGGCTTGACTATGTTGACTAGGTAGACCATTTAGACACAATTGCCAGTTTCATTCAGGCCCCGAAGAAAAATTGATTACACACGCACACACTCACCCAAAACATCACAGCACAATACAAATCGAAATGGTATTTCGATAATTTTATTATTATTATTTTCGCTTGAATTTTGTATATTGTTCTGTCTCCATTTATCGCCCTTTTACATTGAGGTAAATTGCATTTACATCGTTATATGTTCGTTGCTTGTTTTCAAGTGCTCTATTAATGCTATTTCTATCTCTTTTTTTTTGCTCTCTGGTGTTCAGCAAACATTTCCACGATAATGGGAAACGACAACAATGTCAATGATGGCAATGATAAGGACGACAATACGCCTGCCGAAATCACACACTGATGCGATGTGATGAAAATTATCACAAAGTGTTCATTCACCCGTATCCATTCTTAATGGAACAAAACATCTCGCTTTGCTCATTCACAACACAATCGAATAATTGACGCCGAAAATTGAATTGAACGACCAAAAGTGGATGGTGAAAATCGAAACGTAGGTCGGAATCGAACATTTGTGCCACAGTGGTGACGACCAACCCAAGGTGACGAACACTCTTAATTTCATATCACATAATTAAATAAAACTTTTTGATATGAACTTTTTCGTTCGTCACAGATCCACTTCATTTTCCGAAAAAGAGATATATATTGCGTTGTTCATGTGCACTCGATTATTTCAAAAGATGTGAAACAGTTCACAGGCGTTTCTTGTGAACATCGCTCGAGGCAAAATATCACACATTTATGGTGACAACATTGTATGAAGTCTAAAAGCATCGTGAAATTCAATTAGATTCCCAAAATGCGAATTTACGAAAAACCATTTCAAACGCATTTATACACATGACGCGGGCGAGCTGGGTATTTAGTAAATTTTGTTAGTTACATTGCGTCAACACACGTTCACATTCATTTGCAAATGCTTCAAATCAATTTCAATTTCAATTAATTACACTGGTAAGGTGTTACTATTGAAACGAACAACCAATAGTGTGTTTCTCTAGAGAACTACACACTTACTGGTACTTCGAGGGGTTTGTCAACAGCTCAAATCACTTGCAACACAGAACGTTTTATTGTCAACAATCAATATTACAGTTTTGTTATCTCGAGTCTTTGTATATTGTGTGTTGTAGTAACAACTTGTTCATTAGCTAAAATGACAATTCTCGGATGAACTATGTTTGATTGACGAACTGTGAATAAATGATTTTCAATTGATTTTTGATTTGATTCCCATGGGTCCTTTTTAAGATTGTGTGATACAAATATTTAAACAATAAATCACTACAGGTTTAGCCATCCAATGTCTTATCACCAGAGGTGTTACATTTTAACCATGAAACCAACCCTTAAATATTTTGATTTGAAATTCAATTCAATGAGTGTTCATCAACATTTGATTTATTCTAATAGCTTTTATTAACACGAAGAGGCTAATATATTTCATCCATATTTGGTCAGAGGCCACGAATAATTTACAAATTCAAGTTTCAAGTAAACTTGGAAATTTCAGTTGATCAACAATTAAAGATTCATTATCTAATTCATTGACTATCGTTACGTAATCAGATCAAATCAAACCATACCATGACTGGACCTTTAAATGTTGAATATCAATTCAAAAGAGCCTTATTTGTGCTCTTTTGAATAATAATGATAATCGTATTTTCATTTCAAGCGTAGATAAATATTCAAAAATATTCGTGCGCGGTTCGAGGTATGATATCATTGAAGCGTCACTCACTAATAGCTATGGTTTATAGCTTAAGACTTTAAACCGATTAGGAATGTGTGCGTGTGTTTGTGTGCATTAAATGAAAAGTACTTCAATTATTCGCCGTATTTAAAATGATCTGATTCAAAAACAAATGAAACTTGAAACAAAAAACCAGCCGTTTAGACAATATATCAGCAAGGCATCAGTCCGCATTATCAAATATTCGACCGCATTTGTGTTGCTCGACATGGTTTCATATCCAATCATTGTTCAATTGGCGATGATTTACATTGATGATGAAGCAAACTAAGCTTGCACAAAAGCTCTCGAAATCTCCCTTCATATTATAAATAACAATGAAGGTCGAACTTTGGTGCTCGCCGTTGCGGCTTAGCTTAAAGATTCCCATTTTCTTTGCCAAAATAAAAACCGTTCGGCTTCTTTTATATCATTCTTTATTGTGCCAGCCGGAAAAATCTTCCGTTCCAAGATTCACACAATCCGAATGCAGGCCAAATAAAATATTCTACGATTTTGCGAAATTGACAGAAGGTAAGTGGGTGGAAGGCTTGGGCCGTATACAGATTGCTTAGAAAAGGTGGTACGGTACCCACACAAATACACACAAACACACACATACAAGTAGCCGAAAACTCTAAAGGGAGTGATAAAAGAACGAATATGTCGGCAGCACTTACCTTTCCACGATCCAGGCTTTTTAACAGATCCAAATCAGTTGTATCCGATATGCCACCATGAACGACAAACACACGATTGTTCACTATTGTGCCCAACGGAAGCCATCGGTAAATTTCCTCAATAAGTTTTAATAGTCGCTCTGCATTATGCTGTTGTATCACAATGGGCCGATGACCGATAGTGATGTGTCAGAGAAGAAAAAAAAAACGGAAGAAACATATGAAAATAAATCCATTCACACTAGTATCGCAATGGCTCTATTTCTTTTCATCTTTACGAATCACGATACTATTATTGTTTCTGCACGCATACGTTTCTATTCTATTATCGTGCAGCAAATGAAAGAAGCAAAAAAAAAAACATTAACAGCAACACAACAACAAAAACCAACACACACACACACACACACACACACACACACACACACACACACACACACACACACACACACACACAAATAAATAAACAAAGTCATTTCACAAGACAAATAAAAATGGGAAACGCATGCACATTAAATTCGTATTTCAAACATTATGCGCATGATATTGGCTCAAAAAATGCAATAAAATCCGTCTAGCTTAATGACCATGTGTGAGCGTAAAAGAGAAAGAGTTGGGCAAGAGTGAACGAGTGAAAAATGAGAATGAATCGAAAAAATAACGACTGCACTAAGAATTCAGAAACTTTGATTATATAATTGAAAGAGTAAAAAAAACACACACACACACATCAAACGAAAAGAAAACAGATGATAACAATTATGTTAAAAACGGCATTTCTATTATGGAAAAAGGAATACGTGCAAGCAAACCAATGTAGTACTTAAATTTTCCTTTTTAAATTGAGGAGAAACGGAAAAAAAACAGAAAACGAAAGAACAATTCGCGTGTATTCGCAAAAATACGTTAAGAATGAATGTAAGAGTGTTTGTACAATGCGGTACAATGTGCAATGTACAATTGCGTATACGAATCGTGAATTGTGAAATGTGAAATGTGAAATGTGTGCAAGTGTGCTATTTGTAAAGTTGGGAATTGCTTAATTTTTATATGGGAAAATAAACATCACCACAACCGTAAACGAAGAATATAAAAAAAGAGCCACATACACATGCGAAACATGAGGAAAATACATAAATAGAATGGAATAGAATGAAATGGAATGGAGTGCATAGAATAAAAGTATCGCACAAGAATGGGCACGAAGCAAAAAGGATTGCAGAAAAGAAACAAACAAACAAACAAAAAACACACTGCTGCACGTCATAAACATATTTTAATTTCGAAAGAGTAGAAGTTAGGTAAATAAAACATTTTGATTTGATGCAATGAACATGAACACTCACAAAACGGCTGTATCACTCGACTAAAGACCGAACATGAATGGTTGTTTGTGCCATTTATTTGGTTTGCAAACCATTTTTTTCGGCTGTACAAGTGAAAACAAACGGGTGGTGTAAGTGAATGGAAATAAAAAAAAAAAATTAAAATAGAAAGTGGATCGGATGGTGTTTATGTAACCTTACAAGCTTACTTGATGATTAAATGATTGCGATATACATACAAATATGATTTGAACATGTGATGGATTCTCATCTTTTATGAGCCAACACACAGATGCAACACACAACACAACACAAGCAACAAACAAATCAACCGAACAAAAAATATTATATATATATGTATGTATGTATGTATGCAAACCTTGTATTTTTGGTGAACCTCCCGAATAAAACCATATCTGTTTTTGTTGTAATTATCGAAGCACATTTGTTTGATATATGTTATTATTTGGACGATTTGAAGTGTGATAGCGCGCGAGAGTGGGCGGACGAACAAGCAAGAGAGTGGGGGTTGTAATTTGGTATTTTATGGATGTAACAAAATCAAATTGAAGAAAATAGAATGAAAGAGAAAGAGAGAGAGAGAAAAAGAGACAGAGAATGATAAAATGTTGGGCAACACATTGTTTATTCTTTGTTTTTTATTTTATTTTATTTTATTTTTTTTTTTTTTTTTTTTGAAAATGTTACGAGCGATGAACATTTTATTTGTAGATTAATAATTATTTCAACTAAATATATATGATATTCTTATCCGGACCAAAACAAATGGTTGAGCATGGAAAATGTTCACTGTTACAGATTTATTTTGTAAGCTGTGTGTAAATTGCTAATACCATAACATTTATTTTTATCCTTACCTGGCATTCATGACCGTGTCCTCGTGGTTGCCACGATTTAAGTAAACACCACCTGGGAATACTAAAAGGCAGGACAGCAACAGCAATAACACTTCTAAGCTTTTTTTACCACGATCCACAAAGTCACCGTTGAAAACATATGGATTCTCTGGTGATGGTAAACCATTCTATGGGTTTTAGAGGAAGATACGAAAAAAGAGAACACACAACCCACACACACACACACAAATTGAATAATCAAATGTCACAACTAGTTTTCCTGAAAGGTTTATGTTTTAAATGTGAAAAATAAATGTCAGAAACGAGATTGCATTAACTGCATTCCATCAACGGTTTTTTTTGTTGGTAAATTGTAAACATGGACCCACGTTATGGGCTACGTAACTTGATTTCCGGTGAACTTTTAACCGAAAACACACGCACACACAAATGAAATTCCTCATTCTCCAAATGTGAATTGACCATCATTATTATGGAACGAAGTGAAAGCGAAAAAGATATCGTTGTTTCTAGGCCCCAAAGAAAAAGTTTTTTTTTATTGAAAAATCCGATTTCTTCAGCAGTTTGTCCGTTTAAGTTTCACTGGATGTTTTTGTTTTTGAGCGTGAAGAACCGACACATTAAAAAAGTTCTTTCCAAGTATTTTTTTTTTCTGTCGGCTTCGAATGTCCAAACTTTGAGTGGCAACTCTGGATTTCAATTGGTGCAGTTATCAACAAGTCTTAAATAATAATATTTGCACACCTTCATTATGAATGTACATCGTTTATGCATAACTATGGGAATATTAAAATGGTTACAAACACTAAGCTGATTGCAATTTATAACGACAGAGATATTTTTATCCATCTGTTGATGAATTTGTGGAGTCAGTCAACAGCAGTCGTATACAACCTTACCGGATATTACACAAGAGCATTTATCCAATTCCCAAATGTCATTCGCCATGTGATGCTTCTGTCCCATTTTATGGCCCATTTTGGCCATTTAATATTGGTATAGACGAATGAATGTTTGCTGTCGCAACATACTCTTTATAAAATTGGTTGTTGTTTTTTTAATTTAAATATTAATAATTCAAGTGGCACTAGTGAATTTTGGTTTGGAGAAAACTATTTGTTTAGAGAATTATGTTGAAAAATGTTAATGTTGAAGTTCGGTCTGATGCCATATGACACTCGCGAAGCTTCTGAGCTTGCGTGCGGTATCTCAAGTGAGGCTGCATCAAATATTTTAAAGGCATTAAAATTCATTTAAATCATTCCATTCAGTTAATGCGCTTGTTTTGAATATAAATAATTATATTCATTGAGCCATTCAAATCAGAATACTCGGCAAAATACTGAAAATCATTCGTTGAGTTTACTAGTAGTTGACGCTTATCAACAGTCACGCCACGTAAATTTTAAATAATCTTCTGTGTAATTGAGAAGCGTATTTTCTTGAAAAGTGTAGTAATTATAGCCCCGTTGCGTGGAATCTTGGAAAATCGTATGGAATCCATCGGAAATTTCCGATTCTGTATGTTCTTAATTACAACAGAAAACAATGAAAATGATGATAATTTCAGTTATTCACCACACGTAGTGGTGCACTGTATAGCTTGACATTTGTTTGAATTCGTAAACAACAACAAAAAAATAATCAGAAAATGTACAACGAACGTACCGGATTTAAACGCTCATTTCTCACTCTTTGTGAATATTTTTCCGACATTTGAAACAATTCATTTATGAAGCTGCTTGTGTCAATTCGCACTGTGCTGTCCTCAAAAACGTTTGTCTCAACGTCGAGCTGAATAAATGAAACGGTCCAACCAAGTCAAAAACTGTTTCAACCGTAATGAAAGTGCTTGAATTGCAATTTCCAACTAAATTCAATGGATTCCATTCCGT
The DNA here is from genome assembly GCA_030463065.1 of Aphidoletes aphidimyza. NCBI lineage: Eukaryota > Metazoa > Arthropoda > Insecta > Diptera > Cecidomyiidae > Aphidoletes > Aphidoletes aphidimyza. The sequence continues at coordinate 11,175,889 of CM059997.1, read as the reverse complement.
GCTTCAAACTAATCCATTTCATCAAAAATGAGTTTTCAAATTTTCTAAATGAGCAAAGTTTGAAAACAGCAAGAAAAATTAAAAATAATAAAAAACGACGCATTTCAAACAATTCATATTAATTTTTAAGATTTCCGCCTCTGGCCACTACAAGACAATATTCCAAGACGAGGGAAATTTCGCAACGTTCAATTAAACGTGCATCACATGGTCGTCGAGTGTGTAGATAATATTTGGTAAACTGATGTGAAATTATCGAAATTTACACTGGGACGCAATTCAATTCATGCTTAAGATAAACGACTTGCAATTATTCGGTCCATATTTCTTGTTTCTTTTTTCTTTTACTCCAGCGTCTGCCAATTGCCAGAGAAAGTATCATGTATCTAATTGTTGGAAAACTTGGAAAATATCCATTTCATCTTGATTACGTTGCATTTATATTCTTCGAGTATATTTTTAACATCACTAATTATTATTATTTTTGTTTTTTTTTTTTTTGGTTATGTGGTTTTGTGCACGGTAAAATTGTCCACACGAATAACAGACAAAACGCGTGTGCCTGTTCCAATTTTATGAACAATGAATAATGAACTATTAACATTTTATCAAACAACCCAAAACAACACTTGTGCTTAACATGTTTAATGGCAGGTTTCCGATTTATGTTTATTTATTTGCACTCTTTCTTGTCTGGCAAATAATCGACCGTGTTAGCCAAAATAATATAAAATACGAGACGAAAAACTTCGTGAACAACTTTGTCGAGTACATGTTTCGAAATGGAGTTGAAACAAAACAGAAAAAGTGGAAAACAAGAGACGTTGGGTGCTAAACGGATCATTTGAAAACAAAAGATACAATCATTCAACACATGAGTGCTCACATGGGGCCAATAATGTCAATGCTTTAGATTTTTAGAAAAGTTTAAATTGATAAGTACGCTTTAGTATGACTTAAAATGCGTTGAATTTCGAAAAGGTGGTTTGGTTTGAATTTTCGTTTTTTTTTTCTACAAACCGAACGCGTTACGGAGTGACGAATGTCATTATACAGTTTATAATTTCACATTTTCGCTGGTATGAAGTATGTAGTTTTTTTTGGAATTAAAATGACATTATTATTCTTTTCAAAAACTTTTGTTTTGTTGCTTGTAAATATATCTGTCTGCAGTAACATGTTTGGTGCAAGCATATTTGCTTGTATAGTGCGATTATGCTGATCGGCTAAAAAAAAAGTTTGTTCATGGAATGTACTTAGATCACAAATATTTAGCTGAACATTAATATTGTCCAATTTGCAGGAATAAAAATCGAAGTATCTGCGTTCTCCATAGAAATGGCCGGATTCATCATGAATCATGATCCATTGATAAACCGGTGCCATCCCAACACGTCGGCTATTTGTGATTACCTTTTTTGAATGTGCATTCATTTTTGCTTTGAATCAATATTTTCCCATCGAAAACGCATCGAATTTCAGTTTCAGACCTTTCAAATTCGGTATTGAATTCATGAATAAAAACCACGGTATGCTACATTTTTTTTGTTGGGAGTCCCAACTGATTTTCATTAAGATAATCAAATATATTCTCAACGGACTAAACGATCCATAACAGTTTTTGGCGTACACAACGAGACTTCTAGTATTTGCATAAATATATTTTACAGATACCCAAAAACATTTTATGTCGATTTTTTGTTGTATTTTGGGTTTTCTCACTCGTTCATTCTCTGTGTTGATGGGAAAATTGGCATCAATATGGGAATAAAGCAACATGAAAGTGCTTTTTAAGCTCATTTTACTCAACTAATTCAGGTCACAAACTGTACAGATCCGCCGTAGATAGATTGGTTTCATTTGCTAAAGGTGCCAATCATTTTACAGAAGACGATTTAACCAAAATCGCATGCAGAATCGAAATCAAATATTTGACAAGGTTCAAATTCGACGTTTACATTGAAAATTCGAAGTTTTTTTTCCAGTCGGTATCGGTGGAATTGATTGAGGTGACAGGAAACCTTACGATTTTGGGAAAACATTGAAATTACGATTCTATCATTTCAAAGCTCATCTACGACTCATTTGTTTATGTATTTTTAATGGAAAATTTGAAAAATCAGCACCCTTAACTTGTTTGTGAAGTCTCAACTCAATGAACAATAAAAAATATTGTTCAATGTAAAACATATATTCATCACAAATACAGTTTGAGAGAGGGAGAAAACAATCGAGTCTAGAGAGATTATTTTTGTGATTGAAAAACTACATTGTATTTAGGTTGACCATCCTAGTAGTAGAGTTTTTCAGTGAGTTGACGTCTAGCTCAACGTTATGATGTTAGTTTAGCATACTAGATTATACTTGGTAATGGATTTCAAATCGTTATTTAATAACAGTCGGGTTAAAGAAACGGCTTCAAAATCAATGTGGAGCTAATTTTCAAGGTCAAAATTTTGTACACATCCCAATCAAATATTAATCATGGACATCGACGTGAGACTGAGAAAGCTTCAGAGACGCAGTTAGAAATTCTAACTTAGAATATGCAAAAAAATATGTTCTTGCTTTAGTTGGGTTGGCAATAAATGTTAACTCATTTGTCTATGAATTCAAAGAATGTCAGACACACACACACACACATATCTCGTCGATGGTCCACTCAGTCTGAAAACCCAATTTTATCATCACAGCTAATTTAAATTGTAAATTGAAACCATCGTATTGAACGAACTAAAACAATTTTATTTGGAAAGACTTCGATATATTTTCAAAACCACAGCTCAACTCGTTAAACAATGTTCAATGATGGTGAAGCTGTTGCTCGTTGACGAAAAAAGACAATAAAACGTATTGAAATGAAGTCACGGAATCAGTGTAGCTCAATTACATGTCGAGTATACAATGAAATGGTGGATAATGTTGATACCACGAGAAACGGATGGAACGCTTGTTTTTTTTCGAAATAAATTATTCCATTTCAAAGATGCAAAAAAAAAACATCGTTAGCAGAATTGTTATTCTTCATTTGTACAAGTTTTGAATCTCTTGTTATAACGCAACAGTTTTTTTTTGTTGGTCTCTTCTTATTTCATTTTAGTGAGCAATCAATCTTGCTGCTTTAAAAAAAACAAACTTCGATCATTTTCTCATTGGATCTTTGAATCGTGACATTTATTTTATGTGGCTATTGTATGATTGTGAATTTAACATAAAGACAAACCATTTTGCCATTACAAATATCGCCAATGCTATCGCTTGCTCAATAAATGTAAATTGTGAAAAACGAAAACAGCAGTGGTAGAGTTGAGCAAAACAGCAAAAAAAGTGTTCGTTTCAATGTCAAAAGGGTTGCTGTTCGTTCAAAGGATTATGTTTCAAATACTTTTTTCTCAAAGTTTACTGTATAACGAAGCGAAAGCTTTCCATATATGTTTCTGTTTCTGTATCTGTATCTGTTTCATTTTATATTCCACGCAATTTCATTTCTTGCAGCTATCATTGCTTGTAAGCACAGAGAAAATCCGATAAATTGTTGCCCATTTAATAATTCACACATTGAGCAAATCATTGTGAGTGTGAGTTTTATTTGAAATATTTTAATGGCCATGCTATTGTTAAATTTTTGGATGGAAAACGCATGTGGTAGCATTTATTAAGTTAATTGTGCACTTTCGAAAATGTTCAATGTCCACGTACAAACACTGCACAAGCATCATCATCAGTAGATTCTTTGAAATGAGATTTCCAAATACATCTGTCTGACAACGCCACTCGTGTTAATAACAAACATAATCTGTTGTTCCGAGTCAAACGAACAATGAACAAATTCATACGAACACGATCAGTTCAAATTTGTTCGATTCTTTAGATGCGTTAGGTGAATAGTATGGGAAAATTTGTAAAGGAAGCGGTCGAATAAAGAGAAAATAATAAAACGAATTAATTTATTAAAATTCTGAAGTTTGGAAATAAAGAAAGTTTTCCTCGTAAAGCAATTTAAATCATTGCGTATCCAGAACATGAAACTCAAACCAAAACCGAACACGAACATGTTCGTGAGCACCCTTAGATCGGTGCATAAATGTACGCATGCAACTGAGTAAACAGGACAAATTACTGCAAGTCAAACTAAATCTTATGTGGAATGAAATCAGTGATGCTTGTAAATGAATGGATAATTGCTTCGATTGGTGTGACATTTTAACAAGATACCAGTAGTTATTGGACACAACGCAAACAGAAACGGGCAAAACTTGAACTCATATTTATGAACCAACTTTTAAGCCAACACACTAATTGAGCACGAGAATAAATATGGTCCATGCATCAGATGGATGGAAAATTGAAGACATGCACCCGAACAAACTAACACGGTGGCGCCATGTACTGAACTTCTTGTGAATGTTTCAATAATCTACCAATAACAGTTCAATTATATCTCTGCAAACGCATGCTGTTCTCGGACAAGTGGCGACACTTACACTGTACTTCATCGTTAGGACATTCCCATACAAATATACAGTGATGATAGATAGTCAGTGACAGACAGCGCCACAACTAATGAACTAAATGTTCACTATAGTTTCTTATTGACATTTTTCAATATGGCGCCGGCATTCGGTACAAAATGTATGGAGCAGTTTCGAAAAAGAAGAAGCAGTGTGTGGTACACTTGTGTCCTCACGATGCTGTACTTGGCGCTGACAAGCAGCAAATATCATTTGTGCCGATGGGATCCGTGGTATGATTGAAGCATAGCATCAAACAAAACTTTAAGTCTAGCATTCAAAGACTTTCCAAGAAAGTTTCACCAAAAACGTCATCCGAGACAGAGTCATGCTCTCAATTCGTTTGGATTGACTGATGAGCATAACTTTTTCCAATCAAAAAATTTTCCCGATTTACGCTCGATTTCAGTGTGGTAAATGTGATCAAAAATTGCAATTCATTTCCACTTCAGCTCAGACGAAACCGTATGCCATGTGAGAGAATATTGGGTGTGTGTGTGTGTTTGTGTGTGCGTTGTAGAAAATGTGCGTTTAGTTTTTGGCATGATTTTTACCGTTTGCCTTGTGGCATTTGTGGTTTGAAAAACTTTTCATATAACACAATTTTATGTGATTGCTTCAACTGAAAATCGATTTCGGCTCAAAAGATGTGATTCAAAGCTAGTTTTAAGCGGAGAAAAAAAAACTTTTTTCTGGGATGCCTTTTTCCCGATCATTTGGCGATTTAAACTTTATTCAAAAAGTAAACGAAAAAGATAATTCTTCTTTTAATTACATTTGGTAAATCAGTTCCGATTATTGAAAAACGGAAAACAAGCCAATCGGAAATTCGTTTGGAATAGCTGAATCAATATTTATTCGCCTCTTTAAATCCGTAAATGTCAAGCTTTGAGATAACATTTTGGAACGTCTTATCATGTGTGTGAAAATATAACAGAGCTTTAAAATGTTTTCGTTCCTTCAAAAGTAATACAAAAACTCTTAGATCTTCCGTTTGATAGTCATAATGCGAAAAAGCCTCTTTTGATTCTCGCCCTTTTATTTTCTTATCACACAACAACAACAACAACAACAACAACAACAACAACAACAACAACAACAACAAAAATAAATTGCTACACAGAGAAAAATCCGCCACAAAAATAAGACGCCCGGTGTCTTAAATTGGAATAAGACAATTTTCGTCTTGGTAAGACACCCGGAGTCTTAATCTCAATGCACATATCTTATGGAAAAGAATAAGACACGAGTGTGTCTTAAAGAGGAAAAAAGTGTCTTATTCCTTTTAAGACACCGGGCGTCTTGATTTTGTAATATATTTTTCTCTGTGTACTTTCAACAGTTTTTTTTTGTCATGCAATTTGCTTACCTTATGAAATACCACCAACAAATCATCAAGTTTTCCGTGCAAATCACCACAAATGGTAACTTGCTTCGATATGGCAGTGGACGCTTGATTCAAATTAGGTAAACGTTTCAGTCGTATTGTCGCTTCCTTTAGAATACCAGCCACATATTTTGCATGCAGACGATTATACTGTGATATGGGCGAACGACAGCAGCGAGGGCAGTGACAGTGGCGGCAACGGTGGCAGCAATGGTAGCAACGATACGGGCAGACCGGAGAATGTTGAACGCACAGGAAGTAAACATTGGATGTACCCGATTTGATTTAGATGTATATTCCGTATGAGCGCGTCCCGTCCCACCAAAAACCACAATTTTATTGGTACCGTCAACATTCCGCACATGTATGCGTATTATTCATTTTGATAAATTACGGGCGTTTGCATATTTGCATATGAGCGGATGAGGAGAAAAAAAAATATAGTAAAAACGACATTTTAGAAAATTAGTTGGTAATTTTTTGTTTTCTCTCAAAAATAGAAACGAGAGAATGAGAACGATTGTACAAGAGAGTTTTAGTTAGTAATAGCTTTTCACTCTAGAACTACCTCACGATTCCCCCATTTGCTATCCTTTTGTATATGTTATTATTATGTCACGACGTAGAATCACCCAGTCACTTGAATACACTTCATTGTTCAACATATTTTTGCGAATAGCAAAGTTTTAATTTGGTTATATTTCAAAGGGATGTGCAGTTTCGATATTGTATGTATGTATTTTATATCAGTCATTTTATAATGTCATCAATATCTCACCAAATAAGTGTTATGTTTGTGAATATGTGTATGCTCAAAACATCTATCACTGAACCCTCTGACTATAGTTCAGAAAAAAAACATATATATTTTTATTTGAATGAAAAATCTAGCCATTTCGCTCAAATTTAAAAGACAAATATACGAAAAGTCCAGTGGTGTTTCAGTTTGGTGTGGGAGAAAGCGTGCGAAAAAAGAATTTTATTGAATGCGCAAATAAATTTACCATGCATATGCTTCACCAGAAATACCAGCAGCATTCATGCAGTCAGTGACATTTCATAGAATTTGTCGTTATTTATTCAAGATGTTACGGAAATAGAATCAAATATGAACCTCTCCAGAAATGTAAATATCGCTTGAAAAATATACACATTTTCAATGTTCTGAGATTGCAAGTACCCCACGTAACAATGTTCAAATTAACATACCGTTTCTATTGGACATAACATCATTTTCTTCTGTACATTTCATATAATTGATGCTTTGTATCATAACTCTATTTAACGAAAAAATTTGTGTACAACGATATGAACAAAATATTAATGAGAATTGTAGGTGTTTAGTATGATTATTATATAGGTACATACTAGGTACTATGTACAAAAGTTAAGCACACCCCTAATACATCAAGAGCCACTTGAAAAGCTTTTTGAATGTTTCTTTCTTACTTTTAATGGTAATTACATCATTTGTAACTTTCATTGTTCCTCCAATAAATTTGATTTCAGACATTTTTGCAAAATAGCTTCCTTCCAAACTTTTTATAACAACAACAAATTTATCACTGAAGGTTCATATTTTTGAGCTCAACTTTTTTGTCTCCATTTTATTCCACATCTTTCAGATTAATTTCTTTTTTTTTCTTTACAATATATGTAGACTGTGAATAAAAATACATTGTGCAAATCTTAATTAAAAATTTGGAACCGAATCACCTATCTGTTTTACGTAGTTAATGGGCAAAATTGGGTCATCACTTTCATAATGAAATCGATAAACAGCTCTATCGAACTGGTCTTTGTACAAATTTACACAAACAACAGTTGGGTATTCAACAAAAGATTTCATGAAAAATGACTCCTTCTGCAATTGACTGTAAACGTGACGACAAGTGGAATACTTCATCAAGTGACTGGGTTCTCTTGATCAAAATATAAAAATATATTGTTGTAAATACCTTTTTCTTTCGGAACAGTTCAATTAACGTATCAATGTCTTTTTTCTGGAGTGGAAATACTAGATGGGGACCGCGATAAGCGCGCTCCGGTCCGGTTATACCTTCATCAGCTAAATCATCCGATTCATCACTAAATTTTGAGTCTAATGCGTCTGTACAGAATTGTGTTGTGAAATGAAAATCAAAGGAAAAAACGGTATGAATTAACACAGCGATAAAAATATCGATATTAGTTTAATGATGTTAAAACTCCTCAAAACTGCTCTCGACCTTAACACCCCCTAAATTAAGGGGATGTCATAAGGTTTTTTTTAACAGGAAACTTGAACTTTTCACTTCAATCTTATGAACACATTAAATTATTTTATAAATTATACGAAACAAAATATTAAGCATCGTCTCATCATTTTTAGAAAATGTTAGATTGATTGCAGTGAAAACCATCTATTCAAGTATTTGTTCTTATGTATGATCCATGGGGATAGCACATATGTAAAATCTGACTATTAAAAATACCCATATGCGACACGCGTTCAAACAAAGTGTGTGGACACGTCACATGCTCAAACGAAGTGTGTGGAGCGCGGTATGACGCAGGCGTCGCAAGCTAGCACATTCGTCACGTTCAAACACTTCGTTTGAAAGCGGGCACCTCATACACAGAGTTCGATTGAACGCGTGCTAATTGAATGTGTGCTGAGAACACTAAAAATGCTTCTAAAATGTAGAAAACCTCTACCCTCCTCCCCCCCAATATGTAAAGTCCCTTTCAATCCGTCGGCTTTTAAAAATAGAAAAATGCTTAAAATACAGAAAACACCAAATGGAAATGCACTGCATACTTTAGCGTGTGTGTGTTTGTTCATATCAATTAATCGAACCACTGAATTGAATTCAAGCCGCTTACATACCATTCGATGATGACCTCGATATATTTGAAGAGCCAGATGGCTTGTTGGCCGTATCGGGAATGTGTGTTAACAATGCATTAAAAAAATTGTACAACTGTCCGGTGATCCATGTGCAATGGACATAGAAAAATAGAGAGAGAGAAAGAAAAGCAAATCAAATGTAAATGTAATTGAATTTTGAAAGGCTGTAAATTAATGATTGTCAATTAAGCAATATTTTATCACAATATTACGAAAGAAATGTAAAATAATGAACATTTGCTTTTTTGCGCAAACACAAAAAAAAACACACACACAGAAGTTTTACATTTGTGTTCTCTGTCATTGATTAAACCTTGATATATTACAAGGCATTTAAGTGGAATAAAATTGATATTTTCCATTTTTGCTTCGCAACAATTTCCAGTACAGTAACGATTTCGTGTCAACGATTTTGGCACAATCATGCACTTTCTTCAACAAACAACAATTGAATTGCTAGAGCTATCTAAATGAAATAAATATGCCATCATTTATTTTATGAATTGTCATATTTATCATGATGAATTATTATTGCGTGCTTTCCATTGTTAGATTGGCAAAATGGAAATGTTTCCATTTTGTATGAAATTGTGTGATAAAAGCATCACTCAATAACTTTGAAAATAATTTGTGTTTTTTTTTTCTTCAATTGTTTCATTTCTCCACCGAAATCTAAATCGACCCAGAAAGACGATTGACATCGACAACAGTTTCAACTTATTGAAGCATAAGCAAACACGGTTAGAGCGGTTGGACAAACGGACGTATAATATATGCTTGAGGAAAAAATTCATCTGGTGATCGAATTGTCCAAGTCTTTTGAAAGAATTGAGATTAAAAAAAATCCCTTAAAAAAATCTAGCCAAAGTTTATTTGAGTATCCTTGAATAGATGCACCTCAACATAGTTAACCAACTGAACATACGACTTAGAAATACTGTTGTCGTGCAGAGGAAAACCAATTGTATGTGAATTGTATTGAAACTAACCTTATTCATGTAGTACAGGAAATTGTAATGCTATAATGCTGTACCAAATGCACTTTTCAATGAGCTTGAACGGTTGTTGCGAAATTTTCTAAAGAAACTACGAACTGGGAATTGGTTGCACGGTACTGTAAAATTCAATTTTCTTAACGATCAAATCGATATTATACCTGACATTTTTCTTCAACTGCCAAACATAAAATCTTTCTGATAAAATGAACGAAAGGAGCTTTTATTTGAAAAATAAATAATGAAGTCGCCCATAAATCGATTATTCTTTGTAAGCTGTATAGAAAATCAAACTGTGAATGCAAGGAAACGAGAGGAAAAGCTAGAAAACGATGAGCAGCAGGAGCATTGTGAATCAATCTCAACGGAATAAATTACGACCAGCATACATAAACATTGACACAGTCTCATACATGGTGTATGGGCGCATTTAAATTCATTTTCGTTGTCATTGACATTGTTTAGTAAGGAATTAAATGAGCAAGCAAATATGTAAATCGTAGTTTATTGTCGATCGAATGCAGACTGCAATCATATGACGCTGCTGGTGTGTTAGTTCCTATTGTGGCAATCATCCAAACTTGTGTAACATTGAATACTGCCCACTGTGTTATCGCTTGGTCGATTTGCAAAAAAAAACGGAATTTAAGATTAGAAATATGATTTTGTTTAAATTGCTTGTAAAATACAATAGAACCAAATATGGTACAGCAACAAAAAATGGCTGTCACTATGTATTGTTGTGAAAATCAAATTAATTTTTTTAAAAAAGTGATATTACTTTTCTGTGCAACGTGGAATAAAATATAATATTCACAGCAGCAATTCTGCAAGAGACTGGCACTGGTTTGATACAAAAATACTCTATTGTTTGGCTGATGTTTGCCAAACACTATAGACTATATCATTATATACAAAGCAAAAAAAACAAAATCCAAATTATTTGAAACGTAGATGACTGACACTGAACTTCTCCAGATTCGGCTCATTGTATTCGTTGCATGGCTATGTAAATATTACAATTTTCTTTTCGCAATGATACAATCAAATAAACGCACGACTTCAACGAAATTGAAAGAATCAAATTTTCGATTAATGTGTCGAGTTGTTTGAAAACTGAACAATAACGGGAAAAAAGCAATAACATGCATATAACAGAGGAACATGTGTTTCACTTACCCGAACTTGGTCTTGTTCGCCTGCATATTCGATGCTCTGAAAAATGGTCCAGGTATATCGTCTTCGAATTTCCATGCGAGCCAAATAACGGCGATACCAACGCTGAATCAGTATGGCTGCTTTCATTGCTGCATTTTTATGAATGAAAAAAAAAATAGAAATTACCAATCAAAAATCACTTTTATACATTTATTTTATTTTCGATTTTATTCGCTGTTTATATTTCAATAATTGTTTTTTTTCCCTTCGCTAAGTCACGGATCTTTTTCGCATTTCATTTTATTCGATGATTTCCCGTACGCGAAGTGCCGTTTTGGATGTTAAAAAAAATAGCCAAAACTCAACAAAAGCAATAATTAATTATCGAATATCCCGTCACACAGTTATGATTTTATTTGAATTCATTTGCACACAAGTGATTTTAATATTTCAATCCAATTATATCAATTCAAGAGATCTACATATTTTATCAAATTAATCATGCAAATATCAACTGTCAAACAAACACCATCCATAGTTGCAAACGACTCAAATATATCCACAATTGAAAAATTCAATTGAACTTTTTAAAAATTGTTCAAACGCAATCATGAAAATACATTTGATGAAATCATCTATTCGAGCACACACATTTTATTAAAAAAAATTATAATAATAATAATAATTTTTATTGTTGTTGTTGTTAATCATAAATGTCGCAAAGAGCTTTTTGGTGCCAACCAAGTTTTTAACTTTTCTAGCCTGAAACGTACGGAGCACAAATTCAAAATGCATTGTATTCAATGAAACAGCCCATGCTTTGCAGATGTTTTTGTTTAACAATGACCATACTATCATAAGCTGTTTTTAAGCTTTAAGCGTGAAGATGCTGAAACAAAGGCCAAAAGCATAGATTTCCATACTGTGAAACAACTCCATTGAGGCTGATGAATAAAGGAAATGTGTAAATTCGAATTTTTGAATAAGAAATGATAGTGAATTGAGAGGAAACGGCAAGAGAGAAAAAAAACGATCTGAAAATTACATTAGAATGATGATTGAATTAACGCCACGAGTTTCAGTATACAATGCACACAAGACTTCCGTTTTTAAGTGTAATTTTTGAACAGTTCCGTTTGATGTGATAGAAAAAACTGGTCCCTTAGTCTGTGTCACTTATTGTGGAACACTGTTCTAAGAACAGTGTAATGCACTATTCATGAAACTACATTAACAGCACTTTAGCATAAACCTTTGTGACATGGCTCACGGCTCCCGGTTCACGACAATGCAACAACTATTGTTTACTGTGTGTTGTGTGTGTACACAAAAAAAATGTTTATCAACAATGAGATCTCTTTTTCAATTGTTCAGAAAAAGCTATTCATTTATTATTCAAAACAGACTAGTTATGTTAATAAACGATCCCCTTTTTCCTCGAAAGCCCATTCTCTTTTTTTGGTTCATTTATGACACTTTCACACCAATTACGTATAAATTGAACAATTTTGACATTAAATGATATTTTCTATTTATTCTAACGGCTGAATAAATCTAAATGAAAATAATGGTAGCCGAATGAAGTTTGGCAGATATTGTGTGTGTGTGACAAAAATCGATTTTGGTCACTATTTTGAAGGCACCATCAACATAAATGAACACCATTCTGCGGTTGACACATAGTAGACAATGATATTCATTTCTAAATGGCTTCTAATGAGTCCATTAATAAATCAATCCAATAACGGTTGAAAATTTAATGTGTAAATAATCCCAAAACCTCATCTTTAATGAATGGTATCATTTTAGCCATATTTTGAGGGTTGACAAAGCCTCATCTACTAGGCATCTGCCAATGACACAGGCTTAATGACTCAAACACCGAAATTTTCCGAATAATATTGCGAATTACATGTAAAATATGTTGCCAGCATCGTGAGTCATCACAAGTGTACCCTATACTGCTTCTTCTTTTTCGAAACTGCTCCATACATTTTGTACCGCATGCCGGCGCCATATTGAAAAATGTCAATAAGAATCTATAGTGAAAGTTTAGTTCAATAGTGTTGGCGCTGTCTGTCATTGACTATTTATCATCACTGTATATTTGTATGGGAATGTCCTAACGATGGTTGTCAGAGAAATAAGAATTTCTGTTAAGCAAACACACACACAGAGAAAAAAAAAGATGTGTTTTTCTTCCTAAAGCCAAAGGGTTAATACAAAATGGTGTCTTTGTGATGCTATCCAGTCGCCTTTGCACAATTGAAAGAATTACTTTTTGCTTTGAAACATCGGAATGCTAAATTCCCAAACTCATTTTTTTTTTTTTTATTTGAAACTGCAATATTCTTGTTGAAACCACCAACCCCTCTTCAGTTGAACCAAGAGAGAGGGGAAGAGAGAGAGGAAGAGAAAAAAAGAACTCCCTTGAAGAGTATGTTATAAAAATAAATCGACGGCAAAGCGCCATTCGACATCGTCGCTCGATGTGGATGAACGATGATACTAGCTTGTACACAAAACATGTAGATGTGTATGTAATACACACTGTGTATTATGTGTTCGATATATATATATATGTGTGTGTGCAATACATACTCTGGATGTGAGTTTTTTTTTGCTTTCACCCACAAATAAACTCGACTTGATTTGGACGCGAGGAAATTTTCGATTGAATTTTCGCTGTTTGCGCGTGTGTGTGTGTATGTGTGTTATGACTTGAGTACATAAAATTTATTAGATTTGATTGGAATGCCACGAAACATACGAAGCACATGAGTTATATTTAGTAAAAACAGGTGCTAGAATGTTATACCAGAGAGAGAAACGCTGAAAAACATTCCAGTGCCGAAAATAAACAAAATAGACAGCGAACAAATACGAAAATGCCGATTGAGATTGAATAAATTGTTGCGAACTTATGCAACAGTAGCAACAGAGCATTAACAAGAGTAACAAACAGCAACAAGAACACTGCGTTGTTCCAACTGTTGTTTGTTATTCATGATTGACAATAGGTGCGGAGCGTGTAGAATACCAATAGCAAAACACCAGACAAACGTTTCATACGTTACGAAAAAACAATGGCGAAAAAGGCAGACGCCAACAAGAAAGTTAGCGCATTTTGGCCCACTGGCTAGAGACTGATGTACGATGTACGATTATATGATGTGTACAGTGTAAATCCAATCCGAAATATGCACGCCATATCCATAGTACATACGTGAGTATAACAACGATATCAAAGGCTATTCAAATTTACCATGCATTGCTGTCACACTGAACAACATCTAGTGCTCGCATCGTATTGAGATGTATTTGTCAATTTCATAACTTTATTTGTGCCATTTCCGAGCACGTAATGTAAATGCAACCCTATATTGACAAACATCAATTGATCTTATCAACACGACTTGCATTTGGTTCATTGTTTCTTCGTTTATTCGCCCCGGTCAACGGAAGTTTTCGCAATATTTTGTCAGCAAACAAAAAACAGCATAGTGCACAACTTGGTAATTTGGCAAGTTAAACTCGTTTATTCGATGTGTTGAAGCGTAGGTTCTTTGAGCTGAATGACTATTCAATCCGGTCATACTTACGTCAGTTCAAAACTTATTTGGTTTCATTTTGTCTTACATTTTTATTTTAATAAAAGCGAGCACTTTTCGCTGCTATTTTTAATTCAATTCGCTTGGCTGCAAAAACAAAAATTACTGACGTTTATCGTTGTGTTCGTTTTGTGTGTATGTTTTTTCTTTCAGTCAAAAGTTTGACGGCTTTTGAACACGTTTGAAAATGGGTTTCACCACCAAAATACGAAACCATTTCGTCACTTATCACACTGAAGAGCACTGAATATGTGCATTACTTCTTAACTGGTTTTTCGTTTCGTTTCGTTACGTGAACGCTTTTAGTGTATGAAACAACAACAACATCAATAAAAACATCAACAGCAATAAAAAAATAGCAAGAAAGAGAATTGTGAAAAGAAAAACTGTTGAATTGCCTGCAACCATTTCGCTTGATAATTTTTACCAAATCCAAGCTAAAGTGAGCTGTTGCCCTTCCCATGTGATATTTTCCAAAATGAAAACAAAGGGAAAATAAATGCAAAATTTTATTTTTAGACGTGGCATTTCATAAAATTTACTTCCTTTGGGCCGTATTTGTTTGGAAATTTGAGTTTATAATTTAACGATATGAATTTCAGAATTACCGTGCGAAGTGTTATTCCAACAGATTTACAAACTACACATAACAATTTCGCAGGCTTAATTTACCGATGTCGATGAAGGAATTGAAGCAGCTTATTTTATGTTAGACTTTATGAAGGTGCAAAACATTTTGTTAATAACGACAAAATATGATTTTTCCATGGTTTGAACAGAGAGTGTTTTTTTGTTCTCTCTTTCGTTTGGCAGCAGAAACAGCAAACGTTGCCGTCGCATATATGGAATAGCAACAAAGCACGCCATTGGCTGAATAGTATTTTTTGTAACGTGCTGATTAATTTAACTCATTATGGTCTCAAAACCCAAAACACGCAAAATCATATTTCAATTAAATTGTGTGTGTGTTTGTGTGTGTGTGCTTTATAAGAAAAAAACACACATTTCCCCATGATATGCGCTCCATGTGATTATATATGAATATGAATATAAATACACAAATAAATTTGAAAGCACCAAAGGAAGCTTCATTTTGACTCGCTCAATCGCGGATGATGAATAAATTTCATTCATCTGTGAAATAATTATGAAAAAAAATAAAAAACAAAAAATCATCGGATTCATGATTCACAGTTTATGAACGCGGGCGCAAAGGTACACTCATCATTAAATAAATGAAATGGTGAGCAAAGGTTTTGATGTGACTGTGTCGGGGGGTTAGTCCAAGGTCTTTTATGTCAAAAAAGTGCTATGCAAATGCGTTGGAGTGCCTGCGAATGTCTGCGAATGTCTGCGAATGCCTGCGAATGTGTATGTAAACATGCAAATGCGTGCACATTTCTGAATATTTTGATGAATATATACGTATCCACAGATACATAAAAGGCCTTAGGTTAGTCTTCGTTGGGAGACTAGAGCATATTCGATAAGTATTCGACTCTTTCAAAGTCATGAATTTCATTAATTTTATTTAAAATTAAATGGCCACTGTATTCCTAATGGTAAAACTTATGGACAATGCATTTCTTGTGGGTAAAAGTTCCGTTCATCCTCTACATAAGAAATACTTTATCTCTTTGAAACAACGTACAGACTTACTAGGTTTTCTATGTGCTCTAGGTGATTTTTTTGGGCAAATTTAGACGATACTAGGTCGAAAGAACCTTTGACATTGGCCCCATAAAGTTCATAATCAAAATTGTATTCGTCATCTCAAAAATCGAAAATGGTGCAAGGTTTTGAACTGTAGCCTGGCAACGGAACATATCTGATTGCGTTGAGCATCCCAATTTCGTTTAGTGCTATTGAAATACACAGTGAACAAAATCCAAGATGGCGTCTTGAAATTCATTCACTGCGTATTTCAATAGTACTGAACAGTTCACCTTGAGATGACGCTACTGTGCATGCACTGCAGTGTTCAAGATATAACACAGTGACGGCGTTGAGCCGAAAAATGTTGCAATAAATTATTCCATAAAATGTTTTGCACCATTTATAAGATATAAATATAATAAGAATGAGTGAAATATCTCTTGTCACCCGGTCCCTTTGGAGAATTACATTTCCCCGCCTGCTAATTTGGGCAGTCATAAATGTGTATTCCGGCCTTAGGATCCAAACCCTTTCGATCGAGCACAGAGACATACAAAATCCCATTCGGGCAATTTCATGTGTTTACTGCTCAGTAAAATCGGCAGATTGCATTTTGTTTGTGCGAAAGAAAGACTAAGATAACAACGACCAATACATTTGAAGCTTTATTATAAAAACATAAACACCGTTGTTTATCGATCGAAGCGAAAGGAATATATGAGCATTAAAGGAAAATTAAATTACCAAAGGTGGAATGCAGAGTCGAAAAAAAACACGGCAAAATGTTTGCATTATCAATGGCTCAACTCACAACTCACAATCAATGGTTTTTATTCCCTTTATATTTGGATTAAATTTAATAAATAGACGCAAAAGCCACAGACCAAACAAATATTTGCTCTGAACCGAATATCGCAAATATAAAGCGATGTATCACATCGCATGTGTGCAAACTTTGAGGACAAACACCACAAACCTAGCACCGGCTTCGGTACCGGTACCCGTACTAGCACCAATACCAGCACAACATTTTGTTGAATCACTTTTGAAATGTTCAGATGCAATATGCTGATATACAGCCTGTTCCGTTTTAACAGCCATGATAAAAAAAGGTGTACAAATCCAAACGAAATGAAACTAAATAGCTGTTTAAAAATCATAAATGGCAATCGACCTGGAATGGATTTTGCAAACATGTGGTTGACTCGGTGTACCTGTTCGTGCTTATACGATCAATATTCAGCCAAATCAAATTAATACCTGTTAAATGTCATATACTGGAACTATAACACACATAAAAAAGAAATCTATACTTACTCCGTTCGATTTTTGACATGCTAATAGTGCTGCCGGTTTTTCGCCACTGACGACACCATCCACGTGACGTGATCAATTTTAAAAGGCTGCCATTATTTGTTGACACTTCGCTACCGCGCTCAATTTCAGATGAACGACATGATGAGGAATCTTCGAAACTGGAACCGCGCCGTTGACGTTGAAAGCATGCACAACTCCGTAGCATGGTTGACGGCCGAAAGTGAGCAGATTGGGTGTTTTAAATATGGGTGTCAGTCAAGAAAAAAAAAATGCGGTGCTGGTTCGTTGTTTCAGCCGTCGGCTGATCGGTGCTTTTTATATATTGCCGAAAACGACTTTGTCCAATTGCTCCTTGGATTTGCTATTGTTATGATTTTTTTGTTGTTTAATTTTTTTTGTCGCTTTTTGTTGCGTTAGGTTTTTTTCTTCAGCAAAAGTTGGTAATTTGAGGCTCGAACGGCAAACATACAGCCAATAAACAGTTTCAATTTCACAGCGCACGTTGATGACAAATTTTTCTTTTTTTGTGAAAATGCACTCACTCTTTCAACTGGTTTGTTTTTTTTTCGTTTTTGATTCACATTTTTTAGTGTTCAATTTGTGTATGTCTTTCTTTTTTATTCTTATTCTTTGTCTATCTAATCTATCTGTATACGATGAAAAAGAATTAGGAACGTAAACAATGAGGTAAACAATAATGAAATAAAGAAATAGAACGAAATATTTGCTTTGAACACAATTGAATGCCATTTTTCTCGGAATCTTTCGGTGGCGTTATTGTTGTGTACGTTTGATTTATATTTTGTGTTTCTCGCATCATTTCGCTTTTTTTTGTGTATCAGCTAATATTTGAGAGCATGATTGTATCTCTATGGCATATTTTCATCCGTGTTTCTGTTCATTTTTCTACCTCACAGATTTGCACTTCAAATGGTTGGAAAATATGTGTCAGGCATTTTTACGTGTTACTTTTTTGATTGCAATCTTAATGCCTGGGACGTACACACCAATTCCCCAAGCTCGTAGTGTCATTTTTCGAGCATATCACATTTTACGATCGGTTTTCACAACCATTGACAGTAAATTTTTCGTGCCCTTCTTTCTTATTTTGTTATTGAAGTAAAATAGACATTTTATGCCCTTTTTCATACAATTTGCAATGGCACATTGCGTTGTGTGTGATAACATTAAAATCGTCGTAGTATTGAGTACGCATTTGTACGGTAAATATCCGATGTTGTATTGACAGTTTTCTCTCCTTTTTTTAAACACAGGTCAAAAAATGTCAGAAGTGAAACTCGGTGAAAACCCAAGCAAAAAAATGCTTTTTTCTTGTTGATTTATCCTGTGTGTGTGTGTGTGTGTGTGTGTGTGTGTGTGTGTGTGTGTGTGTGTGTGTGTGTGTGTGTGTGTGTGTGCGTTTATTTTATTAACGAGTCGCATTTAGCGAGTTTACGATCACTGGTTTATCTTTTGCATCTGGCTTAATGGGGTGCTACACATTTCAATTGGAAGCGCTGGTTTTGTGTGTCAAAAACGTGGCTGCGTTCGGGCGCAATTTTTAGGTCGCATATATGGAAAATTAGATCAAGCTTGGTAAATGGTTAATAATTAACCGAAACGTGGCTAGACACGTCATATTGATTTTTCTTGTTCCATCGCAATGCCTACCAATGCGTTCGATTTGTTAAATTTATTCGTTGAGCGAAATCAAATGATTATCAAATGAAATGGTGTTGAACTTGTAACAAGCATAAACCCCATGGATCATTTACATTCGCAAACACACACACACATACAATTATGTATTTCAACCGATGGCTCTATTATTTAAGACAAGAAATGGTGCTCGCAAGTAGAAAATTTCAAAGAAAGAGATAAGTTATGGCGTTTGAATATAGAGTGTTTGTTACACTCATCTGAATGGATATTTGCTAGCGAAAACCTGATTAGCTGCAGATTCAAATTGAAAAGAGAAAGTGAATGAAGGAGCAAGAAAATGAAAAGAGAATGAGTTATAGAAAATGAGTTCAATGTTGATATTGGTCGACTTGCACGTTTTTGCGTTGATTCTGTTTTTTTTTCATCACACAATCGTGGTGGCAGTCAGAAGCATGGACTGCATAACAGCTACAACCGCACCAGCGTACCAGCGCACCAACGCACGAGCACCATCATTCAAATCGCAGTACATGTTCGTACATGTTATTCTGCACCATTGCTGCTGATAGGTTATGGATTTATTCGGATTTCCACTTATCTACGATTGATTGCAGGCACGCAACCCGTATCTACCTGGGATTTTGAAGTATGTACATCCTCTTAATTCAACAGCATGCTTCAAGTAGGGACTTCACCAGAAAAATAGAGCGAAAGATTTGAGGCGAACACAAGATCACAACATTACCACGTTGCACAGTACATCAGGTACAACACAACACAACACTACACAACACAACACAACACAACACCACACCACACAATCACGGAACACTCTCATACGCATTTAACCATCTGACTACCGAGAGAGCAGTGTTCGTTGATATTCGAAAGCACAGTAGATGAATTGGTTTTCTTAATAGATGATTACAATGGATATGACACGTGCTACAAATTTAACCCACATTCATCCGACCGATATTTGTGCCATTCCCATTCGTACATGGTGCACGAGTATTAACTTTGCCGTAATTCAGATTACTTCTAATATTGGGCTTTATTGCTTGTATTGTTCACATACCACACCGTATGTCATATACAATGCCGCAGATGGATGAATTATAGGTCGTTGATGTTGATGCTGATGCTGTTGCTGCTGCTATTTTCGTCGTTTTAGCCCAAATTCAGATTCTTTTTTTTTTCATTTCGCTAGAATTTGACAAGTACGCACTAACAACATCAATAGCAACAGCACCAAAGATCATCAACAACTCCGAACACTATTCATAATGTAACAAAGCATTTCCATTTCAAGTTGATGAAGTTTTTTGAACCACTTAGTTCGTTTAATGCTCAGTTCATTGTATCGTTACATGATTTTATTGCAGTTCTTCTGCAATAAATTACCATGACAGGCTCAAACATTTTCAGCCAAACAACAATAAGTAATGACGGCCAAGGCAACAGCAAGATAAAAAAAATGATTTGGTCGATGGCAGTTCCAACAGAAGATCTCTCTCGCACTCTCTGTTTCTCTCTCACTCTCACACACACACACACTTTTTCTCTTTACGTGATGTTTATTAAAGAGTTCCCTCTAGCATATTCAGTACATTTTTGTACGTAATAGGGCAAGAAAAGTTTTGTTTGCTTGTTCCATCAATCGTTAATCGCAAACTCATACAATCATTCCCATTTCAATAGCCTGCTCTCATCAAGTATTTACTTCTCTCGTAACAACTCCAAAATAAAAAAAAAATATGTCAGTTTCTCTTTCACGGTCCCTTGTTCAAATATCCGGTTCGGAAAAAGTGCACACGCACATTTTGATCGACAAGCAAAAAGCTTATTCATCCTTCGATTCGATGTTTTATCCATTAAATTTGAGTCTCTAATCAAAAAACTCGACCTACTTATTAACGTTTATTGGTTGTGTATACACATAAATATGGGACAAATTCAAGTGTGCTACAAATAATGTGACGTCCATTTCGGTGTTTTTTTGTGTGGGTGTGTGATGCGGAAATGCGTGCCAACAAAATCTCAGTACCATTGACGATAATTGCGAGACGGAAACGAAAAACTTCTTCCTCTTGATTTCCGAAATTATGGAAATGCTTTTTTTTTGCTACAGTGGGTTAATTAATCACTTTTTTCCATTTACGTATACACATAATGATGGCAAATTTTTGCCCGTTTATCAAGTGAATGCCAGCAAAACAACACAAGTGATACACAGCTTTTCGTGATATTTGAGAATCACGGAAACCGGCTGTGTGATAGTTGTCTCGTCGTTTCAACACGAGTTTCTTCGCAACCATTTTCCATGGAACAATAGTTTTTACCGGAATTTATGCGAGCATAATAATACAACGAAATATATAAGACGTGTTTGTCTGTTTTCGGAGTGCAAAGTAATTTTCACAAAATGCCAAAATCGTTGGAATGAAATCTATTTAGGGAAGTGAAGTGTACGATATTTTCTCGAATAAACAGATTTCAGTGATTGATTGAAGAGTGTGTCTTACATAGCCCCGGGTAATGATGGCTCCATCTGTACGTTTAATGTACGTTTAATGAAATCATGAAGCAAGCATTTGAGAAAATGTGGCAACTCCCCAATAATATAATAAAGCAGAGAGCTCCTTAAACGCGCAGATGGCGCCATCATATTTTAGCTGGCAAGGACATATCGTTGTATATAAAATTTATCAGCACTTCCGAAGTGTGTCCTCTCTAACACTCTCTTACACTCCAAGCGAAGTGAATTTCACTTACTTCGAAAAGTAATTAAATTTCGATTCATCGACATCACTCTTCTCTCGTCCCCCATATTCTCAGGATGAAACTTCCGAAAATATATAAACTAAATGTTAATGCTTTCGAATATATGTAAAAATCGCGCTTAGGAAAACAAAATTCAAAGTGTTAAATTTGCGTTCAGTCGAATTGAATTTTCGTTCACGCTAAAAAAGATTCTGGCAATGGCTGCAAGTAAATTGCTAGAAGTAACTGCAACTAATAAAAGCATAAACTCTAAAACGATAAATTACATCAAGTGGATTTCATTTTATTGTAAAATATATAGAACGATGAGCATCGATAATCGCGTGTGGCTGCTTAATGCAATTCTAATGCATTTTCTCTCGGTTTTTTTTTTATTCGGTAGCTATCGCAGCTATCTTTCCCTTCGCTGAAAATTTCGCTGGCACTCGTTTCGGTCCGAATTTTCACATTGCATTTGGGTGCACTTTATGCATTTCGTAAAATTTATTTGCCGTGAGTCCATTCATTATATTTTTATTCGATTTTGGACTCGTTCCTTTTCTTGTAGCGATGATATTCTGTTTCATGGTTGCTGGACCATAAACTGCTTGCTGCAATTTTTGCTTATCTTATGGCGAAACCCGATGTTTTTTTCGGTATTTCTCTCTCTCTCTCTCTCTCTCTCTCTCTCTCTCAGCATAAAGAGAAGTATGTCTCTTGATTTGATGAAAAATATTCCGATTTTCTACACAGAAAAGTGCACGATGGGTCGTGGTTTTGATCGTGATACGATGGTGGTGAGAAATCAAGACCATCAGTCGAGCGTACAGCGAATCTCTGACATTTCAACCAAATATGTGTGTGTGTGTTCGTGCGCGGCGAACGAAGAGAATTTGAGAGGCAACGAAAAAAAAAGACGAAAAAAGGGCGAAACGTATCATCGTACGCTCAACGCCCGTATTTCAGCCATAAAATGTAAAGAAAAGAAGTTTAAAAGAGCGAAAGCAAACGAACGAAGCCACTTTAACGGTTGCGAGTGGTGCTCTAAATTCATCGGATGCAGTCATTTTATGTTATACTTAGTTATTTTGTTGTTATCGTTTTCTGTTCTCATGCTTTCTTCTCATTTTTTTTTGGTTTGCTTTCTCACTCTTATTCGCGCATTTTGCTACTATTAGAATGATGTTGAAATGGCCCCAGTGTGCATGCGATGCCCTTTGTCCCTAATACCATTACATTTTTCCCATAGTTGGTTGACAGTTCGAAACGAAACGAATGTAATAAAATTTCCAGCTCCAAAAAGCACATAGGTATCTCTTTCGAATCGACAAATCCTGTATGGACAAGCGAAGGCGAGGGAAAAATACGCACACAATACAACAGCATTCGAAACAGTTTTTGGATAAGAAGATGCTCTTGAATCGACAAAATGTCAAAAGGCAATGAATGGTTAGCAATCATGAAGGACACTTTGAATAAAGCGTTGCTCATTCCATCGCTCTATTTGTTTTGTATTTCGATTTTGACTCTCAGTTGGGTTTCGGTCTAAACATTTCGATGGATATTTATTTTTTTTTTTTTTGTTGCCGTTTTTTGTGGCTCATTTGTCTTTTATTCCATTTATACTGTTGTTCTTATATTTTCATTGAATAAGATTTACACAACGGCATAAGTCGTTCAATGGTATTGTGTTTTTTTGTTGTCGTTTTATGTTTTAAAAACGAATTTTCGTCCTGATTCACGCTCTTTTGTCTGAATGGTGGTACAATGAATGTGACCACATACAATGCTCATTTTGTACAGCTGTTAAATTCAGTGGTGTTTTCATTGTTGGCCGTTTTTCCTCCTTTCTCTCTCTCTCTCTCTCTCTCTCTCAATCTCTTTCTTCTGCTATACTTTTCACTTTGATTTTATTTCGCTGACATCAAGCAATAATAGACATGTGAACAAATTGCAGAGTGTGTGTTAGCACTGCACATGCATGAAATTGTGTTGTTGTTTATTGATATTTATTTACGTGACAAAAATAAAATTGCCGCGTGCAAATGTTCTGCTGTGTATGCCTTGTGAGCTTCCAAACTCTTGAACGCACTCCTTTTCTTACTCAACACACACAAATACTTTGCTCAAAACGTGTGAAGAATTACGGAATTGTTTGAGCACTTCATTTGTTCCGATGTAGAATATGAAACAAAGTAGCTTGTCAAGTGGCAAATAATCATGGTAATATGAACAAGAACGCATATGAACAATGCGATATTGACCAAAAATCGTAAACAATAAAATAATCGAATTATGTGAGAAAGTGTGAAAGCATCGAACCCAATTCAATTTTTGTGTTTACGTTTGCTGTTCACCAATCCGTTACACATCGAAGCTCTATTAGATTTCCTTTTTCGTACCTGAAAATTTTGGGTACACAAACTATTTTAACATACTTAGACCCGGTTCCGCAACAAACAACGGAAATTATCGTGATCAACTTCCCAAATATGGCTCACAAATCAATTTAAAACAAAACTTTACCCCCAAAAAATAAAGAAACTCAATTTCAAAATGTTCCGTTGGAGGCGGCCAATTTGTCGTAATGTGGTAAATGTGTGGAAAGGTCCCAAGTTTCTCTGTTCAGCACCTAAACAAAATTCGAAAACCGTTGAGCCATGTAGCGTGAATAAACATAATACGTTTTATGAGTCAAACAGACACTAAGCACTTAATGTGATTAAGTTTTGCTGTGCTTTCAATAGATGCAGACTGGGAAATTCCATTGATTTGCAGAAAAAACAAATCACAACAAAAAACCAAAAACAAAACACAGCAAATTCGCAACCGAATTGATTGTTTGGTCAATATTTTGTTGATGGTTCTATTTTTTTTTTTCTCTTTTTCGGCAATGATTGATAGCCAAGTTTATGGTCTGTTCAAACCAACATAAAAACGTTTATCGATTTTATTTATATTGCGATTTTGCAATCATCGGCTCCATAAACTATTCCTATATGATGCATATGTTTATGAAAGTCAATCGTCTATCAATGGCATATGGCAAACAAGCAAACGAAAAATCCACTTTATAGACTTTAAAAGAAAAGCAGTAAAAAATCTTGCAAATAGTTATTCGAAATGGCAACTGTTTTCGATGTGTGATTTGATTGAGCATGCATATCGAACATATTGAAAGGATGACGGATTTGTTTAGAATGTTTCTGTTTCAACCAAAGAACCGTATAAATTCATCCATATATTGTGATTTGGCTTTGCCCATTGAAGAGTGAAAAAAAAACCCAAAAAATAGAATGAATTCGTCGACCTCGACGAAATACATTGTTCTGGGGGTAAAGGTGGATAGAGTGTGTGTGTGTGTGTGTGTGTGTGTGTGTGTGTGTGTGTGTGTGTGTGTGTGTGTGTGAGAAAGCAATCCAAACGACAAAACTGGAAATAACACAAAAAAAAATTGTTGCTATTATAATTGGTTGAAACATCAAAACCCTGGCACCACGCACCAGCCATACCATGGTACAACTTCATTTTTATCCGACTCAAATAAATTATGGCAACAATAAACGACAATTGAATAAATACACCGGTAATAAATCAGTCAAAGGCCAGGCTATTTACCACACCTGTTGTTTTCGACGCGGCATAACTTTCGAAATTTCATTGGTCTTAATTGCAAAAATGGAAAACGATTCCAAACGGGCTTTGATTAATATATTAAAGCGATATCGGGCAAATATGAATAATGAGCCGACATCTCGAAGAGACAACTCTGTCGGTTTGGCAGGTTGGCTGGACTGGTTTTGGTAAACCATTCGGTCGAGACGTTATATAAATTGACGGTGATTGTGTCACCACAAACATCTCACAACAGTTTCAGAGGTTTTTGTTCCACACAAAAAATAATTGAATTCAAAACGTGTAACATTCTGATGAGTCTGTGCTCAACGGTGCTACTCAACCGCCAACGAATATGTACCACTATGTATATCGTATAAATGTGTGTGTGTGTGTGTGTGTGTGTGTGTGTGTGTGTGTGTGTGTGTAGTATATTATATTGAATGCTGTGTGTTCTGGAATTGGATTCAAAGTGACCTTTTTTATGTTTGGCATTATATTTGATGGCGGCTTTTCGTTCGGTCATACCGCGAAGTATTTTATAAGCTCTCACTTTTATACTATTAACATGAAATGTTTTTATTAAACGTAAGACAAAATAAAATTAGACGATGGGATTTTGAAAATGTCGTAACTTTTGTCCCAATATAACACTCTTTCTATCTCAAATTGGAGGGGGTAAATTAGAGCGCCGAAAACTTTTTACGTCAACGTAATTGCATTCCAAAGCCATTAATATCTAGATCTTTCTCTCTCTCTCTCTCTCTCTCTCTCTCACACACACACACTCTGTTTCGCTTGAAATAATAGTAAAGTTGTTAAGTGTTTTGTTTATTAGGCCGTAATTCAATAATTTATTTCGAGTACATTGCGACCAAACCATGCCAAAATAAAAGAGAGTCTCTTCTTTAAATGCCGGAAAATGGAGAAAGACATCGATCGTAATAAATTGATGTGATCATTTTATGGGATAACAGGCTAAACATACGTATAAGGACACATTGGCCCCCCAATTAAGAAACATTTATAAATTAATACGCGTATATAAATATTTTGATAGTAGGTAATAATAGAAAATGATCCGTCATCGCTAAGTACACTTAAGCTTGAATTATTTTGGGCAGTAAACATATATTAACATGAATTGTTATTTGGTTTCAATCCAAATACTCAATATCCAAAGCTATTATTTACATGTGTAAGATGAATAGGCCACAGTAATGACTATCCAATACGGTGACACCATATATTTATTTCATCTGCAGCATTCCAATTGCATAGTTTTAACCCGGATTGGTATTCAACTATTTCCAGTACTGTTTACCGTACTACCAATAAATGTTACGCCCGACATGCATTTTCAAATTCCTATGCTGTCAATTGAAATTTCACGTTTCCATTCAATTTAGTTCAATTAATGACAAAACAGTCAACAATATTTGAATAAAAAGTGAACGAAGACAATTGAAGTGTAGATGTTTAACTCTTACAGTACACCGATACAATTGTATCGTTGTGAAATGGGGTTGAAAAGCGAAAAACAACACCATAATAAATCGAACCATGTCTGTATTCTCTAACTTTCCCCATAACATGTTCATTTTCAGGCAATATAGAAACGATACTGGAATTTTCTCTCAAGCGTAACAAATGCAGGCGATTGTCCTTTGATTCGACAGGTAATTCCGATGTCGTATCCACAGGTATCGGATGGCCCGGAAAGTTTTAATTGGAACGAAAGTTGAACTATTTTCCCGATATTTAAATTATTGATTAATTTTATAGGGCAACGAAGAGATTCTTCGCCGAATACATGCATAGTTGAAAAATTGAATCAACTAGCAATTTTCTGGATGAGAGTTTCAATTTTATCGAACTGTTAGCACTCAATGATGAGTAAGAACAGATACTTTAAAGGCTATTGCGTTCATATTTTTTTCGGTTGAAGCAGCCATAATCGACAACACCAAATATTATAATCGAAACAAAGTATGCAAATGATGATCGAATGCGTTCAACACTTTGCAAAATATTCAACACAATAAATTTGTTCAATATTAATTTGACTGAAATTTTCACTGAATCTGAAGGGAGAGATAGAAGGAAAAAGGGAGAGAGCGAAAGAGAGAGAGAGAGCGAGAGAGAGAGAGAGGGAGAGAGAGAGACAGAGAGAGAGAAAGTTGATGTATTGGCAGATAATTGGATTACATACATCATTTTCACATCGAATTGATTTATCGCGTGCGTCAGAGAAAGAACAAAATACTCGTCTAGTTGGCTGGCTGGCTGACTGGCTAAATGGAATGGCCGGCAGGCCAACAGCGGTATCATGTCTAGGATGAAAATGTTGGCTCATCGGCGTATTTTGTGCGTGCGCTTAATTCCGTTATTTCGTATATAATATTCAATATTATCGTATGAATATTATCGTTTACGGCGTTCAAACAATCATATAAAATTGGGTGGTTTGGTTTGGTTTGGTTTGGTACGGTTCGGTTTGTATTCGGCTTGGTTTGGCTCAGTTCCATTTTTATTCTCTTCAATTGATATTGATAGATACTGGATGGATATGGCCCAATTTAGAAATAATACGACTTTGTCGACTTCATTCTCGTTGCCGTCATTTTCTATCTTTCCCTCTCGTGTTATAGTTTTTTTTTTTCTTCTGGTTTATAAATGATGTGTGTAATCAAAAATCGATGGTCTACACATTTTCAATATTGAGTGTGCGGCTTTTGTTCCGGTACGTTATCACTGTGTAAGATTGAATGAAAATGGGCGAGAGAGGTTTTGTAATGATAACGAAAAAAAAGAGGATTGTATGTACAATGATTGATTGAACGTTAAGTCGTTTTGTGTTTATTTGTTGTTGTTTTTTTTCTTGTTCGTTCTTCTCGTCATGTCTCTCTCGCATCCAAGTTTACTGAGAGGTCGTTTAGTTCAAATGCATAAATTCAGGAATGGCCCAATTCCATTGCCAAGCTAAATGACATATATAAAACAATAATAATCAGCGTGGAAAGCACCCATCACACGAACGCAATATCATCCATTACTGTACAGAACAACAAAAAGAATTTTAGTATGTTATTTTCAGTATGACGCTAAAAACCAAAAAAAAACACACACACACACACACTCATCTTACGTCTTAATTGCATTCTTGCCTTTTGCTTTTGTCAAACAATATGCTAAATATGTAGCATTATATTGCCATAGAATATCAACTGAAATGATCGTGCATTGCCATTAAGTGTGGCATTTTTTACGGCAGCGGCAGCAGCAACAGCAAATTCTATGCGCACATATAAAGCCCATCGAATCATATTATAAGTTCATTAGTCACTTGGAAAATCCGCGCTCACTCACGATTTGCTACATGAACGCGAATCCACAGCGATAAACTGGCGTATATGTGTGTGTTTGTGTGTCGGTGTGTATGTCTCTCTTCTTTCTATGTTTATATTTCATGTGAATGTTTCGCTGAATTTGTGCTAGATCCAATTAGACAAAACGAATAAAAGCTATTCATTCATCCAATATTCGCATTTAAGTTCAGTTAGATCGATAAGAAACTAATTAAGTTATGCGATGAAACCGATTTCGATCATTTTCATGTCTCCAGTTCGGTTCTCGCATGTTCATGCGTTGTTGTTTTGGTTGGTTCTCTGTGTTTTTTTTCCCTTCTGTTTTTGGTTTTCTACATTTTCTAGCTTTCAATTTATATTTATGGTGCACCATTCTTGTAATAGGTCAAACACAGCACGCAAGCCACCCAAGCCAGTCAACCAGCCATCGAAGTGGGTAAACAACAAAGCCAATTCTATGCGCACGTCAGCACACGTCTTTCGCCACAGAAAGATATGTATACTCAATTAGGTGCCACTATGATTATTGTTTTCATCACCACCAAATTGATTAATTATTGATTTAGCAGTAAAACGTCACCGTAGTTCACTTGAAATCGCTCAATTCAGATTTTCAGAAAGGATTAACACGTGACTTGTGATTAGCTTGAGCTATATAATATTTTGTTCACTTTTCCACTATCGAATCAAACTGATATGATGACAGTGATTTTAAATGCAATGACTGGTAGTTTGGTATTTTTGGCACTTAACAACATGTCATATCTTTCACATTGATAGTTTTAAGCATAATATTCCGGTTGGCGTTAATGCAATCCCGTGTCTCGTGTTTTATATTCACAATTTCATCATTCGATCGGTCTATCAATTATCAAAGCATTGTTGCTGTTGTTGTGTCGCTTATTAAACGATTGCTATGCTGGTATTCTAAACAAGTGATTAATTAGTTTATTTTACATGCTTTGATTTATAATGTAGCAATTGTATCGACATGCTTTCATGACACTTTCCTTCGCATCTTCATTGGTTGGCTGCTAGGCTAACTGCCTTCCACACATTTCCACATTCTGTTGATATAAAATGCTTGTTATTTGACTGTGTTCTATATGCATAATACATTGAGTGCCATTTGTGTGCAGATCTGTGATCAAACGCTTCCGGAATAGTCATTTATGGCATTCTCGTGTGATGATTGCTTCCATGATACTAACGTTAAAATTTATGGTTCTCTCTGGGATACATTTCAACCCTTGGGGTAACAATTATTTTCCACTAAACCTACCTTTTTCAATGCCTGTTACGCCTCTTTATAATTGGCTGATATTAAATTCAGGGGGCCATTTTCAAAATCAGTACAAATTTGTCTCAGTCATATGAGGAGAACGAGAAAATATACTAAAAATTCAGTGAATTTTCGGCATTGAATTGAAATGTTATCTTATGGTAAAACTTGAAGTTCAAACCCTTATTCGAGTGCTTTACGCTAGAAGGTTTGATTATATTGTCATTTTTTTTTTGAGGCGAATGGTGACGTGACATTCGTTTTCCAGCACAGTCGAGCAAATCGCAAAAAACACCGATTGAATGCGGACTAAACTCACTTTTTCATTTGCCAATTTTTTTTTTATGAGGAACATGCCATTATTATGTTTTTCACGCTCGATTGTCTTAAGCAAGTGCTCTCTTTTCTCCCTTAATTGTTTGTACATTATCGTTTACAAGCCAAATCATATCCATTCCAATTATACCGAATGCGATCTTCATAACGACACTAATGTTATGTGTAAGTAATGGGAGACACTGGGACCAACGTATCGTATCGTATTGAAAAGAGTTTATCTTCGGCACTACATCAACAATAATGGCAAGTTAAACGGATAATTAGATGCAACACAGTTCACGAAGCGCTGAAAAGCTTTCAAATCGCATCAGTTAGACGCTATCGTTGTGTTGCTCGTTCGCTTGTTTGCTTACGACTTCACCAGTTTGGTGATGGCACTTGTTTGCCTGTAATTTTTAAGTCATGCTGGCAATTCGATACACATGTCATAAAAGATTGAAGCTGTAAATTTGGTTTTCGTATGACATTTTATTATGGCACATGTGTATGTGTCAGTTAAATGTGGTTTTTGGGTGGCAAGCTTCTAGAGCCTGATTGCTAACGCTCTGTGTGCTTCCGATGACAAATTATCTTCTACCATTACCGACCTCAACAAACAAACCAACGCAAAATACTCACTGAAGCATTGAATGAAGCTCATGTAATGGAGTGGGAGCACCGAAGAAAAAAAACGAAGTCGGCGGCTGACAATAAACATTGACTTCTTTATCATATTTCGTGCATGCTGCTACGCTGTTGTTCTGTTTTTCTGTTTTGTGCTAAGCCACAAACCGATACAGATCTTAAGACGTTTACTACACATTACACTTTTAATATGCTTACTCTCACTCTCACTCTGTTCGTTGAGTGAACTCGCGCGCATCGAATTTATTGTTATTTGTCTTTTTTTCTCTCTCTCTCTCTCTTTAAACATATTATTGGATTCATTTGGAGCTTTTCGTTGTTCAACAAGACGATTACTGGATGGTTTTGAAGAAATGAACGAATTACGTGCCAAATTCATGCAAGCGCATTCGCAGTGACTGACACAACAGCGTACTGTGGCAACATGAGTGTTATTTTTCCCCTCTTTAATTTTACATTTTCAAACTCTCGCTTGTGCTCTTACTCTTGCTCTTGCCTTCAAATATATCCAATTGAAATATGCTTTGTCTTTTCCATACCGTTTTTTTCATATTTTCCTGTTTCATTTTTATGCTGCAAAATCGGACATTCAAATCGGTTTTATGATTATTGTTACCGTGGAACTTTATGTTGCAGTCGAATTTCTTCTTAAAAATGCAAATAAAAAGTACCGGCAATTGGGGGCGAAACAAGACAAAAACAACTACAATAACGAAACATGTACAGTGTTCGTTATATAGATTTGCCGTTGGTATTTTGTTTTGGGGCCATAATAAAATCATGAAATGTGATTCTATTGTCATCAAAATGAAAGGAGAATTGCGAAAGTGAAGTGACAGTGTGAGCAGATGTATGTACCGTGTACGCTGATGACACAAAGTGAGATGGGGGCAACCGTATAAAAATGTCACCATTTAAGCTTTTAGCCCGACCAAAAAGGTAGCATAGCAAGAGCTTGAGGGCACACATGTACAGTACACACACATCCACCCACCCACAGCTAACGAACCCAATTGCCAATGAACACTCTCTCTCTCTCTCTCTTTCTCTCTCTGCACTCATTTGCTGATCTACCGTCTTGGTCGTCGGTTTCATTAGTTTGTTATTGTTTCCTTGTCGATTGCTTTATTTTAACGTTTCAATGCGCAAAACACCAAGCAAAAGAAGAACGTCAGATAATTGAAGTGAATTTTTCATATGGCATAATTTGGAAAATTGTTTTTGGTTTGTTAGATTTTCGGATTTTATTTGGCATTCTGGTTTTTTCTTCTTCGGCAATTGTTCAGTGTACGTTCGCCACCAATGCGTTTCCCAGTGGCCACAATGCCAATGTTTACCGTGAGTTTGTGTGCGTTTTTTTTTCGTTTGTCATTGCTAAATTGGTTTTTTGTTTTTCAGTCGCTTGGTGCATTTGGATCAAAACCACGATTTATTTCTGGAATATGAAAATGCGCGCGACCGTCTCGCCTCATTGTTTGGCGACACACATTAACAGCGCCAATACCACTAAATCAAGTGAACATAAGCTACAAAAGATTTTCGCAACAAAGAGATCAGTGGCTCGTTACGCTGGCGACAAATGCACACACACACACACACACACACACACACACACACACACACACCGAAACACTCATTCACGCTAATTCTTTTATTCCTTTCAATTCCTTTGAAACTAAATGTGCTCAACTCAACTTGGTCCTGTTCTTCTTCTCTCAACCATATTTTTCTTGTGAGCTTTTGTTATATCCTCCCCATTAACATTTTCTATACCACAAGCAACAGCATTTTGGATGAGTTTATTCGACGAATATTTAAATTCGTTGTGATGCGACCTCACAGCATGTGTTCGTGCTTCGTTGCTTGTGTGCGTGCGTGTGCTTTTTTTTATTCGCTGTAATCAGCAGATCTTAAATGCGAGAGCCCGTTTTGATATTATTGTTATTTTATGGTATTCAATTTCGTCAAGCGGACGCGTTTAATTCAAAAAAAAAACTTTTATTTTTTCCCGGGACTCTTTTTGCATCTCCACTCTCTCTCTCTCTCTCTCGCTCTTTCTATCGCTTCGTTATTTTGATATTATGTAAAATTTGTCAAGTACAACCAAGCGCTCTGTCTGAAAACAAAGAAGAAAATGTGGGAAGACGAGTAAAAAAATGAGCGCATATTTTCAATTCTCTTAATATTCATCAACAAAATTCGTGATAACATTCTATCTTTGCATCTTCAAGACTATGTATTGACATGTGAACTCACAGATTGGTTTGCGGAGTCTTATAACAACTTTGCGCCATTTCGAAAATTGAATTCTGGTTGGAGGCGAAAAAAGGATTGAATACAATTTGCGTGTTCTTAAACGCAAGTAATGGGATAATAATTCGGATGAGATTTCAGTGAAAATCAAAAATTAACTGCGGATAATTTGAAAAGGAAAGGAAAGCAAATCAACTGTACTGAAACCCTTTTTTGTTGCGCACACATTTTTAATTAATGTAATTTAATCGTTTGTATGTTTATTTTAAGAGCGATGCACTCATCGGAACCATTGGAACCATTATAACAATTCTTAAATAATTGATGAGAAATGCTAGCAACGATATACCTGCAGCAATATGGGATACATCGACAGTGTTGGTCGAAGCACAACGATTACGACGCAAGCAGTAAGACTGACTATCGATCGGTTTACTTCATGCAAAACCATTATTAAACGCTTAAGCACAAGAACACCAAGAACACCAACAACGGAATACTCACGTTATGTTTTCTTTTCGACAAATATCAACTTAATCAACACACCTCTGAGTCTTCGAGGTGAAACACCACACACCGTTCATATTCAATTAGAACAAATCATGATGAAATCGTATTTATTTTGAATCACTTGACTGCATTAAATGTTAAACGTTGACTTTTTATCCTGAAATTGCTGTTTTGTGTGTTACAATATTAGGATTCGAGTTGCAAGTCATGACTAATCATGACTTGATGTAATATCAAAATAGGAAAATCTCATTAGAAATTAAAGCTTGACTTAGCCTCGCTCATCTAATACCGGGTTCCTGATATGTAATCCAGCTGATTAATGAGCTATTTTCGATATACACACAATTTCTGTATTCGCTTGTACTGTCAATTTTGGGCCATAAATTTCAAGCACATCACGTTTGTTGAGCCGAGATATCAGAGATTGAAGTAGATTATATATCGTTTCGACAAAATTTACTATCACACCACATCATCTATTCACCAATCCAGTGAGTCAGTGAGTCAGTCAGTCAGGCAGTCAGTGGTTTGTGCGGAAAGAAGTCAGTCGGTTAGTCAATGCAGCAGCCAGCATAGATCCATTCAGCCTCCTACGATTTGACAATCATCATTCTCGCAATGGTTCGAATGAGTCACTACATTATTTAATAAAAACACGCATGAAATTGAAACGACCCGAAAGAACTTGATTTTCTTTATGCAAATATCGTTTCAATAAAACATTAAGTGGATATATGCAATCGCACTGAATTCAGGGTTGCTCTCATCCCCATTTCCTATCATTTCAAATGACAACAAATGTCATCTAAAATCAAATATTTTAGCATTCGGCTTTCAGCAGCAACACACAAAAACAAACCACTTTCAAACACTCTTCATGAATAGTAATTTGTTGTGTTCGGTTGTGTTATTTACGTTTGTACTATGTATTTGTACTCTTGTTTATTATCATCACATCCAGCCGAATCTTGGATGGGAAATATGATTTTCGAATTTCTAGCTGATTGCTCTCCGCTCGATTTTGACACGTTTTGTTATATTGAGTGGGCTTACGGATGTGCGTTTATGTGTGCTTGTGTTTGTGTTTGTGTTTTTGTTTTTGTGTGTATGTGCTTATCCATGATTCACATATACTCACACATGAAATCCTAGTCTTTAAATCAGATGCGTTTGAAGATGCTGCCACATTTTGTTGACAGAATTATACACTTTCACTCTAACTCTCACTCTAACTCCAGTTCTAACTCACTTTTTACATTCACGCTCACTCATACATTCGTTTCTAATATGTTCGGATCGCTTTGAATTTTACACCGAACAGCACCAATGGGAAGAAAAGTGCTCAATTACTCAAAATCAGTTAAGTAAATTATTGCCGAATGAGTGAGCTACTGCAATGTATATATATTGACCATCGCAGCCACAATGTCGCTAAATGCTATTTTCTCGCATCATTTCGATACTATCCAGTCAAAGGCAAAATGAATTTTCACAATATCCATGTGTCGAAATGGCTTCCGAAATCATTATCATTGGAAGGTGAAAAAAAAACAACGAAAACAGCACACATTATGCCGCCTATTTTTAATGAACAGATAACAGAGTCTAAAGTAGCCGAGACTATAAACCAGCTATATCATCACAATGGAGCCTAGGTCTTTGTATACTGTCATCAATATGGCATCGATTTCGTATATTTGCTCATTAATTTTTTGTGTGATCCTTTTTTTTGTGTGTACATTCTTGGTCCTATGCATTTACTTTGCACGCAACTTTATTGTCATATATGTTGACACATAAACACACAAAGAAACACAAAGAAACACACAGAAACACCAATTTTCACACAACATATACTCTGGCTTAGAAACAAAAAGATATGGGTCGATGAAACAGAAAAAAAAGATGAAACATGTAGAAAAAGAATTTCGAAGCGAAAATTCTGATTTACGGTGGAAAAACACACACACACACACACACACACACACGCGCGCTTTTAAATCGTCCAATAAACAAACAATTTTGAATGAATCATCTTTTTTTTTGCTGGACAACCGGTCAAACAATTTATACATTTTTAACGAATGAATAAGAGATCATACTGCCGAAATTTGTTTGATCGAACGCACACCACCAGCGTTACATACAGTTGACATTTTAAACATTGAAGAAAAAAAAACAACAACAAAAACAAAACAGTGAAAATAGTGATGACAAAATTGCTGCCAAACGTAAGACGCTTTTTTAATCGAGTCATACGAACAAAAAGAGAGTAAGAAAACGATTGAGAGGAAACGGCTAAAATATCGCGTAATGTGTCCGTTGCGCACGATGTGGCAAAATTATAATTCAAAATACCAACAACCCACAGACTTATTTGAAATTTCTTCGTTTCTTTTTTTTTCATAAATTCTTGATGCGTTCAAATTATTCCAATGAGATTTGACGAAAGAAGAAAAACAAATATGATGTGCGGTTTATGTCGAGTAAATGTTCTCGTTTTGTTTAATATTATTTACAAACGAAAATGAGGAACTAAACACAATTGTAACAATATTTCATAGTACAAATTATTTATACACTCGAAAATCGAAAATGAGAGAGAAAGAAGGTGGTCGAACGAAAAAAAAACTTAAACGAAACACAAGAAAAAGCCGAAAATGAGAGAAAAAAATAAATCGCGAATCTGTGTCGAAAATGAATGAAAACGATATTCTTTCTGTGAAAACAAAAATACACACACTCACACGAACTGAACCTCTGCGACCAAACAACAGCTATCGACTGAATCTGTAAACGGTTTGTTTCGATCACTGAGACTCTCGCTCTCTCACCGTCACCGTTATCGTTGCCATTTTCGTTGCCGTCGCATACACAGCACAAAATTGAAAATATTGACTCGACTATATGAAAGTATAGCAAAGCTAAACATTGCGGACAACCAATGCTGTGCACTGCTCCGAACAACAGCACACTCTCGCTCAGTGAGCGATAGAACACACTGTGTCATGCCATGCCAAAGCATATGAAAGCGGCTATATGCCAGTCGTGCGCTATTTTCGGATATGTGTGCTTTCACTAGATGGATGGGATGTTCATATTCGTCCGTCGTACAATACAAAGTGTACAGATGTACACACCGAAGGAACGCATCGAATGTGCTGAAAATATTCTCACAGTGTTCATGTTCACTGAAAACATGCAAAATGTGAACATTTTTCCCATAGCCCATTTTGCCCGCATACAAGTCGTACCAGCCATCGAATCCATAGCGCCATAGTTTAAAATTTGCTGTTGCACAAACAGGATTATATAGAAACCCAAATTGACTTTCACTCCTGTGCTCCACACTGTTTAGCTTCGCTCGTTTGTTTTACGATTACAAAGTTTTGTGCATGGCAGGTTTAATTCACGTTCACAACACACACACACACACACACACACACATCTTCCGATATGTGGATGGGCATATATTACATGCAATGTTCGTGCCACCAACTAAACTCAAACACGCTTCCTCTTTATCGCTCGTTCTCCTGCTCGTTGTACCACTGCCTTTCGATTTTCTTCGTTACAATTTTTTTCCCCTATTTTATTATTGTTGTTATAACATTTTCCTGATTATTCTTTACATGCTGATTTTCAAGTGCAAACTTTACTGATCCCGGAAATCCGCATGACTTCAATGCTTATTTTTTCAACCACTAAATGGTTAGATTGATGTGTTTAATCTTGCTATCACTATTTTTACCTCCAAAAAAAAAACTAACGCAACTGGTAAACGGTTATTTAGCATTAGAATGATTTTCCATAAAACATTACAAAACTATTTGAATCGAGCTCATTGGATGAACTTCATTGAGTCGAAAGCGATTTTTTGTTCACAATCAACGTGTTGAAACTAAAAAGCGTAACGGTGCCAAATAGATAGTGTGTGTGTGTGTGAATTATTCAAATATTCGAGACGTGATCTTTTCCAGCGATTGGGCATTTCTTTTACAATGAGTGTATTGCTCCAGAGAGACTAATCGACGATCTGCAGCAGCAATCAAATTGTTTGTGTTAAGCCATCGTTTAGGTTTCCAACGTTTTATTTGTAGTACACAAAGAAAACTAGTTTCAAGCGAAACCATGAATATTCAATTATATGGGGCGCCACACTGGAAGTGAAACAGTTTGCTTGCTTGGCAAAAGTGAATCAAAATAAATAATTATACTGTGAATTCAGGTACAATGAAAGTACAGCCAAGTTGGTTGGCAAAATGCATGTGCGCTTTCCGTTGTTTCCGCTGTTTTCGTGGATGCTTTCATGTTAATATAGTTTTTTTTTCGTTGTTGTTCTTGTTTTTTTCTCACAGTTGTTTGAGTGCGGCTTTTGCTTTCTTTCTCAGCGATTAATTTCCCTTTTAATTCGTTTGCTGCCACATGTGCCGCTGTGTCCGGGTGTTTGTGTTGCCACTGCCGCGTGCATTTTTCATTTCATGCAACTTGTTTAAGATAGCACAAGTGGAAAAGCCAGGGAATAGAATCAGGTAAATACTTTCATTTTACTTGAATAGATCGAATCAAACGAATTCATTTAAAATTCATTCAATGGCAGACAGGGTGTCGAATGCAGAATCTACTTTATTTGAATTGGCATAATTTATGTGCGAAGTCGTTTTCATTCAATTGTTGCATGCCGAGATGTGGTGCAATTTCAAGTCTCTCTCTCTCTCTCTCTCTCTCTCTCTCGACAATTGAACGTGTGTAGTTAAACACTCGGCTGTTGAAGATAGTCAATAATTGCTGATCAGTGCATTGTCAGTTGTACTATCGAATCGATGTTATGAATCAATCGAACATTTGTGCAATTTTAATAACATTCAGATGAGATGACAATGCATACAAAACCACGATTTCAACACATACACACGCACATACACAAACATGCACACTGCAAACGCAAATAACCGTTTGGCATTTGGCTTGTGTACCAAGTGACATCCGCATTGGTGTCGTCTTTATGTGTGCAAATCATTGTCTGATCAATTGTTCGACAAATTGCCCGAATATTGCAATATTTCGAAGAATATTGGATTGATGTCGTTCCAATAAACGAGCAACTAAGCATGTGCAAGAGAGCGTAACATGTCAAATGTGCTTGCTGAAACTCCCTCTACTGTAATATAATAGAACATACAAGATATATACATGTGATTCTATTTG
Organism: Aphidoletes aphidimyza; assembly: GCA_030463065.1. Lineage (NCBI taxonomy): Eukaryota > Metazoa > Arthropoda > Insecta > Diptera > Cecidomyiidae > Aphidoletes > Aphidoletes aphidimyza. The sequence goes on along the minus strand of CM059997.1, from coordinate 11,136,737 downwards.
ACTTTATGTTTATTATATTTTCACATGAATTCATGGCAAAAATCATTTGTAAAAAGTGTATGATATCGCATGCGGATTGATATTATTATTAACAATATTATTTAGCTGAAATTTTCTTATCGTCTCCAGAATTCAATTAAAATAAAAATTGCAAGAGAATCAATGCGGGAACAATCCGGAGGAGGCGGGAGTTGGCGTATGTATATTTTCGTATGCGGGCCTGCTCCCAACCAATGTCATGTGACATTTAATTTACTAATAGAGGTAACCGGGCTAAGCGGAACACGGAGCTGAGCGGAACAGTCGAGTTTTTTTGAGAACGGCAATAAGAATTGTCAAATGTAATTTATCAATTTTAATTTTCAGTATCACACAAACCCTACACAGTGACATATGTGTTTCCGGATTTTTTAATTTCATTTTTTGTGCTCACAGAATTTCAACTTTTTCCCATTTTATTTTATTTCTATCAATTGTTAGTAAGTGTTTTTTCTAGTTAAAGTGGAGTACTTTCAAGTGAAATAATAAAAAACTGATTTTATTTTGGGAATTTTATGATATCGAATTTTTGCTGAAAAATGGACCTCGGGGCTAAGCGGAACACCTTTTTTTCTGCATTTCTATGGATTGCATCTTATGAATGTCATTTTCATTTATTTCCTTTGTTCTATTTCGTTTGTTTTTGTGTTTTTTTTTGTTTAGCTTTAAGTTTCTGAAAAAAATGGTTCGATAATACAGGCGTAAAAGTGAAAGAAGAGACACTGATGCTCTCGTGCTCTTCAAGCAATTGATGTTGGAATGTCTGTACGTGCTGCTGCTCGTCAATTTAATTCGCATGTAACGACATTGAATCATCATCGAAGAAACAATATGATCACAGATGACAATCAAGGAGATGGTGCTTGTATGAAGACAACAGCGATCAATATACGTTACACGAATAGTGCACAAAGAGAGCGAAAGACAAACCGATACGCACACACTCATGAATACACAACTATTGTGTATCAAGCGTGCTCTCCTTGTACACTATTCGTGTGAATAGTATAACTGTGTGTAAGTGTTCACTTTGCCGTTGTTGTTAAAATTCAGTTTGTTGCACTGGAACTAAATTTAGTTGGTGGATGTGAAATACGATGGCGCTGATAAGAATTCATCGCAAAAAAAAGTCTAAAATGCCATATAAGCGCCATCGGGTTGATGACAATACAGCCGGACATATTGATGAAACATCAATGGAAATCGAAAATGCTGAACTGACAGAAGCTACAACAACATTGATTTCGATCAATGTAGCAGCACAAACAACACAATCGTCACCAAAAAGCAACGAAGAAACAAAATAAATCGGCTGCAGTTTTGCCAAAACGAATCGGCCAGCGTCGTCAAACAGTTTCAACTGTGAGCTACATGGGTCTGGAATCAGAGTCGGAACAAGAATGATTTTTTTTATTACTCATAAATTTTTTCATTTTTTCACCAATTTTCATCATTTCCAAATAAATTTTTTTCACAGTTTTAATAAAAAATACAATTAAAACAAAATAAAACATGTTTATGTACTTGAATGCGTAATAGTTTATTTGAATTGCAGTGAAAATAGGGGTGTTCCGCTTAGCCCCGAGAAAGTTGTGCTCAGAAAATTGGCTATAACTTGTCCTGGGGTGGTCGCACATCATAAGTGTGTTCTTTCAAAAATTGCACATTATCAATAGCTATCATATGATACCAGACTTGTATCAAAATTCGAACTGAGTTGGGAAATATTGAGGAAAACAGAAAAGCGTTCCGCTTAGCCCCGTCCTCCCCTATACATATGCCTGCTCCCGCCGGCTCCCGATGGCTTCCGCATTGATTTTCTCGCAATTTTTATTTTATATATATATAAAAGCTTATAAGCGAATTTAGGAGACGATGAGAAAATTTTAGCTAAATAATATTGTTAATAATAATATCAATTCGCATGCGATATCATACACTTTTTACAAATGATTTTTGCCATGAATTTATGTGAATATGTAATAAAAACATATATTTCATTGCATAGACTCGGGCGGAATAATATCTATTGAAACTGGCAAGATGGCACCACATATGTACATTTGTTTACGTTTCCATTGTCGCTTATGTATTGTTCGACTCTCTCGAGCATGTGAGCCTCAGGAACCTAGACATTTTATTTACCCGAATATTGGAATGCAGTACAAAAAAAAATCTGCGCCTGAAATACACACATGGGATAAATATCTCTTAGTTTGGGAAAAATCAATGCTAACGACCAATTTAAGTTTCAATTTGCCCCAAAAATGTAAAAACCAATTCTATTCTATAAAAATAGTTGGTGCCTAATCATAGTTTTGGCGACAAGACAAATAAATTGGGGTACAATTTTGATATCAACGTCACATTTCAATTCACAGCTTAAACAAACCGAGCTTTTAAAGTTGGGCTTCCGAAAATTGTACAAACAAAACAAATAATCAAATAGAAACAACAATTGTCAATAATTTCAGACAGATTTTCGAACAAATAACCATGCGGTTCAAACGTTGGGGATTTTTTTCATTTTTGACGATTGAAATTTGTCATTTTTGAAAACTTTTGAATGATTTCGAATGATTTTGGTTGAACATTTTGGGGGTTCTTATTACGACCAATATTCTTAGCTGATCCTTGACTACGTATTGATGTCAATTTTGATTCGCTATACGAACAAACAAAACGAATAAATAATATCAAACAACTATTAATTTTTACCGATTTTCAAAATGTGTACGTCAATAACAATTAGCCTACAATTCAATATTTATTTGTGTCACTATATTCAACAACAAATCTGACTGATCGAATATTCACTTTTAAATTTAATAAATTCGAAAGATTTTTACGTATTAAAATCTGTGATAAAGATCGGAATTATTTGTAACACCAAAAATATCTCAAAAATAATAAATATACTTGAATTACGCAAGTGTTATAAGAAAACACGAAAGTGGATTTGGCATGAGCCAAACTAAGCTAAACTACTAAAACAAAATGTTTGATGGCAAAAAGTTATATCTCACGCGAGATCCGCGTTCCGACATTTCCATTTATACGGAATAAGGGAAGAATAGGGTGGAAAAACCAACAAGCGCAAAACAATTCATCAATAATTCTAATTTCATAAAACGTTTGATTTATAGGCCGTCGTATGTGTTTCTTTGCTTGTTTTCGATATCAGGCAATTCAATTTATACAATATTAATTGACGTCGTACGAAGTTTTTCTTCCAAATTTCCAACTTCAACTCTGACAAACATTCAATTTCAAACATGGAAAATAATTATATAAAATATTACGATAATAATAAAACTTTATTAGTTGTTCACTCCGAACATTTCGGACGAAAAAAAATAAGAACACGAACGTGACGGAATTCTCATAAAATGTTTATTTGAAAATTGAAACTTTAATGAAGTAAAATGAATTCCACCAAATAAAATCGAAGCAGTAAAATGAAATGCATCTGATTCCCTGAACTGTGACTAAAAGTTTGAATATGAATAGAAGTAAAGAAACACATTTGCAAAAATCCAAGAGAATAAACTTGAACTAGTTTTAAGCTAACATTATAAGAAAATGAACGAAAAAGAGACAACAGCAGCAAAAAATAAAATGAATTCGCTTCAATCAAGTGTTTTAGCAAAATGGTTTCCTGTAAAATGTTATCGAAAGAACGAATACATTGTTTGCTCAGTTTTTTCCCTAAAAAAAAAATTTAATTTAGAACAAATCAATATGAAAATGGGCCACTGGCAAAAACAAATTGCCACAGTTGAACAAATTGTTCAATGACCTAACATTGAAAGCATACATTTTTGCAATTGCTCGCGTCAATGCAAATTAAAGTTTTATGGATGAAATTTGTTTGAGCTTGCATATAAAAAGAGTTGCAATGGTGAGTAAAAAGATCAGTTTAGCACTCGATACGATTTCGCCACCATACAAAACTTTAGAAGGCGCTCAAGTGCTTCAGAAATATTCACAAGCTAAGAAATAATATACACAGAAAATAAGATGAGCATATGCCGTGCAGTACCCGCACTGATTGCACTATTTTGTATGGTAAATATTCTTTTCATTTTTTCTACAATTAAATTATAAAAACAAAACCATCAACGAAGATGAAATTTTTGTTAATTGGCTTCAGACCAGCGCTGAGGGGCCAACTACTATTAGGTTTGCATCTATTATGTATTGATTCGCCTTGTTTCATCCGCCTTGTTTCATCCGCCTTGTTTGGTTCTGTTCACACAGATTCGTGCAAATGTTTGAAAATAAAAAGAAACAAACATTTGGTGATCGGTTTAGCACACCGTGTACTCTTCGTGCAGAATACGTGAAACATAGACCACATGAACGACACTTATTGACTTTGTGCAAGCGCTATCACCAAATGCTTATTTTGACCATATTTTATGCATACACACAATCCGAGTGAATCTCTTTCCATATAAATGATGAAACCGTTTAAATCACGTTGTACTAGAAACTCGATGCTAATCCTATGAATCCGTTGTTATAGTAGATGTCCCCTTGACCAACGTACTAATTGGTACAGTGTTCGATTAAGCTTCGGTTGAAATTGCAAAATTTGCACCACCCGCATATTCGTTAGATTAAAGCATTCATTTAATCTGCTCATTTTAGTTTGTTTTAGTCGAAAATGCACCTGATCCAGTCGCGTTTGCGGATCCAAATGCTGTGTATGCAGATGCATTTGCCGCTGCAAATCCTCTCGAATTTGAACAATTTAAAAAGCAAAACCGTGGCATCATGGGAATGTTTAAGCATGGCGGCGGAGGCGGTGGCAGTGGCAGTGGCAGTAGTAGTGGCGGTCGACAATCCAGTTGCCGTGTAGTAATGCCGAAAAAGTGTAAAAGTTCAACAAAATCAAGTAAATGTAAAAAAACTAAAACTACAACTAAAGCTTCAAGTAACAAAAAATGCCCGTGCAAATGCAAACGCCGAAAACGTCGAACCACCGTAAGTAAAAATCAACATATTTTAATTGCGATCCGAATCGGCATTTCTGTTGCTTCTTCGTTTCGAATGCTTTTAAAGCTGTAAATGGAACTAAGTCACGTTACATTCCGAAATATTACCATAAATTTTTTCTACGAATATATGAATGTAAATTGAATCAGGAGACGAGGCTAACGGCAAAGAGCGTGATGCCCACACTAGGCTCAATCATTCACGGTTCATTTGTTTCCGAATAAAAGCAACTATTTGTTCAAACAGAATGTTCATTTCAGAAACCTAATTGCGTGCGATGTAAACACAACAGTATATCAACACGGGTGTCGATATCTTTCTTAAGGTCAATTAAATTAGAACATAAGCATTTTTCTGGAAGGTTTTTCGTTGAAAATCGGCTAGTTGTGTGGTTTATTCAAACTGATTCGAATAAATATGCTGTCAGCCTTTGACCACACAATTTGCTTTAGTCGGAAATTAAACAAATGAAGTGTGAATGGGAGATATTTGTAGGCATGTGTATGCCTAGATCAGACATTCCTCGAATTTATTGGTGATTTTCTAAATCCATAGGCATCAACGACGGCATCGACAGCATCAACCGCATCAACAACGGCATCAACAGCATCAACAACTGCAAGCACAGCATCAACCGTGAGTAACACTTGCAATATATTGCAATTGGTATATCAATTCAGTAATAATGATGGAATTATGATCTTTATTGAAGCCTGATTGAAGTGCATATTTGGTGCAGTGGCACTCATTTAATGCTGCGAATATAGTTGAATTGGCATTGATTTATGCCAGTAACAAAGCTACTATACCTGACCTGTATGGTCAGCAACGAAATTAAATGATGAAGCGACAAAATCAAACCATTCTCACACATCGAATACATAATTAATTTGGCACATGCTTACACAAAATCATTCTTGGGACCTTTCCAACTTTCGTGCAAAATTTAATTTGTAATTCTATATTGGAGTCTTATTGAATGAATCCGGTCAACAGATTAAACATTGATGAATAAGTTACGAATATGAGCCAGTTGTTGCACAACCAATGAAAATGGACTGAAGACCCACCCGTTGGAGATGATCTTTAACTTGAGACCAGAACAAAAGACCATTTTCAGACTGCACGCACATCGTTTTTCACATTAAAAAAAAACTGGGTCACAAAACTTACCAATTTCATTTCCATACGAATTAAAACGTTCAGAATAGTTTCTACATATATCATTCAAATGGGTTTTGGTGCAAACTTCTACTATGGTCGTCACATTGATCTAACCTAGTGACTTTAATACATTCTACATGCGATAATTTTGAATGACTTTCTCATGGGACATAAGTTTTGGCACAAAGCTGTGCAAAGCGTATCTTTTTTTTTGTTGTTGTTACTTTAATTTCTATTTTTATTTATGGTTTTGTCGAGTTCATCAAATATCAGATATAATTCCCAGCGATGACATGACATGCATAAGTCTAATTGAATTAACGCGATTTGCTCTCAAGACTGGAAAAATTGAGGAAACCTTATACAATTTCTTTTACAATATTTCCGAAAAACATTCGATACCACTGAAAACATTTTATTATTTTAAATACAAAATATTGCAATACGTTCAACAATAATATTTGTATGATTTTTCTGATTTTTATAGGCATCCACAGCAGCGACAACAGCAACAACAGCAACAACAGCGACAACCGCAACAACCGCGACAACAGCATCGACGGCAAGTACTGCATCCACGGCAACATCATAGATATCGTAATCGGTTTAATGTGTACGTAATGGAATTTGAACGGCGTAACAAAATGGAATAATGAATTTGAAATAAGGGAACTGTAACAACTTGTAGATAATCATCTATGGTGCTCAATCACTAGAATTATATTTTCTTCTATTGTATTTGAACATTGACCCACCTAATTTGAATTAAGTAAGCTCTAATACAAAAACCATATTACTACACTCGTGCGCTTAAAACTTCAATTTATTCAAAATTATGGCGAGAAAAGTGAAATTTGAATAAAATAAGTAGAACATAATTACAATCCATTTGTAAATTCTTTGCAATTAATTAACCTGCCATCTGAACAATTTGATGCACTTTATGCTAAAAACTCGGTGCATCGATAATCATGAGGAAAATACTGTAGTGAGTGCTTTCATACACCAATAACGATGCAGAAAACTTTTGTTTACCGGCTGGTGTAGCTGCTGAATAAACATTCAGAAGCTGCATTGTATCCGACAATAATGAGCTGCCTGAATGGCATTTAAATTCCAAGAAGTTAATTGGGATTTTGAACAATATTTATGTGAAAGGTAATCGAAATTGCTTTGGAAGAACACATCATTACATAGAGATTTCATTCACCGCTATACGTTGTTGTTGAATGAACTTGGGACAGTGTTCCGGTTCGAAGAAAATATGATCGCAGACTCTGACAACGAACTTCGTAGAAACTAACAATCAACTCCGATTTGCTTATTGACCAAAACCCAATACTACTAAACAAACGTCAAAAGTACCGACAAGTACTGAATCAATATCTGCACCAGTGGCGGATTATCATGCAAATTTTAACAACAATGGAGTAAGACCCCCACCTTCAGGGGGCCCTCGGGTCATAAATAAAATGATACTAGTTAAAATGGACTTTGAAGAAATTCTTTCAATTTGCTAGGGTTTTTCACCGAAAAAAGAAATTTGTCGTTTTAGTTCAATTAAATTCGAATAAGGCAATAAAACCTGTTCAATCAAACAAACGAGTTGTGATCATATGAAAATCATTTTCGAAATGCTGGTTTTTTATGTTTTCAAACAATTTTTTGCCAATTAGTGTAATTATTTCATTGGACCCTAAGTATAAACAAGTATAAATATTATATATGCAGAGTGTCCTTGTCCTGCCATTGAAGTCAACATTTCACCCTATTAGAATTGCCATTATTACATGGCTATTGAAAAGCTGAGTGTACTGTAGATTTCGTTGAAACTACACCCCAATATTTAGTCTAGATATCGCGGTAAATAATAACACTGAACCCACTTAGATGCGTCAAAGCATTACAGCTGGTCCTCCAATGCTGGTAAGTTGTCAGTATTTCTTTTGTTTACCTTTTCTCTCTATGATAGCAAAAAGCAGTGTTGTGGAGGAGACTGTCTATTATTCAGCTGATGTATGCATCAAAAATGTACAATGTTTTTTTTATTACTATTACAAATAGTCTACATCACTATAGTAGTTCGACGGATAGTATCCGCTTGCGGCGCTCTCTCTGGCCAATCGTACATATATGTATATTAATTGCTCTTTAGGTCTGAATAGTTGACTGCGGTATATTCTTTGATTGTTTCACATGTTACATTCATTGGCCAAATTTTTTTTTTAGATAAACCGCTTTCGTCAAGTCCGTGAATTGCTCCCTTGTTTGATTAATAAATAAGGACCTCGATGAAATAGATTAATGATACGAATAGAGTTCTTTGAATGGATTGAATCCGTTGGTATTCGTTATCTGGAAATCTATGAAATATTCCATTGTTCTTTCACTTTTCAGCTGAATAATAATTACTTCGGAATGGATTTCAATTTGTTTATTAAAAGCATCATTACAGAAACCTCCATAGCCAGTAAACATAACAAATGTTTTTCGAGAAAAAACCCGTAGCATGTCTATACATATATCTAGTAGATATTATCTACTACAGGCCCTATCAATTGGTTAAATTCCAATTGTTGAATATTCGCTATAGCCAGCAATCGCAATGATACTATCCAATATAGTATTCACACTCGGCACAAACATTTTTAATATTTTAATCTAGTTTTCAGCTCGTTCAATTTTATTTCGGAAAGCTCCAAACGATTTAAGCAGATGTTTTAACAGAATGAGGCCCTCATCATTTTTCTAGTACAGTATTCCCTGAACGGATGTCCCCAATGAAAAGCTGTGTTTCAAATGAGTCGAAATTTAAAGTAAAGTATTTTAAGATCAGAATGATAAAAGGAGGAATTCTAGATCACAAATTTGTAAATCAATGAGAACAGCCCAAATTTCACTGGCCAATGGTCAAAAACACAACCAAACCAATAAATCAACATGACGAGATTTGTTGTGATTCTTTTAACGGTAACTTTTTATATTCTTTAATGACCTATGATTTTGTAACAGTAAATGACTTAAGTCGTTTTTCATTAACTTTGATCATGTTAAAAGGAAATCGTCCCCAAAATAAGCAACTAAATGCCATTATCGTAATGAAGTTTTATCAAATTAATAATGATTGATTGATATCGTCTATAACCAAAACTCACACATAATAAAGCTCGGCCCTACACATCCATTTTTCTTTCAGATTAATCGACCGAGGACCGTATAGTTAGTCATATTTTTTTTACATCTGGGTATTTCCCTTGAGACCATTTGTACAGTGTATTTTATTTATTATTATACTTCAATTCAGTCGAGTTGCCAGGAAGTTTTCGTCAAACTTATAATAAATAGACAAATAATTGAATTTTAATTACTGAAATTTGCATCTTAAAGCGACGTTTCAACAGATGAACTTCCAGTTATGAAAAGATTGAATTAAGTCTTCATTATTTGAATTGATTTCAGTGGAATTGCTTTTAGTGTTATTGTGAACGGTCTAAAATAAATGCGAGATGGCCTGTGAACGGGCGAAAACAGTGACACCCAAAATGCGAAACATGGATCAAAGGAATTTTGAAGTCATCGTGATAATATACGGTAATAAATGCCATTATCTAAAAATAGACTTTATTTTATTTATTAACAATCAATTTAAGAACAAAATAATCAATATTGAAGCTATGGCTACAACAAATTTTCTGAATGTTGATGATGCTGTGGATGTAAAATGTATGGCAGTGCATTTTTATACTAAAATCAGAATGTAAAGTCTGACTTATCATTTTCCAAATGATTACTTCAACGTAATACAGTAATTGACTTTTGTTTAATGGTCAAATAAACATTTTTAACGCTTCAACAGTAAAATATTTAGTATTATGTTTTCATCATACAAACTGAGAATTTTCGTGATTCGATTATTTTGAATTGAAAATAAATTGAATCAAAGGATTTTAAGATGGCGTTCTGAAACGTAATTTCAGAATTCTTTTCACACTCAAGTATTTTGGTTTACTGCAATACTAAATTCAGCATTCAAAACTGACTTATCTGTAGTACAGATTAAAAGAACGATGGTCATCCGAATTTTGGTTTTGAACTGCTATGCGCTGTGTGTTTTACCATGTTTGCACGGATGCGCCTCGTTTCGAATGGAGGCGCACCGCGCGCAAGCATACTAAAACACACAGTTTAGCAGTTCAATACCAAAATTCGGATGACCGTCGCTCTTTTAATCTGTGCTACAGATAAGTCAGTTTTGAATGTTGAATTTAGTATTACAGCTAGCCAAAATACTTGAGAGTGTATAGCCATAGATTTTCTCCCAGGAGATGACAGGATCGGTTCAATTTTATGTTACAAACAAATTAATATGAAAGTTGATATTGCTGGAAATTGGATTATTGAACGGATTTTCAATTTAAACAAATAGGGCCCTGATGAAATGGATAAAAGTTCACTATGAACAGAAACAAGCAATTCAATACATATTTGAAATCGAAAATGCAATTGAATGAAAGCATGTTTCGTGGAAAACATGTAAAAACAGAAATGAACCCGAACATGTTTCTACTAAATTGATATATCGCTCTTCATTCCATTCTCAAAGTATCATTTGTAAACATTCAAAACGAACATTTGCTTTGGTAAATGTAATTGACTTTCATCAAATCTTACCTCTATTGGAAGTGTAAGAAAACAAATGATGATTTAATTAACGAAGTACATATTAAACAATACACCGTTCGAATGTTAGCTTGAATGTGGAACAATGTGACTTATGTTGGAATTGAAACTCAGCAATTTTCATCAAATCCAAATGAATTGCCAGTTTTGTTCACCGTTAAAAAGTCCTTTCCATTTTCATTCAATTAGCCGATGAGGTGTCCACTTTAACTTTGACTCTCTCTCTTTCTCTCTCTTTCTCTCTCTTTCTCTTTCTCTTTTTCTCTTAATCAGAAAACCATTTATAATGTAACCAAAGAAAAACACGCAAGACGATGAAACGATCGACAATAGTTGATGGCTGATTTAAGGCGCATTGAAACTCATACGAATCGAATGCCATGACTTGCACTCGACCTGGCTGACCTAAGAAAGTGCGCTAATAAAACTGGATGAGTGCAGAGACCATGCGATAACAGTAGATAATAAGGTCGACCATTCAATGATGCCAATCGATAATGGCAATTAGATCGAACAACCGATGCAACTGCGTACACTTTGTTCAAGCCCATTGACACGTTTACACCGTTTATACGAACATTGAGTTGTTTTCATTACATTAAAGTTTTTTGTTTTACTTGGAATAGAGTGTATACAGCCTCAAAAATGGACCATGCAACTTTGCACCCAATGCACTTTTCACGTAAATTAATTTCGTAAATATCATTTAAAAGTAGATTCCACTTTCATAGAAAACGTATATTAGACATGACTTTTAGGCACACAAAAAAAGTTCACATATGTTTACTAAAATTTAATCCTGTTTTACACAAGAAAAAAATTAGTTGAAAATTCAGGAAAAAGTCGAACAAAAATGTTTGAAATATATATATAACATATAAAATGCTTTATATAAACAACACTATTTTTTGTCGACATTGCGAATGCCAGAAAAGGAATTCAATTTTTTAAATAATTCACCATTAGGAATGCGTGAAAACTGGAAACTGGTTTAACACTATGTGTCACAATAAATGTTTTGCTTTTAAACTCCAACTAAATTCCCGACACTGGAAATTCCCAATAGCACAAACAGCACTGCACATGAAATGTATATTCGCAGTTACTTTTTCCAACCATAAATTAGTCAACTGAAAAATGGTTGACTATGGAGAGTGTTTTTCTCTAAACTAATTCTCGCTTTGAGTTGTATGAATCATTATACGAATCATGGAGCCACCTTGAGAGACGGCGTCGACTTTACTATATCATATACGGATGTAGACGGTGTACGCACATGGTTTTATGTTACAAATTTATCAGAGCAGCAACTTTGCTGAATCTCTCTTGCTCTCTTTCGCTCTTATCTTTCACCCGTGTTGTGCTAGTTATCCATTTCAGTGACAGACTGTAATCAAGTAAACCCCATTCGACTCACCACCATACATCGCACCAATGTCAATAAACAGTTGTCATTCCATGTGTATGGAGTTGATTTATGGGCTGAATACAACACACAAATCCCTTAACTATTGTACACTTCATTCAATTAAAGTCCATGTCAAATTTCTTTGAATTTAATTTATACTGCGTGAAAATGGTTCATGATTGAATCGCAAAAATTGCATTTCACCCGAAAAACACAAATTAAGCTATCATTTGTGCATATTGTATACTCGGTGAATACGTGATATAATTAAAATGAAATAAATCTCTATCTAAATGCAATCTCATGATAAAATCAATCTCACAAACATTAATTATTTACTTGTTTCTTTTGACATCACATTTCGCCTTTTTTTCCCGCGTTAAATGCATTTAAATTGTCAATTTGCAATGCAATTTAGCCCTTTTAATTGCATGCATTATTTATTCATTTGTAATCGTGTATTATTTTTTTTTTGTACAGTCTTGTCAAAATGTTAACGTTCACATTTAAATAAATCAATTCTTTGACATTCTCAATTTTGTATAAGAATTTTCAATTTGGGAGTACAGAGTTTACCGGAAACAGTTCAATTCTGTTGTTATAATCACTTAGCAGTTGTCAGTTAATCAAATAGTTAAGAAAACATTAATTTAGTGTAAATTTACGTTGAATTCATCATCAACATTCAAATGTGAACAAATGATGTTGTCAAAATCATCATGAAAAAAAAACCTTTCAAATGTGCTTTGACTGCTGTTTATTTGGAAAGTTGTTCGACAGATGTCGCCATTTGGATTGAAATGAGCTTATTGTTAAAATGTCACAACAGACACAGAAATGTCATTAGAATTCGCGCGACAATTGCAGCACAAACCATGAAATACGTGAACTTCCAGTTGTAAAATTTGTAAATAAATAAATCTCAAGCCATGAATTTGGAGGAGAAAATTCGTTTGGTTAGTCAATGTTTTGCACAAAAAGGCATTCGACTTGATTCTGATTGGTTGAATGGGTATGTTAACAAATATCGCTTCAATTGATACCATTTCTAATGTTGATAATTTCATTGTTATTGCTGTTGTTTAGATGTGTTGAATTTTTTGTCGACGAAGATCCTTCACTGACATCGAATCAATTGTACCAGAAGGCTGAAGAGCAATGGGAACTATCTGATTTGTGTGACAGTGGCATCACCTGCTTACCCGACACAATACTCAATAAGAAAGAATCACAAATCATCAATGGCACATTTCCATTACAAATCCAGCATTTGTTGGACATTAGCGAGTCACCATATGATCAGCTACAAAAATTGCAAAACAAAGAAGTTGAAATGGGCAAAGAGCAACCGGAATTCAAACAGAACAGCCAAAAAACAAAAAAGTTGGTAAAATATTGTCTTGATGTGACATTTTCAATGTTTTTTTTTATTTCATTCATAAAATGTTTGTGTGCTAACAATCTCTAGAAAACGAATGTTGAAGCTTGAGCTGACCGATGGATTCAAGACCGTTTCAGCCTTAGAATACACACCAGTGCCTTGCTTGACAACAAAATTAACGCCAGGCGTAAAAATCATTTTGACCGGACCGTTTCGTTGTGTAAATCATATTTTGTTTCTGGAATCAAAAAATGTGCGCCTTTTGGGTGGTGAAGTCACCTCATTGGTCACCGATAATGCCTATGAAAATGTTCTACGTAAGAAACTCAATCAAACAATCAATCCAAATCCGAAAACTGACTATCAAGGTAAGCAATTCATTAATTTCACTATGAAAAACTGTACTAACTGATTTCGAATTGCATTTTCATGGAACAGAGCCAACGGTTGCTACGGATTCGACCACAGTAAGGCAACCAGCCGATAACATTCCGTCCATTCCGATGCAAGCGAACAATGTGATTCAATCGAATGTGATTTCATCAGTTAGCCATCATGATGCTCTCGATGATTTCCCAGATGATGAATTTCTCACTGATATTGACATTGATCAAATTGCATCAACAGCTCCAGCACCCGCTCAAACGTCAACCATAACGCATCACAATCAAAATCATTCAATCGCACCAAATCGAAGAAGTACACTTTTATTCGATGACATCGATGACAATGATTTTCTGAGTATTGATTCAACTATCGAACAAATGAATACAGGGGCTGGCAATCAAAATGCTCAAAGTCAACCGTCAACCGCAAATGAAATCACTGAAAACATCAATTTAGACACATCGATGGAAATGTCAATTTGTGATGAGAAATATCGATTTAAAATCCGTGGAATTAATTTGGTTACCATCAAGCAACTCATAGAGTGCCCGAAACCGGATCGAGAACGACGAAAACATTTCCTTGTTAAAGCAATGATTGACGATATCATTCAGAAGGCACGAGTATCACGTGGCAAATGGATGTTAAACGTTTCACTTACAGATGAACTGTCAAAAGATTTTACATTGGAAGCATCATTCAGTTCAGATGTTACGGACAAATTGGCGGGTAGAAGTGGCCGGGAGATAAGCCATTTGCATGCCACACGCAACGATAAACCACAAGTCGACGAAGAGATAGCAAACACTTTACGATATTTGACGGATCGCTTAGAAACATTGGATACGTTTATGAAATTGGAGTTCAATAGCAATGCCGAGCATCCGACTGTTATCGAATTAATCGATGAAGCTCCGGTGTTGAATCGTAAATTACAAGAAAAAATCGATTATGAAAAATTAAATTGAATGAAAAATAAATATTTGTTGTTTCAAACATGAATATGCTGGAAAATGTCACTTAATTAGACATGTTCAGGTCCGTTTGAGGTAGATTCGGAGCCTTTTTTTGAAGCTCAAGGAGGGCTAAAATGGTCATCAAATGAATTTCTATCCATGAAATGAAATGAAACGCAATCTAAATGTTATTTTTATTGATTTATTTACACAGTCTTATTTCGAAATGTTGAGAGCGACATCGCAATTTGACATTAATAAATTTATTTAATGATTAAATTTAGTTTTTTGTTTCATTATTTTTTTTTATGTATGTCATAGAGTATGAATGTATACAATTATATGACAGAGTTCAATTTGAAATTTTAAAATTAAAAAATTAAAAAATTAAAAAAAAATTAACAATTGAGTCGACTTACTCAAAAATTAACCTAAAGAACATCTGTGCTAAAAAAAAACAACATTTGAGCGCCACCTCACAATAATTGTATGAAATTAAAAAATATAGCTTCTTTATAAATTTGTTTAGTTATTGATTGAGCAACAATTTAAACCAATCTGAACCAACGATTTGAGGATTTAACATTTGATTTTGTTTTTAAATGTTTTTCTCTTTTTTTTTCAATTGAATTCTGTCTGAATTCTTCAGGCCTGAAATGGCTACATTTAAAAAGTGTGTGAGCAAAACAGGAACATTTTTGGCGTAGCATGAAAATCTGGAGGAAAGTTCAATTGTCTAATTCCGTCGGTCGTCATTTTGTTGAGAGAACATTCATACCAATAAAAATGAATTTTTAATAAGCATTTTTATTTTACTCTTCATTGTTTTATTTAAAGAGCTCCGACCGATGGTGCCCACCTCAACTGTGTACAAGTGCTCAATTGTGTGAAAGGACCTGAAGCAAATATTCATCATGCAACAACAGATTCGTTTGTAAAAATCTGCTTTTTTCGACTACATGTTTATTTTTATTTTTTTTATTTTTTTTTATGTGTGAGTGCAAACAATTTTTCTGCTCATTTGCAAGTGAAACCAGCGAATTGATTATTATTTGTATAATGCGAGCATATTTTGTTGTTGTTTAAATGTGTGGAAATAATAAAGAAGTGATTGTCTGTATATTCCATGCCATTCTCATAAACTGTGTATTTTTCGAGCGAAATTATTTCAAATTTTAAATGTAAATTTATGCTTTAAATTTTTATCAACATTCACCAAACGCATTAGCCAATAATTAAAAACAGAAAAATATCAAACAACAACAACACAAAAAAAACTGAAAAAATTTCAAAGAATAAAAGGACTCGTGTTGTTGTTATCTCCAGACTGTAAATAAAAATTATATAACATTCTTTTTACTTAATTCCAATAATCCATTAAATGTGATTAAATGCTCACACACAAAAATTAAATGCAACTATTGAAATGAAATAATGTGTCCCGCAAAGGTTGTGCGCACTGTTTTTTTTGCCGCTCCGAATGAATTTCAACTCAATTTAATGAAGTTGGTAAGCGAATGGTTGTTGTTATTGTTACATTATCGGTTACAATCTATTTGCTAGACACAATAAAAAAAAACAAAAACCATGGAAAAAGCTTGACATTTAATTGTTGGTTGTGTCGGTTCGCAAATGTTGCTGATGATGAGTATTTCAAACTGTTAAAATAAATAAACTGATGAATATTTACCGGTAAATACTGTTTTTTGTTGGTTTTTTTTGTTTGTTATTGCAACAATATTTGCTATGGTTAATGGCCGCTAGCGATTGTTTAATTGGATTTTATTTTCTCGAATTGACAATCGATCGTCATTAGTTGAATAATTTAATGTAATTTTTCATTCATCTTTTGTTATTTTGTTTTATGTTTCATTTGTTGTTGTTTTTAATGCTAAACAGACACGGCTATAACGAGACCTACAGGGCTCATACACTAATTATGGACAAATTGGTGAAAAGCGATCTCTAACACCTAATGAATTACAGTTTAATATTTTGTTTGTTACGTTAACAGAAATGAACCTCAGTTAAATTTGCGTGAAATTCGTAGTAATTTTTGTTGTTTTTTTTTGGTTCTTGTAATTAGAGACGCAATTCGACTCTGTTGAACTCTCTGAAATTTCTCGGTCTAAAGAAACCATATCGATTATTTATATTTTTTTTTTTTTTATGTAAGCGATGCTTTTATGTACAAAAATGACAATTATTTTAAGTTTACTTTTTTTTCAATTTTCACAATTACTTTTTACTACTACGGAGTAAAAACAAAGGAACATTTTTTTTCTCGTAGCAAATATAAAGCAATAAATTTTAATGTAATGCATTTTTCAAATCAATTTTTGTGAATTTAGATGTAGATTAGATTTAGCACTGCTAGAAAAAATGTTCGCTATGTTTGTCACTCTTCGACAGTTTTTTTTTCTCTAACATCCGAAAAATGTGTTTTGTTCTTGTTCTGTTGCTTTCATTCTATGTGGACAACATGGATCAAGCAAATTGTATGTATACAATTTTATTCGTTCAGGTTTAGTTTAAATGAACAAATACTTCACAAAATGTGAACAATTGAAAACCATTGAAGAAACGTTCGCATCATTTTCACTGCAAAATTAATTACATTTTTTGTTTTGTTTTGTTTTGTCACGAAAAGCAAGTGGATTTTAAAATTGCTTAATTTCTAATATCGCGATTTTATTGAAATTCACAATAATTTATCAGAATATATAGTGTTTAATCCATGCAATTGAGCTACATCTTGAATTGTTTTTTTTTGTCTGTTGTTGCATATATTATTATTATATGTCATCAAACTAATACAATATTTTTGATTTGCTTATATTTACATAATGCGCTATTAAAGGTTGTGTACAAATTTTAAATGTAATGAGTGTCTAGTTTTAGCAAAATAATTTCACTTTTTTTTTCATTTGCAAACGGAAAAAGTGTCTTTAATTTCATAGTAAGTCATTTTAGTGAGAAATAAAAACCACATTGAATTTGGAAATAGCTTCAACAGAGAAAAAAACACAATTTCATAAAAAAGGATAAAGTGGACACTTTCTGTTGTTGTTATTATTTAATTGACAGCATTCAATTGGTATTTGGCGTGCACGTGCATCAGCGCTGTCAATATTTATTTATCTTTCTCAATTAATTCGAATGAGCATAGGTCATAAATGAAATGTACGTGCAAATTTGCTACACAACAGAAATATTCCCATTGATACTGAACATGGTGCGTGGAAAACAGTTCACATAAAAACTAATCTATAACGTTTATTAAATTCGTGAATTGTTTTCTGTTTGTTTGTTTGTTTTTTTTTTGTTCATTGTGATTTTGTTTCATGCTCCACTTGTGAACACCATGTCACCACCAAAATGCATACAAATGTCTAAGTGTTGTCTAATGTGTTCTAAGACTGGTTCAAGCGCTGATTCTAATCGTTTGCATTAATTTGCTCATTATTATGTAAAACAATATAAATATTTGGTTTGCGTGTGAAATGGTCTAAATTTAATTTCAATCTCAGTAAGATGTTGACATGTGCCTCTGAATCGGCACCGGCTTCATGCTAGACATAGGCCTGACCTCGTGTGCGTACCAAATTGGCGGTACCCGATTTTGAATTGGCAGCTGTTGTGCCATTACCAGCTGTGCCTAATGTGATCCCATTGCCGAGTGTGCCTAAATTGGCTCCGTTGCCCATTGCACCATTCATATTGGTGTTGTTGGTGCCTTGCAAACGGTCAATAAACCGTCGCCAGCTAACGACCGTTTTTCCCGAATACAGCCACACCGATGATGTGACACCAACCAGCATCGAGCATACGTATTTTATCATGAATATGACAAACATGGGACGCGCTTCGTGCTCATGATATCGACTGTTGTACGGGCATGGTATTGAAAATATGATGCACATATCTTGATTCCATTGTAACATCCACGCATCAAAATTGTAATATTCGTAGAACAAGCATCCCAAAAATCCAATGGCTGGCAAAATGAAGAGACCGCTAAAAAATCCAATGCGAATCATCAGACGTTCGAGTTTATCGGTACGCTTTCCGTCGCCTTTCATTACGGTTCGAATATGAAATAACGATGTAAATCCGGCCATCAAAAAGATTGCACCCAGAACGAGGTAAATGCAAAGTGGCAACAGCAAAAACACTCCCAACGAATATGAATCCAGTTGGCCGACAAAGCATACACCAGACAGCACATCACCTAAACAATGAAAAATAGAGAAAAAGAGAAAAAGAGAAATAGAGAGAGAGAACATTATTGAAAGCTGTTTTAGAGAGGATTTGGTTTCTTAGCACTAGAGTACAAGCAATTTCAAAACAATATCTAATTTGCGCATGTTTCGGATGTTTCACGTGATATTTTTTACACACACACACACACACACACACACACACACAAATATTGTTAAAATATGTACACGAATTCTGTGAAAAATACTTTGTAAATTGGCATTTCAATGAAATTTGTGTGTGTTTCCTTTTTCGCATTTTCATTTGCTGCATTAACAATCGGTTCTATTGAAGCATACAGTTCGCATTCGATTTGGCCGATTTTGGCTGAAGATGGAATTTGTCTGCCACATTACAAACAACAAACATTTTAAACTAGATCAGTTGAAACGGGCGAGAAAAAGTCGATGGCGAATCGCTTTTGGAATGGACGGCGGATGATTTTTGCCATGCAAAATTCATGTGGTGATGATGGTTTTGAACACGATCATATTGAATTGACGTGCGATTGTCGAGAGATTGGACCGTGTATGGGCAAATGGGCGATGTCCAATTGTTTGTATGCTTCATTGAACGGTAAAATGTATGAATAATTTTTCTCACAATTTTCAGACATGGCAATGGTTTCGCCATATTCTCATTTTGTAACGGTGATATTGTGTTGTGTGTGTGTGTTTTTTTTCTCTCTCTCAATAGGCATTGCCCATATTCAACACATCATATTTTTGCTGTCCGTATTTAACGTCCAACAATTCGTTCCATAGTTCAAATCAATTGTATTTATTTTTCTTTCTCCCATTCATTGACGTTCTCTCCGAATCCAATGGACATCATATCCATTCGAATACAAATTATTACACGTTTGATCGGTACTACGTCTATCTCATTAAATGACAATCGAGCACGTTTTTTTTCGAGCAAAAATGACGATGCACTTTTTTTGACGCGGTCAAATCACATGTCATGTCTCTTCATCATGATTTGATATGTATTTACAGAGTTGGCTGTTGGTCTCCAGCCTAACGAATCTGTGTTCAGCATAAATTCAAACACATCGATAAACAATCATCGGTCGGTAAATTCAAAAAACCGTTTTTTGTTCATGAAACAGTGTGCTGCCAACCGTTTTTACCGCATGCCGATTTCATTTGGTCTCGATATTGCTGATGCGACACTATCGATATGAACCGAACGCAAACACAGTGTCCTCACTTGTAAATGGGTTTCCAATGCATTTCATTTTTGCATTGTGTGTTATAAGGTACGTTATATGTGGCTCGAGATATGACTGGAATCGAACCATATTGGTTTTAGAATAGCTGAATAAATTTTATTCATATATTTCTCGAGCAAATGGACGAACGAACGAACGAACGAACGAACGAACGAACGAACGAGAGAGAAAGAGAGACGGAGCACGAGAGATTTTTTTTTATTTCAATTTGGTTTTGTGTGTTTTTTGTGCTTCGTGCGTCATGTTTTCATCCATTGTTCGTTTGTAGTTGATGCCTCATTGTAAACCATTTCACTGTTATTATTATTTACGTGAACAAAAGATGCTTTGGTTTATTTTCCACACACATGTTGTGTTTACGAGATACAGGCACAAGAATAAAAAAAAACTAGCGACAAATATCAATAGAATGAAAGCAAAGATCGAAGATCGAACACCAAGACCAGATGGTACAACGAATAAAAATGTATACACAAACATACACAAACACAAACACAACCAATGTGCTTTCGATCGTATTGACAACGGTACAGTTATTCAATCACATTATCGCCCATCGATCCATGACGGTATAAGAAGCAGTTCAAGAAAATATTTATCGAACGCGTGAACATCATCGAATCTCGTCATATATCCAAACAATGCGAAAATAACACATAAATCGATAGCTCATTGTTTGATCGCTGGTTGTCCGTTATGTTTGTTACGAATTTGTTTTCGTTGTGTTGTAATTTGTGTTGTGTTGTGTTGTTGTTGGTGCCTTCTTGTGTTATGAATGTTTCAGTAGTAGCTCGAGGCCAACATTACATGGGGTTTCTGTTTTATTTTGTTTTGGTTTTTGTTGTTTTTTGTTTGTTTTGAGAATGGGAATGAAAGGCGCTTGATGCTGCAAAAATTGCGTATTGACGCATCAAACAAGGGACAATTGGAGATGTTACAAGTGTATTACAAATCACATGACATTTAACAATAACAACAACAACAACAAAAAAAATGAAAATGTGTAATGAGCTGTCCAGAGAATCAATGGAGATAAATCCACTTCACAGAATAATGAAATAAAATTGAATTTTTGTTTTACGAAAATCCTTCTGGCCAAAAATGAGTTAGCACTTAATTTTTATAACGAGTTTCAATCAAATTTTCAATGCATGCATAAATTGGCTATGACATTTATAAATGAGTGAATCGAAGCGACAATACAGCAAACTAAAAGTTGTTGATAGACACAATGAATGGGGCAGCTGTATTCTGTGTTTGATTGAATGGGTGTGAGGGCGAGAGAGAGAGACCTTCGACAAAACATTGCGCGAAAATGTAGTTCGTAGTTCGGTAACATTTTAAACAAACATTTATTCATTCTTGAGCATGCAAATGTTCGCAAACATTAAACATGAACACAAATATTCATAAATTTTCAAATGGTATGCCGTTTTTCACGATTCGCTGTTAACTGCCTCTGCTCGCGTTTCCTTTTCACCATTTTCATGTGCCATTTTCGTTCGGTCTCAGTCCTCACGTCGTTCTCGTTCATTTTGGACTGACTCTGCCCGCTGCTGTTCCCAGCAGTCAACAGCAGCTATTTTCCACTTAAACCAACAATCAACTACAAAACGAATTGGTTGTGTGCATTTCGAATTCACTTTGATCGTGAGCGTTAGTTTTTCCCTTTAGTCCCTTTATTGTTTTCGGAATCGGTAAGTGTGCGGCGCACATTCGTAAGCGCTTCGTGTAGCATTTTTATCGCTCGACTATCTTCGTCCCGTTTTCATGTGGAAATTTATGAATTCAATTAGCACAAAAGAGAAAATGCAAAATACACACCGCGATGTAAAATGTTGCATGTTCATGCACCGGCTTCGGCAGTCAGAAAAAGAGAGAGAGAGAGAGAAAGATAGAGAGAATGTGCAAAAAAGAGAGATATTGAAATTGATTATTTTAGATACGGGCGAGAGAATGCGAATCATTTGCAGAAAAACATCGGTTAGCCCGAGAATAATCGCCCATAAATTTACTGCGAAACAACACACTATCGATTTAACCTCGGTGGTCTGTTTCTTTTTGTAAAATCAATCGCCAACCATCTCGCACACTTAATTTTCCAATCGGAGATTTTTATTGTTTGTTCCTCTACGGCTAAGACGTGTCTCTTTCATTCGGTTCGGTGACACACACGAGATCGAGACCATTGACTATCGCGGCATCGTCAAACAGAAATAAGTGAAGAAAAAATTTCAACAAATAAAATGTTTCAACAACAACAACAAAACATAAATTGCATGGTAAGATCACTATCTTGATCGCAATTGCCAAGCCACAACTTCTGGTTTTAATCGAGAACACGAACGATGTCTGGCTGTAATTTTGTTGCACTTTCGATAAAACTTAAGCGTCGAATATAACTCATGCCATTTTCACAACAGAAAATAAGTCTTGAAAAATGCACATTCTGGTTCATGGTTTTACCACCAAAACCCAGCAATAATGTGCCTATGGTTTTTGGAAATGTGTCAGACCGCATTCATGCACACACAGAGAGATACATATAAAAAAATGGCACACACTTATACAATTCTTTTAAAGAGACCAATAAAAAGTAATAAAAGTCGTGCAAGAGACACTTGAATGGAGCATGGCAAATGCTTGAGCCACAATTTACAACTTCCGATTCAACAAACAAAGGCCAAAATGTAAAGAATCGAAAGGAAGCGTTTTGTTAAATTCACAGTTAACGATCGGTATTCATGTTGAGATAAAAAAAAACTTTTAAAAAATTATCAAAACGTCTTAAAAGTCATGGTTCCCTCGCATGATTTTTCGCATACAAAGAAGGACAAAGAGCCTTATATTAAGTACAGTAACTCAAATCAGTTGACAAGTTTGAAAAACCGATTTATTTGTCATATTAATTTTTTGCCATCAACTTTTTCTCTCTTTCATTTATTTTTTTGTCAATTGAAAATCTTCATCGATGTTCAATGAAAACTTTTTTATCCACGTTCAATAAAGTTGGTGGTACCTGTTCTGGTGGCGCCAACAATATTCCCAGAACTGATGACTTCATTACATTATATATTATTTTTTAATATTTTGTTTTTTGTTGTTTTTTTTGTTGAATTCAAAGTCAATTTAAAGTAATTTCATCGTAATAAATTGGCAAATTGTTAGATGAAGACATTTTTGTCAAATAAAAAGAAATTAAATTAAATTCTGTGCAAATTTGTGCCGAATGAAAGTTTTCATTTTGAAAATGAAAAAAAAACACACGAAAAAAAAGGAACAAACTAAATTGAAAGACAACGAAAAAGTCGTGGAATTCAATGAAGCAACTACTTTCATATATAGTCAATGAAATTGTGATTGCATGAAAAATGGAACATGTCGCCGCCGCCTCAACGAGAAAAAAAAACACACGGTAAAACAAAAACATTCAACTTGAAATTGTGATGTGAAACGTTGCACAAGTTTCTATTTGCTTGGTTACGTCATTTGTGGAAGACACTCAGCTAAGTTTTGCATCACTTCCCTCCCGCACATCCAGAATCGACCAAGCAAACAAAGTGGATCGACGGCATATTGTGCCGTGTTCCTGTATCTTGCATGATTTTGGCATTTATGTTACGACACAAAAAGGACTTCAATGTCTCCTTTTTTTGCATCAAAAAGTTGTTCTGAATCGGAATTGCTAATTGATGTAAATGTCAGTGCAGTTGAATCCACTCTATACTCTTCCCCAAAAAATTATCCACACTGCCAATAAAATGAACGCTGCAAAATATGAAAAGCCGAGAGCGAGTGTGCAAAAAGGAGATTAATGCATTCAACAGGAATAAAGTTTTTCATTTGGAAAAGTATTAGTTTAGTGCATCGGCAAATTGTCGGGTTATATTTGTTACCCTCGAGCATGAATATACAATAAAGAGTTTTGGCTCATCGAATTTGGGTAACAAATATACGACGAACCATGTCGAAATGTGAATGTGCCATTTTTTTTTTTTTAATGTCATATGCCTTGAAATTTACAATCCAGGCTGTTTCCTCTTTCAAAGCACACATTGAACTCAATTGAAGTTCGATTAGAAAAGAAAAACAGCATACATGCATCAATAACACAGCAACAACAAAAAATGTCACAATTGCTGAAATGGAACGCGTATTGCTTTTTTTTCGACTATTTTCCCGGGTGCAAAAATATTACAATTCAAAAAAAAAAGCGAACAGGAACGAACATTGTTATTTAGGGAAATAGCAACTAGAAGTTTCATAATGGGGCGAATGATATTCCACAACAATGAAAAAAAAAAATTGCAAAATTGTAATATCAAAGTGTGGATTTGCATAAAATATACGAAAACGGATGATTTTTTTTTTTTTAGTTTGGCCCAAATACCAACAAGCTTCGACTTCAGTGAGTTCGAAAAAAGCGTTAAAATTTACGAGTCGAATGATAGCTGGATTTGTTTCAAGGTTTTTATTTTTTTTGTCTACCCTTCAGCTTGAAAATCATGGAGTGTTTTCAAAATAGTCGATTGTTGGAATGTTTTGTAACTTTTCATCCGGTCGCTTTTTTTCTCTATCCGGTTGAAAATTTACAGAGGGAAAAAAGCTTTGAACAAAATTTCTGTGTAAAAGCTCAAACAAAACATTTCTCTGTCGGTTGCTTCTGTGTGAAATCAAATATGAGTTAACATTGTTCATTTCATGTAAATGTTAGACAAATGAGAAATCAGTAACGATGACAAATCTCTATGAATATTTATACATCGATGCTCGAGAAAACTGCATTGGGTTTCGAAATTGGTTGCAACTTGCAATGCAGTAAATTATGTACATTTCAAAAAGGTAAAACCAACAATAGGTGAAAATTTACGCTTTACGTATTGTATATGTGTGTGTGTGTGTGTGCTTGTGTGTGAGAGATGACAGTTAGTTTTTCCCATCTCCTTTGCCATCCCCGCCTGAAAAAAAGAAAACCAACTTCAAACCAATTAGATTGCATCAAGAACACACTGACATTTGTGTTTGCTTATTTGCAATTTGTTTGAAATGCTCTGTGTGCGCCTGAAATTGGTAAGAGGTTCCCGTGGTTTGAGCGCACACTTTGTCATGCGGCTGCTTAGATCAATCGTGATACACTGCCAACAATAAAGTAATTTGCTAGATTTATTGCAAATGGTTGCAACCGGCAACGGTAATGCACAGCGTGTGTGACAACGCACAACGGAAATGCATGAACGTTTGTAATATGTGCCATGGCAATTGTGATAAGCAGATGCCAAAAGAGTGAATGAGAATAGAAATGGTGAACCTCATCTCAGGGCTCAGATACCACTTTGTGCTCGATTCCATTTAATTTTTAAAAAAATTCCTTGAATTCGCAACTTCCTTGCCGAAGTCGAAGTAAAGCCAAAACCGCAAAAGTGTCATGCATCTAAATGAATGAAATGTTAAAAGCAAAACGAATTCTCATCTCAATTTTGTTTCTCGTTCAACTTTTCATGTGCTTTTAATTACAGTGAAGAAACGAAAAAAAATCAGTACGCTCATAAACAAACAAAGAAAAAGAGGCAAAGACACGTGTTTGAAATGCATACGTATGACGCATTTATACGACAAATAGAAATGTAAAGTTAATGTATAAAAAAAAATGTCATTTTTTTTTCTTTTTTTTGCCGAGCTACATGAAGTTGAACGCAGTGATGCGAAGTGAGTCGAGTCTTATTTTAACGCCCAAAACCCAATTTCTCTCTTTTTAAAATATGCGACGATCTTTTGTGAGACAGATATGGTAGAGAAATCTATATGCCATCAAAAGTAATGGAAAAATGTTTGTCCGTGGAGCATTTGCTTTCTGAATAAACACACAAAAATTCATCATTTGTGCTTCATAGTTTTTCGCTCCCAAAAGCACTGATCATTACAAAGTTTTGCAACAAATGCGAGCTGGTTTCGCATATGGATAAGACATAACCGGACTATTTCATTTTATCGTTTTATAACGAAGATGCCTAAAACTCTGTCTCTATCTCCCATTTATCTCCTGCTCACTCCAAGTTTCTGTCGGACCGACGAAGCGTGTGTATTTCTGTTTCTGTGGCACATTGAATGTGCTATGCAGCCAAAAATGCTAAGAGACTAACGTGAGCTCCAGTTGGAGCTTGTGCTTCCAACAACACCAACATAATTTGCATATAAATCGCGTTCCGGATATGTTGGAATATGAAATGCTGAATGCTATGCCATATTTGCTATACATGTGGTATGTGTATGCAATAGCATCAGCATCAGCATCAGCACCAAGCAACTTTCGAGCTGATTCCACAAGGCATTCAGAAGGACTATCGTTATGTATATACAGGGCGATAACAAATGAAGTCATGCATAGTGCGAAATTTCTATTTCTATTTCTGTGCACTTGGATCCATGGCTAACCCCGGTCTTTATCCTGTCAAAGTCGTAGTTCAGCGTATGCAGTTTTGTTGTTGTTGTTGTTGTGTTTGGGAAAAAGGGGGGATAAAAACCATTTTTCCCTTTTTTTTCATTATCTCCATTTTCGTTTCGAGTATCCAGTGTTTCTTCACATTTATTCACATCTTGTCGACTTTTAGTCATATTCTGTAAATTGCATTACACTGACTTTAACATATGTTTCAAGCCTTGCATGAGGGTTACTCACGGATAGTAAACCAAGAAACTTTATGCTTAAACAAGAGAAACTACCAAAAATCTTTTGATTTAAACGAACATAAAACATATTCTCGGTCATTTATTCCCATTTATCACATTTCAAATTTCCAAATTCTTTTCCCATTCATAAATTCATGCTTCCAATTGATTTGCATTGAATGTAAAACACTATTTTAAATTAAATTTGCACACACAAAAAAGCACACTGAATTATTATAATTCTGTTTTTCATTAGTTTTTATCGAAAATGATCAATTTATCTCATATGCGTAATTTGTGACATTTATCGAATTCATTTATTGTTAACCAATTTACATTGCTATTTTTTGTTTGTTTGTTTGTTTGTTTTCAAAATTACTGTTATTATTTGTTTGATTTTCAAAAAAAGCCAATCATATTCATAATTTATTTGCATTTATAAGTTTTCCCAATATGACCGGAATAGGAGGCAGATTATTGTGCTAATGATAAATGTCAACGACAGCAATGCAACATATTGCAACTTCGAATAATAAACAAGCGAAAATTGATTGTATAAAATATGGCTGGAGTGTATCCATCCACTGCAGTAAATATGCATCAGTTTATTTCAAAACGTCAAACTTGTATCGCCAATGGTACGAATTGAAGTTTGACATCTATGCCAAACTGAGATAAATATACTTTTTTTATATGGATTGAATAATATATTCTATATCATTTTTATATTCATACGTAAAATTGCTTCTGTGTAGTTTATGAACCAGCAGAAATAGCACAAAACAAATGAAAAATCAAAGAAGAAACAGTGGCGATTAGTGTTCGTGAACATCCCCCATGAAAACTCGTACGTTGATTTTTTCCCCTCATATATAAAAATGGTGTATGTGACATACAAGTAACACGAAGAAACTGGCAAGTTCACAAAAAAAAATGGAAAAGATGTAATAAAACTGAAGAAAATGAGACCAGAAAAAAAAGTTGAACGGACTCGTTTTGGGGGATGTGAACGTGTTTGGCCCTACGCATTCTTTGATCATATATGTCGAGCGATTTGAAATTTCAATCCACTCAACAAGCTCTGAATAAAGCACACAAAATACCATGTAAGTGGAACCATGCAAGTAATGGGCAAACAAATCACAGCGGATCGATCGATTTTTACTTGCGTTCAAGCTGCCATAAATTCAAATTCGCAAATAACAACTGCTCGCCATTTAATGATGATTCTCTGGCCTTGAATATTCTTACGTGCTCACACACCCATACCAGCAGCCACACACACATATACTAAATATTTATGTGGTGCTTTCGTTACCAATATTAAATTTTCCATCAATAGATGATGAGATTCGTCACAAAAACAGTTTAAAGACGACCGAAATTCAGTGATAAGATTCTTTCTCTCTCGCTCTCTTTCTAGTTCTGTGTTTCTTTTTTTTTAGCGTTAGCAATTTTGCAAAGTGTCACCAATTTGCTACTCAAATGTTTCCATTTTATCGATTTTGGAATTTTCAGAACATATAAGCAGTAAGTGCTAAACAAGGGACTAATAAAATGACTACAATGTAGTGCTTTTTAATGCCTGTGCAAGCAAAACTAGCAAAACAAACACAATATGATGGAAGAAGGGCTGTGTACAGCAGCTTTCCATTGAAAACTTAATTTCGAGTTAAAAACTAAAGCTCATAATCATAAAAGAGCCAATTGCTAGTTGTTAGTTGCACGTCGATATTTGTGGTCGGAGTTTATATTGCTGACTGTATTCGATTTTCTGGCCGTGGCACAGCATTATAGCGAGTGGTTGAGTCAAGCCAACTGACGTTGCCTAAATTATTCGTCGTAAACGGACACAAAACCCCTTTCGGGCGTAAATTGCGAAGCGATACAAAGGCGAGGCAGACGACTTTGTGCCCGGATTACATTGTTTATTCGTGTAATTTAAATGTCAAGCTTGGGGGGCTGAAATGGAAAAACGTTAAATTCATACAAGGCAAGCACTCAAATCCATTAGACTGCACTGGTTGTGTTTATGTGCAATAATCGCACGAGGGAGCATTACGAGCCAGCATCACTTTGTAGTAGTTCTTTTGCGTTTTGCTTGTACGCGTACACAGTTCTTGGGCTCTTCTCCGATGGTGTGTTGGCTGTTGCTGTTGCTGTTGCCGTTGCTATTGCCTCAAAGTTAAACATCTAAAATTTGTTAATGTTTGTACTAAATATGTTTCACTGCCAGCGCAGACAAAGTGTTACCGATTCAAACAAATTCCGGTCTTCCGGAAAGCCCGAGTCTTTCATACTCGTTTAGAGGTGTTTCAGCGTTAATAAGTTCAAGTAAAATTACCATTTCCGGAGCCATGTTTCAAGCAAAACTTTTGCAATGTTGAAGTGAAAATAGAAGCGAATATGTCGAGTTTGGGGTTGAAATTGTCGCGATGCAAGTACATAGCAGCAACTGCTCAATATAGAATTCATGATGATTTTAACGCCCTTTTAGGAAAATCGAGCAACGTTTTTTCTGTTTGTTTTTTTTTTGTTTTGTTTATTTTTATCATTCTTTAACATTTCATAAGCCGCTTTTTCATTTTATCAAGGAAAGTCAAGTCTCGTTGGCATGTTTTCTCAAACCCAAATCATTCTTCTTTGTGTCAATAATTCATTTCGCTTATTTATGTTTACACAACTTTTCCATTCTAACGGCATACATGCCATCTGAAAATTGTCTGATTTTCTAGCTAAATGTCTTTCACAAAGCTGACAAAATGTATTGTTTTTCATCTAAATGTATGTATCTTATTACATTTCACATTTTCAAAGTTAAGCAATCTTGGAATCAGTGGTGGCAATGAAATATTAAAGCATGACCGATTCAAATTTTAAGAGCATTTGAGTGGTGTAACATCCCAACAGCTGAGACATTCAAGTTGATATATGATTTGGATTTGAACAATAAACTCAACTTCACACAAAAGTTTGTCGTTTGTGTTCTTTTTTGTTTTAGTCTCGATTGACTTTTGTTAAAATCGAATTAAAAAAAAAATTAAATATATGTTAAATTAAATTAACGAATCCATTGTTTGGTCAGAAATACGCAAAATTGAGCGATAACGAGGTAATAGATCATGTTTGAACATGAAGATGATTTTATCAAATTGATAAGATACCCATGAATGCTTAAGTGGGTTATAATGATGAAAATTGCATTAAATAGTGATTCAATAAATATGTTTACACACAATTCAATGTCTGAGTGTTAATTCATCACAAAATAGTATGTTCAAAATGTCCATACCGGGCCATTAAATTCACATGTTCATTAAAATTGAAAACACACACACACACACACATTTTCAACGACAAACTATGAATTCGAGAATTCAATTGGGCTCTATTAAATATTTAAGAAATAAAATTGAAACAATTGATTGCATGTTGTATGAATGAAATGAATGAAATTGAATTGAAAATTATTTGTTATTTAAACAGCAACACTCATCTTTAATCGATAAATAAATTTGATTAAAATCCAATGGAAATAAATGGAAAAGATCAACAGAATGTGGAACAACACAAACCGGTAACTTACCGGCCGGTAAACGAATTGACCTTGAAAATGAACGGAAGCTGAATGGAATAATTTATACAAAAATATCATTTCGAGTGGGAATGTATTTGGGCAGCAAATCAGAATATCATTTTCATAAGTAATTGATATGGATGTGTGCGCTGCATGATGTGACGAAGTATATTCGTTTCCATAAACAAATGCAACATGATACACTCCCATATACGCTTGATTATTCAGCCTACAGCACAAAATATCAATACGAAGTGGGGAAAAAAGTGTTTTTACGATTTCATTTCCATAAAATCAACTTGAATAAATGGCTAAAAGAAGATTTTAACGATTAAAATCCGAAAATTCATTGGCATTTCAATCGAAATGTCAATAAAATTATTGATAACCTGTAAAAACATCAATTTTAATTAAAATATCAAATCATCGCAGCCTCCTATAACAGGTTGAGGGGGCATAGGTGAGTTTCATCCAACCTTTTTCGTGATTAGAATTTAATTTTCAGCTTTAAAACAACAAAAATCGTCTTTTTCGCATCTCACTGACGGGTGAGTCACTTCTAACTCTGTGTCGAGACTAATTCGATGTCGTTACTTATAAGCGATTATTTATTTAGTTTTTTTTTATTTCTTCTTTGTTTTTCCCCATCTCATATAAAATTTATAGTCTTTTTTCGGTCAATTTACGTGTATTCATAAAACGATTGATGTTAATCTCGAGACGGCGTGCAAACAAACAAATTTATTGAAAAAATCTGTTAATTTTAATCTTAACAACTTCATTGAAAGCGGCGATAAAAACAACTAGTCATTAAAATCTTATTGAAATGGTTAGCCGCTATCATTTTACAGAAACTAGAATCGTTATCTAAGAATGCGAATGTTAATTGGAAACAAAAACGAATCTCAAGTGTAGAGAAAGAGAGAAAAATAAGAAAATCGACCACATTTGAATCAATGACAATCGTTGCCATCGAGGTAATTTTATGCACTTGGTTGACCTAATCGTATACCTCATTAGCGAAAGTATCTAGTTAGATTTGGATTCGGTCAACGAAGCCAACCATTTAAGCAGTCAAGCATTCATGCATGTTTATTGGGCAGTAAAGATTACTGAAAAACTGTATTAATCTGGCCAAAAACACATGCTCAAGTTTGTGCGGATGGAATCTTCGAAAAATTTAACTTTGATACGACATGTCTACATAAATTAGAATAAAATCTCCGTTAAATTGAACACGCCAAAATGAAATAGCGACACTCGCGTGCGCGCGCACACACACACACACAGAGAATAAGTTCACCAAATTATTTGGCTAGCATTATGCGCATTTTCTCCAGTTCCAAGTCTTTTGATACGGTTTGACTGGACGTAATTTATTTTATTGTTATTATGGTTCTTAGCTCAGTTTATTCAAATAACAAAAAAAAAACACATTGCCTCTTTGTTGTGTTGAATGCTTGTTTAAAATAGAAATTGAGTAGGTTTTTTATTTGAATTCCATTTCTTTTTCAACGTTTGACATTAAAAACGATGATGAATTCTTTAAATGGCCAAAACCGACGGTTTTTTTTCGTATTGTGAGATTTCTTCATATGCTAATTTTTTATCTGCATTTAGAAAATTCTGTTGTGATTATGTGATTTGATTTTTTTAAAATGAAAAAAAAGACCGAACTTTTCTTGTTGTGGCTTGGTGGCTTGATAAATTTACATAATTCATTGAAATGGTATAAATGCGTTCTTCGGTTCCACGTATTTTTCCTCGATTTGGCCAGTTTTGCTTTACTAGTTGGCTGACCGGTGGATAGGTGCGGCACACATTAGTGCCATGTCTATCGTTCAGAATGTACCTATGTCTCTTTTTACAGTTGTTTGTTAGCAATATTAAATACTGAGTTCAATACTGAGCGATCTCTCTCTCTCTCTCTCTCTCTCTCTCTCTCTCTCTCTCTCTCTCTCTCTCTCTCTCTCTCTCTCTCTCTCTCTCTCTCTCTCTCTCTCTCTCTCTCTCTCTCTCTCTCTCTCTCTCTCTCTCTCTCTCTCTCTCTCTCTCTCTCTCTCTCTCTCTCTCTCTCTCTCTCTCTCTCTCTCTCTCTCTCTCTCTCTCTCTCTCTCTCTCTCTCTCTCTCTCTCTCTCTCTCTCTCTCTCTCTCTCTCTCTCTCTCTCTCTCTCTCTCTCTCTCTCTCTCTCTCTCTCTCTGTATGTGTGTATAATGTTTTGTTTGAAAATCAGTGTGAGGCAGCAAGACACACATCGGATGTCACATTCGAATATTTGATATTTACTGTGTGCTTTTGATGTTGTTGTTGCTGTTGCCTGTTATTGTCATGTTTGAGATTTCATCGTGATCGCATTTCGAGATTCAAACATTGCGGCGTGTGTTCTTCAATATCGAATGAATGCAAGTACAAATGACCTGATCCGAACAAAAATAAGCATGCGGTATTGGTAATTCAATGCTAAATATTATTGTTTGTGGTGTCGATTACATGTCAATACAATTTAATTCAGTGGTTTGTCAGCCGTTGACACACGATGCAATCATCTTGCACATTTGCTCGCTCGATCTCTCTCTCTCTCTCTCTCTCTCGCGCTCTCTCTATCTCTCTGTTGATTCCCCACGAGGTAATATACCATGTTCAAATGTTCATGCCGCGCACAGAACATTTCATTCATTCATATTTTTGTTTGTATACTAAATATGCACTGCCTCACACAAACACATATCTCGATGTTGTTGCTTTTCATCCAAAGACCTTAAAACACTTTGCGCTCATAAAAATAAAATGTTTATGTTGAATTGCATGCGGTTGAAAACACATTTTTTTTGTACAAAGAGTTGCGCTCCGTTCATGCTCCGTTCATTTCGACACATGGCATCCGATCTGCATTCGTACTGTTGATAACTTCATATTATATTTATAGACTTGTATTGCATTGACAGTCTTACCATACCACCGATCAACCGGCCATACACACAAATTTTATCGAATGGTTATTGTTGTGTTTTATGTAATTTGTAATCGCTTTGCTACGACGATACACTGGGTGTCATTTTTGTTGTTGTTGTTGTTGGTGTCGTGCATGCTATTTTAACCGCCTGGATGCCGTTTGTCGCATGCATGTTTCTTATTGAATATTATGCTGTTTAAGTCGAACAGTTGAAAGGTACAATAAAATACAGTGAATACGGCGGCTGTTTTAAATCGAATATATATTCTTAAGAATACAGTTGAACCATGGAGTGCAACGAATGTGCGTTGGTTTAACCAACTCCGTATGTGATGTAGTAATTCGAGCTTTTGTCGTCTTACCGATAAAGTTGTTCGAAATTTCATTGGATTTTCTTCGCTTCATTTTTTTTTTGTCGTCGTTGGTGTACGCTCAAGCATTTTACATCGGGATTACCGGAGTATCAGAATTCGATTCTGAATCTAAAACAGAAGCTTCAGTTTTCAAGCTTGTTATACTTCCAACACTGAGAACAATTTAAAATGAAACGTGAGAATACGTTTTTGTTTGTTTTTGTATCGGCATCGGGTAAAATAGGATGAATATAAACAACACATATTCCATTCGTACAAAAAAATGACTTCATTTGAATTCGGATAAATAAACCTTTTTAGATGCGAGATACACGAAATGTCGTTCTTAGCACAAAATTCACTGGTGTCAGCGTTTTTAATTCCAATGTTTCGAATTCAGGTGCATAACACACACACACACACAAAATAAACACATCAACATCAGGTCAGTTTTAGCATTTCAATGTACACCAGTGGTCACTTTTCGTTTTCGCAAATTTTATTTTAGTTTTTTATTCTTCGAAATACACACATACGCACACCCAAACATTCTGAAGTGTTTCGTATTTAATCAGCTTAAATATTCCATAAAAATGAATTGCCATTATTGTCATTTTTTCTGAACAAGGCATTAAAAATGGAATTGGTTTTTTTTAATTCCATCTCCACTATGAACGGAGACCTCATCAACCCATTGAACGTATTCATTTGTGCGATTTTTTTTGCATTACATTACGTGCTATAGCCTATACACTATAGGCTATAGTCCATTGATTTGGTACAAAACTGAACGCATTCATTCGTAAATAGCTGCTGTATAATTGTTGTTGCATAAACGAAGGTAGATTTTTTTATGGCCATTTTTCGACCGAATCTACCACTTTAGCGTATCAATGGATATCATGAGATCGCCTTATATGAAAAATGATTAAAATTTCAACCGATTTCAATTGATGCAATATATTCGGAATATTTATATATATTTTATGTATAGCTCTACATTTTTGTTTGATGTTGTGCAATCAGTGGCGTACGCAGCGTACGGTGACTTCAAGTTCAAAGGAGGTCGCGGGGGGAGGTAGGAAGTGGGGACCTAAAAACAATAATGCCTAATGCTCTTTGTTCACAATGTAAACAATTTTAAACAATCTTCTGCATAGAAAGTGGTGCCCTCTGGAACAATAGACGCAAGAAAGAAGCAAATGACACGACACGACACGACACGACATGACACATACAGATAGTAACGTGTGATTGCTGGCAAACGAACGAAATGGCTACTGACTGTCTCTTCAAATATAAAACACCACTATGGTGTTGGGCAATATTGCTGAAAACCCACGAACAGTCTATTTGTCATAGCAAATCTCGCAAATAGCTTCATCAACTTCTGTTGTTGCCACATGTACCCAAAACCCCCCTCCCTCCCACCGTACGCCGCTGTGTTCAATTATTTAAATAAAATACCTATCAAATAATGGCAATACATTTTGAAATCAAATAAGCGCCGCTTTTTAATTTTCCAACCAATAAAATGATATTCGGATCAAATGAATACGGTATTTTGTTATTTCAGATTCCTTGTTTGAATTATTTCGATATCAAATGTGGTCAGCATCAATAAAACCATAAATCGGTCTAAGGGGCTATTTTTTCAATGGTTGAAATTGAGTCAATTGACACGGTCAGTCAATTTGCATTTCTACTGAAAAACGATGTTTGAATTTCCAAGAATGGCCCTTCCGGTTATTTGAATTTTAGCTTCATTTGCAAATATTCCATTCGACAAACTGTACACATATTGATTTACTGTCGACAGAGCAGCAGAATAAAAAAAATACAGAGAGAAGAAAATTCGTAATTTGTACATGCACAAATTCAAACATTCTTGATGAACTCTGGTTTTGTGGCTTCGAGATATTTGCAAAGGACGAAAATATTCCGAATCAAAAATGAAACCACAACGGTGGAAATGCATACCAAAATCGTACAGCTCCATTTGGAGTCCAGCACAATTTGCATGGTAATGATTACGAAGAGGAGAGAGAAACAGAATAGAATA
The DNA here is from genome assembly GCA_030463065.1 of Aphidoletes aphidimyza. Classification (NCBI taxonomy): domain Eukaryota; kingdom Metazoa; phylum Arthropoda; class Insecta; order Diptera; family Cecidomyiidae; genus Aphidoletes; species Aphidoletes aphidimyza. The sequence goes on along the minus strand of CM059997.1, from coordinate 11,100,614 downwards.
TATAAAGAGAACCAACAAAAAGAACCTCATTCTCACTTGCATTATTTCCCATTCTGGACATAATTTGAATGAACAAAAAAAAAAAAAAAAAAAAAAAAATAAAACCCTACTCAATCTCTTCATAGAAAAGGCGCTTCACTTATTTCACATTTTAATTCGCATTTCTCACGTCTGGTGCACTTTTGCCCCAATTTCCAAAATCTCCGAATTTATATGCATTTTCACCACTTTAACGCTCTCATTCAAAAATGTTATTGTATCAATTCTGTTTTGAGTGTCTTGAACGAAAAAAAAAACAACCAAAAATGCAATAAACCAACCACTCAAAAATAATCAGTTTTTATTTTCTACAATCGAAAGTTATTTTAATATCTGCCTAAAAATGTCTACCTGATAATAGAAAGAGTCAAAAATAGTTGAAACAACACTAAATATTCGTTTCGAATATTGGATCGGAATGCAAACAGAACGGTACTTTATACTATACTATCGATTCAATGCCGTATCATGGATGAACGATTCAAGTATAATGCGAATAATACCTGCTTCAAGGCAGGCGGAAATGATATGTTCTGTTTTTGTTTGATACTGATAATAAAAAATGAATTCTCAATTTGAAAAAGTCACGTGAGAGTACTTTGAAATGCAAAGAAAATTGTATTTTCGTCGAACATGGCTTCCATTTTCAATTATTTGCAGTTTTCTTTTCATTTTATGTCATGTTTTTCAATGCACACTTTCTTGTGGTTTATAAAAGAAAACTACTCATTAAAAGTTGATGGAACGAGATTTAAAAACCATTTTTCAAACTAGATTCATTTTGCTTAACATTTTACGGAACAAACGAGTACAAAAGACATAACAAGTTTCACCCCACCCTCTCGTTAAATCTACTTTCATTTTTTTTTTCTTTTTTTTGTAGCATACGCTTTAAAACTCTCACAGAAAAAGTTATTGTGCCATTCCAAAATGAAACAAAGAATAATCTTTTAGAATAATAGCAATTCTCTGAATTTGGGAAGTGGTTGTTTTGTTTCCTTGATTAAACTCTCGTAAACTTTGCACAACTTTTCAGAGTGGATTATGTTTCACAAATGATTCACACAATTTTACTATATGTTAGTGTTTATATTTAGTTAAATATTGGATTATATCATGTTGTTATCATTTATGAACAGCATGATTACAAAAAATAAAAAAAATGCTGTGTGCTATATTTTTGTTGTTGTTGTTGACATTTAAGACCTTTCTCATTCTTTGACACTGCCACCGAAAATTCATCATATCAAGCCATATTTTACCAACACTCAAAACCGCCTCAGAAGCAGTCACCCTTTATCATTTTTAACTCACTTCTCTTTCGTTCGTTCGTTCGTTAATAAATTATTCCTAAAAATAAAAAAAAAAATGCATATTGTAATGATGCGAGCACTCAAGATCCAGTGTAAAATGCATATTTCAAGCAAATTTCATCCGAAACCTCTTAATTATCCAACGCTCAAGCTGTAAGCGGCTTATACTTGTTTCATTTTATATTAAATCTCTCTCCCATACGCTTTATTGCCTTGATGCGTTGCAATTTTAATTAAATATTTATTCTGATATGCAAGTACCATTCTAAAAATGTGTCCTGTAAAATATCTAGATAAAAGTGTGCCAACCAAACGGCACTCCATTTCATCAGTTCGATGACGGGTTGACGTGAATTTCAACAACAACAACAAAACACATTCAGCTTTTGTGTTGACTATTCTCATTCACTTACACATTTACAGGCCATTGGACATTGTAATAGTATTTATCCCTCTAGTGAATTCCACTTAGGTTCGTTATTATTATATTGGAGAACACTTTAATGGGCGCGTTTGTTAATTACCACATCAATTTCATGATTTTGCTGTGGAGTTTTTGGAAACTATTTATTGAAATGATTTGAAACTGAGCCATTCCGAAACAAAGTTCGATGTTATAGTCCAATTGTTCTACAACAAACAAACGGCATGAACCACACATCAAGGCTGGCTGGCTGGCTAGCTGTGCTGAGCTAAAATAGCTAGCTATCGAAATCACAGAGACACACAAAATATCACGTGCACCAATGTATAGATCACAGGAAGTGTTGTGTGTGTGTGAGAGAGAGTTCAATAGCTACCTATTTCAACTGAGCACTGACCAGCCATCCTTGGCATGTATATTGAAATAGTCAGCCGAGGGGAAAAAGATCGAAAATCAAATAAGTTGATTTGACTATATTTGCCTGATTATATGGAATATTTGCAAAATATTTACAATATTTTCTAAAATTTGGTTCATAAATTTACTATATTCACATTATTTACCGTAAATTTATTTTATTCAAACTAAACATGAAAAATTCTGATATGTTTGGATGATTTCAATGAAGTTCATAATTGATGAAAAAAAATGAATGATAAAGACTTCATTTGCAAATATGCTTGTAAATATGTCTAATTTTTTTACGTTTTTTTAATGTTTATCTGTTTCAATATTTCCCCCTCATAGTCAGCCTTTTGGTTTTAATGCATGCCCAAAAAATGTGTGAATAGTAATCATTCGAAAGTGAACATTACTCGATGGAAATTTAAGCATTTTCGAATTGAATTCAGGTCATTTGAATTAGCTATTGTAACATACTTTGTTGTTTTTTTTTTGCATGACATTTTTGATTAAACTCGAATATAAGCCTGGGCAATCTGTTAAGCTTTGGATTTCATTTTGAGTTCATGTATTTGGGGCGGTAAAAATTAAACGTATTTTAAAGTGAATTATTGAATTCACAATGAATGATTTAATTGTTGAACCAGTTTTCATCACCCAAAATCCTAATTGGCTTGGGTTATCATCAATTTCGCATCTTAATGGTAACTGTTTGCACTTGATATCCACTTATGCACTACATAAGCTCATTTAATTCATCTTTCAATACCTTTATAAGAGGATCATCCATCTGGATCATCCATAGATTTACCGCATTCTTAATTCTTTGTAAACTATTTATTCCAAAGTGTACGCTTGTTTGAAACACTCCCACTACGTACAATTTATTTAGTTGCTATTTATTTCATCATCTTTTCATCAACATCCATAACGAATTTGTTTACTTCCTCAAATATCTTTGTTTTTTTTTTATAAAATGTTATAATAAAATACCGTTCAAATGTGCACAGGATCAATGAATAATTTAGTTTGGAAATTGTCTATGCCACACATATTCTGTTCTATGAGGGATTTGTTTTTTTAGTTGATACGACATGCAAACCATCATCACTACAAAACCATGAACGAAAGAATATTAACCATGCAGATAATATTTGTTATGCAGGGATTACTATGGGCTGAAAATAGCAGATATTTTCCAAATAAAACAATGGATTCCATTGATAGTCACACTGAATCTTGTCGAGCCACAAATTTTAAGATGTTTGTCGAAGATTTAGTGTGACTATCAATGGAATCCATTGTTTTATTTGGAAAATATCTGCTATTTTCAGTCGAATTTTTTGCAATATCAGCTATTTTCAGCTGCTATTTTCAGATAGGCTGCTATTGTCAGCCCATAGTAATCCCTGTTGTTATGTACTAATAAAACATGATTATCAAATTGTATTTTTCATGAAAAATCGTGCTATGGTATTGCACAGCATCGTATCAAAATGTTATTTTCATGTTCTAAAATGTTATGATAAATTTATTGCTTCATCTAATTAAAATATATATATATATTAGCATAAGTATTTGATAACAGCCGTTCTCAAACTATTTCACATCAATCATGTTATTTTATTTCATATAATTTTGTATCAGCATCCGATATTATTTTACGGTGTACACCATCACCGTTGATAAAACATATACATCGAATATGCAGACGATTTGTTCGGTTCATTGAATCTTGTTTTGGTTCATATGCTTTTGAAATTTCATATGCAAATTTTATGATAACTGATTGAATCATTCACAAATTCGAATATATCGAGTTTCTGTTTTTTTTTCGCTGTTGTTTGGCTGTTGTTTTGTTCTCAAAAAATTGTATAGCAAAAATGCCATAAACTCGAAAGCGTCGAAGTCTTTTCGGCCCCGCATGTAAATAGTCCTTCCCCGTTATTCGATTCCGGATTGATTGATACACATACAATTTGGATTGACATTTAAGATGATTTATCATGCGAATTTACTGGATGTGCTGTGCGCTCATGAATATCAGTTGTCGTAAGATTATTTGGACGATACAATAGGATGGTCGAATAATTTCATAGATAACATCAAATGCCTTCGATCTATTTTAATGGCCGAACACAATCAGAACAAGTTTTGTATATTATTATGTGTTTGTGTGTACAATGTTCGTGTGCATATTGTCTTTGCATTTGGTGTGTGTGTGTGTGTGCGTGCGTCTCTGAATAGGTTATTTGTTGAAAATCTATTTGTTCAATGGTTAAATTTTGGGCCAGTTTTGAATTGGAGCCCATTGTGTTCAAATCTTCCGGCGATTTGGTTTCGAATTTTATGTATACAGTCGGGTGATTTTATATGACATTATTATTGACATTAAAAGCGATTGCTCACAGCGGTAATAGCGACAACAATGACAACAGAGCAGTCAAACTTGAACAATTTACGTAATAAATAAGAAGACACAGTGGAACATCGGCTATGAGAAGCGGAGCGCAAGAGCAAGAGGTGACAAACGGCTGCAGAGCAACGCGCATAAAAATGTTTGGGTTTCTTACGTCGAGATTGCATGCAATCAGTTTACAATGTTGACACTATCATCTATTCCATCTAAAATGAAATACAAATACACACACATACACTCACACACATGAGTGCACATATAAAATACGAGGCGAACAGCAGTCACATTACGCTATAATGATATGTCAAGTGAAGCTGATAGCGTGTCAAAACAAACGGCATGAATGGCAATCGAAACAAAATTGGGAAGTGATAACGTAATGTGATGTGATTGCGATTCATGATTGTATCACCCAATTTTCAATCGCATGAATGTTGCAGATTGTGTGTGTGTGTGTGTGTGCTGGCAATTGTAGCAAACCAACCAAATGTCTTGAATTTGGCCGAACCAATGCGAGCCGAATGTTGTTTCTGTTAGATTCAAAAGAGCAACAATGGAATAGAACACACCGCACCGCACCACACCGCACAGTATCCGAACACACACACAAATATGTTCAATATTAAATTGAAGCTTCACTCTGTGATTTGTGCGATTATGGTTGTGTCAACAGTTTCCAATTTCGAAGATATAAAATGCCATGAAGACAGCATCGAGATGAGTGAGACAACATCGCATTAAATAAACTGGATGCGAACATTTTATGGCGCATTTTTTATGCAAAACAATAAACACCATAATTTGCTTGCTTTATTTGCAATACATTTTAATCGTACAGACAATATTGATGATCGAGAATTACTATTCGATAATCGGACTCAACATTTTGACAGAAGATTCGATGTATTTTTGTTGTTGTTGTTGTTGTTGTTGATTATCTTTGGTTAAAGACTTTCAATTATCGAAATGAGAAAATGCAGAAAAAAACACGGTGTTGAATAATTCACTTGTCGTGCAAAGATCAATTTGTTAAAGTAATTGCAGAGCCAAGCTAATTGGATAAACTGTAAACGGTAGCAACGTAGTGAGTGCGATAAAAGGTTAGTGCTGCTGTCGAGGCCGAGAAAGAACTACGCTCTCTTTTAATTAGTTATTAATGTTGTTTCATTAGATGAAGCGATTCTCGTTTAAATTTCGGCGATTGCTTGTTTTTCGCGCCGCATTCATCGCATTCATCGCATCTCATATCTTGCTCGTTTTCAAAATCATAGTGAATTAATGAGAATAGAGATTTGTGTGTGTGTGTGTGTGTATGCCTAATGCTTTAATTGATGGTAAACTTAGACATTCACGAGCAATACCAGTGGATCATGATGGTTAAATGGTGTTTGAAGAAAAAAAAGAAAAAAACCAGAGATACCGAATTATAGTGGGTATTTTGTAAGCTTGGGCCAGCAAATTAAAATTAACCAATGATTCGATATTTCTTTAATTTAAGCTCGGCTTCAAGCCTCTGTCATTATACGGTTCTTTTTTCGGTGTTTCTATTCGCGTTCTTTGACCATCGTCACCATCCTAGCCTTTGTCGATGTTAACGTGTTCGAGTCCGAATTACTCGAAATGCTCATTTGTTGTGCCCTTAAAAGTGATTAGATTTGAAAACAAGTCGAAAATAAATTAGAAACGATTAATTGCGAATGCACGAATTATACGATGAAGTGAAAGATGGTGCGGCATCGTTAAAAAACAAAATACACGGCTCAAAGACGATACGTCGTCGGGAATAGATTTTCGAATGAAATTTAATCGATTTTTTGTGTGTGTTCCTTTCTTTCGTCATTTCATTTCATTTGCTGGCCAAACCATTTATTCTCTGTATCTCTCACTACGTGCCTGTTGTTTCGCTTACCCTGACGCCTCTTCTTTTCTTTTCTGTTTTCTCTCTATTTTTTCATTCATTTGGAAATACGTGGTTTTTTTCGTTATTTTCAATACGTTATTTGGTGTGTAGGTTTCACAGTTTATTATTTATGCGCCTCGACGATTGTGGCCACATTTGCTGCGCTCTAGTGTTGTGTATTCTTCGTTAGACGATATTTTGTCTCTACAGTTGTGTTCACATGTCAAACATATATGATGTTTCCTATATTCATTTAACATTATTTAATTGTTAAGACATATTTTTATTGAATGTAATAAATGACGTTTGCATCTAAAATTCAATCAAATCATTTTCAATTCTTCCATTTTATTTGAAATCAAAATTTAACGTTGGCTTGTTATTCACTCACGAAACTATTTTCAAATTGAATTTATTTGTTAATTGATGATTTTTCTATTGGCGGTTTTTGCTGCACCCACAGCCAACGTCTTGAATGGAAGAGGAAGCGCATAAAAAGACCACCACGAAATGTATCATTGGACATATACTACATTAACAATATCAATTGTCATTTCATTAACAAAACTAAAACGAAATGAAATGAAATAAAAGAAAAGAGAAATAAATGGATTATCTATTTGAATTCGATAGATAAAATGTGACTATTTCCACGATGAATAAGTTTCTTTTTTGGCTTTTGACGTTTCATAACTTCATGGATCTGTCAATGAATTGAATTCAATATTCAATATGCATCCACGGACTTACTTTATCGATCTTTGAAACTTGAAACTTGAAACATATTTCTCATGTTTATTAATGGTAAAAGTATTATAAGACACCCGCCCACAGTAACAAATTCACTGCAATCAAAGTACACTATATTTGGAAGTCTCGTGATGAATGATTTCATTGAAAACTTTCAATTTGATTGATCAGCCGGCTCTTCAATTTGGCCATATTACTAGCTGTGTTGAGTGTATAGTTATTGATTATATTATAAAGAACTTTTCCAACTTTTTCGTGTCTTTTTTTGCCCCTTTTATACACAAATCTCGAGTGCTAGCATATTTTCTTTTGGCTTTATTTGTGAAATTCTATAGTGCTGGATCATCTCCAATTTATTTGAAGAGCGGTCAAATGCAAAATATATCAATTTTTCTCATAATTTTCGTCGATTGGCGGCGCCCATCTAGGGTTGAGTCTTATCATTATATTGGTAATTGTCATATTATAATAAATGGAAAACCATCGCATTAATTGATTAATTAGTTGAATTTAAATAGTGTGTTTGGTGAGATTTTAAACAATTAATATAACTTGGCAGCTATTAAATTGAGCGGATAGCTTTATCGATTTGGCTCAACCCTATGTCCATCGAATAGCTTGGCATCTGGTCACTGGCAACAATGGTATAATATTTCTTGTGCGAATCAAGTGCCCGATTTGGGCACCGATCCATTCCACAAAACAATCGAAGAAAAAAAATGCTGCCGTTGGAAATAAATATACCCATGAAAGCATCGGTTGAGGAGGTGAAGGTGTCATGTTTGATCTATTGTAGCCATTATTGGGTGAGTCCATCTAATAAGTGGTAAATTGTACATTATTTGTATTTTCTTGTCTATTCTATTTTTCAGACGCACATCAAAATGTACAATTCGGTTAACCAGAGGATGAATGCTCTTGATTTTCCATTTTGTTATAGTATTATGCGGAATAATATCAAACAAGGAAATTGAATTTACATACATTGCAACATTTTGGTATTCTATGAAGAAAAATCATTTCGGTGCGATGTGGCGAAAATGAGGATGAGGTTTGTGTGGAGAATGTGAAGGTGAGTTTGAGTGTGTAGTAGGACCAGATATTGAATTCCAAATGCACACGATATTCCGTGTTATGCGTGCCAAAGATCAGTCGTATTTGCCCACTGAACAATGAACAATGAAGTAATTTTCATGCGTGCGGTATGCTGTATTTAAGTAATTTACCATCTGAGTTCTGTGTAGCGTGCTTGCACACCGGCCCACTGGATGTGTTTGTGAGTGTGTGTGCGGCGTTGTCATAGCATTGCAGAAAATAATTGAAATTGATAAAGAATGAAATATTTCGGTTTTGTGCGGTTTGCGTGAGATATATCACACAAAACACCGAACTTATCTAGAGTTTCAGAGTAGCAGAAAATTGTAGATTTACGAGACTTTATTACGTTGTGCCGCGTGTGCATGCTAAGCAAAATGGTATTGTGGCGGCGGCGGCGACGGCGACGGCGACGGCGACGACGTCGGCAACATCGGCAGTCAATCCAATATCAGCATTACCAGCATCCAAAATGGCATTGTGAAAAACCGCGCACACAATGGTGGGTGCGTGTGCGCGCGCGCTTGCTCGCTCACTCACTCCTGCCACCCAGATTCACAGAAAACCTCTTTGTCAAACTCAAATAATCAATATTCTATTCGGTTTTCTGCCATCATTACCACGCTAACCGCAAGATGCTGTCAAATAATATCAACGCTGATGGAACAAAAGTTGCCGATGTGCTACTTTGTTACCGTTGCCAATCCTAATGTAAACTATGCCATTTCGAGTAAATGCAATGAAACTGTCGTGTGCGTTCTAATAACGGCATTTCATTTCAATAGAAAATATATTTCTATAATAGAAATGGCATGGAATTTGGAATTGATGAATTTCTCATTTATTTGAGAAGTCGAACCAATTTGAATATAGATTGAATGTGAGAACGAAAGAGCTTCTGCACAAAATTTCGTACATCGCGAAAATAAGCACACGTACATACGATGCTATGACAAATAAAATGACAATAATACAAAAAACGGGACGAGGAAGAGCAAGACGATGAACATGTTTATTAATTGAACTGGTGAATTGGTGAACAAACCTATAAAAATGATACGAATTGCAGTTTGAGATCTGTATTTCGAGCACAGCCATCACACCCAGCGACACGATTTCAAAATTGATACGCAAATTCGTGCTGGGAATTGATTTTGGTTGGTTGAGCTGTATGTATGAGCATAATTTCGTAAAAGCCACCGCTGAACGCGACAGGAAATCGAAAGAATGTCACGTAATTAGAATGAAGAAACTGAAATGCGACACTTTTGCATTGATAATGAAAGTTTTCGCTGTTTGCTGGTACCGCAAAAACTCAATGAGTATTACAATCGAAACGCGCTCGATGGCGGTAATTTTTCTCTTTTTCCTTTTGCAGCACGCCCACCCAGTCACCCAGATGAGCGTCAAAAAACAATGAAATTGAAAATGTCACAGATTGTACGGAGCGAAAAAACTTTTTTGTAAAGTCAGTCACATTGTTCAATAATTTCTGAGAGAGCTGTTTAGTAAGGCATTTCAAAAGCAAAACGACAAGCAAAAAAAAGGTAAACTCGAAATGAAAAAGTAACTTTTTCGCAAGAAATGAAATAAAAATCGTTTGTTTGTCGAGAGTACTTTTCATTACAATTTAATAGAATATTCGTTTTGGTAAGGGAAGAAAGAAAGTGAATCAGCACTTCCATTTCTTGTGATTTTTTGTTGTTGTTGTTCAATGTTTCCCGCTTGGTTGTTTTTTCTTGTCCATTCGCTTTTGCACGATAGTGAGAGAGACGGATAGAAAGTAAAGCAACGCTAGAAAAAAGGTAACAAAATAGCGCATTAGACACGCACAATAGATCGTGTGTTTGTACGGAGCAAAAGAATATCGCTGACATCAAGCAAGCCAATAAGTGATGTTGAAGATTCGATTTGCTGGAGTTCATATCGGTCAAAAGACTATAAGAGAAGTCATGCCCGAATATTCCATGCATTGTATTTTGAATGGCCACAAATGTGTGCGAGTGTGAGCGAGTGTAAACGAGTGTGTGTGTAACATTGCTGACTGAGTCAAAGCAAGCCAAACAGAGAGAAAAATAAGCGATCGTTGTTGAATACAGTGAATGTAATTTGTTTTATGTGTGGAAACAAATTGCCACAAGCACTTCTAGCATTCTTCAAGTCAATGGCAATAGCCCCTATTCACCGTGCTCAATGCGAACACATGGCGTATTAGAGAGAGAGAGAACCGCTTTCTCCCTCTCTGTCTTCGTCGTCTAGCAATATTCTCTCGACCATACTATATAGTAATATAATAATACCGTAATGGCAAAACGCGTTCCCGATATGAATATTCAAGTCATAAATAAAACTTGTCGTTATATTTATTAGTTTGGCACATGAAATGGATGCGTTTGCCACATACTTTCACTGCTTCAATTCACGTTGACTCTTCAGTCGTTCTTATTCGATTTTCTTTTTTCGACGTTTCGTTTATTTGAAATAGGCAATGTTTTTCTTTTTTGTGCACATCTTTTTTCCCGGCTCCTCGGAATCGTTTGAACTGAGCAAAATTTAAACGCTATGAACGCACAGATGAAAAAAATAAATAAACAGAAAATCCAGTAAAAATACAAAATTGTATATCGAAAACCATTTTTGTATACCTTTCTCATAACTTCGTACTATTTATTGGCCATTTAAATAATTCCACTGAGCGTATGTTCGTATTTGATGCGCACCATTTAACCAAATGGATCAACAATGTAACTCATGTTGGTTGCTGTGGCACAGCTCATACAGTCAATCGTTGTTGTCGTTATAAATTGAGAATTACACCGTGAAATTTCATAAAGCAGTGTTGCGCTGCACAAAAAAATGGGCATAAGAAACAATTCCACCGAATGCGTATTGTATATGATGGTGAACCGCGCGTGTATATGTGTGGTGCAGTTTTGCTATCGGGGTGGGCGGCATAACTGCTTTGTTGTTTCGCATGGAATTGGCTTCAACAATAATCAACGAGAGCCAGATTGCTTCTTTATTGCTTCACTTTTATTTCTTATCGACGGATGATATCATGTGACTTTTTTCTCCCTCTCTCTCTTTCTCTCTGAAGCCAACATACGAAACGCATTTGGATTGTTGGGCTCAAATGAAATCCGTTTGTACCCATGTTGATACGCACACAAAAAGTTTGATGGAGAAAATAAAAAATATGACGGAATTCCATACATCGGAATGAGTGGCATGGTGTCATTATTTTGCGATAAATGTAAACGAATATTTATTTTCATCGCTGCGATAGCTAAGCATTCAAACTTGACACAATACAGATCAAGTGGAAAATAATGTAATGCGAATTGCGCATTTTATAGCGGAATTTTTGTGCTGACATGATCATTTAAAGGTATTTTTTTTATTGACATGTTTTCCCGGCGTTATAGAAAACAAAAGGATTGCTCGTTTTTCCTGTGGGTTTTGGTTTTTATTGAAATCATTCTCTTACAGAAATAAATTTCTTCAGTTCCAAAATGAATGTTAAACAAATAAAATGTTGGAAGCGAGTGAGTAAATAAAGGCGTTATACATGATTGGATTCAACCTTCATTGGGTGCAATTTATGCACAATGATTTTTGGCCGAAACGAAATGATGACGCAGAGTGTCTTTTTGTTGATAGGGATCCAATGTGCAAGCGGTAGAAAATGGTAAAAATGGTGCGAATCAAGGCCAATTTTGCATGCCATTGTATCGTATATGGTTGACTTTTGTGCCACTGTCAGTAAGCTCGTGTGTGGTTAAATAATTCAGATTTTAGGAGGCCGTGAAGGTTGAACGTGCCTTATCAATGGGTTTGCACGTCGTGCAGAAAATTACACCGAGTGGATGATAACAATGGTATGTAATGTACATATACACATTTTTTGTGTATTTACTTACTTACTTATTTCCGTCCTCTTGGCTCGCATTTTGCGGTGCCTTGTGACACTTATGTTTCATTTGGGAGATGATACGAAAAGTTTCCTCTTTTTTTGTGGTTGTTGATAAAAGTCCGCATTTGTAAAAGCGTCAAAATTTACATTTAATTCCACTTAGTTGATGTTCCATTTGCAAAATCGCATTTACGATGTTGCTTTTGTTGAAATCGGTTTGGCCATCGACAAAAGGTATGTTTCTTCGATTGCGAGTTAGAGTAGTATCATTAATGATACATCAACATTGATAGTTTGTTGGCATTTTTCTTTCTCCACGTTTCATTTTCGGTTTGCCATTTCTACCTGTCCCCATAATAAAAATGAAAATCGTTTCGTTTGGCGTTCAATGATATTCACAATGGCGGTCCTTTTTCTTGCGCATCATCAATTTTTGATGAGGATTCGGTTCGAGACGATTTATTCTCGATACAACTTCATTTTGAGGCGAACAAAATAAAAAAAAAGTATGAACCATAACCGTAAACTTCAATCGCCCAATTTTTCGCAACACCCACTCCCAAGGCGTCTATATCGAAGCACTCATGTCGCAATAATGCTGTTGTTAAGCGAATTTTTAATAGCGACCAAGAAAAGAGAGGCACGGAGGAAGCGAGAGAGAGAGAGAGAGAGAGAGAGAGAGAGAGAGAGAGAGAGAGAGAGAGAGAGAGAAATAAATGCCAACGCACCCCCCCTCTTAAAGATGTGAAGATAGCGAGACCATTTGCATGTTTCAAAGAATAATGTTTACATTGAAACTTATTAAGTCACGCAGACAATTGCAAGAAAATTTATAATTGAACTGACTGTTTCAGTGCTGTAGTACCAATAACAACAACCAAAAAAAAAACAACAAGATATGATTTAATATTTCAAGCAAGCATTTTTCGGGCCACTTATTGATTACATTTATTCCACTAGCATTCCGAAAAATCGTTCAGTTAACGATTATGGCCTGTAGCATCTGTGGCACAAAACACTGAATTCCAACGATTAAGCATTTTGTAGACAAAACAGCTTTATCGCTTTTCGATTCACAACATGGAATGCACATGAGCGCAGTCATTACGATTCAATAATTTTCCATTGTTTTTTGCTGAGCCGAACGGATAAAAGAAGTGTACGAGCAGAAGCAACAGCAAATATCCTCATCGATACATCGATGCATGTGCCAACGGCACATTTTCATTCTATTCAATTCAAGTTGTATCCAGCTCTAGCGCATAGTTTACTAGGCATGAATCAGGCAAATTACACACGCACTTTTGGTTCGCGTAGATTTTCGCCGTGGTTTGAATTATTAACACGCAATTGCCATGATTGCAGCAATGACGCATTGTTGTGATCATTCGCTATTCGTCCCATTGAAAGCGAAATATAATGCCACTGGGGAACTGTTGATACGCCGTACGATACGCGCATTTCGTTCATGTTCCTTATCTAAATGAATTAACATGGATTCCATTGGACTTGAAGCGTACATGAAATATTCAGGCGCGCACGTGAAAATAAAAACAATAACAATATTGTATTAAACATTTAATTGAGTTTTAACCGGGAGAGAAATAGTTTGCACTTAAATTCAATTTTCACTCAAACCATTAACGCCATTCAATTTAATTAGAGTTTAAAAGTAGATGAAGAATTTTTCATTTGTTGTTTTTTTTTGGTTTTGGTTTTTTTTTAGTTTTATAGGAGCGCCGAACATATTTATGGGCCATTTAAAACACATGCCATCTCTTTAGGAACTAATATAAGTTGCACATGGTACGAAAGGTAACCTAACTGTAAGTGGCATAAAGTTTTACCACTGCAATTAATTCACTGCAAATACCGAAGTACTATTCAACTAGAGTTAGTACACATCAATATGACGACTAATGATTTTTAGCTATAAAAAAAGAAAGGTAAATGCTTTTGATTAGCAATTGAATGTCCTCAAACTTTTGATTACAGAGTCACATAATTGAGAAGCCATTCAACAAACTATATATATTGATGATATACTCCATAAGTGGTTGAAAGGCGTCAAAATATTCACCTTCTTAAGGAAGAGATACCCAATTGACCAACGTGCAAAACTCATTTTCACACATAAAGTCGACATTTTTCCATCAAATGTGTACAAAATGTGCACATAATGTTGCACATACTATGCCAGATAGTGCGTTACAAAAATATAAGACATTATGTTGCACAACATTACATTGTGTTACTTGGGTATATCGTAGATATAATTGAGATACCTTCGCTGAATTTCGGATGGATTGGTTTTGTGTGCACTTTCCTTTAGGTAGCTCGATTGATTTCACTTCGCTTCCATGTTTATATTATTGTTCAGCACTTTCCTTGAAAATTGGTGTGTTTCAATTTAAAAAATAAAACTGTAGAATTTATTTCCAAACATGTGCAAATGTTCAAATTCTGAGTTTTTCAATTTATTTTGAAATGCATACGAATTCGATGAATATTTGAACATTCCAAATTTTAAATGGTAATTCCTGGAAATATGACGAATAAATTTCCGAGCATCTTCTGATGGGATGCTGGTGCTGCCTGTGTAAATGAACAATTTTGAATTTATAATGAAGCAAAACAGCGTTGCATCTGGGTTGAAATCCACACAGAACCAGTGTTATACGGTACATTATCCAAAACGTGCATAAAACAGACATTGTTGATATTTAATCTAACTGTTGCTTTTTGAAATGAACATGGGCAATTGCCAAATATACGTTCAAAATCATAGTAGAGCCCTTTAAGTCTTCGAATTGCCTTCGACTGAATCAAAATTGTTCATTTAAATAAAATCGTTTTTTGTTTTTTATTTTACCATATTCGATATTGGCTCTTTTGGTCTACATTCATTCAGCAAAAGAATATTATTCTCGAACGATAGACTCAAAATATGCAACGAAATGCAAAGTATAAGCCAAACCGTTTGATATTCGAAGTATTCGTTGGTTTCAAACTAATGTTTTTGAAATGCAGATAAATTTTAGAATCTACATAACAACAATAGCTTAAGCCAGTGAGTTCATTTCGTTTCGTAACAGTAACATTCCCCATATTTTCTCGGATTCAATTTTCTGAGAAAAGTTTTGTTTGCGGTTTTCCGATTATTTGATTCGGATTTAAGTTTATTTTGTTGTAAGAATATGAGGTAAACTGAATATCAACATTACTGTGATTCATATGAGCTCTGTTTGTCGTTGTGCTGAATCATTATGAATCAGCCATTATTGGGACAACCAAAAAACGGCAATAAATAAAATTTGTATACCAAATCAATATTAGTTTATTGCATGTGGTGTAAAGAATGTAAAGATTGTACCGAAAATGTGGTGAAATTTATATGTCTATGTCTAGCCAATCTCTGCTATTTTGGGTTTTGGACAGAAATTCCTTTATTTTATTTTCCAATTTTCCACAACTATTTTATGCATGCAGTAATGCCATAGATGTATCAAGATGTGTTTTTACTATTTGAGCCCGTAGTTTTTTTTTGCGTCGGTACCGATATGAATATTACAATATGTTTTAGACCCCAAATCCTTTTCCATAAATCGATCAAATTACATGAAGTGTGATCAGCACGATTTCCGAAACCGTTTTGAGAAACCCAAAAACAACAACAACAAAAAACAAAAAACAAACCAGGCTAATAGCACCGCGTGACTTGTGAACTGTGTAATCAAAGGCGAGTGGTGTGCTGCGGTATCATGTGTAACACTATATCTGACATCAATCGAGGCACGAAAAAAGAGAAAAACAAATGTTACGTCGCGAAGAGATAAGTTGTGCAAAGACTTACACAAAATCGAAGAGGAAAAGAACCGAGAGAGCGGGGCTGTGGCAAGGATAGAGAAGAGCATTGTGTATCTGCACTCTTTGGAAAAATGGAAACGAAACGCGCCTCAGGTGCACAATCGCATCAAATCCATTTCTCTTGATTTATGTGCCAGTAAAATGTTGTATCGAAATGTGATACACGTGATTATAATGGCACTGAATATCAAACTCCATAAACATATCGCATTGATGGGGTATCGGGTGGCTCAAGCTCAAGCTCAAGTCAGAACAATTCGGTGAATCATCGGAATTATATAGTAATACCGGATTGTAACAATGTCTCAAGGCATTTTAAAATTTAAACGTCACCCTATGCACAAAATTCATAACTACAATGCAATCATACCGTATTGGTTTGATCATTGCGCCATGGCCCTTGTTATAACTGCGTCTGTTAACATTGGCTTTCATGTATCATCGTGCATTCTGATTGATCTGAATGATGCAAAATCAAAGTATACATTACACAAGGCCAGACACAGACATTTGAAATCAGCATTATGACAGGATTACAATTACAAGAAAAATAAAAAGAAACCGTTTTTAAAATAAATGACGATGTAAAATGGTGTATGGATGAAACCTTCACGATAATGTGGCCTATTATCGTGAATAAATCTTAATAATGAATCAAACAAATTAATCACAAATTCACCAACAATGAATGAACCGCACCACTCGCAATGTGTGCTCCTGCTGAACATCTGCATCTTGATCGGTACACCATATCCAAAGTCAACGGCAACTTACAGAAATGATGGATATTCAAGAGGTGACTGAATCAAGCAGTCTGATGAAAAATTGACACCAACATTGTTAATGCCCGTTTTGTTATTATACCATTTATATACGAATGCAAGACACTCTCGTGAAAAGAGACAATCACTTCTAGTCTGACAGTGGAAAATTGCAAACAATTTTTCAAAGTACATTAATATCCAACGGACAATCGGCCATCTAGATTTGATTTTGGTCTCTTAAGTGCTTAGCCATTTCATGTGATTAAAGTGAGATAATCTCACCAATATGCGCATGTGTTGGTGCCGGTGTGCAGTTAAAATATTGTGTTAAATAAGAAAAGTTGTTATCTAATGACCTTGTTAATCAAAATGAGGATCGCAATTGTCTGAAGTTTTAAACTTTGCCCTACAACTGAACAATTTCCAGTGAACATTCTAGTTTTAACCGGCCATGAATTTACGATATGGTGCAACATTGATTGCAGTAAACAATGTGATAAAGCACGTTTAAAGCATATCCCAATCTGGTGCACCGATAATATTGGGCATTAACAAAAAAGACCACATTCAGTAACAATGTTTTTGAAAATTGACGTCATTTGAAAAAAGCTCATCAAAATTAATCATATGCATAAATGCAGTGCACAAAGTGCATTTGTATGATACGGGCTGGGTGATTGAACAATGAACATATATGTGAAACATACACAACATACAGATAAATCCATTGGGGTTTTAGTTTTTATTATAGCGTTAGTGAAATATAAAAATCAATTTTGTAGCAACTGCTTTGCTTTCCATATCGTTCGAACATTCGAACCTATTCAGGTGTTTGTTGTTTGCTTGTGATGGGTCTGCGTGTCTGTGTGCCATTTCACGTTCCAACACACAAAGTCATTTTATTGTTTTGTCTGATGATATGTAGATGAGAGAGTTACTCAGCTTTCTGTTTCATTTTATGCGGCGTTAATCGGTATTTGAAGGTAATACATGGCACGACCACAATAATACAATGCTGCCACGATCGATTGAGATAGAGAACATATATTGAGAGAAAAAGAGAGAGAGAAAACGATGAGTTACGATTTTAAATAGGGAAATTGTTTGAACGTATTGGCAATATCAAATTATGTGCCTGAAGTGGTTTATTTTTTCTCTTTTTTGCTCTACTCTGCATTTTCTCTCAATCTTTTTGCCATAGCTTTTCCATATTCTTGGCCATTATTGTTTGGTTGTTCTAAAATGAATGCCTTTGCTAGATATATTACCAAATCCTTTAATCGCTTGGTGTCATTATTTTGTTATATTGCTTCAATACAATAATCAAGAATCAATAGAGCAAATGGCTCACTCTCATGCACTCCACACTGAGAGCTCTTTTCAGAATCGGATGAAAAGAAATAAGTATCGCCACTGGCTAAATTGGACGATATCTACGTGGATGTTTGCTATAGAAATGGTTCGCATTGAAGCAGAAAATCAAGTTAAACGCAAAAAAGTAACAACAACAACAATAACAAAACAACACAGAACAGGAGTATGCTCAATTGCTGGAATAATTATAGCAAAAAAATCGATTGTTTCTGTTTTGGTTGAAACATGTTTCTTAGCTTGAGATAAAACATCTGTATATTATTGGCCGAAGCCACTGTGTCTTAGTCACGAACTTTCTTATAATCATATCTTTCCGGTATGAACTACAACTGCAAGACTATATTCTAACAGATATTTGTCCTTGGCAATCGTCATGTTTTTATAAGATTTTTTTTTTTTAAATTTGCGATTGCAAAATATTTCGTTTTCTGAAAATTGGTTCGACTCAAATTTCAATATTAAATAGAAGTTTAATATTAGATAGTAAAAAAAGGCATGCGATTGGTGGGGCGCACCGCATATTTAAGCCCCGATTCATGCACCATGCATCGTTTCTTATTGAAATGGATTTGAGAAGGAAAAAGAAGCAAAGAAAAAAAACCGAATGCATCAAATTACGCTTGAAGGTGTAAAATGGACAATAACAGATAGAACTACTGCATTGAAAATTCGCTGCATCAGAGCACACAGATGAGAGCGACAGCGCTCGCGTTCATCGCCCAACTATTTAAAATAAATTCGAAATGCGAATGTGCTGCAAATGAGCGTGATGTGTTTCGTTACGTATCGTTTCATCGTAACAACGAATCGATTCGATGGTGGTCTTGATCGTTTATAGTCTTCTTTTTTTTTCTCTCTCTCTCTTTAGTGTGCGTGTATAATTGTGTTTGATAGTCGCTTCATAAATTTGCGAATTCTATATGAATGTGAATGTGTGGCGATGGGTCGCTTTTTCGATTAGTCGGATGTGCATTCATATGTGAATAAATGAGACGTTTTCTTGTAGTTTTCTCGGTTCACCGTATTCTGTTATATACGGAATATATAAACATATTATTTTTTTTGTTCACTTGCCATCATCATCATCACTCGTTTGCGGGTAGCACACTGCAATAGAGATGGCGTAACAAAGAAAGCTGTGCAACAAATGACCGATATCCGAGCATATCAGCTCGAGCTCAAGAGAAAAATGACTGAGAGAGAGAGAGAGAGAGAGAGAGAGAGACAGAGACTAAAAGAGAGAGAGAGATGAGCCAAGTATCGTTGGTATTATCGAGATCAGTGAGGTAATTTTAATACGATAGCCAATATTACAACATAATGGGCAAATGGATATGCATGTTATAGCATATAATCTCATATTATGCACGCATTATATTCATCTTTATAAAAGCGATATTTGAGTGGCTCTCTTCGGCATTTTTTTTCTCTCTCTTCTTTTAAATATGTGCTCGATGACTCTTCGTGTTCGTTTGTCTCGTTTGCACACTACCCATACGGATCGTACACATATCAGCACTCATGCATTTATCGATGGCTGCAAATCGGATAACGACGCTTCTACCTCTTTCAATATTGCCTTTTTTATTTTATTTTTATCGGTTGGATGTGTGTGTTTTTTTTTGTCTATATTCTGCCCAAGAATCCAGTGATACGATATATAATTCCAGCAACACAGAGAGAAACAGAGAGAATAATGCAGCTTGGGGGCTAAACTAAGTCAATAACATCAAAATGCTTTTAATTTGCCTTTCAACGACGCATAAATGTCGTTCGCATCGAATTTAATACAGATTCGCAAGCAAGTCGATCACTTGGTAAATCGAGCGATGAACGTGGTTTCAATAGAGAGAAAAAAAAGAAATAAGCGCTTTTCCATCGCTAAACATGAAATGAATAGAAAATTGTGTGTTGGCAACGGTCCACACACAGATTTTTTTTTTGGTTAGAGAAAATAGACCAATATTATATTGAAATGAAAGCAAAAAAAGAGGAAATGTGTTTGATTGAATTTCTTTGCATAGTTCTAATATCGAGGGGTGGCTACAGCAAGGTGGCTGTTAATAACACCGAATTGGCAGTCGTGTGATGCGTGTCGGAAAGTAGATCAACGTTTTAAGACATAATTGGGGCAAATATCGAAGCGACAAATTGAAACAACAGTCACACAAGAACAAATACAACATCAAACCGTATCAATTTCGTGATCCAACGGAATGTGGTTATAAAAAGAGGAAAAATATTCTAAATTGCAGTTGTAATTGAAGTCATTTGGGATGTAATCGAAAAAAAATACACATTAAATGTGTTAAAATGCCATTTAATAGTTCTAATGTGTTAGTATTTTCCTATTTTTCAGCTGCCGAACGTTTTTTTTTTTCATCTCCAAACAATCATCTGCTTCTTTATCTTATGAAGAAAATTGATTTTTTTTTGTTTTCTTCTTGATTTATCCATTCACAATGACAAAGATCAATTAAAATGGCTTCAGATTTGGAGGTTGATTGTGTTTTGTTGGTTTGGCCGGGGTTCGTGCGTGGAATGCACATAATACATAATTATACTGAATTGTTCATGAGAAATGCCAGTTGAAATGAAATAATTAATACAAAGTAGCATCAAACTCATCATTATAAATGGGCTTTATGCTAATACCAAATTGTCTTTCGTTTTAGATTAGATCTCATTCTCTCCGTGTGTTCATTCTTGTTTTGTCTATCATTTTATTTTTATTTTTTTATTTTTCATGTTGTTGCTTCTTCTACACTTCTAAACTTTGTTGTTTTTTTTTATTACGACGACATTAACGGTGAGCGCCTCACGACCGCTCAAAATCGTTCAAGCTTTAAACAACATCGTATTACATCAACGTTTACCTTTCGAGAAAAAAAAATGTTTGTCGTATTTGTTGTTGTTTCTGTTGTGGCCGTTGGTATTGTTTTTCTTTCGATTTAATTTTGGGATTTTGATTAGTTATGACTACGTGGTATCATCTAATCGTGCGCCGTATAACTCAGCCATGTGAGCGGTGATTCTCAATGTATATATATATATATATATATGTGTGTGTGTGTGTGAGTATTACACACTGTGTATATTTGTTTTGTCTATGAGAGATCACAGATAGATTTCCACATTTCCGACATATGCGAGTATGTTTTTTAGAGGCATTTTTCTTCATTTTCTCGAGTCATGCACATCACATTTAAAATGGATAAAAGTGTTGTGTGTACTTTATGTAATGGTATCTCTTACCTCGATGACGGGATCAAGCTTTTGTTCGGGTGTTCGATTAACACAAGCAACCAACACAAAACATTGTGAGATTGCTTTAAGTGGTCGTTCTCGTTTTGTCGGTAAATTCTTGCCGAACACAATTTTCTTGTTCAGCTTCGACCAAGTCGAGAAAAAAAAGAGGAGAAGAAGATAAGAGTGTGAGAGAAGTTGCAATCCATGATACATACTTTTCGAGGCAATTGCTTATTTTGATAAATGTCATGGTCTTATTGAAAATGTTCCACAGCCGCTGTTCCATCATTGCAATCGTCCAGTCTCTATCGCAAGACACACACACGAACCCAAACACACACGCAAATGATAGATGAATCGAACGAGAGTGAATGACTTTGAAATGAATACAAACAAAAACGACAACGAAAACATGGAATGACAAAAGAAAGAAGAAAGCTCAAACCCAAATATTCATCTGAATGGAAGACCAGTAGTTTAGAAGAATTGGCAACCACATTCAACTCTAAATAACTATTCGAACACACCAAATTTTCGAACTGTCCAGCCTTTTGCAACCGAATGAGATGATTCAATACGCACCGGTTTTTCTTTTTCTTTTTTAATAAAAACAAATTATCCACACAACAATCCACGCGAATCCCAAACACACAGAAGAAATAAAAACGTACAACTCTGCATTATGTATTACAAAGTAGCCATCTAACGTTTTTAGAATTCAGTGTGCGTCAATCACACACATCTTTGAATTTCGGGTCCATTATTAGTCCATTCGAAGTTGGCCTCTCTCTCTCTCCTTCTCTCTCTCTCTCTCTCTCTTTTATATTGTGTTGGTTAAACGTGCTTTTGTTAGCCATAGAAACCAGACTTAATCACAGTACATCTGGACGAATTGTATAGGCATTAGGAAATAATTTGAGATAACAAAAAAATAAATAAATATAAAATAAAATAAAACAGAGAGAAAATAAAAGCGACAACGACAATGAAGACAACAAAGAGACGATAGAGAATGGAAGAAGCATAAAAATAGTGTGATGTCGAACGGGTTGGCTCGCGTCGATTCTTTTATATGCGGTCACACCTTTTTATTTTATTCTGCCGTTGGCCAATGCCAATAAATAAATAAATTGTTGTCTTTCGTCATTCTGGTTTCTGGACATTTCTCGTGCCACCGATAACCGCACTCGGGACAGACCAAACCTATTAGATAAATTCTAACCCAAAACGTTTCGGTGATTAAATTAAGCCATTTCAATCGTAAAACTTACGATATCGAAAACGGCATAATTTTTGGAGTTTTCTTTTTTAATGTTTTAATTCTAGTGGCGTTAGCAATTTTATTCCCTTACATTAATGTTAGAATATAAAATCACTTTGAGACTGAACACATTGAATAGTCAGATGGTGCAAAAACATTACCATTTTCTGTTAATGACTAAACCATCCAATGCCACTGATAATAATTGAAGCAATTCATCAGAAAACCGAAAACAAAAAGAATAAACACAGTCGATTTGGAGTCTAGTCTAGTCGAGTTCAACCCAAAAGATCAACGTCAGCGCTCAATCAATTCGCTGTGTGGCTTTCATAGCAAATGGCTTTTTAATAATAACAACGGAGATTTTAGCATCGAACAATGGTTCAAACACACAACCAATTCACTAACATTTTGGCTACTAGTTTTGTTTGCGTTTGCGTTTTTGCCCGAAAGAAAAACAACAACAACAACAACAAAACAATGAATTCATTGTTCATTTCGGTAGCCCTACATACAAATCACATTTCGACCAAAATGTGAAAGCCCATTCCCCAATTAGAAATGGTCAATCACACATTTTTTTTTTTTTTGGATCGTATGGTTTTTGTTTCGACAAGTTCACAAACTCTTGGCCAACAATAAGTTGATTTAATGCGATTAGCGGTGAAAAATGGACATTTTCAATAAGTACTTGACCAATCTAATTGTTATCTGTCGAGCGAATTTCTTCGGAGGTTTTTTTTCGCCTCTTCTTTGGCTCCGTTGGCTTGAGTAGTCCAAAAGTAGCGTAGTCCAATTTATCAAACTAAAATCGATTGAGCTTGTGTTTGAAATGAATTGAAACGATTTTAGTTGGTTTTTGGTTTGCTTTCCAATGCTTTTTCATCGATGGGTGCAATGTATTTTGTCCCGCGGCCAAGAATAATGATGAAAAGACAAAACGACAAAAAAAAAAAAAACATAAAAACGATGTGAATTCATTGAAATTCGAAGTCTGTTGAGAGTTAATCCTATTAAAATGTTGTACAGATTTTCGGGTCACAAAAGTTTGTGGCAGACGCAATCACTCCGACCACTTCACTAAAATAATGTTTGATTTTGTTTGTCAAATCAAACGAAAGGTGAAATTACATCTTTCACTCGAACGATTGCCTTCAGTGAATTACGATTGGGTGGTTTACGGTTCTTGTTGCTGTTGTATACTGCGCTGGACCGGGTGAGCTTCGCGACAATCTTATTGACTTGTTAGGTCAATATTTATTCACGGCTTTTGGGTTTAATCTTTGATTTACTTTGTCCGAGTGCTTATTTCGCAAGGAAGCACAGCCAATTGTTCCACTTTCAATCAATTTACGATCCGTTGCTTTATCCGCTTTTTGTTTAGACATGGTCTTAAGAAGTTTGCAGACACACGATTCATAAAGTCTGCAAAAATGCCAAATTCAAATAACAGTTGGCTGGATTTAAAGTAGCGTGCCGCGCATTTGCTATAAGTAAGTTATAAACTTAAATGGCCATATTGTCAAATGAATGAATAAAAAAATGAAGCACACACACAGAGAGAGAAGATCCAAACTTATGAATCCTAAAGAGTTTTTTTCTGTACGCTCAAAAGCATTGAAAATGAATAACTGCATTCAATTAATGTAAATGGCAAAGGAACAAAGAAAAAAAAAATCTCAAAATGGCGTTTAAAAAAAAAAAAAAAAAAACGGACCAAAAATAATGATGTGAATGGATTGTAGCCGAGCGCGTGTTCTTGATACCTTTAATGTGAAAAATGACCAACAATGGGTCGCTTGCTTATAATTCACGACGTATCAGTGAAAAATAGACAGCCGAAAAAGTGTAATGTGAATGAATTTAATGAAGACGACTTGATTAAGCGAACCCATGCATATGAAATCAGCAGCTGAGATGTTCAAAATGACTAGTGATAACAGCGCGACAATTTCAAGCTTCGGCTTTCTATCTCTCTATCTCTCGCTCTCACTCTCTCAACCGTGCAAACGAATTAATGACAAAATATGCGATTGAGGGGACAGAATGCGCGTGGAGCGCTTCAAGTAAAAATAGATTTACGGCACGTTGAATAATTTTAAATGCGATGGTCACCGCATGTGTGAGAAGTCATATCATGCAAGCCAGTGAATCATTCAACGAGAAAAACAACAACAACAACAGCAGAACAAGAGTTCGTTTTTATTTTTATGGTCAGAGTTGGTAAAAATGATAATTTTGTTGGTTGCTTTTTTTTATTGTTCAATTTTGTTTCATTCATTGGTTGGATGGATCGCATTTCTCGCAACACCAACTGATTCGACCAATTTTAATCATCAACAATACTCTGGGTCTGTCGAGCGTAAGCCAGTGTGTGAGCGAACGACTTTATGGTAGTGATACATACGAACACTAATTTAAAATTAAAATCTGTGATTTTTCTCTCTCTCTCTCTCTCTCTCTCTTGATTTCATTCGAACCAGGTTTGTATCTCTCACACTCGATGTTCTGGTTTTCTGTCCATATTTCATTCACTCGGCCGGGGTTTTTGTTTCATTTTCGTTGTTTTATTTACTGTATTTTGTTGTATTCACTTTTCTTTTAGTATGTTTGCCATTTTTGGTTGTGGTATGAATTTCGTTGAAATTGGCTATGATGTGGCGTGAATCAATGGATAAATATGCTAAATACCGGCAAATAATCTCTTCATGTTTGGTTTCAGTCATTCGCTTTTGCTTTTGCTCTCATTCTATCTCTTTCCGTGTATGGGCATTGGCCGTACCACTGACAGACATAAAGTGCGGCACATTTTAAAACATTTTTGGTATAATATTAAAATAATTACACAATTCAAGAGCGAAGTAAACAATTAATTAAGCGAAAATTACCATTGTTTCTTCCAATTTTGGGCTGACCAACTCAACAATGCAACATACAATGTGAACGGACAACCGAACCGACAAAACTGTCCAAGCGACCAAAATTGATGTGGAAGCAACAACGCACACACACACACACAACAACAACAATTTGTTGGGCTCGTATCGCTCGAGATGATCTTTAAATGTATGATGAATGCCATCGAAATTAATGAAAAAGAAGATTAAACGCGTTGACTGATTGTGTTTCAACTGTCCGTTGTCAACATGCATAATGTAATGTGAGTGTGCGAGAGGGAGAGAGATGGAATATGTGTGTGTGTGCGCGCAAATATTCATTGAGGCACCATACTGAATGACTGATTGCATCAACGACAGCCAAATCAAATGAACGAATTTTTAAGCTGATTTATCACTTACGTATCAAAACACTCATTCAGTCACTCGCTCATTCACGCTCACAGACTATGAGAGCGAGACAGTACAAAAAGTAATTTGCTCAGTCGCACTTTTTGCTCATTTTATTGTCTTTTCCCTTGTTTTTCTTTGAGGCAGCAGCAGCGGCAACAGTGGCGACGGCAGCGGACAGATTCACTTTAAGACAAGTCCATTTAAGAACACAAAAGAAACACTTAAAGCTGATTTAAAGTCTTTCAGACTGCTGCTATTACAACTACTGCTCCTCTGTTGATGCTGTTATTGCTGTCGCTGTTGTTGTCGTTCTCTCTCGCTCGCTTATTTTGTTGTTGTTGTTGCACGAAATCAACCAATGAATTTTATCCGGATCGCGAGCAAGCAGGCAAAACTTTTATTCAACAATTGTGTGGTGCGTATTTTTTTCCGTTCATCTTCTTCTTCTTCTTCTTCTTCTTCTTCTTCTTCTTCTACTCAATTTACAGTGTTTCAAAAATCGTTGCAAACCGTTTTTATTCCACGAAGTAGTTTGCTATTAATTATCGTACAAGTGCGGAAGTGTTTTATTTTTGGAGCGTTTTTATTTGCAGATGTGCGCTCGAACACACCCGTGCGCACACACACTCTCACCATTTGAGCCTTCATTAATTCTACTAAACTTGCAATAAAGCGGCAACCAAATCAAATAAAAATCCACAAAACAAAACGAACTTCGCTTAAGTTAAACTCGTCTTCTGTGCATGTGAATGTCATGTATGCAGCAAATAAGCGAAAAAAAAACGCTTCCTCGAATTTCGAACGGAACAAGCCACAACGAAACAAAAACATCACAAGTCAGTTTTAAAACTATAACAAAACAGGACGAAATATGTGCAAAATGTATTGGAAAAGATAACAAATGTGCGCAACAGGATAGCGAAAGAAGATCTTTCGTACTTTCATCGTCGTTCGTTCATTCGCATTCATTCTCACTCATTCTCTTCGAGGCCAGCAACTATCATTGGGTGAATGTGTTGCCACAATTCCAACTGGGCCAAAGTTCAGTCTTTTTCCATGCTGCACTTTCTCACTGTGCACTCCATTTCCCTTTTTTCTCAGGCTGTGTGGTACTTCAACACACTTTTCAAACTAAAAAGCTAGTAGAATGGCGAGCAAATGCTCTCTATCTTCTGGTGTGTACTTTTTTCTTACTCACTCTCTTTCTCTATTGCGCTTTTCCTCTCCTTCTCTGTCTGCATTTGACTTTAAAACACTAAATACTCGCAGAGATTTTCTGCAATGATTTTATCATCGCGGGCGAGAGTGACTGAACAAGAATGAGCTGAAACTCGCGAGCCATGCACCACTTCATTGCGAATGGATATTGCTTTCAATTTGCCATCTTTAATTTACTTCGTGAACTTTTGTATTTGCCACGATGCTGTTTGATTACATTATATTCGGTTCAGCACATTTTGGTGGTGTAAAAATGACCGCAAAAAGTTCTGCACTGTTGCACTGCATTGGTGTTTCGTTGAGCGTTTGGGTTTATTGTTTCAATGAAACATTGCAATTTACGTGTGCGTGTGTGTGTGTACTTTTTGTCGTTTCCGACATTCCAATTTATCGCGATGGAGCAACGTTGTGAATTTTCAAGCTTTTAGCTGCGCACCTTTTTCATTTGGAAACCGTTCGATTGCATTACGTAGATCATGCATCAAAAATCCAAAGTGAAAAGTATAAAGTTAACATGTGACAAAGCGCATACGGCGAATTTTTAATTGAAATCTCAGTTGAGTTCAACAAAAACAAAACTGGGTGATTGTCGAATAAAACGCTTCCATGCAAGCAATCATCAGATTATAGAGTAGCAAATGAAAAACGAATGGAGTTTGAAATTAAAAAAAAAAAACAGGGAGTCGAGAAACTGGAGCAAAGCAGTTGGTGTTTCGTTGGTTGTGCGATAGGAAGCAATAACCGTCCGCATGCAACCGATTTACAGAATTTTAATTCACAATCATGCTAAAAATGAAGCTCACACACACACACACTTTCTGTGCTGCAGCCTGCAGTTTCTAATGTAATTCCGAGTGGCGATAGCACTGAAAACTCAATCAACCTCGTACGGGCAAACATAAACGAGAGTTACATGAACAAAGGGGGCGTGTTAGAGAATTGCGCTACACTTTTTATTTCGACGGTTTTTTTTTAAAAACATTAATTTTGCACGAACTCTTAAGCTCAAATCTACCGTCTTGATGATGGAAAAGCAGCAGAAAAACGCGCGTTTCACTAAACTAAAGGTACAACAACTTTCTTCGCTCTATGGTGATATAGCATTTCCAAACTAATATATCTTTTAATATGGTGGTACACGGGCTCGCTTCTGATAAAAATACGAAATGAAAAGAAGAAATGAAAAAAAAAAAATCAAATCAAAAAGCTTTGCTTGCACAGCAGAATCCTGTTCTTATCGTGTCGCAGCGCATTTGTCATTTGAAGCGTTAAATGAAAGAAAATGTGATTTGAGATCGATTCCGTTTGAACAATCGTTTGATACAACCGGTTCATCTCTTTGCGACGCTTAAAAGTAACAACATTTTGCAATAACCAGAACTCAATCGGAATGCACTGTGTGCAAAACGAACAGATGAAGTGAAAAAAAAAACGAAGAACCAAAACGAGGAGAGGAAAAACACATACAATCAGGCAGCCACCAATTGAAAAACTACCAGCACCGAAAATTTATCCAGATTCATTGCTAAAATAAATGGTTCACTAATTTTTCAGAGTTGTCATTTGTGCAGAGAATTGATAATATTCCGTTTTTCAAATCGAAAGCGAATTCGCAAACGATTTTCGAGAATTTGCGGAATGTCGAGCTGTTGAGCGTCTCATTGGTAATGTGTGCGTGTAGATTTTGCTGCTATTTGTGTTGAACGGATACACCATTTCAAAGTTATGAAATCGCATTGAACCGACTTGCTGTGATTCAAACGACGATATTTTCAGTTGTTTTTTGTGTGCACACAAAACAATTCTGGATTGGAGTTTTATGCGCGGCACAAAAACCGCTGCCGTGGCAGGCAGGCAGGCAGGCTCCATTGCATGTTCAATCGATTTGTCATCGAATTGCTCGAACTTCCGTTCAATTGCCAATGAAGGCTTCTCTCTCCCTCCTTCCCTCTCCCTGTCTCACTTTCATATTCTCACTAAAAATTGCAGCCATTTCATAAAGCTTCATCGGATTTGCCGCACATCGAATGCAATTTCATTCGGTTTGATCACTTTCTCTGCACTTCATTTTGTGCACTTAAGAAGTTACTTGAGCGCGCAGCACACCATTCAATCTATAAACTATACTTATTTAGCAATTCCTTTGAATTATTTTGAGTTTCATTCCATTAAAATACACGCCATTACCATTAAAACTGCGCGTTATTCCAATTATTTTTAATTTTATTGCTGTTTCTTTGGAACGAATATGTATATTCATAAAACGCAGCTTGTCTTGTCTGTTCAACTCGAACTTACTCCGCTTATTATTATGACATTGCTTTTCAATATCAAACTTTATTTGGTCGTCAACACGTGTTTGGCTCGATAAAGTGACGCAGCTGCAGCCAAAACTACTTACACACACACACATAGCGAGAAAAGTAGCCAGGGAACGAGAGACGAGTGTAATAAAACTGATTAATTTCGCTTAAAATCCGTAAATTAATTTCATACAAAAATGTGTGTATCATTATCACGATTTTCATACAGATAATCAACGAATTGTTCAATGAATGTTCAATGAAATGTTTGAGCTTCGTGAAATGACGGTTGAATTTTATTGGAATTCAACAATACACACGAATTGTCGCTTCAACGTCAATCGTATTTCTATGGACATATTATATATTAATCGACTTAACCAATCTGGACGTTTAATATACTGTACAAAGATGAAATTCAACTTATATTTGCCAAAGGCAAGCACATTTCTCTTCAAAAGCATTCTCAATCCCATTCTTATGTAAAAAGCATCATGTGGTTTCGAAAACGGTTGCTGAGTGAGCCACTGCTGTGGGGCATGTTAGTGAACTGTCATTTTTGTCGCCCTTTACTTTTTGCTAACGACAATCTGTTAAAAGGATCCAATTATTATTGGTCACGAAAATAATGATGTTCAAACCGAAACTGTGTGTCTCGATGACGATGCAATATCGGTATTTTATGCTGAACAACGTCATTCAAACTGGTCCAAATGAAAAACTGTAACATTTAATATAAAACTAAATCATCCACTATAACAAACACAATCCCATAATTTCGTAAATGTTCACCATTTTATCGAAAGTTATTATGTTTATCTGTAGCGATGCAACGAAAATATTGTTTTTGAAATTGTGGACATTTTTTTCTACCAGGGAGTGTATGTGATGTTAAGCACAACACAAATTCAAAGAAAATACAATTAATTTGGGCGAAAGCGTAAGTTCAGTCTGGATAAAATCAATTGAAGTCATTTTGGTCAAAGGAACGCCAGCATTCAAAGAACTGTACAAACGACAACTGTACAAACGAGTTTCGAAAACGCACACAAACGTTCAAAATTGCTTCGATTGATTATTTGAAATAAGTCTCCTTAACGTACTTTGACCTTTGTCGGGCTTGGACTCATTTCTGTTCAGCTAACAGAGAAGAGTTTCTGTTTCGAAATCAAAAAGAGAATATTTCCGAGAAAATGCATTGCAATCGAAAATTAATTCTTTTCATTCGACATAAATACGTCGAGTAAGAGAATTAAAAACGGGGACATTTTTACTTTGATCATTTAATTCATTACAACGCGTAGGAAAAAATAATTATAAATTTGTTCAACAAACAACATGTTAAATCATTTGTAGATAAATTAGAGCAGAAGGTATCAAGAATGGAAAATGGATTGAAAATGACACGGCATAAACATATTTTAGATCGTAACGATGAACTGTTGAAATCTGTTAAAGATATCGAAATGAATCAATGCAAATGTTCCAATTCCATGTGGTAGCTTCCACCATGACTGGGAAACTCAAGAAAGTGGATAAAAAAATAATGGTACGGGTGCGTCGATAACATCAAGAAATCCCATGGACATTTATCCAATTTCATTCACCTGCACATCCAATCGGAAAATGTCTCCAACGATTTCCATAACATTTTTAAATGTTTTTTTCCCCCGTCAAACTATAGAGCGCTCACTTTGATAGCTCAATCATTTTTATGCATCAATAAAATTTTAATAAATATCTGACATTAATATTAAATTATCATACATATTTGTTCATTCGTTAAAAATAACAAAATATCAAAAACATTGAAAACGATACAGCTGATTTATTATTGTTCAATATTCACAATTATAGCGGCTTTTCTGATCATCAAATAAGATTGATTGTATCATTTAATTCAATAAGGGAAAAAAATTTCACGATTTTAAGTCTCGTCAACTCATTTGTCTTATGTAAATCTTCGAATAGAACCGGGACTATTTTTTAATTTAAAAATTCCACGATTTTAATTCTCAACTTTGTTCCGTTTATTTCAAAGAAAAATCATTTCAACCAAATGAATATCGAATATCTGTTTTTTTTTTGTTTGTTTGTTTGACAAATGATCCACTAATGTACCAACTGTGGTCCGCTTTCAATAAGCCATGCGATTACTGCGCAATATGCGGCACAACAAAAATTCATTGAATATAAAAATACTCCGAACACGAATCTCAATTTGCCTCATGAATGGAATGGTATCGTTGTTCGTGATAAGCGTGTTGGATTTCATATTGGATCGATTTCATGAGAATCACTGATTAGATCGAGATTTAGTGTTGAAAAGCACCATATTTAAAAAATCATGATGTTGCTGATTTTCGATTAACATAAACATCGTTTGGTAATCGATTAAAAACATTGATTTATTTTACTCGAAAAGAAAAAAAAAAACAAAACCAATATTGATAAATTAATTTCGATGTTAAAATTCCGATGAAACACGATTAGCTAGCGCCAAATTTGAATAGAACAATGAAATTCATTTAGCACTAACGAGCCTCGCCTCTTACCATTAAACATTTCGATTATAAGTGAACAGTTAGTGAATGATATTACGCGTTAAATCTAGCAGATGATGCGTACGATATTTTTGTTTTATTTTTTTCGTTGATGTTTATCCAAAAATAGCACTCAGGCCATCGCTTGGAAGTGTTCATGTGGCGAATATTAATAATGATGTGGCCGAAAGATCCATTTGAATTTGTCGAGAGAATTTTAAGCGATTTCATGGTTCGTCAGTAGAAATTGATTGCGATTTCGCAGATGCTACAGTTTGTTGGGTGGAGAAAAAACGAGTTATGCATAAGTATTGGCTCTAGTTTTGTTGTTTGTTTTTGTTTTCCTCCAAAAATGATGAAGAACGATATTCTTCACCGTATCTGTACAGTGTTCATTGGCACATTGAGCATTATTGTTGGTGGTTTTATACCAGAGCACATCCACACACACACAACCACAAACACACAATGTTCGGTCGCCAGTGTAAAGAGTTTGACAAATGGACGGTTTTTAATAGGCGTACCAAACTGAAGTGTACAATGAATGAATAAGTGTCACCCATTAAAGCGCTCACATACACACACACACACATCAATAAGCCATTCCATCATCGTCAACTGTCATTCTCTCACTTTTATCATCGATTACTTCATTTCATGCCATC
Organism: Aphidoletes aphidimyza; assembly: GCA_030463065.1. NCBI lineage: Eukaryota > Metazoa > Arthropoda > Insecta > Diptera > Cecidomyiidae > Aphidoletes > Aphidoletes aphidimyza. The sequence continues at coordinate 11,067,825 of CM059997.1, read as the reverse complement.
AATAGAAAAATCAACAAAAGGTAAACGACTGCAAATACAAATAATAACATATCCATCAACACTGCACTACCATGAATGCAACTTCGGCTACGGTTGCGAATGCAACTACAGTCTGTTCAAATGCCTGTGTGCACACAACACACGAAAAATTGATAGCGACGGATTTTCGATGGCTTTTCGATCACTTCGAGTACAATGCACGAGGTGCAATTGTACATGCGACGTGACATTGTGTGTTATTGTGAATTCAGAGCATACGATCCAATAAATCCATTTGCTTGCATTTTTTTTAATGCGATAAAATTATCTGGACAAATCCAATTCGAACATTTCGTTGATAGTCCACACTAAATCTTTGGATTGAAACAGTATAATGGATTCCAATATTCCATTTAGATTTATCAGATAAATTTATTGGATCTTAAGTCGTGTGTGGAATATGGCTGAATTTCCTTCAATTTTGATGTATTGGCGCACTGTATTCTATGTCGCAATCGCAGAAATGATCTCCAGCGAGCCATTTCAAAGTAAAAAATCTATTCTTTCCAATCAACACACATACATATACCCAAGGGCAACTTCAGCAATTGCCGTTCATTGTATGAGTGGTTGAATGCGTTTACAAATGGCAAAATAAATCGCGCATGATTCATTTTATGAGCTGACGAATGTTCAATTCCTGTGCGCATGCACATTTGCTCACATTGACTCTTATGACAAGCTGTTAAAGGTAGCATTGCGTCCAAGACATGCCTGTGAGATATATAAAACGTAAACTGTTTTCATCAAACAAGTTGGCTGTTGGCTGTTGCAGCTCGTGTACTGCAACTGGTTTCGTGTGCTGAAAACACACATCAAATTGACTGATCGCAAAACAAAAACATCTTTCACTTGGCCAAAATCTCACAGGTAAATTGAATAATTGTCGTTTTATTTAAACATTTTGTCTGCCTTGGACTTGAAATTTTAAGCCTTTATTTCAAAGAAACAGAATGGGCAAGTATGGTGCCAAGTGACCAATAGCCACCGAAAGAACTTAATATCACTGAACACAATTCCGAGAGCATCAGTTCAAGAAGCAGAACAAAAAAAAAATTAAACAACAGCAAACTGAAAAGAAATTACCAAAATCAGCGAAGGATTTTTTTTTCTGGTACTTATTCTGGTTTTACTCGCAAAACGTTCAAGACCCGACGTTTTTTTTTCGAAGTGTGTGTTTTTTGTGTGGCCATTTTCGTTCAAAATGCTATGATTTGCGTCACAAAAACATGCTCAAAGAAAACATTAGCTTGGCGTTGAACAAGCATTACATTTTTTGGAAAATTATGCTTTCAGTCTGAAAATTTTCTTTGGTCTGTAATTATTTTAAATACTCGATCACAATTTAAAATTGCAGTGTGTATTGAGTGAGGCATGAGTCGAAGAAATTGTATACAGAGAGAGAGAGAAAGAACACTCACACACACACACACAGAAAGCCATCTGATACGTAGGCTGGCGTCTGTCAGAGCAAAGATTCACAGAAAAACTCAACCGCATATTCAATTTAAACACGTTGATCCCATGTCTTTCACAATTGTTTGTCGCTCTCTTTCTTCCATTGAATGGATTCATTTTTAAAGTTTTACATTGGTCACTGTTTATGAACACTCGAATCGACTTCAACACAAATTTCATATAGAATGTTACAATGTGTCATTTGCATTTTGTCGAATAAATGTTCTTTTTGGCGGAAAAAGTAAATGAGTTTGAGATTTCTTTCCGTGAATAATTTCTTGCTTTGGCGAGATGAAGAGAGCAAGAGCAAGAAAATGCGGAAAGTCAACATGAAATGAGCAAAAACCCACCAGAAATTAAAATGAAATAAACTGGCAGGCGGCAACAATCTAAACACAAAGAGATTAAATGAAATTTTTGCAATGCTGTCAAAGTCAAAACTTCGAAAAAAAAAAAAAAAACAAAAAAAACAAAAAACCATATAAAAATTATCATAATGAAGACGTGCATGTTAGTCAAAGGAGGAAACACAGCGGCGAAACATGCCAAACAACCAAAATGAAATCAACGTTGCGTTTGTGCTCACGCTTCGGCTCACCGCTCACCAATTCTTTTGTGCGTTTGTAACTTTTGTGTGTTTACGCGCGATACTTTGGCATGCCATTAAGCCTGCCATGTCTTAAGCATTGTCCATTTAACCATTCAGCACGTCACATCTTCGAATAAATCTTTTGATTTTGTTTGTCTCTTTGGAATTGTATGTAACACAGACGAAGACGAAAAAGAATATCAAATACGCGGCTCATATACACAATGCAAGCGGCATGATTCAACAAATGTTTCACACGGTTTAACCATTTGAGCTGTGTACATTTTCATTTTACATGGATGACGAACACCATTGAATTCGGTTACTGTAACAATATTAATTATTGCGATTATTTTTTTTCTTCTTCTTTCTCGTCGTGTATATGATGAACGCAATTAGTGAAGAGATTAAAAGAATCATCGCAAATGGCATGCGACACATGAACGCTAAAAGGTAAACACAGTCAACACAGCCACTCTCTATAGTATACTAGTGTGGCAGGGTCTATAGCTATAGGTGTGGTGTCGAGTGCGGTCGGATGTTTGTGCTTATAAATATTGTAGCGCATTTCACGTAGTCGCCTCTCAATGCAAACGAACTGTTTAAAAATATATGTTTGTGTCTGTGTGTGTGTGTGTGTATTCAGCCACAACTAGAACTTGTATTCAGAATTTGTTTTTATTCTCTTTTGTTGCTCGGGCAGTAGATAGCTGTTTCGACATCTAGCTACGTTTTTCTGTTGATTCCGTTTCAAAGCATTTCGTTCTTTTTTTTCTGCTTCGTCGTTTTTTCATCGTTGGTTATTCATACCTTTTGCTTGCCTCACGTTCTTTGTGCTGAGTAACTCTTTTAATTTTATTTTCACTCTCATCTCTCTCTCTTTTTCTTTCTCTTTTTCTTTCTCTATCTCTTTTCATCGTCGCTTTTTTTCACTCAACTTCAAATGTTTACTCTTTTTTTTTTGGTTTAATTTCGTCGTTTCATCGCATTCTTTTCGTCTCTCGACGGATTTCTTCTCTCATTCAATTTTTTTTTCATTTGCCATTTTTTAATTCTCTTTCCAGTTGGCTGCTGGTTTTTTGGTTAGGTTCATTTTAATTAATTCGTAATTGTTTTGGATGTGGCGCTAGGCAGTAGATTGTTGGGAGTTGTCGAGTGGCTTCTCCGAATGAGTTTTTGGTAATATTCGCGCTACTTAACTCACATTATTTCCATTTATAATATATACGCTTAATCGTTTCTATTAAAATTTATTTAATAAATTGGCTAGGCTTGGCATGGCCTGGCTCTGGCCATGATCTGGTCAAACCCATGTGTCAGCGACTCTCATTCCCTGCGCGTCAACCATATTCCAAATTGCATTTAACGAGACAGACAGCTAAAAATCACGAAATTTCCTGGTTAATTTTAACGGTCCACCACGCTATTTAAGCCACGCTTGACTGTTAATGAAATTTGAAACATGCATTTCAATTGGCGTCAACATTTAGTGTTGTGTGCGTGTGTGCTGTATATCACATCTTACTCAAAAAATTTCTCTCGATATTTATGCTTTAATGCATCTCTGCACAACACGAGATGAGTGGAGAGAAAAAGTAAAAAAAACACCAACACACAAACACAAAACTGTGTGCTTATTCACAGTCATAAAATAAACAAATTCAAAATGGACCAGAGCCCGTAGCATGTAGATTCGATGCCGTCAGAATAGCTAGAGCCAATTATTTGAATACACATAGATAGAGATAAACATGGTCACTTGTTCATATTCCATTGCATATGATAATTACTCACTATTTTCATACTCAAAATGCGGCTCTTAATGACAGACCATGCAACGTTAAGTGATGTGGAATTGATGGAGTGTATTGACTTTGACATTTACACAGTGTGAATAAAAGGCATGTTCAAACAATCATCTGAGCCTAATTCATTCGTGTGTGTATGTGTGTGTGTGTTGCTATAAGCGCTAGCGTTCACAGGCAATGGTATTTTTTGGGTGCATTTTATGGTTTGCATCACAGTTACCTTGGTAAATCAAAAGCACCCTTAGACTTTATTATTCAGTGTAAATGCCTTATCTTGTGCAAAAGTATCCATAAGAAAAGGCTAAAATTCGTAGGAAATTTCACTTTTCTTTTTTCCCCCCATGTTATTCAAAAGAAACGCCATTTGAAACAGATTCTGTGGCAATTAAACGAATTCTTTTTGAAATAATTATTAAAAGGAAACGAAATTATGTTGGCATTTAATTAAGGCTGAAAATCGGTGAAGTGAGTTCGATTGCGATTGCAAATTAATTCTTGTGTGAATTGTTTCACATTGAATAGACCACCGCCGGCATTTTTTTTTTTGCTCTCCGCATCACGGTGGAAAATTGTGTAATCGTATTACGTAGTTGACCTATTTTGTAATTGCATCGAGAATCAGAACCATTCTCGTTGCGATAGAAAAATGCAGCCTTTTTCGAGCTATCATCTTCACCTGAATATTAAGAGCTGTTCGTTTCTCATTCACTGCACAAATTATGTCTCTGGCTGTTTCACATAAACATCGACGATGCAAGTGAAAAGTATTCGAATCGAAACAATAAAATGAACAGCTATGGATGGTGTTGCAGGTACTCATAACTCATAAAGGTATTGCCTTTAACACCTTTGCATATGCGGTCTCGTATGTTTACACAGGACTTGATTTTGTATTTTACACTCATAATATGTAAGACGACAAATTATCCTATGGGTAATTTATTGCATGCAAAATATTGTGTGATATTAACAATCGTGATAAGTGTCACTTTGGTATGGAAATCATGCAAAATTATTGTGATTGATTCATATGAGAATAATGAGGCCTTAGCTCGCAGCTTTTTTCCCCTGTCGCACCTTTAATAAGCCCAATTGGTTTGAAATTTAAAAAACAAAAAAACCAATGTCCAAAAATGCCGTGTTCCACATGCAATACCAATTAAATGGCTGCTTGCATCGCACACAATTCGTATATTTTCTTCCTCAAAAACTGCATTTTTATCGTTATTTCGATGTAAATAGCAACTCATTGCAGAGAAAGGCGAAAAAAAAGCATGAAATAAATTGTTAAGTGTGTTAATCGTTGGATTCCGTGCTAGTCAATTCTGAATGGCAGTAATGTCCAGTTGAAAATTTCAATTTGTTATGTTCAGACTCTTGAGCAAAATTAAGTAGCATTGAGACGCATTTGTAATACGAAAATTTAATTTGTACAGTTTTTTTTTCTTCTTTAATGTTATTCTCGAGATGATTCCAGGCACAGTTCTGTTGCTCAAGTACGAGTATCGTTAAAAATGTTGCAATGAATAATCCCAATTCGAACATAGAGAGCATGAAAATGTATACAAAATGGGCACGATTACAATTTTCTCAGTGGTTTTTCTCGGGAGGTGTTATAGTCTTGAAAATGCTTTAAAATTAAATGGAATGTGATAAAATTATGAGCGAATGAGAGTAATGTGATGTTTCTATGTTTATTGAAGTACTGTAAGCGTTCTGCTTGTAAAGACATGCATCCCAAAAATGGTGCATCAACACCAGCTGAGTAATCCCAATTTGGTTTGCTTTTCGCTCATTTTATCCGATTAGTATATTAAAGATTTATTATTAAGACATTCTAGTCGTGAAATCCATTTTAAATGGCTTTTGCTCTCTCGAAATTTGGTTCAACTGGCATTTGTGGCTATAGAAAAACCAAACTTACCACACTCCAATAAATTAAGAATTAATCTATATTTTAAAATGCCGTGTGTAAATTGAGTGTTATATTATTATATAAGCGAAATGTGAACCCAATTTCGTATTTTGTGCGCCATATTCAATTCGAACGATCTTTCGAAACTAGCGAGGATTTTGCCACTACAATTATTTTGCCAAATGTACCTTACAAAAAATATATTTAAAAAATAAAAATCCAAGATTCATTCGAAAATCGTCTGCAAAATTCGTGAGAAAGAACGATTCGTGGCAATTCCTGACTCAAAATCGTGAGCTCTGTTGATTGTTTCGCTTCCTTTGCTTTTGTTTCATTTTAAATGCATTTGTCAAATTAAAATGAGTCGATACGAAGTGCGTTCATTTCAGGAGCTCTTAATCAACCAACTTGAAGTGAGTTCAGTGCACAGTGTGCCGTGCACATTGAAACACTATAGTGTTCATACATATATGCATTAATGCTGTATGTGTGATGGGTGCACTGTGCATTGTGCAGTACATTCAGTGTAAATGCACTCTCTATATTCATCCACCTCATAACGTACAAATATTACTTTGTGTGGACAGATTTAGTCACGAAAAGCAACGCGATGAGAATAAACTCGAGATTCGTTTGCAATTCCGGTGTGTGTGTGTGTCGGAAAACAAAATATCCAATCGAAAGCATTTTTTATGAGAAGTCCTTGCCATTGCAAGTACACGGGCAAATAAAATCGAATCATACACCAACAAAATACACAAACACACAAAATAAAGAAGAGAACAAAAATTGAGAGTTTGTGAGACATGAATTGTTGTTTATTCTCATTTCTTATTCGTTTTCCGTTCCGTTGAAACTGAAAAAAAAAACACCAGCACCAACTATTTCAGAATGCACATAACTTCGGAATTGACGTGCACAAACACACAGCCAACAAACTAATTAGTATTCAAATGCAGTTGAATTTTGTGTGAATAGTTTTCTGTGCAGCATTTAAATAGCCATTTAAAACATGGCATTCGATGTCATGTGAGAAATGCCCGAATACACATGTGTGAGCGAGCAGGCGTGCGCGCGCGCTCAAGCGCGTGCATTATTTTTGCTTGAGAAACCACAGTTCTATCGAGTTAAATTCAAATTGTACGAATACAGAGAGACACACAGAGAGAGAGAGAATGTGTACAATTCGTAATCTCAAAATACGAATTCGAATTGAAAATACTGAAATCGCATGCACGTGTGTGCGTGTGCCATTGTCCTGTTTGTCATTTTCGGTATATCGTTGCCAATGGACCGGCGAGGCCAAAGTTTCGTTGTTATTCAATTAAAACGTGATATACTGATACACGTATGTGTATATGTTCGATACACGAATTCAAAATAATGTTGTCACCAAATCAAATCGGGAGGTGTTAAAATGCGGCAATATGACAATATGTCAATATGACATTCGATTCAATTGCTTCGAAAATGATGAAAACGTGGTAAATGCTCATGTTCGTCCATTCAATGCCACAAAATCTGACTTAAACAAAGTTTTAGCGCAAATTAACCCGCATTTTGCTGTTGGCATTTTGTATTTATTGCAAATGTGCACACAATTTTTGATACGATTGAATAATGTGTGTGTGTGTGTGTGTGACTGTGTATTTTACATTTTGCTTATAGTGCAACGCTTATTTCCAACCCGTTCAAATGAAAACTTCCGACTATGCAACTCTCTGAAATCCGTTGAACAATCTTTCATTCGGTTTTCACATGTTGAAAAGTTAACTACTGTGATATGGATGAGTCAGATTTAATTTTGCCGAATTAAGTTTGCTAGAGCATACACGGTGGTATGTATGCGAGGAGAGAGTGTTGTGAGTGAAACAATTTTACCGCCTCACAGCTCTTGGTACATTTGAAACCACTCATTCACACTGGTACTCAGACTCAGCGGCAAATAGCTAGAGGATGGCAGTCATTGCATCAAAAATTAATATCAAGATAACTATCAACGGTGGTTTCCCGAAACATCGGCTCATCCATTTCAAATGCACTGATCCAATTGTATTTCCGTTCAATCGGCCGTGGAATCTCTACACTGTTGTTATATACTTTATTTTAAACACTTTGTCTTAACCGCAGACATTTCACCCATTTCACCATTGGCTAGTGTTTCTGTGTGAAACCGAAAATTGTCAATATACACTCGAAACAATCTGGGACCATCGGGATGGAAAGACATCAACGATTGCATTGAAAAATAGATGCCATGTTTACATTGACTTTTTCGAGATGCGAATCACATATTTTGATAAATCGACTGCATTGATCCAATCAAAAAAGATTTCGTTCGTTTGATTGTGACGCTTACACATGCCATGACTCACACATTCGCCTCATTAGAGCCATAGAAACGGTCTCATGTATATAGATTGTATAGATTGTAGGCTGATCCTTCGAAACCGTTGCACCACAACAATGCAAGTCTCTTTGCTTGACCACTGAGATGCTGCAATATTGACCGCAGTGTCTAGAGGGTGCAATGGTTGAGCATTTTCACGTTCACATGGTTCATTGTGTTTTTGTGTTTGTGTTTGTGTTTTAATACTCATTTTAGTTTTGGACACATCGTTCGGACTATGGATGGTAGACGTTTCGACAAGCGTACAAATCACGCACTTGGTTCATTGAAAATAATTGGCGTATGCTCAAAATGCTGTGCACACTCACTCAATCACGCACACACACTCACAGAGAGAGAGAGAAAGAGAGAGAGAGAGAGAGAGAGAGAGAGAGAGAGAGAGAGAGAGAGAGAGCGAGAGAGAGCGAGAGCGAGAGCGAGAGAGCAGGAAAACATTGCTTGGAAAGTGTGTTGTGATTATGATGGTACAACTAAATTCTCGGGCAGCATATCGTTCGATGTGATTTGCTTGACTGTAAATGTAAACACTCAATGTGATTTATTTGCACGCATTTGGATTTATTGAATCGATTTTTTGGGAGATGGTTCTTCGATGCCGATTTCTAAGCAAAATAAATGATTAGGGATGTGCATTTTCAGATACACAGAGCCTTAATGCATTCCGTATAGATCTCTTTACCACAGATTTCCGGATCTAAAAACCGAAACAAAAGTCTTAAAAGTACTTTAATGAGTTTGGTTATTGAGCCAAAGTTGTTTGGCCATATCTTTTCCTCAAAAATGTGCTATGAAAGAGATCTTTACACTTGAGTCTATATTGGCCGGTACAGTGTTCATCATGTGTCAAGGTATTGATTTTCACTTTGGTTCTGAACTTTGAAACCAAGCAACTACGAATGACTCATGGTGCTAGTTTACTCAGAATGAAAACGTTTGAAATTCTGATTTTTTTTTTGGGGGGGAAGGAAATAGTGATATCGTTAGTGCTATTCATACTAAAGTAACACATAATGCTCATCCCTAACAATGATGAGTCAGTTGTATTGGCGAAATGATGAATGTAACATGTGCACAATTCTTTGCTAGATATTTAATAAAATGTCCGACTTGGTGAATCTCCCCTTCGTTCACCGAAAAAAAAAGTGTAATTTCATTGAAAAACCGTATTAAGGACAGACATTTCAGAGATCTTGTTGTGAGGGTAAATTAAGAGACTGATGGCGGAACTCTGTCTGTGAGTGCGTGTATGTGTGTGTGTGTGCAGGAACGCCTGTTTCGACAATATTTAATGAAATATGATGACGCGCCTGAAACTCAAAATAGCGTCTATTCGATGTTTCAAAGTTACTTCCGCATAGAGATTGAGAAAGGCGCACACATAAATATCGAAGAGAGCCATTTTAATCATCGGACTTAGTGTCGACTTTTCAGGATTATCGTTACCACTTCGGTGAAACTTTTCTCTACCTATGGGAAACGATAAAATTGGCACAATAATGACGTTAACGAATAGCATCTCTCTAGGATGAGGCAACGAGAAAAACAAATACGTTCAAATTGAGAAGGAATGGAATGTTACCGTTTGATTATCGTTAAAACTACGAGACCAAATTTATAAATTGGAACAAAAATATCGGACTCAATGATGTATAATTCGTTTTTTTTGGCCAACACCAAACGAGAATGTACGTAACATATCCGAACTTTAATGAGGTAAAAATACGATTTTCCCCGCGGACCAAAAATGGCCCGTGCATCAACGACACACCGGAAATAATTCACAATATCTCTCTCTCTCTCTCTCTCGACCGGTGAATAATTCCTTGATATGTTTTTACCTGACTTTCCACTTTAAAATGGACGCGAACATTTAGCATTGATATCAAATTTATCATGAGCCAACGTCTATTTGAAAATCTGTCAGTACAAATGAATGTGATTAAGCTGGGGATTCGAGAGTTTGGTTTGTGTGTGTGTTTTTTTTTTCGGCTGTTGCTATTGCAGCTGCTGCTTCTGTTCCATTTTTGACACAGTTGAATTTCGCTTATCGGGATCGTTCTGAAAAACACGCGAATTTTCCGAACAAAAATTCTCTTTTCATGTACGCTTGGTGGCAATGAATGTAAATTGCTTTTACAATTTATTGTAATGGCTTTAATCTTTGGAGCACCTTTTGGGAGATTCACACACACTCTTGGGTGAGGTTCATTGTCGGTGCCGTTCTATAAATGGCATATAAAACAGTGAAATCCACTAATTTATTGTCAAAAAAATGAGAAAAGAATCGTACTATCCTAGTGTTTTAATGAAAAAAGCTGTCAAGATGACAACATTCCGCGCAGAAGCCCATATGGGCAGACGTCAAAATTAAGGCATACATTAAGGTTAAAATTTGGACGTCCACTCCGAAACTTCACCCGGAATTAAATAGCGGGCCGCTATTAGCGGCAATAAAATATGTGAACTTGCTCATGAGGTAAACGGGCAAACTCGCCGCCGGCATTCTGGTAATAACTTTACTAACATTTGACACGAAGTCGCGGCAATGCTGCGTGTCTGTATTGAATTGACACAATTTTGTTGTTATTGGTGATTTTGTGTAATGTGGCATTTTCTTTAGAATATTCACTCCTTCAGGGATTCATTTATAATGACGTATTTTTCAATGATATCAATTTCAACAGTTTTCTATCCAACAATTATCCCAATTAACCTAAATTATTAAATCAAAGTCAACGATAAAATATAAGTAGTTATTGAACAACAAGAAAAAAGTGGTATGGATACAACAAAACTTAGTCTCTAACCTAAAGTAAAAAAATCAACCAGATTGTAAATAATGGCCGAAAAATATGAGGAGCATTTAAATACAGGATGTGATGTTATTAATGGTACTAGTACCAAGAGGGTGGATTCAATGTTTATTACCATTCGTAAAAGTCTATAAAATGTTAAGGCCGGTGCTATCCCATTAGATGGGCAAACGATTTGACCATCTGTTTAATGCACTCGTGCAGAATGAATGATCAATTTTCGGAGTAAAATTTAAAATGAAAATATATATAACAAAACAAAAACAGAACCGTATATGAATATGGCTCATAAAATTCAATGCGAATTTATATCGACGAAAAAAAGAGCTATCACCCACTTTCTGGGCCAACAACCACAAAACATTAAAAAGACTTTGAGACCAATTTTATGAATTGGTATATGTGTTGAAGTATCAGCTCATTAAAATTGCTCAGGAGACACTTATGTAACAAAAATACACTCCGCGCGCGTACAACACACACACGCGAACACTTCGTCACCCAATCGTCCATTGTTCGAAGTGGATTGAAAAACTGGAAACAAAAGCTACAATCACCCGAACTGCTATATTCTGCAAAAGGATAAATACAGACAATAGCAGCAGCACTCGAGCGTGCACGAAAAAGCAATGGAAACGGAAAAAAAGAGCGGTATCAAAATTTAATGTCATTATCATAAAATTTAATTGTTCAATTAAGCCACCAGAATGGTTCAACTAAATGTTCGAGCTGTAAATCTGTTAACGGCGGTAAAATCGAAACGAGCTTCTCATTGTGAGCATTAATGATATGGTATATAACTGATATATGTGTGAGTGTGAATGTGAGTGTGTACGCTGTACGGTCTGTGGGTCAAGCTTTTGTTTTTGAAGAAGCTACACATTTTCGAAACAAAAGTCAAATCATAAAATACTAATAGCATCAACACACAGCACACATACACAGAGCAAACGGTTTCCATCTCATTGGACTTGGGAGATTGGTGCTGGAAATGAATGATTTTATCACACACCATCTTAAGCATGTACTCTCTCTCTCTCTCTCACTCACAGGCTTTTCACATGCAATAGTATCATATCGTTTACTGTTTACAAGCTGTGAATGCGCGTACAAGTCTACTCAGGGTGTTAGATACGGTGTTGTGGCATGTATGAACGAGGGTCTCTTTCTGGTGCGAATTATGAAAATGTTGACGATACAATATTTTTAATTTTTTGTTTTCGGCCGGACTGGCGGATGTTCGTATAAATTCATTCATTGGCTTTTTATCTGTAATTTGTTTATTTTTGGTCGCACTTCATATGTCGGACAGTTGTGTTTGGTGGTCCAGCCTTGTAATGTTTTGTGTGTATTTGCACCACGGAACCGTTTTTAAACGCCAAATGAGATCCAAATAAGCCGAAGCGATTAAAATGAATGTTGCAATGGATTCCATTATATGTATCCGGTGTGTAAATGTAAACTTAACCCAATCGCCTTAAATAGTTGCTAGTGATTTTCATTCCCATTCTCATTTGGCCATTATTTATTTCGCTCTCTTGTTAGGCAATAAATGGTTATGTTATAAATCTTATATTCAACTTGGTGTTGTTATTTTTGTTTTTTGTAGTTTCGGACAACGAGAACGGACGTTGGCCGATGATTTTTTTGTTTTTTGTTTTTGTTTTTTATATTTAATGGATTTATTTCTTATATTTATCCCGTGGCAACGAATGATACCAATAACAACAACAACCATTTTCAATAGAAAAATAAATTCTCATAATTTCATCATTCTCGCATCGAACCCATTAAACGCTCAATAAATGAAGCGATAAAATTCGAAAACAACTGAAACAGAGCTGCGTATTGCGAACGAGTGCGCACATGTGTACGGTGTGTGTGTGTGTTTGTGTGAGTGTAAGTGTATGTGAAATCCAATGAGTTTGAATTTTTTGAAGTTAGATCAATTGCAGTGCATAACGAGAACAATTATATTTAACGATTTTTCCTCATATTGAATGCTCAAAATACCAAAATACCAAATTAACAAATAAATGAAAAATCCGTCGATGAACGCAAGATTGAGTCATTGACTGATTGTCCGTGCTTCTTCTTCGGTTGTTTTTTTTAACTCGATCAATAAAATTTTGCTTTATGTTCATCAGAAAATTCTATTCATTACACATTTTGACCTTTAGGTCATAGAATGCTGTTCAATTTCAATCCAGCACTATGTTTTCGATTTGCGAATTGTTTACACATTCTACACATTTTAAACCCTCCAGAAAAAAAAAAACAAAACAATACACTGCATCAGTGGATAAAATAAAATACAAATAATAATTGGTATTTCCATTAATTTTTCAGTGTCATGGCAAACCATTGTAACAGTAGCAACCAGCGCAATGTGCTTCATGCAATTATTCATTGACATTATTCTAAATAATGGTTAAACATTCGATGACTTATTTTCATTTGACGGTGAGACCGAACACATATATACGCACACCCAAAATAAAAGAAAACCAACAACAACAACAAAAACATCGTGTGAAATAAATGGTTAAGCCATGAATATAAATTTCCGAAAAAAGAACACATGAGAATGGGTTGGTATGGAATTGGGGGAAAAAAAGGAGCAATACCTTGAATTGTTTGGCATTGTGTGCTTAGATTTTGGATTATTTTCAGTCGAGTTGAGCTATGTATCGCCATTTCGGTGAAAATGAATACACATAAATAAAATCGGGCGAAATGGCAAAAGTAATAGCATCGCATCGCAACGCCGCAATCCAAGCACACCACTCACACAGCCACCAGCCAGAAGAAACATCCGAAAAATGATGAAAAAATAAATAGCATTGTGTGGGAAGAAGCGCATCCAATACATACCTGTAACGAGAGAAAAAGAAGAAAAATTGAAAAAAAGGTGAGATAAATTTATTAAATTTGGCTCAAAGATTTGGTTTTATGGTGTTTTGTTTTGGATTATGCACACACTGGTTTGGGTGAGTGATACTTTTTCGTTCTCTCTCTCTCTCTCTCTCTATCTCTATTACGGCTTTTATTGAAGCACCTAGTCTCAACATCCAATTGTTGACTCTGGCATTCAATAATTGTTATCCGTAAATTGATTCTCAAACACCAAACACTCCAGCGATATCCAGCGAATAAAAACGGGCGGATTGAAATAAATGCAATACGGCGAAAAAACATGCCACAACTACCAATTCATTTATTTACTGTTCTTCCGGGAAAATCGCAAACAATAACAAATAAATATAAGAATATTTAATCGGCAACTAGAGAGAGAGAGAGAGAGGAAGTGTGAAGCGCGCGCGTGTTAGAAAGGGTAAAAAAGAGAAAATGAAAACGGTGAACTCTTGCTCACCGATAGGCAAAATGATCAACGAAAAATGTGCAGTTTGTTACCGAAGAGTACACACGCTGTGCAAACATCATACCACGAATCGCACAGCTGAAAGCACACACACACAAAAAGGTAAGAGATAATCCGATTTTAACCATATTTCATCGGGCGAATAACAATCATTTTTAGCTTCGAAATGAACAATATTTTTCGATTATCTGATTGCTGATGGTTTGTGCTTTCAGCGAAAATTGCACACACATACACACACACACACATAAACACCCATATATACTCACACTCAGGATAACAAAACAAAAAAGTTGCTAGACGATACACGGCTGTTTGAATTGAAACAAATGATAGAATAACGAAGTGATCACGGCTGGCGAAATGCAGTCTCTCGACCATGTGCAAATGATGTGCCATCATGTGCTGTGATTGTTAGCAAATATCGTATTGGTACAGTACCAACCAAATCGATGGGCCAATTTTTGGCTATTTGCCACTAACCAATACACCCACACCAACACACAGACTGTGTACCAACGGTGTAAAACCGTTGTTTACGCTGGCTAAGCGATTGAAAACTAAATATATTTTTTTTTGAGTGTGTGTGTTAAATCGGTTTTTGTTGGGCGCGGTGAGCGTGTTTATGTTCATCGAAAACTAGCCACTTTTTTGTTGTTGTTATTGAATTGATATCGTAAACAAGTAATTATGAATTGAACCAATTTAGTGTATTTATTGGGCTAGATTTTCATTCATCATCGTAATTTTTGTGTGTTGTGCAATTGTTGTGCACGAAACATGAGTCACATATTTCAATTTGAATCATTTGCTGTGCTCAACTGCTCATTCGCTCTCTGCATGTGTCAGCATGCTCTCGATTTGTTTTGGTTTTCTTTTTTTGTTTGGATTTTGGTATGAAATGTTTCGTCCATTGCTGCCGGAAAAACTACAACACCAATTAGTGTGTACGATTTTTCAAAATACCATATCGTCGTCGCATGTTAAAAGAATCGAAGGGAACGAAACAAAAACGAAAAATACACTATGACAGTGTTCGCAAAAACGATCAGGAAAATCCATTACTTGATGCCGTTCATACACGATGTAACGTATGGATGGCAGTCTTTTGTTTACGCTTCTGGCAATATGTGCGAAATATATGTATCTCAACAAGAATTGCCGTTGCACGCTTCTCATGCGATTTCCCTATCTTTATGACTAGAACACGCACTTTGATCCTATCATGTATACGGTGCCAATGCAATTTCGAATCCCATTGTGCGGGTGTGCGTGTACGAGCCTAAGTTTGTCTTCGTCTATTTGTGTGTGTGTGTGTGTGTGTGTGTGTGTGTGTGTGCGTGTATCAATTGATACACCACACGCTCAAACATCAATAGCAATAACAAGCAACAACAACAAGCCAACCCATGCCACACGGTGCTGCATAACCATTCCATAAATGTGCAATGCAATAGAAGCGCAAATTTACGTGCTCAATGAATATATATGCATGGATGAAACTCATAAAAGGGTCTCCCTGTCTGACGCTCGATTATGTTTGTTTTTATAGCTGCCAATCGCCAAATATTTCGAATATATGCAATTGTTCCACACACACACAAGTCATGCGACTCAGCAAAAAAAAAATGCTCGATGATATTGTACACGACGAATCAAGAGAATAATCTATCGCTTCATTTCCGCCAATACATGGAGCCAGCCGTACACATACACAAACAAACACACGCACGCACGCTTAAATTCCAAAATGGGCACTCTGGCTGGAAAAACACGGCAAACACTAGCGAGAATTTCACAGTATAAGCAAATTATTTCACATCTTTCATGGAGAATCTAGAGAGTGCGAATCTATTGTGAATGTTTGCCACTCTGTCAACTTGTGTCGAGTGAATGTAAAGAAGAAAGAGGAAGAGAAAAAGAGAGAGAGAGAGAGAGAGAGAGAGAGAGAAAGGGAAATGAAAAAGGGGGCAGATAAAATGCGAACGAAAATAGAATGAAGAGCATAAATTTTTCATGATATTTAGCCCTGTTTGTTTGCTTTTGTTCGATGCGATGCGATATGCAATCGTCATTGCGATTGTGTGTTACTACTTGCGGCACTTTTTATTTTCTTTTTTTTTCTCTCTCTCCCCCTCACACTTGGTCTAACGCAATTTGCATTGCAACAAAGCCCATGATCTCGAGAATATATCCATATGGAAGCTACACATGGTGAAGGATGAGGGTGTCGAACAATCTACGTGTTATAATGGTCGTGCATGTGAATGTTCACGAATATGGTATGGTGAATTCGATGCTCTGATTAACAAGGAATCCATAATAAAATGTGCCAATCGATAGGCATCGCTTACTATTTTTAAAACTTCAACGCTTTACAATTAAGTCCGATGGGACACGAACGCGCTCCTGGCAAATCGATACGATTTAAATTATATTATTAAACGGTATGTGTATGTACAATAATATATCGCTGTTTGCTGGGCAAAATATGATAAGGCCGTGACTATGGTTGATGCATTGAAATCACTAAGAATTTAAATGCGATTCCATCTTTTGATCCGTTCTCCGAATGCTCGGTAACGCAATTGGAATATGTATTGTATAACCTTTTCATGGGTGTATTTTTGATGAAGACATCACATTTTCATTTGACGTGTATGTGTGCGCACAATTTCCCGTATTTACTTGAATCATTCGCTGAATCGCTTATTCGTTGGATTTGTTAGCACTGTTTAAATTGTCTTAAGTGCATTCAGATGCTAAATCAAACACTCGAAATATGCACGGGCACATTGAATGAGTAGCAGCAGCAGTAGCAGCAGCAAATGATTGCAACGGTGGCGGTAACGGCAACAACAACACCATCGCCAGCACACCAGTCATGGCCCCGGAATTGACAATGTACTGTGAAAACAATGACACGACAAAACCCTCTTTTCATCGACCATTCCCATTCTGAGACACGCTAATGTACTGCGAATGAACAGCGAACATGCGAATGTGATAAAACAAAGACAACACACAAGCAACTTTTCACTCGCAACAACACTCGTTGCATGTCATGCGACAGCGACAGCGACAATGAAAGCGAAAGGTAGAAATTATAGCCAGCGAACCACACGACCGGCCATCTTGTGATATTACTCCGTTTATTCTGTATATTTCGTTTGTTGGCTGCAAGCAACTGCAACTGAGAACTGCACCAACAACAACAACAACGATCAACCGGCAACCGTTCTCAACGCTCTTTTTCCTGCTATTTGACGGCTATTGTGCATTCAAAACGCAAAATTTATGACATTCTGCACTCGCAACGTCAACACAGCCAAATGTCGTGTGTTGCAATAAAGAAAAATGCATTCACATTATTTGGTACGCATCTTGTGCTCAACGACATTTACTCGTTGTCTCCTTGTTTCATTCATCTATTCACAATTCACCGCATATCGTCGGTGCAAGAATAGTTTACAACCACTAAGAGAATAGTGTATCATTTCAATGTGATTACATTGAAAGCTTGAAGGATTTCTTCGCCTCTTTAAACAAAAAAAAAATCGTGTGAAATGCAATAATGGACACTGGACAAGCATCTCTCGAGCACTGCTTCAGAATTGTCTTGTTTACAATAGAGAGAAAGACAGAAAATAGAGATAAAGGAGAACGAAAAAACAATTTCAATTCAACGAGCTTAGCATTATATGAATGGTGTGGCAATCAAACTGCAGCCGAATCTTTGGATATGACTGTAGAATGAAGTCAACACTGAATGAAATTCTTCGGTGAAGATGGCATTTTTTTTATGTCCATTAGTGAATGTCAACATTTGCACTTACTCGACGCATTTTCAATGGGTATAACAGTTGTCGCTGCACTATTTTCCGAATTCCAATGTACATTTTGCCCTGACACAGCACCACCGACATTCGCTTGTTCTGTCTGTTTTCGAACTCTCTCTCTCTCTCTCTCTCTCTCTTTCTCTCTCTATCTCTCTCTCTCTCACACACACACACAATGTAGTGTCGTCGACAACAGAAAATGTCTCAATTCTGTGGATTTTAATCAGCTTGCAAAAATTTTCATGTTGAAAAATATGCCGATCAGGCCAATTGAATGAGCATTCTTTACATTCGGATGGATCAATCTACTCTAATCAATGTAGATGCGCATGCAAATACAATTAGAACGATGCAATTGAAACTTGAACTCAACCGAGCTAAACGGTTTTTCATTTTATGACCATTTCGATTATATGCGCACATTGGATGGCAAATTAATGATGATAAGGCTTGTGCACAATCCAACAACTCCGAAACCAATTCTATTCGGGAGAGATTCACATCGATAGTGTTGAGCCAACACCACCCATGGATCGATGAACGATGTAACCCATTGGATCTACATCACTCTTTTTTACCAGACGATTCATCGTAAACCAACCGGTTTTAATGATGAAGCTTCAATGTGTTTGGCTCTTACATATTTGTTTCTCTTATTCTTTTCTAAGCCAGAGAGCAAGAGGGAAAAAGAGAGAGAGAGAGAGAGAGAGAGAGCTGAAGACTTTAGCTTGACAAAGAATTTTTTGGTACGCACATCTCTTCAACTGGCAATTATTTTCAAGTTGCTTCATCTAATCTATGCTGTGCGAATTAGCCGTGTGTAACACGTTGTTTCGTCTGGAATTGAGAAACTCGATTACTTGATAGATTAATGCACCCTCAGCTCAAATTGTTCAGGTTAAAAAGCTCGTAATTCATTGAGTACGATGGTTTTTTTTCATAAGCACCGATGCTGTGTCCAGTTTTTTTCGTTGATTTCCGTGAACCGTGTGAAATCAAGGTGCGCTTTTTCCATCACATAAAATATAGACATAGACACATGTAATTATCTCATAATAAATACTGGATAAATGCAGTATTTGAAAGGGGAAAAAAATAATACAAATGCTTCATTTTTATCACCGACACTTTGAATCATGTTTCTATGCTACTCACTCTGTCCATTTTCAATCGCAGCTATGAAATCATTTTCAAGCCAATTTCATGGCATATCTTTTTTTTTCTTGTTCATTTTTTTGTTTCGTTCGACACATTTCGATTTACTGTCTAGATTTATTCACTTTGACAAGACAAAATAATACTTTTTATTTCCGTTTTTGCTTCTTGTTCCCGGTTTTTCCTGCATTTATATTATGTTTCAACATATATTTATGTTCATCGTAATCATTGCACTAAATCGCAACGAATTACATAAGCTATGGCCTTGGCTAGAAAAACCAAAATGAAATCATTAAAAAAATTGCATTTGAGCTGTGCTGCAGCAGTAAAAAAAAACTGCTGCTACTGTTGCTACTGCTGCTGATGCTTCTGTGAGCACCATTTCATGTACATGTTGGCCTCACATTTTCATCTCAGTGTGTCAATTTTATTGCTTTTTCCCTCACAAACAACTCATTTTATAATATTGACGAACCAGCCCTTTGAAAAGCACTAATAGTTGGAGCCAAAATTTGAGGATTTACTGAAGTGGATCTCGCATTGTTTTATTTAATTTTAGCATGGCGGTTACATATTTTTAGTGTGTATTTTGTTTTGATTGCTTTTGTTTTTCAATTTGAAATGAGTTCATTCCAGTAGGAACGAATGCCCATGGGGTTGGCTGTAGTTTATTGTGAAAATGTTGATTAAATTCTTGATTTCCAGCATGAAAATGGCAAAGGTGCAAAAGGGTTGTGTTGCACAAAATACCGAGAACCAGAACATGCTGTATGGTTTTGTACTGTTTATGTTATGAGCTATCCATCATCCAAAAATCCACATATTGATGTTGAAATGAACAGAGAATTATTTACATTTAATACATTACTAAAGCTACGTGATATTTTACTCTCGCTCGACAGTTTATTGTAAAATTGAAGGGTTCGAAATGCATGTAACATGAACAGTGTGCATTTTGTGTGCGAACAAGTGTGAAATCACCTTTTCTCCATGAAAATATACAATGGTTTGGTTTTTTTTTCTATTTAACATTCAGAATGGATCGTTAGGTTCAATTTAATTTGAAATTATAATCTTTAAAATCAAATAGCTATGAATGGAAGCATTCAGTTTGACGTTTCGAGCAAAAAAGCACTATTCGTTTGACAGTGAATATTTTAGCCAGTAGCGCAAAGTCCATAATTTGGGTCAGCAGCTCATTCAAATTAACCTGAAGCTGAATGATTTTTGTTTCTTTTATTCCTTGTATTTTCAACAGCTATATATGCTTAAATTGGAAGTATAAGCATTGAATCGAAAAAAGAGAGCATAGTTACAGAGGCCGAAGTAGAAGCATCAACATGTTTATGCTTTTATGATGCATGATTCCGAAAATCTGTACAGTTTTCGGTTCAGCTCATGTCCTGTAATCATTTCAAAAAATGACCTGGTTCTTAATCCAAACACCTTGTTCCCAGTGTTTCATATCTTTGTTTCCGTCACTATCTCAAGTCAAATTACATCGATATGCAATCTCGGTGTGTTTTTTTTTTAATAATAAAAATTCGCAATAATTAAGACGTCGATGATCGTTTTACTCATTGCTTTGCACACCATCTGTATGGGAGCTGTGATTGCGATTCGCAGTACGAAGTGTAATTATCATCCGTGTTGAAGTCATCCTGATTCGTTTTTGTCCTCTTTGCCTTTATGTTTTGCACTTTTAATTCATTCTCTTTCATTTCACCTTCATCATAATCATCGTTGTTTTGTATGTGTGTGTGTGTGAGTGCGAGAGCGAATCGCAGAATGTTTGCTGAAGAGTTATCATGTTTATGAGTGTGTAAAAATTGGTTAATTTTTTTTTCTTTCTTTCTTTCAATGGCTCGGTTTTCTTTCTTTGGGTCCCTTTTCCGTTTATTCCGTTCCATCATTCCAAAGATTAAGTCAAAAGATATACGAAGCTAGTAGCATTTAGCATTTAATCTCATCAATAAATTAAATATATATCTTTTTAATATCGACGAACATCAAATTGCGTTTACAGCCGCTTATGGTCCGGTTTATATTTTGTTGTTGTTGTTGTTGTTGTTGTTGTTGTTGTTCAGCTGGTAGCTGTTTATTCTCGCATTGCAGTGGCTACTGCGTGACCGTTTGCTTAAACTGACGAACATCGCCTCTTCAATGAATGATCACAAATGAACCAAATCGACTCGAGATCCATTTAGATTTTGTGCGCACTAGTTTTCAACTAAACAAAAATACCAAACGTAACCACATCACATGGCTTGAGCGTGTGTACATGTGCATAACCTTCAGAAATGGTTCGGTTTGTATGTATCCGGACCATTAACAAATGCCCATGCATGCCATCGACATTCAGTGTGCCTTGTAATCACTAAACGATGATTTCAGGAAATTAACTGAATTTCTTTATTAATAAATTATAACGTACAAATTTCACAATGCGCTCGTCTCTCTGAGTCTCGACATCGTCTTCATATGCACTATAAAACTACTACAAACGCCGAATCAATGATGACCATGTGCATTTTGCATTGGCACATACACAGGAACCAAATGAACGCTAGCATATTGCTGGAATTCTTTGTTCTTGCAATATTGAATAGTGAAACGTTTCGACTCGACTAGCAAAAGTAGAAATGTATATATATTTTTTTTGTTCTTTTGCTCTGGTACGGAGAATGAAAGATCGTGAAAAATATAAATTTATTCATTCATTCAAGATTCCGGAGCAACATGCTTTTAAAATGGCAGAAAAACGGCAATATGGCGGCTACAATAGCTTGTTGTTTGTTTGTTTATTTGTTTGCTTGCTGTTTTCAACGCGCATCCATGAAATTGTGTGTATGTGATGTGAAGCTCCCGATTGATTTGATGCCAATGTAAAAGAACCATGAAGTGAATGAAACAAGTTTCTGTTTCTCTTTCATTTCGTTTGTGTGTCGTACATTGAGAAATTGAATCACTTCCACACGTTCGAGTTTTAATGTCGAGAAACCAATTACGTTTCCGATCTATATAAAAAGTGGTTTTCTATTGTTCACAATAAACTGACTTCATTTTTGTGATCGTCTCCGCTTTATTCTATTCGGTTTTTTTTTCTTCTTCTCTACAGAATTTTATCATTTTGCTGTAATTTCTGAAATCCTTTCTGCGAACTCATCTCTCCATTTGATGGAATTCATAAGCAAGAGCACTAATAATCAACAACTTAATAGAGATACAATTTCAGGCAGGAAATCAAACAAATTTAATTCCATTCATAGGAACTATCGATTCAAAATGAACTTTCATCAGATATAAATATTGAAAACAGCATGGTCGTACAATTATTTATAACGAAGTAAAAGAGGTCAACCTTAATGCTATGTTGGTGATCGAGATGGGTGGGAAATTTTGTCCATAGGGCATTTTAGACCACTTTTGGACCTCAAATAACTCAAAAAAATTGCATGTACACTTTTTTTCGAACATTTGTACCAAATTGTACACATTATGTACACTTTATTTAGATCAGTTAGAAAAAAATTTGGACACCCCTGGAAAAATTGGGTACTGATCCGCCAATTTAAGGGGGGGAGGCGTGTCGGATGGATGGAGAGTAAAACTCAAATAAATTCGGTTTCATGGTGGGGGGGAGTTCATAAATCTGAGTTCACCCTCCCCCCCTGTGTACCACACTGATTGAAAACCAGATTATCTATGAGGTTTTCTTGTGAATCGAAATGGAATTTTGCACCACTATTTCTGTCTACAGACGAATCTGTACAAGTTATGAATCTACACAAATTTCTATATTTTAAGAGCTTCAGTTTCTTAATCAACTGGAAATTGAGTGGATATGTTCAGTTCACCACTCGAAAGTTCAGTAGAATTACGAGGATCAATCGGTATTTTCTCACCTGAGTTCTATCGAACTATGGCATGAATTTCCGCACACAAATAGTTTTCCAAGACATTCTGGTCATACGACATTCATATGGTCATACGGATATTGAGACAGTCAAAATTCGAAAGATGTATTACGAAATATTTGTTTCGATCTGTATAACATATTTCGTTTCTCTTCTGGACAATTACTGTTCGTGCTCGAAAAGTTATGCTAAGAATCAATGAACTTTGAATGTCAGAGTCGAATACAATAACGGAAGAGTTCAATCCATTGCCATATACCAAAATCGCTATTATCATCGGCCATCCATTCAGAAATCCCCCAAAAGCGTCGGTTTATCGTTCTTTAGCATTTCGAATGGCTCACCATCATCTATATTACTTAAGAAGGACAAATTAGGGAAACAATATCGTATTGATATTGTGCAAATTGAGCATCATAAGCTTCTTCCTTTTAATAAAATAAAACATATATGAATTGGAAGTTGAATTCTGAAACGCAAAAGTAACCAACTAAAGTGGTTTGGACGACCAAATCGACGAAAGATATATAATACAAAATAAGAGAAAACAACATCAAATTGCATAACATTTTGTTTTGACTTTGCTGGAATTTCTTGAGAGTTCAGACAATTCTGTGGAAACCAGAAGGCAATGCCGCAAGTCACAGGTCATAAAGTTCAATTTTGCAAAAAGAAGTAAACGGAACACAATTTTCATATGGCCAGAAAAACATTTTCATTAGATGGTCGATTGTGGTGTTGGTGGTGGTGTGTGTGTGTGTGTCAAAGCGCAGTGTCCGTTTCAGTGTCGTTGTCGATCTTCACATTTTCTGATGAGTTTGCGGTTTATTGAGCATCAACTTGGGTAAAACATTTCTGAGAATTAGTTCAGAAAGCGCCATTCTTATCAGTAGCACAACATCTCGTATGGCGATGTCGTGGCTGCAACACAAACGAATTATAACCAGTTTCTTGTGCAGATGGTCGAAAGTTGGTTTATTTTTGTGTGTGTGTGTGTGTGTGTGTATGTTATTTTATTTTTGACGAAGGGGAAATCTGTTGAAGCATGCGAATTTAACATTGTCACATCTTAGCAAAAGCATTACCATAAAGACATTTATTAACAGCATATTTGAGGGAAATGCCACAGCATTATTAAAGTGTAATCATGAGCATTGGACAACTTTGATTGAAATAGATAGCGAATAATCTTTGAAACTGCGACACTTGGGGTCGAGTTCAAAGACACTTTATGCAACATTATATTTAGCGAAGTTGTAATCATTTCCTCTGTCATTTCAAATGAATCAAGTGTCATTAAGCACTTTGTCCTACGGAGATTTGTTCTTTATCATTGATAATTACATCTTTTGACACGTTGCCAAATTCGAATTTGTGGCAATTACCAAAAACCATCAGCCATTATGCTCAAATCATAAAATTATGGTGATGCTTTTAGTGTACAGCCATACAGGCTAATAGGATTGTTGGTTTTTTGACTTTTCTCGTTTTTTTTTACTTTGTCGAAATGCGTTTGAAGAAGAGTTCACTTTTTCTAGAAAATATTTCTTTTCTTCACATTTTTCGTGCTGGCTTTATCAAGACAATCAATTCTTGACGACAAGACTTTCTTGTTCTATAGCTAGCACATGTGAGTATGCATGGTTCGAATACCAATCCAGCGAGTGCAGTGTCTTTTGTGGATGTGGATGCGAATCAAGGGATTGCCACGTAATGCTTTGATATAACAATTGCTGTTTGGAGCTATACTCGTGTGTGTGTGTGTGTGTGTGTGTGTGTGTGTGTGTGTGTGTGTGTGTGTGTGTGTGTGTGTGTGACTGGATTTGGACATCAATCGTGCCACGATGTTTCATTTATGGTTGACGCTGCACAGCACAACCATATCATCCTTGACTATGCGAACCCTTTGCAGCAGATTGCACATGCAATTTGGATGAAGAATATGAGCATTTTTATTGTTTGAATTTTAAAATGTAAGATTCAACGAACGATAATATTGGAACGCAAAAGAAGATTGTGTGTGCTTGAGTTTTGTGTCTGTGCTGAATGAAGCAAGTCACACAAATCGGTTTAATCGGATCCGCGAGACCAATCAACCAAACGACTAGCTTGCTCAAGCAACCTTTTATTGACACACTGTAAACGTTTCTGTGTGTGTTTTCTTTTTTGTTGCCTCAATAGATTTTCCGTTACATTTTGTCATAACGGCGAGCACTTGCTCGGGGTACACGATTGATTTCGACCGCGCACGAATTTTCAATTCAGTTTGAAAAAAAGGGCGAAAAAGCGTCATCCGTTCGTTTGGCAATTGCAGCCATTCCCAATAAAATGAAGAAGAAAAAAAAGGTGAAACCGTCATTCCATCCGCATTCAATGCACCGAATGCAATGGTTTATCCGGGGCGTCTTTGTAATTCGACCAAAAAGTAGCTTACAGCACAAATCGTTTCAATGTTTACGGAGTGTGTTTAAAATCGTTTTATTGGTAATTTGCCATCGTTTCACCTGTGGCGTGAAGGAATTTACTTACATATCGGATATTCTAGTTTTCTTTTCTCGCCAAAAGAGCGACAAGTCCGCCAAAATGGGCAAACTGCCCGAAAAAGTATAAAAAAAAAACAGTAAAGAAAAACACAAAATAATAATACAAGGAAAACGCTATCGGAATGATTGTTTATGACTCAAATTATTTATTTCGAATTTCATTTGATTGCACTTTACAAGTTACAGCCAACAACAAACTCATTTAAATTTTATAGGTTTTTCTCTCTCTCTCTCTCTGTGCGTTTCTCTCGCCTGTTTGAGATGCGGCACGTACAGAATTCATTGTGAATTGTCTGCGGAGAGTGAACAACTTGAATGTTTAATGATGAGCATCGATGGTCATCATTGTAGCGAATATATGTATATATTGTGTGCTGGATGTGTGCACTTTAGAACAATACCGTTCGGTATCGTTTTGGTAAAAGAAGGTAAACATGCATATGCATGGTGCATGCTATTAGCCATTGTATATATACATTTTATCTATGAAAAACGCTTAGGCATTTCACTTATGTGATTGTATGGATGCGGATTTAACCTTTGACACTAGCCTCTTAACATTCACGTTTGCTATTGTTTTTTTTTGTTGGTTTCGTTCTAAACCAGTGGAAATAGTGGGCATTGTTTTGCCTCGAGACAAGAAAAATTTACGAAGCTAGAAATGCCATGAATCTTTTAAAAATTACACAACACCATGCGGACGATCAACATTTTTTTTTTACCCGAGCATTTGTAATTGGAAGAACAAAAACAAGAAATACAAGGATATTCTAGTTTAACCAAATAGAGAAGAGTCAGTTAGGATGCACAGTGCATTCAAAATTCTACACATTGATTTAAAATGCATGCAGTTATTTTGGGTGCAGAACGAGTACCGTTTTGTTTGGTTTTATTTTGTGCTGTATAACTGAGAAAAACTCTCAATATTTTTCTCATATTTCTCTCGGTTTGTTAACTTTTATCCAAAAAAAAAATGCATCGTCCAATCAGTGAATTTTTTTTTTGCTATAAAAACTCTCAATTTACTTTGAACAACAGTTAGGCTAACGGCATTTGTTTTTTTTTCGTGCATTGTTGACATTCAGTTTGAATCAAACTTTTAGAGAAGTTAGGTCGATTCAAAATTGAATGTAGCTTTGCCGTTGTTTTTAAGTTCAATTAAATGGGTTAAATTATAGGTGAACGAATTTGATCCGATTTACATTTTAATGGAATTTCTAACTAAATCCGAATTGACTGTGAACAACACTGAAAGGTGAATAAATGTAACGGAGACGTGATGTTGACCGAATGATGAGTCCAAGGGCAAACGAGAAAAGTGTCACCTTTTGGATTTCACGTGGAAACTAGCGCTATATACATTATATACCTTTTCATGTGGTGGCAGACTTGAAGTGAAAGTGACCCAGCTCATATCATAAATTACATTCAAGGCTTCTGTTGTATTTCATAAGAGGTTTTTTATATTAAGATCCCGTGGACGAATTCGTCAATATTCATTTAAAATTGATTGATAAATATAGTTTAGGCGTCTGAGAAATTAGCTAATGGCGTAACATTTTGTTGTTGTTGTTGTTTTTTTTTATATTCAGTGAATAGAGAGACAATTGTAAACACAACAAAATATTGATTGAACGCGAAACAAGTCAATTGTTTTGACGTTTGACGAAATCATTCGTTTTTGAATCAATTTATATATATGATTGTTAACAACAGCTACACAGTCAATATTCGCCTGAATTACTCCATTTATTCGACTGAAACGAGTGCATCTCAATAAAAAAAAGAACGAAGCACATCTCATCGGTGATTTACCAATGGCGATTGTGTACTTTGTTAGTTATGTGTATGTTTTGTTCAATTCAGCTATGGAAATTTACATTGTAAAACAAAAGCAATCTAATCACAAATCATGGGAGAATTGACGATGTGCAGCTGCTTTTCGAATTTCGATATGGTTGAGTTTTGTTGTTGCTGTATTTTGTTTTGTTTCTTTCAAACTGGCACCGAACCATAATATTGAACAGTGTGTGTGTGTGTGTGTGTGTGAGAGAGAGAGAGAGAGAGAGAGAGAGAGAGAGAGAGAGAGGAATAGCGGCTTTGATAGAGCAATGTTAGTTGGTATTGCATCCACTGAACAATGATAAAGTAGCCTAGTTCATTGATTGTGTCGAGAAGAATTTTGTCTGGCCAAAACAACAAGAAGAGCTTGTGTTCAATGACATTGTTCATGTTTGGCTACAAGTGTTTGTGCAAGTATGACAATGTGTGTACGTGATTCCTGGATGCGGTCGAGACAGAGTCGAGTATGCCTGTCTCCTTCTCTTCGCTCATATTGTTTTTTTTTTGTATTTGCACGAAAAATATTTATTGTATAACCTCAACACATTTTATAAATAACAAAAAAGGAGTTCGCGAAATTCGTATGTCGTGCTTTCTTTATGCTCGTTTGCGCTGTGCAAATCGCTTCGAATTCTAATCGGTGAGATGGAGAGACGGTTTTGTTTAGTTGGAAAATTGTTGAAAGTCGTGAAGCGCGCCATGTGCGTAGTGTATGTGTGCTATGGTTGGCTTTTGCTGCCCGATTTCAATCCGATTTCATGAGTGTTTGTGTGTGTATGTTTTCTTTCTCTCCTTTCTGTTTCGTTCAGTTTTACTATGAACCGAACTCTATGCTGATGCTTTTTTTATTTCTATATGATTCTCTTTCTTGCTCACTCATTTGCTTTACTTAATTCACATATATTTTTTATGCGAATCTGCATTGGGTGAGCACTGGAGATAGACTGATTGCATTGTGTTCGTACGATACATGCACATATTGATCTTTATTGTCTTTCGTTTCATTGTAAACATATTTTATGAGTCCGTATGAATTCACAAATATTCCGAATTTATTCGGTCTTTTTCTTTCTACGTCTTTGTTCTCTCCACATCCATTTTTTTGTTCATTCTCTCCATTATCTGTATTTGCGACGCTTCCATGAATTTGGCCTCTTATCCTTGCCCGTTTTACGGTGTTGTTCGATTGTGTTGGAGTGCAGCGCACAAATGCAAATTTGAGTTCATATATCTTGTGAAATGGGGTTTCTTGTTCTTATTTTCTTACTTCGCTGCATTGTTCTACAAAAGTCGAGTCGAGAGCCGAATTGAAGCGCTCACTCGCAGCTATCCATCTACTCGAGCTACACACTTTGGAAATGTGCGCCTTCAGTTCGGTATTTCGAATACTCGGAAGGTATCGAACAATATAATATTATTCAGAAATGGCCATATGTGGACTAGTTTCAAATTATCTGCAACTGACTCGTTTGTTGTTTTGTTTTTCTCATTTTGTTCTGTTCATTGTTTTATTTTGTTGTGTGTGTGTGTGTGTTTTGTTTGGGATACGGTCGCACGATCTTTTCACATTCATTTTCATCGCGAAATCAGTTTCGTTTTTGTTGCATTTTTCGGTATTATATCAAGATTTAAGATAAATGAATTTTCAAAGTCGAAAGAATTCAACAAATGAAATATAGTTTATGGGAAGTTTGAACTAATATCGAAGCATCAGTTGCTCAAAATTGAAAGTTTTTAGCAATTTAAAAACAAACAAACAGAAAAAAAACGTTAAACTTCTTCGAATATTTAAGCAGTGAATCGTCTTCATTTCAATAACCTCAAGGCTAGCACACATTGGCGTACTTACATTTGGTTTTGCTCTGTTGTACTCTTTAATAGGCGAAGAAAAAAGTTGACACATACACTGTTAGCAGTGTTATACCGTAATTGTGAATTGTAAATTTCAAATTGGTGACCCATGATTATGGGCATGGCAGCATGCAGATGCTTGTCCGATAACTTTTCTACCATTAATGCTCTGCATGCTGCAAAGTACGATGTGTGTATCTCTACTCATGTGCTCATGCTGTTTCCTTTGCTCAATCTGTTGCCATCGATTTCGTTCATATTTTGTTTTTATGCGATTACAATGTAAACATTGTAATTGTGCAATACACGCATCATCAACATCATTTGAGCGCGCACACACAACTCAACACACAACGCTAAGCACAAAAACACAACCGAACGATTCCGTATTCGTGTCGTCTTCATGTGAAGCGTAGTGCGGTGCATATGGTCATCACCAGTACTTACTGATTGACCAAGTCGTATGTTTGTCGTTTTTCTTTTGGTTTTGCTTCAATTTCATTATCGTTTTTCTTGAGCAGTTCCCGCACTTAATGCAAGTACCCGGGCTCTTCATTTTCTCTGTGGCTGTATTTATTTGTTTGTTTGTGTGTGTGTGTGTACGATGTGCTTGAATGACCATGCCATCCAGCATTACACAATTGTTTGCCATCGGTTTTCAAAGATGCAAAAGATACAAAATTCAACATGATAGCCCCAAAGAGTATGAATATATATGAAAAAAAGACAGAAAGAAAGAAAGAAATCCAAACGGAAACATTGCATTTACATGTTTCGAGTGTAATGGCACAGCAGAGTGCCCGTCGAACGTTATTGTTCGTGAAATGCTGCTGCCATGCTTCATTTGAATGAACTGAAGAAAGCAACAAAACAAAAAAAACAGACAACGGCAGCAGTGGCGACGATGACGGCGTATGCCATACAGCTCGGAGTCAGCGTCATCATCATTATCATCATGAACCGGCGACCACTATCAATTCTTCAGAGCGTACAAATAGCAATGTAAAAAAAAAACACAACAAATTTACTAATCAACACCATGAAAACGGCCGAGTATGCATTTTCGAAACAGAAACAACGATTGCATTGTGGTATGTTTGGTGTTTTAGCTCATATTTATGTTCATATTATGCTGTGTTTAGTTGTGAAGTCATGCCAAACCAAGCAAATACGAGACAGCAGACAGCGTGCAACATTTATCTTTGACACACAATTAACCATGAAAAATATCATAGAGTAAATTAACGTAAAATGTTGAACATAAAGTGATTCCGGTATAAGTTTGCATTGAATGCTAGATTGAATGCGACCGAGATAGCTTGAGCTGTGGAGCTGTGGAGCTGTGGAATTGTGGCCGGGCATTGAGAACCAAACTGATGGATATTTTAAGTGAGTGTGGCTCAATATGGTAACATTTCATTGAAAAGACATCTCTGAACTCGCCAAAGAACGAACACTCTCGTCGATTTATCTACCATGCGAAATCTTTTCTCCCATCATTTTCATATCATTAAAGATATTTGCATTTTTACCATTATTCTTCAACGTTCAGCGTTCATATCTTGTGATCGTCGAATAGATACTTCCATTTTCGTTCGGCCTACAACACAAAAATACACACACACACACAAACACGAATATCAAATTTATCGAAGCCCACGATAAACCAAACCCAAACCATCGAAATTCAAATCAAACAACACAAAAGGCAAACAAAACAACGAAAAACAAAAATAAATATGAAAACAAGTTACACTGAACAAATGATGCCATAATTTATTTGAACTATTCATTTGCATACGTGCGACAAGAATGGATAGTAACTGCGATTGGCTGCAGCTATTTACCATTTTTTGTAAAATGGTATAGGTTACATGTCGGTATCATTCACACATCATCAATGAAAAATGAGCAATGCCAATTATTGTGCATAGCACACACACACACACACACACACACACAAAGCCAGAGAGAGATAGAGAGAGACAGAGAGAGAGGACGATAGAATGGTCCTGAACAGACAGCATGCAGTATGGTAAATGTTTCTACTGGACCGACAGTGTGAAGCACTTTCGTTATTTAAAACCAAATTATTGCCATCTGCCATGGCAAGGTCCATCGGGTCCCCTGAACAATTGCACACATTCTTTAAGTAATATCCAGTTGATACTGATCATGCACTTTGATAGCATTCATTTGCAAGTGTCAAAGCTAAAACTAACCGAATGGCCACAATATGCTCTCTCTCTCTCTCTCTGTCTCTCCCATTCCCAATCGGTAAATTACGTTCAACAGTATTTAAGACTTCGAAACAGTCACCTTAACAGACATGCAGACTCATCTCGACAAAAGATGGTTCGGTGTTCAATGGTATTGGTCTTCTTGATACGTTGATATGGACGTGTGTTTATGGAGCAATTTTTTATATTGTGAAAAGATGAAAATGTTGCCATATTGCAGGCCACAAGCGATAACTTTTATCGAGAATTTATGATAAACATTTATGAAGTGCGTTAGAACGTGCTCATGTTTCTCTATTGAATGTACTCAATATTCAATAAATTTTGGCTCACACACACACCCATATATATACAAACAAACACAGTACGAAATTATATTGGCACATTTTTTTCTGTTTTACTGTTGTTCAACTATGTCTACAGTGAAATTGTAAATTATTATAATTAAGTGCAACTAATTTTGTGAAATATTACCGAAATTAATATCGAAAAACTGCATTGAAACGAAACGCAATGGAGCCGAGTCGAGGAGACATTTATAATACATATTTACACTCATGAGACTCAGTAATATGGAATATAAAAGCAATGGAATAGCCAGTTGAGCATTGTTCGCCATACGCTCGCGCCTCTGTAACATATTGCATGTATACACGGCAGTAAAAATTGTATGAAATTGACATTGAATTCACTTTGGGTACGTGTGGCATGGTACATTGCATTTGCTCAGTTTGTTTCAGGTTCGGATTTGAGTTTTTGGTTTTCGAGTTTTAAGTTGTGGAGTGTGTTGTCTGCTTGTACCAGACACACAAAATCACTGCCTCAACCAGTACAAGAGGCCAAGTTATTTGTCGAGAGAACGATATAGAATGCGTGACAAATGGTGAACAATTAAAGGTATTTTGTTGCGTCTGATGAACGAGAGATGTAGAGAATGAAGCAAACCATCGATTCATCGGGCAGAGGCGAGGAAACAGATGAGCAAAAGAAGAAAAAAAACAAAATGTTAGCAGAAATATTTAAAAAGTGCGCTCGCGCTCTGTTACTTCAACACACGCAGACCAACACCACACAACATAGCAATCGCTTCGATAATTCTGAAGCATTAATCTACGCTTAAACACTTATTAATATAAGTATCCATTTTCCGTATTTTATAAATGCGTGGAAGGTTCGTTCAAAGAATCATTCCACACATTCGCACTGGCACTCGCACTCACATTCACATACACATACACATTTCCACCGGTCATTGGAATACGCAAATTTAATTGTACTCATTTTATTACATGGCATAAATTGTACATTTCACATAACCATAAACTTCAAGCACATTCACTGCAGTGAATAACATTTTTTTTTTTTTTTTGAAAAACTCTTTCACAACGTGAATTCAATTTTACCCAGAGAGCAGCAGAAGAAGGAAAGAGATAGAATGAACAAAACGCAAAATTTCCAACCATGATACGTTCGAATACAAACGAAAACAATACTAAACAAATTAAAGATCCTGTTGGCCAGTTTTGCATTATTTTTGCTGTTGTTTTATATTTTACTCTTTCTCCCCCCAGTATTCAGTTGTGGCAGCCTCAACATTTATCATCATTATGCCATTGGCCGTATAGAATGGTTTGGTACAAAACTTTTTGGCATTGTGTGTTTCTTTTTTTCGGCATCGGCTGCCTTTAATACATTTTTTGTTCGTGCTATGTGTGTTGGGCTTGTTGTAGTTTTGCTTTTTTTCGTTTTGCAATTGTCATACAATTGATGTGCGTCACGCGTGACTGTTCTCGAACATGGTATAACAATAGAAAATGTTGTTTTTTTATTGACGAAAAAAACAACAACAACAGCCAGCAACAAAAATAACAAAAAAACTAAAACAGACGCCACGACAATGCAAAAATGAAGCTTATCAGTAAATTCGCGTGTTCTGTTTTTTTCTCTCTTCATTTTTCTCATTTCAACTTGCCATTGACTTTGAAATGCGTGCAATATGCTTACAAAATCAAATGCATTGAACAAACAGTAATATCGATGAAAATCTAGCGAATCAGCTTGAAAAATGTCTTGTTTTTTTGTGTTTGTTTTTTGTTGTCGTTCTCTCTCTTCGTTTGAAGTTCACAAAGAATCGCAGCAAGCGAACAAAAAAAAAAAAAATTCAGCGGTAACCATTGCCGAATGATGTTTGTGTATGGCTATGAAGCTTACGTTAACAGATGCGAAAGCGTATGGAAGCAAAAATGAACGAAAAGATTAAACGATAAATACACTCTCGACACATCAGACCGGTTTTAATGAGACGTTCCAACGCAACAAAGTACACACACACACACTGACACACTCTGGAATCGACTCGGATGGTAGTTTCATTGTATGCTTGAATTCAGTTCAGTTCTTTTTTTTCCTGTTCTGTTCAGTCTTCCAACGCCTAACTTTTAGCCGCCATACACCAACGACACCAACAAAAATGACCAATCGTTCAGCATTATAGCTGTTAGAGTTACGTCCTTTATGTGGACGAACAGCAGCAGCAACAGCAGCCGAACAGACAATCGGAATGCGATCGCGTGAAATGAAAACATTGTTTATTGTAACACAAGAGACCGGCAGTTTGGTGAAAAAGCGAAAAAGTTTGAGAGAATGCTAAACGAAATTAAAATTTGTTCAATCGCCAAAAATAATCGGGCTCGAACAAAAGACGTCAGTTTAAGCGTAACATACACAGACACACGAACCCGAACCGAACACATCACAGCAGAGAAAAAAAAATGCATCATCCTCTTTCTATCGAAACGGATAGCCGTGCAACATAAAAAGCTTCAACAATATATGGAATTATGTATGCTCGAACATTCTGTGCTTCGCTTTGCAAGAACAAAGGAGATCGTGTGTAAATGAAATGTTTTCTGAGTGGCCAGCGACCGACAACCAGAAATGTAGATTTTTACAGCGGTAAACGGGCCGCTGGACTCTCTCAATGCATGCCGACCGAGTTGGCTGGTCGGTCGTTTGATGCGTGCATTTGCTTACGCGGCATCGTCGTTGTCGTGGTTGTCGTCGTTGCCGTTGTTTCTGAATCGAATCGAAAAATACTCGTACAATCGGTTCCTAAACCGATACGGCTGCAAACGATACACACAAAAAAAAAAAACGGAAAAAAAAGAATGGCCAGCACACTCGTTGTTGATGCGCAATTCACGCCATTGTATCGCAAACGATGCGAATTAAATGTTCAATATGGAATCAATGGCACACAAACGACTGACGATACATATATTCCAGTGTTGGTTCCTCGGACGCGATGCGACTGGTTATGTTTCATTGTGCGATGTATACAAGCAATGCAGCAAGAAGAAAAATGACTACAGGAACTCAAACAACACGACCGATTCTATATAGCATAAGAGAGTGTTTTTCGTGTGGTTTGCAAACGTTGCTCATGTTCGTAACGTAACATGATTACGAAATTTCCTGGATTTGATTGTCGAAATACTCGATGGCGATAATGCTCATTCACTTTCAGCACACACCAAGGCAGACGGAGATAAAATATAAAATATACATGAATACATTTCTATCTACAGCACAAGAATGAGTGTGAAAAATGATGGTCAATTGCAGACACACAGAAACAACTCAGGATGGGAAACAGAGAAATGGCTTCTATTGCTCAATGGCGCAATATATATATATATATATATATATATATATATATATATATATATATATATATATATATATATATATATACAGCATTAACACCATTGGCCAATCGATTGCATGACGAATAAAAATTCATAACAATCCGACATTTTTCGCTACGAAAATTTATGACCAACATTATCAATTTGCAGAGAACATTTTACCATCGGAATTGATATTCTTTTGCCAGTGTCAATTCATTGTAATAAATATATTAAACGTGGCTTGAGCTCTACCAACACCCAGCAACCGAAACAGCCAAAACTATTTAACGAAGTGATAAATTATCACTTGAAAGAATTTTCTGTAGTAGAAAATTATAGCCGATCATAAATTTTATATGCTTTGTTGTGTGTTAGCAAAGCATTTGAATTGAATGTCAAGAAATCAGAGGGATTGAATAGCAAACGCATTGAATTCTCTTTATGTGTTTTAAATGGATGGATTTTGGAAACGACAAACGGCTGTATTCGAATCAAATCAAACAGGAAGAGCAGATTATAATTTTTTTTTCTTTTTTGAAATGATATCAGAAGCGATTTACATCACACAACTTAACGAAACAAATCATAAAACAACATCAAATGCTTGTGTGTATGTGTGTAATGATGATAGAGGTTTATTTTTCAGTCATTTAGAATTTGACTTTTTTTAGCATTTTTTTTTTATCGAAACAAAGTAAAACATTTAACGATCCAATCGGAAAGCGTAGATGGATTGGATAAAGGCACGAAATTACCCACACTCCATTTGAATGAGCGCACAACACAAACAAACACCGAGCGGCAAAACAGACACAACAGAGCCAGAGGAAGTGTTAATGTCTGCATTTCTCCAAAACTGCGTCTTGCGCCGTGTTTTGTTTGATTTGAGTTTCAGTCATTAAATTTAAAATATTCACATATATTTTTTGTTGTCGTTGTCGCTCTTTTTTTATGCCATCATTCATTGCTATCCCAAAATAAAAACACGCACAACATTGCGTTTTTTTGTGTGTCACATTTTCCGTGTGTATTCATTTGCGGCAGACACTGCCACGGAATACTGATTTTAACGCATTTTATTACACAGTCAAGATTTATGTACTAGAAATGTCGTATTAAAGTACTTTTCTGTCAAAAAGTACCGATTTTCTATTTAAAAGTACCAAAGTACTAGCCTTGAATATTCATTTTGAATTTCTGCGCAAGTACTTTGGTACTAACTGATAGAAAATCTGTACTTTTTGAATGAAAAGTACGGCAATGTGACATTTTTAGTACTTAAGTCTTCACTGTGTAACTTAACAATTATGTAGATAGTTAGAAGAAGAAAAAAAACAGGTACAGTGTATGTACTAAATAATAGCTCTGTTGAATGTGA
Organism: Aphidoletes aphidimyza; assembly: GCA_030463065.1. NCBI lineage: Eukaryota > Metazoa > Arthropoda > Insecta > Diptera > Cecidomyiidae > Aphidoletes > Aphidoletes aphidimyza. The sequence goes on along the minus strand of CM059997.1, from coordinate 11,030,954 downwards.
AGCAATGGGCTGGGAAATGAAATAAATGCGACACAATTCATCGTAATGTTAAACGTAATGTATAAATCCGTAAGCGTAAGGCGTTATTCAACATTTTCAACATTTTCACTCTGTGCGACAGACAAAACGCAATGAAGAACAATCCAACAATACGACGGATTAAACAAGACTTACAGCATCACACGGGTAAAGCTGTTGGTTGTTCAATTTTTTCCCCGTTTTTCGCGCGCTCTCTCTCTCTCTCTCTCTCTCTTGATATTTTTATTATGTTTGAATCCAAAATCGCATGAACATTTTTGCCAATTGAAGCCAATGCACATTTTAGATTATTGCATTCGGTGAATGAGTGAGCGAATGTATGTGTGTGTATGTGAGTTTGTATATCTTTTGTCGTACAAATCCCCAACAACCAAATATCTTAAATGAAATAACGAAATTTATTGATTCCAAATCATTCCATACACACACACACAATACCAATTGATACGGCATTATTCGCTTTTATAAACTGAACGAAGAAGAAAAAAAACGTTGAAAAATAAAAGAGCTAAGCATTTATGCCGTTGGATCGTAAATTTTGACGACATATTTTACCATTTTTTTATGGGATTCGAAGAAAATCACTTTATTCTCTTTTTTTTGGTTGCATCGTCAAATCATCATTGATGTGTGTGGGTGAACATTTGAACATCATATTCATTTTACTTTTCCGCACATAAAATACGCTTAGGAAAAGTATTGGGCTCAAATTTTGACCAGATTCCCAGTTCAGCATGGGAACACATTTTTCTTACAAGTAAACATATCAGGGATCATTATTACAGACCGATGCGATATGAAAAAAATATTAAGACTGGTGAAAAACTAAATCCCCCTTGTAGAATCAAATTTCATATCAATGCAGAAAAGTCAGGATTACGAATGTAATTCAATTGATTATTATTATGATTTCGGAAGAATTTTTCATATTTCTTAAAATAACGTGCATCTGATTGACGACGATGAACAATTTATGCGGCAACACAAATATTTTGCTTGGATTTAACACAAAAATGATAATACTTTTCGGATTTGTAACGCACCAAAATCAACATTAAACATTTAAATATAGTGATTTCGGTGACATGCCTGTTTTTTTGTGTTGATACTTAGGGGAACTGAACAGTGAACAGTCTGGACATTGATGTGTCATTACTCTACCATTGAATGCATTCTATTTTTTTTATGCTTTTACAATTTTAATGCCATTCTTTTATGAAGTTGTTCAATTTTCGGACAAAAAGAGATTAAAAAGATGTCACAAAAATGGCTTTTCAGCAATAAAGAACGTTATTATGCTCTAAATTGACGTCGAAATTAATAAAAAAGAACAGCATTTCGATTCAATGGAAAAATCAATTTTAATTTGTTGCAATCTTTCGAAGCAGACAGTTTTATTTCAAGCTGAATGGATTTTAAGGACCTCATTTACTACACCATCGATTGTTCCCACTTGGATTCAATGGACGCGTTTTTTTTTGTGTGTTGTTGATGTTGTGTGGGCTTCTGTGGAGAAACGCCAAGCGAACGCAATCATTAAAGTAGGGAATAAGGGTTCGATGTGTTCAGTCGGTGTGGTAATCAACTCAACAATGCCATTTCATAAAACAGTTGAGACAAATCGTCTTTGTTCTTTCCAGTGAAAAGGACTCTTGGCTAGATGTGTGTTTGTATGGAATCGAAAAGTTACACATTCTATTGATTAAATGAAGTGCTCACAAATACCTACTCGAACACCTAACGCCACTAATTGTCAATTATCATTCCCTCAAATTCTCAAAACGGAAAATGTTGTACTGGAATTTGTAACATTTTTTTGTTTGTTTTTTTTTTTTTCGTTGGGTTTCAGTTCGTTTCAAAGCAAATCCGTAATTAAATCGATTTCATCAGTCATCAGATGAATTGTTTCATTGAAAGCATTTAATGACTAAAAAACAAATGTCTCATTGATTTGGTTGATGTGAGCTACTAATTAATTGCAATTGATTTTAATTTTGCACGCAAAGCTAGATTACCTAATCATTTATGTTTGTTTGTTTGTTTTTTTTTTTTTTTTTTAATTTTCTCTATTCATAAATTAATTGAAATTCACGCCACTAATTCGTTGAATCGTAAATATGTTTTGATAAATGATTTGATAAACACTAAATTATTATGGATTAAAATTTATTAGAAAGACCGCTTAAACCAAAAGATGTTCGGGTTGCGCAAGCATAACACGTCATAGATCATATCAAATTGATTGTAACAGCAACAATGACAGTGTCAGCGACAGTGACAGAGAGAAACAAAACAGTCACATTTGAGCATTGCATGCACCTCACACTTTTCACACATTTCGAATTCAATCCCATCGAAATGTCGCGTATTCAAACGACACCTGTATTAGCCAGATTGTGGCTGTGTGAAAATTACGCTTGATTGTTATACATTTTTGAGGCAGTAAAATGTTATCACCCAAAAATACGAACATCAAAAATATCGACAAAGAGCCAGAGAGCCAAAGAAAGAGGTAGAGAGAGAAACACACACAATTTCATTAATTATTTTGTGTGGCATTGTATCGTTAAGCCAAAGCAAAAATCAATGCAAGATAAATATTCACACGCAGCGATATCGTAAATCAGGCGGCCATCGTCTTTGCTTAAAAAAAAACATACCAAATGCGCTATGCTTAATCTTCACCATAAGCGTGCTTTATGCGCGTTTTCATCGCCTCCTTTTTATGAACGCGCGACGTGCTTCTTTGTATGTGTGTCTGTTCATCTTCATTATAGTTTTTTTTCGGGTATTTCGTTGATAAATAAAGAAATAACCAAAATAAATTTTATTTGATAGCCAATAAAAATAAAATTGTCAATTTGTTGTGTTCCTTTTTGAGTCTGTATCTTTTCTTCTTCTTTTCTTTATTCGTTTCGTTTTTCGTTTTATTTTCGCTTTGACTCTCATTTAAAATAGTCGAGAAATGAGCAGAAACCGAGACTATCTCATGAAACAAGTTTTTTTTTTAAACTCAATTGCAAACTGTCAGACTTCATATTGTGGTAATAAAAACAGAAGAAGATGAAAAAAAAACAAATGGTGTTGGAGAATGAAAAACGATAAGAGCGACTTGTCTTTTGATTCAGTTGCAAATGAAACATTTTCTGCTTTTTGGCGCATGGATCGTGAAACAAAAATAAATGGCAAGACGGTGAAAAACACCAAGAAAGACAAAACAAAAAAATTATTCACCAAAATAAATGGAAAAAGAAAAGGTGAAACGAGATATTTGGCGCTGTAATGACGTCTCCTTTAAACAACAACAGCAAAAATGCAACGTGATCCCATACGCGGCGGCGGTGGTAATGCAAGCAAGACTATATGATAATATTCGTTTTTATTGGACTTAATTCGTAACATAATCCCGAGGAATTTGTGTGCGCGCTCCTTTAGAAGTGATTGCGTTATACGACGAGCAACTGCGAAACAACTACAAGATAAAAGAGTGAAACAATGCACGTCATATGCAACACAAGACTTGGTATTCCATCTTAATTTAAAAAGCATAAAAATCACTGAATACACGAGCTAAATAGATGTAAAATAACCCTGATGATGCACAACGCAACAAGGCACACATAGATCGTTCATCGTTGCCATAGTTTTTGAATATTGCATTTGAGCCGGGATAATTGTGTCTGAGATTCAATATGAACCATTTCTTCTTCTTCCTCTTCTTCTTCTTCTTCTTCTCCTTCTTCTTCGTTTTTTTCGTCGTTGTCGTGTTGCTATTGTGAGTGTGTGTGTGTGTGTTTGTGTCCGTTGAACATTCTTTAATGTTACAAGTTGAGCAACGTCAAAAAATATCCAAAATGACTAAAATTGCTTATTTTATAGAGCGCGCTTTGAAGTTCGTTTGTGAACACTACCAGACCCATTTTGGGCAACTCGGCAAAAACTGTCGTTAGTCTTTCAATTTAATTTTCAGCAATTGTTTCAATTTTGTTGCTGCCGTTTTCGTGTGCGCCCTTGGCTTCCATTTGTTCTATCGTTATGGATAGAAAAGAGCAAATGAGGGCGTGAGAAAGAAAGAAAAAAGAAAGAAAGAGAGAGAGAGAGAGAGAGAGAGAGAGAAAAGGGAAAGAGACCGAATGGGAGCGCGCACAAAACAATGAATAGCACACAACTTGATTTGAAACATAATGTGCATGCAGCTCTTTATCGCTGTTAAACGTGCGCTCTTGAGACATTTATCAAACTTGTAAGTTGTCCGAATGAGTATTGTTGTTATTGTTCCTTGAAATTACGAACGAAGCATCCCACAACAATTTGCACTGGCTGAAGTGCACTGAGCCTTTTGTGAGAGAGATAAAAAAAAACAATCATCACAAACAACAACAACGTGCGACACATCGATGCCCAAAGAGAGAGACTCACACATGCACAGAGTGCAGGACAGAGAAAAAGACCAAAATCCAAACATTGAAATACATGAAATAGACGAAAGAGCCAACGGAATTAGTTTGAAGTGTGCAAAAGCGTGAGCGCAATAGCGCGCGCGCCCAAGTACACGGATACTGAAAACAGAAGACAATTGTCCTTTTTACCGAAACTTGTTTAATGGTCTTTAAGTTTGTTGTTGATTTGTTCCGTGCTCGCCATTTTTTTTTCTTCCTTTCTGTTCGTTCGCCGTACTTTTTTTGTTATTATTGTTCGTTGCTCATTTCAAGTACTGGATTTGGATCGTCCAAATCTATGGATGTGAATGTGCAAAACTCTTACATCGCGCGCGTATAATTTGTTTGCTTCTTTTTCGACATTAATTTTGCAGCTATTGTTTTATGCCCGGCTGAATACTTTGCTGCTGATTCGCTCTCTCTCTCTCTATCTCTCTCATTCTTTCTTTCACCCTCAACGGCCTCACTTTGCCTTTATGGTAGCCAATTGCAATTGCTCGTTTTGCTGTGCATTTTTTTCTGATTTTTCTCGTTTTTTTTGCACAACGCTTTTTTCAGTGTGTCGCATTCGCATACAGTTCTCGTTAGCAACAGAATCGGACGATTTTTTTTTTTGTATTATTGTCTTTTCATCTCTGTCTTTCTTTTGACATAAAAGTGTACGGGCCAAACAAAAAAAAAAAAAACAAAAAAAAACCAACAACAAACTAGCAATGAAAGAAAATGCTTTGTATTGAAATGCATTGGGATTTATTTTTGCTTTTGCTATTTACCCTTGTTATGGTTGGCCTTTTTTTTCTCCGCTATCTTTCATGTTATTGTTATTGTTTTGATCGTCTTCATATCACTTAAAAATTTAATGTATGCACTAGTGCGATAATGAGCATTGTTTGCGATACCGTCGTACGTTATGCATGAAATTCACGTATGCCCCGCTCTACGCCCACGACGATTCACGCGGTTTTTGTCTTTCGCCAAATCTACGTGTCATTTTTTGTTCTATAACTTTTGCAGTCGCTTGAAGATGGAATTTTTGATGCAAGACTGTGAAAGTGCACACATTGTGGTACGATCGATTGCATTGTACACGAGATCCAAGCCGGTGCTGAATGACAAACTATAATTCTATTCCATCTATTCATGTTTTACTTTTATTATTAATTTGTAGTTTGACGTTCAACAGCAGAAGCGTATGATTGTGTCACGTTCATGCGGCTCATCGTTCAAAATCACTACAGCTGCTTCATTCAGCTTCGGCTTAGTTTGGTCTCAATGTTTGTGTACTTTGTGCGCTCTCTCGTTCGCACTCTATCTGTGTGTGCTATGGGTTTGGCATTATATATTTTGTTTTACTACTTTTATGGCATTTCGCATTTCGTTTGCCGTTTATTTATTCGCTTGTTTCATCCATTTATTCATTTGATTTAGTTCACAATCCAATGCAATATGTCGTCGTTAACTAGAAATTTTCATCTCATTCAACAACAACAACGACAATCCAAGAGATGTAGACTGATTTTCTTGTGAATAAGCACGAATTTTCAACATTCAATTTATATGTGTTTCTACAGAGAGAAAATATTGTTACCATTTGTGATTTGGCCGATACATTTCACCTCATTGTTGTTGCTAGTTTTCATTAGAGGTTTTTTATGATTCTGTGCGAAAACTTGTTTTCGAATTCAGATGATTTATCTAAATGCATCGAAAGATATTATTTTCTGTTCTCTTGCTGTGTGTATATGTCAAGTATAAGTACACTGAATTATACTCAATGTATTTAAAAGGTGGCGAAATAAATAGAAACATCGACGAAATACGCTTTTAAGCGTTTGAAAAAAAAACTCTTGCAGATGTTGAAGATTGCATACTAATTATGAGAAAATGCGAGAAAATACAATGCCAATCATCACAGGTGATAATTATTTTGCATTTGTACCATCCATTGGATCCAATGACAAAAGACATCGTGGTTGAACGAGCTGGCGAAACAATTGGAATAATTCAAGTATTTGAACCCATGACGTTGAACATTACACACAAGTCTTGTATAATATTTTGTCGTCAGTTACCGAAAAACTGCGTTCGGATATTGAGTTTTATTTTAAATGGCAATTTATCAAATTTTAAACACATTTTGATCAGGCAATTCAATTTCCGATACAGCCCAATACCAACAAAAAAAACGTGTTGAAAATGTTAAACATTTTGCCACTGAAGGTGGCCAAATGCCCAAAGCAATGTTCCATATTTTCGTATTTAAAATTCCGAATAACACAGACATTTTCCTACCAACACTGAAAATATTGTTAATTGTGTTGAGCCCTGTGGCTTTTCCGTTAATGAGTTTAAATTTTTTAGCTTTCGGTAATGAACATTAATTTTGGGCAAATATGAATTTGGAATTTAAATTCGATAAAACTTGTCAATAAAATGGAACCATATTAAATTCAATTTAATTAAAGTCGTGCGCACACGCTGATTAAAAAAAACAACGAGCACATCAAAACACTGTTGTTTTTTTCCGCCGTTTGCAATTTCTATTCGGAGACTTTTATAGTAGAACATATAGTGGTGGGAACAGAGTGGTAAAATGTTGGCTCCCGAATAACGGACGGATTTTGTTGTTGTTGTGTGTAGTTGAACTAGGTTTAGCTTTCATTTGCAATCAACTGTAATTGCAAACAATCGGCAAGATAGAATCGAATAATATGGTATATTGACGCTGTAACGGTACAAAAGGTCGCAATTATACATATTTTTTTTTCAATGGCCAATAATCTAAGCTGCGAGTGTACAACGGTGTGTGTTTCTTTTTCGATTTGAAGCAAACAGCACGAATTCAATTGTTTTCCACTTGAAAACTCATGAGATATTCAACCCACAGGTAATTGAACGAAGATGTGAAACGGAAAAGGCAATTGATAAACGTGGACAGAGATATGCAGAAGACCTAAACTCGCTAAAAATCTACCATAAATTATCATGTTTGAATTTGGCCATTGGAAATCGTCCTGATCATTGTCCGTCAATAATTTCGATTGTATTTTTTGTTTGTTGTTGTTCTGGGTTCGGTTTTATGTTTTTTAAATGCATTGTTGTCATCAACAATGAATTTTCGATAAATACAATATTAATATAGAAAATCCATTTTGGAAAAAGGCAAACGCTTTTATTGTGTTCATTGAACACGATTCAAATAAAATCCGGGTAGCGGAAAATATTATTGAACAACAGCACATATTTAGGTAATTTGTGAACCATTGAGTGAAAACACATAAAAAAACAACTTGACCCGTGAATATGATTTTCGGCTGAAAAATGGAAAAATTCAATTTCATCCGCATTTTTTGTTTTGGTATATAGCTATTTTGTGTGTGTGTGTGTGTGTGTGTGTGTGTGCGTCGATCGTGAGTTTTTGAACAATTTCAATTATATTCATCTCACATTTTGATATACATTTAGTATTCGGAATCGATTATTGGATTAACATTTTACATGGTTGGTAAATGCTTAAAATGTGGGGTGTTTGAAGCGCCAGAGGCTCAGAGAATATATGCGGTGAAAATTGCTGCCGTTGATTTTTGGCAAATATTCAATCTCTCATCCATTTTACCCGGGGAATAAATAATGATCTATTCCAAAAATTATGTTTAAATGTCATAACGTATTTCATTGGAATCAATCGCGTTCAAAGTCAAATGATTTTCCAAACATGATTTTCACTAATGAATAAATAATTAAACATTAGCTCGCTGCTATGCGCCAATTTTAATTATACATGATATATGTGCCAAGCTCATCGATGTACTGGGAAGAGAGACTGAGAGAGAGAGAGAGTAAGAGAGTCGCTAAATAACGATTTTGCGTGCGAAGAAATGTTTCAAAACCTATGATTTCGAATGTTAGATTGTAAACTGGCCGAATCGATTGAACTGTATCATGGTTTCATGAAGCGAATATTGAACCCGTTCGGAAAAACAGTTAATGAAGTTTCGTAATGGACAATATCCGAAATGCAAATACAGCCAGATAAGTTTTTCGGTGTAAATAGTCCAAGGGGAAAATGACAACCATTTTACCATCAGAAACGTCAAAAGTACCTTTAAGTACCTTCCTAATATCGAAACTACCGCCAATGAATCGTAATTTTCCAGCACTATGATAATTTGCTGTATTGCTGGAGAAATGCGATTCATTGGCGGTAGTTTCGATATTAGGAAGGTACTTGAAGGTACTTTTGACGTTTCAAATGGCAGAAAGGTTGTCATTTCCCCCTTGAAATAGTCTCTCATTGGTTGTGTATCATATTTCTCTTTATCTCTTCTGCCCTATTCTCTCTACCTCTCTCCCTCTGTTTCGCTGTCTGTCTCTTTCGATCAGATTTTCAGCTTCATATATATTCTATGCAGCGGAACGTGCGAGAACATGACTATTGGCTTCACCGGACTGCTAAATAAATGTTAACGTGTATTTAATTGGTTTAATTATTCGTTGTAATTGATCTAGAAATCGAATGGAAAACATCAGTTTGGCCTGCGATCGAGGGGGTAAGTTGACCATGTAAACGAAACAGACATAATAAATCTCATTCAAATCAATACATGGGCTGTGTGTGTATGTGTTATTGTTGGCGCTAAGCCCATTGGGATCTGTTGTACTACTTGCCAAAAAAGCACGATATAAACAAATATTTGCTCATTGTTTCCCGAAGAGCCTATTCAATTGTTCGAAATATACAATAATAAAATTATTTATGCCAAAAACAATATGCAATGCGAGAGCGTGCATATGCACACATCCGCAAATTATAAATAAACATTGAAGAGCTAAGCACTGCAAATATGTAAGTTGGTAGCTAGTTTGCGCTTGAATTGTAAATTGCGAGAGGCTGATGCAACTTTGTACCGCACACGCGTTCCCATCTATACATCTCGTCCAAGGCATAAACAATCAATTTAAATTTTCGATTTGATTGCGCTTTAGATGCGAGCACGCGTGCACGTTTGGGCGCGCATTGTCCAAACATTGAATCTGTCGCTTTTATACATGTATTAATTCGATATCTCAACACATGCATTAAAGCATGTAAAACTAATATCACAGTATTTCAGTGCAGTCGAAATTATTGTATACGATGTATTTGAATGCATTTAATTTTCAACTTTTTGGGGCGGAAAGGGTGGCGGGCTTGTTCGGTTCGATTGTGACACAACCTAACGCAGAAATTGGCAACAATATTTCACAATTTTGGCAAACATTTTCAACTCATTGAACGATTGAGCTTTGATAAATGTACTCAATGCATCACCATAACGATCGCTAGTATCATTAATAATATGCTACTACTACTCCTTTCTGTAAAATGTGAGAGAGAGAGAGAGAGAGAGAGAGAGAGAGAGAGAGAGAGAGAGAGAGAGAGAGAGAGAGAGAGAGAGAGAGAGAGAGACCAAGAACGATAACGAAAGCGGTACAAGTGCAAGTGTGCGATTGGATTAGGTGTAATTTTGAACAATGCAATCGCAACAATCCGTAGATAATTTGTAATAGATTCAATGTGAAAGTGGCGATAATTAATCGGCCAAACAAATGTCCATTTCAATAGCTGTCAATGGCATTATTGTTCAATATTTTATAAATGCTGGACTAATAATTTAATCGAAAAACTATTGGACACTCAATTGTGCAGACGAAAATCTGAAAATCTGAAATTCGATCTGTGCACATTAGAGTGGTAGGCATTTCGTCTTTTGTCGAATTACAATCGGCACGATGCATTTTCTATGGACAAAATTCGAAATGCCTACCACTCTAGTGCACATACACACACACACACACAATAAAATAAATGTATAAATCGGTCAAATCCGATTAGAAAACGCATCTTTGATCTAATTCAGTTAAAATGTTTCCACTCATTCCATTCGCCGTCATTGAAAATCTATTTTGAAAATTGTCGAAAAATGAAAATTGTATGGTTTAACAACATTGAAATATATAAATAATGGAAAATAATCATCATAATCATTCACTTCAAACTGAATATCGCTTGGAGCACGTAACTTCAACTCTTCAACAATATTCATTCCGGTGCGCCAAATTTCTTCGTATTCTTTGTTGTTGTTCTATCTCTATTCTTGTTCGTTATACAATGAATCAGCCGTGCAGCTCAAAAATTCACGTTGTATTGCATCGTTGTCGAGTTGATAGAAACCTGTAACTCGAAATATAGGAATGATCGATTATAACGATGAATTGATAATCCTAAAGATGCCAATCGAATGCATCGAACACATTTATCAGTATGAATGGTGTTCGGGGAAAGTCACTAGCCTCGAATACCAACAACTTATGCAATGTACTCGTCTGCTCGTATACAGCTTCAGCTGTGTGCATTTTCATATGTGCAGCATAGATAAAATTCGCGGAAGTGGAGACGAATTTTATGTAATTTTCATTTCGCGATCGAAAGTACTCAACAAATAAAGAATCTATTTTGTACATGTTTTCGATAATTCAAACTGAACGTGATGCATATCGCCCACATATTCTGAATTCGACAGCTTAAAATCAACTGTGAATCGAGAACAGCATTTACCAATGCAAAAATAAAGAACCAAAACAAAAAAAAAACAAGCATGTACGTGAGAAATGCAGGATGAGGTCGGGAGTCGGGAGGGGAGAGATAAATAACGGGGGCAGAGCACTCGACTTACTGACAGTTCACTGAATCGAGAAATGTAGTTGAAGCAGCAGTTCCATCCATTTCATACACGGATACACGAAATTAATTAATTCCATTTCGATGCGAATTGGACGTGGCATTATCACTTGTATTTTCAATTACGATATCTCAATTGGATTATGGATGCGAAAACACCAAACCATGTTATTAGTTTGTGTCCAAAGTAAGTTTCTGCGCATGATAAATGGAACGCATGAGAATAAATGGATGGGTTTTATGTGAGTTTTGTGTGAAATCTATATGACGATGACTTTGTGGCAAAAGTTTTGCAGAAAAACGATCCCCAAAAATTATTTATTAGTTACACTGTTACACAGATACATGTGATATACAAAAACACATCATTTTTGGGGGGATGAGCTAGCAATATGAGATATGAATCAGTTGGTTACGTAATTTGTTCGCTTATAAACACATTTTTTTTATATGTATATGGAAAAGGGGGGTATTGTGAGCCGGGTTTTGTTTTCAGATCATCAATTCCAGAAACATCGAAATTTGTATGATCTCAAAAGTGCTATTTGTAGCTCAACTTAATACCTACGTAATCTAATGTTATTTAGCAGTTTTTCGAAATTCACAATGTTCAAGAAATTTTCTATAGTTGGGAGGCATGACTTGAAGAAATGGAACAAAACGACACATTTTTATGATAATCCTTTATTAAACATTTTAAAAAATGAAAAAGAGATTATTCTGATAAGAAAAATAAAGAAAAAACTAATAGGGTACTATCAGATGGATGCGATTAGTCCCCTCAATCAATCGTCTGCAAAAACTGAAAAAGTCATAAAAACGCGAAAAAATATAAAAAATACTGAATTCACACATGAAATAGCACCAAGCATTCATATAATGCATAAATTATCCGAAATATGAATGTCGAAAAAAAATATGAAAAATTGTCGAGAATTGCATGTCTCACAACACCCCAATTTCCCTTATTATATTCGTTGGTCTATTGGATTCATTTTAACAAATTACTGCTCCAAATCCAAGCCCATCATTTATTCTCGTGAATTCACATCATCCCCAAATGTAGTGGTGTTCAATACAACATTATATAGATCGCATTGCAAATCAACAAATAATGTACAGTACAGTACTGAGTACAGTATAAAGAGCTTTTCAATTTGTTTCTGTCCGATTGGAATGCTGAAATGCCTTCAAGCAACAATCATACATTGTAATGATGAGCTTCCTCGCGCATATCTAAAATCCTTCATTGAAAAGTTAGCTCCTTTGGGCACATACACTCACACATCGTTTCATATGCAAATGCCTTTTTGTCTGATTACATGCCAAATGCATAACTGTGCATTGCATCTTCGATACTGAATTAAATTCGATCACATTTGGTCGAATGCAGAAGAATGCTATGGCTTTTGATTCATCACATTCGGCATCGATCTCACAAGCTCTCTCTCTCTCTCTCTTTCTCTCTCTCTCTCTCTCTCTCTCTCTCTCTCTCTCTCTCTCTCTCTCTCTCTCTCTCTCTCTCTCTCTCTCTCTCTCTCTCTCTCTCTCTCTCTCTCTCTCTCTCTCTCTCTCTCTCTCTCTCTATCTCTTGATAGTGCCCAGAATTGTAAATTCAGATGTCCCACGGTGGGGGCTCTGGAAATATTTCCTCAAATTTATAAGGGGGTACTCTACAAAAAGGTCATATGATGTATACATCGTAGATACACTATAGTGAATGTACATTTTAACACTAAGCGACCGGTTATTTCCAATTAAATTGTAAATGTAAGGGGGCAATAAAAGGTTTTGGTGTCTCATTTGGGAGGAGGGGAGTGTAAACCTTCCTCCCCTGTTTGAGCATCTATGCTTTCTCTCTCTCACTCTCTCTCTATCTATCTATTCCTCTAGACTTTTGACCATATCAATTCAAATACAAAATCCACATGACAAAAGAATTGTCATATCAATAGATTGCATCGGCTCATTGTAAAATGGCCACAAATGTGATATCGAACGTAGCACAAGAAACCACTACAAAATTAAATTAACTTTACACACAATGTGTGGATACATCACGGGAAACTATTTGGTTTGACACAATTTCGTCAAGTTGTCATTTGGTCTGATTATTTATGCCAAAGGTTTATCGATTTTCCGTAATTTTATTTGCTAACCGTTCCCATATAGTGGAATGCTTTTGTCAATCTCCAACTCCATTCTAACTGAAGTTAGCTGAAGCCGTCAAAGAGCGAATATAAAAGCCTTTACTTGACTCGTTTGTCTGTGCCCCGTTTTTCTACTTGTTATTGTGAAATTCATTAAATGATATACCAAAGAGAGCCTCTTGTATCGTGAGTTCAAAGGAATCGTTACTATGGATTGATATCCACATTGCACATGCACAAATACAATTGCACGAATTTCTGTGTGTTGGTATGATGGTTCTATTAATTAGCGAACGTTGATTTAATGAAAACGTTGATTTAATTTACAAAGGAATTATTAAATGCCCTGATGGTCGTTACAAAAGAGACGAGAGAGAGAGAGAGAGAGAGAGAGAGAGAGAGAGAGAGAGAAAACGAGAAAACGAGAACGAATTAAGACAATAACAGCAAACTGTAACAACAGCACAACAACAAAATGGGGCACCAACGTATATAAACATATCTTTTGCATTGTGCAAACATGTTCGATTTAATAAATACGTTAAATTTTAAATTGCTCTGGATATCACAATGCCTGAGTGTTTATTGCCATGGTACATAAACGGAATTGCCTCTTTTGACTAAAATAATGATGCCATGGAAGTGAAGTTAAAGAGAGAGAGAGAGAGAAAGAGAGAGAGAGAGAGAGTGGATAAAAAAACGCAATCCAACTAGTTATAGAGATTGTGTTAAATACAAATTTCCTCTATTCGATTATTTGATCTGAAAATCGTTCAATGAGTTGAACTCGATCGTTTTGTGTATTTAACAAAGAAAAATACAGAGGGAGAGACAGAAATAAAGGAGAAAAAAAAATTAACATTGTGCTCGGAAACAAAGTAATCGAAAGCTAAAACGCTTAAAATTCTCTCGTTTGAATGGCAGCATCTAGTTCGGTTAGCTTGTTATGTGTATCTTAACTGAAGTACAACAACATCTAAACTAATGTTTTTAGAATACGACGTAAAGTCCACTAAATTTGTTTTTTTATTAATGTTAAACACTCTTTAACTTGAACCTTTATGACTTTACAAAAAGTAAAATAAAAATGGAAATATTTTTATTTAATTACCGAATGCATTTCGGACTGTGTTCAGTCCATCATCAGCATCACGACTGTCGGTGAAATTCAAAAACAGCATCACACAGCAAAAAGTCAACAAACAATAACACGATACACAAACACAAATTGGCTTATAGAACAAAGAAAGTGAATGTTCTTAAACACGAGAGAAGAGTATAGATTCAATATTTCCGTTATCCAAATTCATGGTATCGGCATTTGATTGAATGTAGTAGCTCTCGTATGCATCAAGCCGATTATTGTCCCGAACACTTTTTACAACACTAACACAGAAGTTTTCGTGATTTGTGTTCAATATGTGTGCGGCAAAGGCCGACTTGTTCGGTTGATTGTATTTTATGCAAGCTATGTGTTCACTGTATCTTTTTTCTATAGCTCGTTTCGTTTGACCGTAATAAACACTGTTGCAATCATTACATTTGATTGAATAAATACCCGATTTTTTCATGGGATCATCTTTGTCTTTTGTTTACAAAAGTTCAAATAAATTAAGTAATTTGTTTGGCTCAACAAAAGACAAAGATGATCCCATGAAAAAATCGGGTATTTATTCAATCAAATGTAATGATTGCAACAGTGTTTATTACGGTCAAACGAAACGAGCTATAGAAAAAAGATACAGTGAACACATAGCTTGCATAAAATACAATCAACCGAACAAGTCGGCCTTTGCCGCACACATATTGAACACAAATCACGAAAACTTCTGTGTTAGTGTTGTAAAAAGTGTTCGGGACAATAATCGGCTTGATGCATACGAGAGCTACTACATTCAATCAAATGCCGATACCATGAATTTGGATAACGGAAATATTGAATCTATACTCTTCTCTCGTGTTTAAGAACATTCACTTTCTTTGTTCTATAAGCCAATTTGTGTTTGTGTATCGTGTTATTGTTTGTTGACTTTTTGCTGTGTGATGCTGTTTTTGAATTTCACCGACAGTCGTGATGCTGATGATGGACTGAACACAGTCCGAAATGCATTCGGTAATTAAATAAAAATATTTCCATTTTTATTTTACTTTTTGTAAAGTCATAAAGGTTCAAGTTAAAGAGTGTTTAACATTAATAAAAATACAACAACATCCTTTGAACGTTTGTTTCGACACGAAATATTTATTGTTGCGCTGTTGAATGTTGAAACGCTTAGCACAAACACAGAGAGAGACACAGAGAGAACAACATTAAGAGCACAAACAAGAGCAAGCGAGAGAACAACTAAACGAATGACGCATTGAACTACAGTGAAAACTAATCAAACATTGTCTCGCGCTACTAATAAACAGTTGCATGTGTACGAGGATTTGTATATGTAGAAGCGATTTGCTGTCAATTTAGTTCAATTGATGGACTCGTTGCGATCAATTGATATGCTCTAGTATTAAATGTAATTTTTTCGTTAAAACAACCGATCGAATTGGTGTATGTTTCCACCATCTAGCAAAACCGACAAATGCAAACAACTGAGCAAAAAAAAAACAATAACAACATCGACAGAGATTTAAAGAAGCAGCAGCAGCAGCCGCCGCCGCACTACAACAATAATGTGGATGAAGAGCATAAAAAGCAAAACGAAAGATGAAAGTGGAGTCTCGGTTGCACTTGTATATAAATTTCAATGGGATTTCACGTTTAGTTCGATCATTTTCCTTGCCAAACACGGCGAACCATCGACCATCGTGTGTGTGCGAATACAGTGCACATTCACATGATACATCCGATTGGATCCGAGTAGTAAAACGAATGAAATTACATGCATTGCAAAATTAAGCGCACAGCTTATGTTCACCTAGTATAATTCCCTTTTTGGGTTTTAATACAGAATTTCGCATGTGCGCTGCTGCTGATGCTACCGCCGCCGCCGCCGTTTTGTTGTTGTTGTTTTCCTGCGTTCTTCACTCTGGTTTCTCGAGCTGACTGCCAACAAGGAGAAATATGTTATTTGCCATGTTTAACAACAGCATCTTGCAAAACGTATTATTAACAAACAACATTCAATTTAACCTGTGTGCACTCTCGTTGCAATGTACTTGCACGGACGAATAAACAAACATCGCGCGGCACACAAACGATGTAAACAAATGCGAGAGAATACTCTCTCTTTCTCTGTCTCGCTCTCTGTGTTTCACTTGCACTTCAATGATGAAAAAAAAAGTTGAGTGGATCAGTGAGCGAGAATGGTTTCCAGTGTGTAAAAATCGGTTGGAAAAACAACTCTATCTCTCAATTTTGTGTTTCAGTCGCACAGACACTCGTCTCTTCTCATTTCGTTTCGATTCAATTCGATTCAACCATTTCCTTGCACACGTACAGATAATACTCGATGGCATCGATAGAGATTTATCACAAAAAAATAAATTCTACGCTTAAGGTGAATAACGCCTGTGTGTGAGTGTGTGCCTGCCTGCTTGCCAGTGTGTGTTGGCTTTTGCCGCTTAAATCTCGTAGTGCATCGCGATCAATCTCTTCAACTGATAAGTAACTACCGAAAACTCCCCAATTTCACACGTTGTGTGTACGTTCGCATCAAATTGGATCGAAAAAAGAAGAATATAAAAGCACACACACACACACACAAATGGACACCATTCAAGGGAACGAAAGGCAAACGGGGCGCACATTCTTTATTGGTCACTCAAAATCAATTGAGTCAGTTTAACCGTAAGACGTTGGAACTTTGAATTGTAGCCACAATCTTTCGTCTGTTGCATGGAATTCCGTCCAAATTACACGTTTTGTCGATTGCTCTTCAGTTACATATTCATTATTTATTGAGCAAACCGAATTCGTGTCGAAATCCACCAACTAAATCACACAAGCACACAACCTTCGGTCGAAACACTTTTAAGTCAAATCGTTTGGTGAAAATGAAGAGATCTCTTCGTGGTATTTTATTCTTTATTCAATTGCAAGGAAGTCAGAAGTGTTGGATTTGGACTTTGGAATTAATTCGATGTATGACTTTTTGAATTTCTTCCACACATTTTTCGAACAACTGGCAATTTTTTAATCAAATATTAAACAACTCAAATATGTATCCATATGGATGAGATATATCGGTGTTTAATCAACATAATTGGCAAAGACTTTTCTCTTTCTCCGCTTTTCAAATTCCTAGGCCAAACAAATAATTTACCAAGTTGATCCAACAAAACTTTTTCTGTACATTTTTGTGTTGTTGTTGGTTCAATCTTACGCCAAACGTCCGTGTATTTTCATATTGTTTCGTTTCAACCGCAAAATTCCCATTTCTCACGAACGTCAAATAAAATAAACTTTTTGGATTGCATTTCCACACGTAAAGTCAATGAATGACTAGATGCAAATGGTGGTGCTCTTTGTCGAATAGATTCTGTTTCAATATTTGCATTTGAATTTGCTGAATTTTCTATCATAAAAAAGATGAAGAAAACCGCCTTTTCTTCTGCCATTCATTTATAATGGAATAGTACAGAGTGAATTGACTTTAAGTCCATTCTCTTTATATACTTAAAATGCTATTCATTTTCTATTTAAAGGGCATTTTCGTAGTCCCTTTTGACTGGTTATGGTTAACAGTTGGAATATTCCTAGGCAAACATACCCGAGCAGATTGAAAACGATAAATACCCGCCCCCAACGTAGTATTCAAACCATTTAAAAATATAATGATTTGCTTATACACATGCATATGCACACATACACAATTTAATTCCCACTGAGAATTTCATAAATCGCAAAATTCAACAATTGCAAAACGGTTGCAAAAGAAACACTTCTTCTCGTTCTTCGTCAAATAAAATGATACTTAAGCTCATGTTAAGCATTGACATTTTTGCCAGAATTGCTAACAGCGTTCGGGTTGAAGGCGGTTCATTTTTTTTCTTTATCTCTCCAACGAAAATGATAAATTCAAATGTTTTGTAACTAAATTAAGCATGGAATTTCCCAAAGTGTGTATGTCATTGTATAAAAGGATGATAAAAGAGATAGAGAGAAAAAAAAGCAGTCTCATAGATGATTTACGAATCAAAATCGTCTTACGCATTTTTAATTTTTCTTATTGAAAATGTTGTGTTGCTATGACAAGAGCTCTCAAAATGAGTTACAAATGAATTGGTTGAGTGATAAAAAGCAAATAAATTTTAATGCGAGAGAGAGACAGACACAGAGAAAAAAGCACACTTGTTATTAATGGGACTTTGAATTGCTGAAGAATGTATTAAACCGCATTCAAATAAGCTTTCTTTTTTTGTCTGACGAAAATATAGAAAAACCAAATTTTTAATCTATTTGGCGTTCAGATGGCTGATTCAGAAACATATACAAACTGGCTTGAATGTCCGCATAAAAAAAACCAGGCGATACCATTCACGTCTGTCTTGTCAATCGTGAATTTATCCCTATGTTCTTCTTCACTACTGTTAATTGCATTTTTTTTGTCATGCTATTCCATTATTTTCGGTTAAACATTTTCATGTCTGTGGATTTCCATTCGACATCAAATGAAAATCGTGAAAAAAAAACAATCTGGCAAACGAAAGAACATGGAGAGAGTGAAAAAAATCATTTCATGCAAAATGACTGAAGAAAGATGAACAAAATGAAACGTTGGCCCAACGAAGATTAATTACATGAAATCCGTTAAATGTGTTGTGGTTCGTTTTTCTTTCTTCTCTCATTATTTGATTATTCTCGGTTGCTTTCATCCACCAGGATTCGTTTTTTCATTTCGGCAAACGGGAGAGCTTTGAATGAACCACGTTTTGTTATAATGTTAATGACTTTGATGGCTCATCTTCTTTGCGTTTTAATGCTTCAATGCATCGGTGAGTAAAGCAATATGAGATTCTCATAATGAGATGTATTGCCGGAGTAAAAACAAAATAAATGAAAATCGAAGATGGTGCGCATAACAAATAACAAATGATCGTTTTTTTGGCAGTGGGGGGGGGGGAGGAGGAGGAGCGGATGTTCCATTTTACTAACTATTTCAATTTATGTGTAAATTTTCGATTTCAACAACATTCATAAAGGATTTCCTCGTTTTCTGGCTGCATCGTTGACCTTAATTCTACTGTGAATTGGTGAAAACAATTTGAAATTTGGTGCGATTAAACACTCATTGTGTCAACTTAAATTCAGATTAAATTGCACATTTCGATATATACCACACAAACACACACAAAACCGAGTAGTGGTTTTATTGAACTTGCTACTCGCCAGAGAAAAAAAAGACTCTTCCCGTCATATTTTGGTCACCGAACAGTGTCCCGAAGTAATTAATTCAAGAGGCGGAACAGAGCGTGCATGCAAAAATACAGTTTATGTCGGGATAATACAAAAAACAAAAAATGTAAGTGACATTTTTTGCTGTCACAGTGATACGTACACAGAAGCACGTCGCATGACCATCATTGGGATATGAAAAACTGAGAGAATTATCATACCACAAATTCAATTTGATACACATAGACACAGGGAGCTGGAATGTTGAAACGATCACAGATGCAAAAGCCAACTAATTACGCTATGTCATTATCTACAGTCTGGTCCAAATAAAATGATACGGCATAACTTGAATTAAATCAAAAACCCAGCCAATTAACGATTCTCCGCCATCATCCTTTTGTTTGGTGTGTCGGGCCATGGGCAGTCCCGAATATGTTCGCCTTCTTTTTCAATGATAGTTTTTCCGCGACGTTTCAATGTGACAATTGTGAAGCGTTTCCACTCGGTCGGATTTTTCTTTCGTTTTGCCAGATCATTTTATTTGAAACCGACTGTAAAAAGAGACAACATTGCTTTCGCATTCTGTGCGAATACAAGTACGAAACACAGGCACATACATTAACGCACAATGATTAATTGAACACGAAGTACAGCTAACCAGAGAAACCCAGAAAATTATCGTCCAAATGACAAAATAAACACTCGAAAGTCAAAACATACATATAAGTGAGACCAGCGGGTACAAATTTAAGCGTCACCAAAAATCGAAAGAGCATGAACAACAAAAAAAACGGCACCAAAACAAACCGAAAATTATCAACATATTCGGGAGTGAACTGATTGTTTAACTCTCTGTGTTAACGTACAAGAGTTATCTTGCACAAAAAGGTGCCCTTGCCCATTTCCATTGCATCTTAAGTGTTAAAAAAAACGCAACACAAAGAAACAACGAAAAATACAATTCGAAACCAATTTTCTCTTCAACGCTACGACATACATTCTGAAATTTTCAACCATCAAGAGCCATTTCTGAGCTTCATTCTTTTTATGGTTTTTTGTTGTTGTTGTTGTAGTTTCTTTGTTTTTTCAATGGAAAAACAAAAGAATTCACAAGAGCGCCTGAAAACATGAAACCGTACATGATTCAAACTCTCTCGACGTTTCACAGAAATGTCAGTAAAACATGTAATGTGTACATGTTCACCCATTTTCGCTTTTGTTTTCTTGCACCTGAAACGCGAACATTTTGTGCGAATGCTCATTTTGGCCATATTTATGTACGTGAGTGTGTGAGTGTGTGAGTGAGTGAGTGTGTGTTGCTCTCATTTTCTATCACTTGTTTTGGTTCAATTAAAGTTGAATGAGAACGCAAAATCACACACACACACACACATACACGCAACACAAGAAACGGAGCAATCAACATTGGATTTTGGTGTGTTGGAGTCATTGAAAGTGATGTGCGCGCGCGTTTGTGTATTTTGTGTGTGGATATGGATAAAACGTGGCGAGCGAATTTTACTTGAGTTCCTATATCCAAAACAAAGCCATTCAAATGGCGCACAGATCACAAGCATTTCGCGTAAAAAGCCATCGAGCCATCGAGCCAAAGAGAAATAAGTGAAAAATGAAAACGTAAAAAAATGAACTATTTATTACGAACAATAGGATTGCAATGAGCAAATGCTATAAAAATGTAATAAATACTAAATGTATAGCAAAAACCAACGAACAGACAAGCACTGCAACGTGAAAATAAAAACCAGCAACCAACAAACAACAACCGAGTGAACTGGATTGTATTTGCGATCTGGAATAATGAAAAGAACCAAATTAAAACAATGACAATTGTTTGCACTAAACGCAGTTACGCCAATAGAAATTTCCGCGCATAATGCAGTCAATTGATTCGCAAACAATTGTTCACATCTGCCACAGTGAGATTTGTTTACAATCAGCACTTTGGATTAGAAAAAAAAAATTCATCTTTCTATTCCATCTACTTTTGTTTTTCACTCTTCTGATTGAAGATTTGTTCGGTGCAAATATGATATTATCACCATTTTCACCTGCCACAAATGCATTTTATCAAACGTAATTTATCATTTGGAATGAGTGAAGGTATCAAGTGATGTTTGTAAATCCACTTTGATTGTGGCATAATATCATCCCATTTAGATTGAGGCCGTTTAAACGTGAATCGTTTAATTTTAATTAGAAAGCGTCTTTTAATGGAATTTCGATCTAAGGTGTTTTTTTTTTCTTGAGGCACGTCTCAGTGAGTGTTTTTGAAATCAGAGTCAAATTCGGATTGCTTGATTTTATTCGAAATCATGGCATCATTTTAATTCGATGTGAGCGAAAAATGTAGTAATAACAGCAGGTCGAAACATTTCAATGGGATACATCAACTGTGCTCACTGAATATTACCAATTTAATTTCGACCATAAAATGTACACATTTCAAAAACTAATTTTGGCTTAAAGCGCCTAGATTCCTTTTTCGTCACGCTTCGTGAATTTCAATCCATTGAAAGAAAACCCAAAAATACAATCGGTGTTCATACATTGTGCACACGATTTGTAGGAAACACGAGCATTTACGCTGTATCGTGCTTTCGAGCGGAAAAATGTAAATAAAACATTTAATTTATACAGATTCCAGAACTTCATATGATTTCAATTCAGTTAAAATGAGTGCCGAAGCATTTCATACACTCTTTTTCTTTTGGGTTGTTATATGATTTCTTCTTGCGTGTTTGAGACAAACGTGCAAATGAAGTCATAGCATTTCACACTTTATTCGCAATTATCATAATAATGACTCGGCTTTCTATCTAATTGAAAAAAAAAACGGCAAGAATCATTCGTTTTGTAGACCAAATGAAATTTGCGCAATGACAGCAATGGCGCAAACATCACACAAAATCATTTATGAACGTATAATGCATCAACAATGAGATGGACAGTGATGTTTCTAATCATCGCCATTCAACGGCATGACATTTCTCGGGTGATATATTGAACTGATGATTTTCATTTCGTGACTAAATTTTTACAATTGCCCACTTGTGAGTGTGAGTGTGGGTCTCTCTCTCTCTGTGTGTGCGTGTATTTTGCCGACGATTTTAGGCTGCTCGAGAATGCATTTTAAGTGAACGTATTAAAACCATACAATGGGTCGAAGCAAACAGTGACAAAGCATGTTTACACAGAAAACACTCCCATATGGATAAATTAAATGGACTGGCATTTTGTGAAGAATAAATGCAGCAGAATTGGAAAACTTAACATTGAACTGCATTACACAGCACATACAGACCACAGAGTGAAAAAAAATCCAAGCATCTCATCAAAGTAATTACTCAGTTTGTTTGCCTTGCACACACACACCACTTTTGATGTGGAGATGATGGATGTATTCTATGTGTACGCAACACACCAAAAAAAAAAAAAAATGAAAAATACTTCATGCTTTGCCTGGGCTACTTTTTTATGCAAATATGAAAACCGACCAATAAATTTGTGCTACGAGCTCCATTCAACATTTTGCGGTTTCGTTGACCAATATGAACAAAGACTTCGCCTGTGTTTTGGCACAGTAATATCGTCCGAAAATATGCTACATTTGCTCGTGTATCACATACTCCAATTTGTAAATTTGTTGGTGTTGCGATGAAACGCAAGAAACCTTGGCTTTGTCACTCACATTTTGAATATGTGCTGACACTTTAAAATGCACGAAACATTAAAGTAACCGTTGTGGATATGGTAAAATAGGTTGAACTGGATCAAAATTAGATGCTTCCCCAAAATTCGGTTTTCTCTACCATAGAATCCGGGCACTCACAATTTGTGAGTCACAAATACGTTTTATATTTCCGTCCAAAATGACAAAAACGATGTGTGACCAATTCAATAGCATTAATTTTCGTTCTGCGATGTCTGAATTCCATTTAGATTTATGCAATGTAAAAGTTTTAATTTTTTTTTATCTATTCGAAAAATATTTCAAGAAAAATGTTTAAATTAAAGTTTTGTCAGGCAAAAAACGTACTCAAACTCGACGAAATTGTGTTGTAAAATGTTCCATGTAAATAAATGCACAAGTTTAAGAATTTTAATGCGAACACACAAAAATGAGCGATGTTTATTAAAATGCAAATGAAAATAGTTGGAAATTGTTGAAAAATATGTGTGTATAGATTTTACTTGGACAAAAAAAAACACGTTGAAAAAATGCAACTTTAGTAAGCTCGTGGTTTTTTTTTTCATTGAGTGAGAAAGATTCACCGTCGCATGATCGCCACTATCAGTGATCGCCATAGTTTTCTACTCTCCAACACACAACAACAACAACAAAAAACAGTTCTAATTTCTTAATGAAGACTGTTCAAGATCGTCAATCTCAAGAGTTGCTATTTGGAATTGTGGTTGTAAGTCATAAATTGTGAATAAAACAAGTGTGATAAATCAGCGAAATTATGGGCACAAAACTTACTATGTAAGATATAGAATAATTTATGAGCCAGAAGCTGAGAGACGCATGAGCATCGCACAACATACTATATAAATTAGTAAGTTAGGAAGTTTTTCTCTCTTTTTTTGAATGTGGCTGCCAGTTTTTCCACGCAATATCACAAGGCAATAGACAAGGCATTTGTGGCCCAACTTGAATAGAGTCAACAAAATCCCAATATTTAATATTAACTTACTCGAATAAAGTAGTGACCATTGTAAAAACCATAAATATTTGTTCTAATTCAACATATCCAAACATGCCACTTAAGGTTTTCTCTGTCTCCGGTCGAAGAAAGAGACCAACCAAAAAAAAGAGCCAGTCGCATTTTTTTTCGGAAGATAAACAAATGGATGGTTTATACATACCTTCAACTTTTCCCAACGCAAGCACACATATGGTTTGTAGAGCCGGTATTGCCCACGCAATCAGATGAAAAAAATGCGATTTATTTTCGATCGCTTCGTGTCCCCATTTTAGTCCAGCCGCTAAAAACCATGCAAGCGCCAAGCATGCCCACCAAGCAAACGCTGCCATACAGCAAAAATACAATGCCATAAATAAAATCGTGCACAACGTTGATTGCCGGTGTCCCTGTTCGAATGAAAAATAAACAACAACAACAAGAAATGTAATCAACGAAAATGACATCAGATTTTATTGAATACAATGAACAAAAAACAAAAGACCAACAGCAACAATAATAATCAAAGACAAAAAAATACATCAATAACACACACAAAAATGATTCGATCCAATGTAAGAGAAAATATGGCGATTAGAAAATAAATGATGATTGAGAGAAAATCGTATAAAAAACGGTAAGACACTGAGCGAAAAAAAAAAACATTCGATTCGTCCGTAATTTGATTTAACAATGAAATGTAATATGCGAAATTAATTCTATTCTTGAACAACAACAAAAAACGGAGACGAATAATCGGATTGAAACTGGTCAAGTCTAGTGGAGTGGCTGTTATATCATGTTTGAATCAAAATATTTGATTCACGTCCCATACTTTAAAAGGCTAGAAGCCCAAATGGCTGCGTTCAAGTGATGACGAAAAAATGCCCGAAAAAAGCACAATTCGCTTCTCTTTTTATCATCATTGTTGTAATTTCAAAAATCGAATATCTATATTTCACTCTCGTCACTGCCAACATTTTACGCAAACATCATTTTCAACACACCAGAAGAACAGAAAAAAAACGCAACTCTCAACATTATGACACAAAAAGTATTGCAATGGGTTCAATCGAACGATCTCCGTTTTTAAAACGCTTTTCTGGGGACTTGGCCGACGAAAAAGCAAATCTTGTGACGGTTCTTCCCTACTTTATGCCATTTAATTTAATTTCGATGTTCAATGCGTTGTTTTTGTTTTTGTTTTTTCTTTTTTCTTGTTTTTTCCCCTTTTCTTTTGCTGTTACTTCACTCTTCTTTGGATTGCGCCAAAGTGCTCGGGTATGTGTTACCGATTGCAGCTAAAACTGGGAACACAGCAACAACAACAATGGCGAAAAAAAAGACATGATACAGTTTATGCCGATGGAATCGGTGATATGCGTCTCTTGTCGATATATTTCCGCTGTCTGTATGATTGTTTGGGCAGTATTGTGAATTTTCGATGCTCTCATTCTTTTTTGCTCTCTCTCTCTCTCTCTCTCATCTTCGCTCGCTTACACTTCGACCGTACGTGTGCTCCCAATATAAATGTGTATATATTTTTCCTCCGTTCATTGGCATCAAAGTGTGGCCATTGCATTGTTCCTCTCCGCGCCTCAACATCATCATCACCGTGATTGTTGTTGCTGTTGGTCTTGGGCTGTTGTTGGTGGTGTTGTCGTCGTCGCAATCTCTCATTACATTCTTTTGTGTATACGTTCCTGATGAACGGCTTCGTTGTTGCTTTTGTTGTGTGTTGTATGCTTGTTCCTTTTTACGTCGTTTGTAACCAGTTTCATCTCGGTTCTTTTGTTTAGCTCTCGTTTCGTTCACTCATTCGATTTCGCTGGTTCGTCGCTTCACTCTCTTTCAGTATGGCAACAGACATTTTTATTTATTGTCTTCGCTTGAAAACAACGACAACTGTTTCAATTCTGTTTATTACAAATATTTATTACATTATAGAATTTGTTTGATGTTTTTCATTGCATATCTTGTTCTTTGGCTTCATCTTTTTGCATTCGTGCGCATTCAGTGTTGTGTGTTGTCTTTTTTCTGCCGCGTTATCATTCATTGGATTTTTGCATATGACTTTATAATGGAGTAAAAATAAAATCAAAACAAATTGAAAGCGAAGATCTTTAGCCGGGGTTTTTATCATCAGCCGGTCATAATAAATGACTTTAAGATATTGACTATCAAATCGATGTACACTAAGAATATATTGAGGTGATACCAAATAATAAACATATGACCAAGACATGAAATGAGAGATGATAAAAGAAAAATATACGATGACCATTTTTAATATCAAAAAAAAAAAAAAAAAAAAAACAAATCGATGAAGATATAAAAAAAAACATAGACCATTGAAATGAGTATTTCCTGCCATTTCAGGTGGACATTTAACGATCGATATTTTGTCGAAATTAACATGACTTTCCAGGCTATCGCATTAATTAATCGTGATTTAAATTGGTTGTAAAATAATTTGCTCGCAATTACGGCCGACACACACACACACACACCGACATAACCCGTCCTTTTAAAGCAATGAGTTTACCAACCGTTATTTTGTTATTGCATCTATAGAAAAATAAAATCTACAGTAAAAGCAAACGTTAAACAATTAAAACTTTACGCCAATAAATGAAAAATGACCGAAGTTTTAGAGCTGTCAGCTATGCACACCAGAGTGATATTCCAACGGTCTCAATACATGTTGTTTTTTCTTATCTTCTTCACGTCAAAGTTAATTTGTCATTTGCAAAACACAGTCTCTTGCCTGCTTCGCATCCCGAACAAATGTTTTTAATGATCAAACAACAAGTGCAGACACAAAAGGATGTTTGAATATTTATTTTGAACCATGACAAAAATTTAAGATTCAATTTAAGACTGAAGTCCCTTATCAAACGTGTTTTTAACACACAAACGTCTATTTGAGCATAGAAATTCATAAAAAGTACCAAACTAATTTCATTATTCGTCTACATGCGCCCAAGTCTAATTTAATAAAGATTGCATTTTTATGGTTTATCGTTTAGTCTTATTCCTTCACGAAAAGTTTCCTTTTGACCTTTGATATCGGTGCGTCAAATGTTGTTTTTTTTTTAATTTTCATTGAAATTTCATGATAAAAAAGAATTTGAGCAAAAGAGAGGAAAAAAAATATTGTGTATTTATAGGCAAGTGGATGTCTGGACCCCAGATCCTGACTCTTCAGTCCCGGCCAATTGTTTGGCCAATGACATTCATATAGCATTTTAACATTGTCATTTTTGATGAAAAGTTCTTAGGTAAGCTAGCAATCAAAATGAATACAAAACATTACATATATGCAAATGAACAGATACCACTCAATCTCGAAGTGGAGTCTGAATAGCCAAATAATGCTCTTGGCAAGTGAAGAAGAAAAAAAACACCATACCAGCTTTAGAATGGCGACTCGAGATTAAATGGGCAACAAATCAACAAAAAAAAGGCGACTTAATTCTATACCAAACCATACTATCGGGTACAATTCAATCACGAATCACCGCATAAAACTGAGAAAAACACCAAACCAAATGACTACAAGTAAATCCGTAGCTTTGCGAAAAGACGAGATTCAATAAACAAATAAACAGCATCAAGAAAAACACACACAAAATTGAAATACAAAAGAAATAGAGAGAGATAGAGAGAGAGAGAGAGAAAGAAAGAAAGAAAAATAATCAAAAGAAAGAAACGCGAAACAAGACAGTTTTTGTTGATAAACATTTGCGCTTGGGTTAAAGATTATTTGCAGTCTCACGAAAAATAAAGGAAATATCGATGCTCAATACTGCTTCGGTTCACATGCTACACAGGGAACATATGATGCGTTTCAATGATTTTTTTTTGTGTATACCGTTAACATGAAATGCATTTGGATTTGTGATGTGTGATCAATCGAAGTCGAATGTTGTTGTTGTTGTTATTGCATTAAAGGTTCAAATCGTTCGATTTAATTCAATTCATTTGATGTATCGCAACTGAAGAAAATGAATGACAGCGCATTTTTGGTTCGACTTTAAATATTTGATTTTGAATCTTTTTCTCTTGCAATTCGCTTGTTTTAAATGTGCGCGAGTGTCTATGTTACCATAAAAACCGTGCATTGTGAATGATGAATCAATTTCCCATCAAGTCGCTAGAAATCTAAAATGATAGACGCGATTGTCGGCATTGCTCTACCTAACTCATGTCTGCGCCACGTTTTGCCTTCAACCTGATCGCGGTGATTTGGCGAATGAAGGATTATCGAACGCATTGTGTGTGTGTGTTTGGTTGAATTTGTTGCAGTGTTCAATGTGCATTTACATTCAATATTTACAAACAGCATTCATAATGGTTCATGTTTCAATTCTCGTGTTCCCGCATCGTTTTATTTTTTTCTTTTAACCAACCATAAATCTCATTGTGAAATGAAAATTTACGTGAAAAAAACAACATTCGGTACATCTCTAGTCATGGCTTTAATAAATAATTATTTAGCGCTATCGATTACTTCGGTATTTTTTTTTTGTCATTCCAAATGAATTTAAATTGACAATACAAAAGGATTTTCTGTTACAATTTGAAGCGCCATTCAATTGTATTTAACCAGAGTTTAGAATTCGACCATCAAATATGACGAGAATCGAATTTCGACGAAACAAAAAACCATTTTGTTTTTAATTTATGGATTGTCGATGATTCGGTCGAACTAACATATAGAAAAAAAGAATACAAAGTTACAAAACAAACGAGAAAAATGATACGCAAATCCCAGCCATAAGATAAATTACAAAAAATGATCAAACGAGAAAAAAATACATACGAAAAAAAAGGATGACGACAAATCCGAAAATGTGACAAAAAGTAAACAGAATAGAAACTCAATCATAATCTATCATCATGACCATTGGAATGAAAATGGGTTCAAATGAATAAGCCACAGAGCAGCCAAGAAAATGGTGATGCAATGGAAAGCATGTTAACAACGTGCACGTAAATTTAGAACAATTCCGAACGAGAGAAAACAAAAACACAAAAAATGCATTAGAAGTCGTTAGAAGCATACAAAAAGCATATCGCTGCTGTGATTGCAATTTCATTTTCAATATTCAATTCATTTTGTTTATTCTTTCGTTTATGCTCTGTTTCTCTGTTTTGTGAATGAGTTTAGTCGCTTGGCTAAATTTTTGATGTGGATATGTAGAACTACCGACCGAAAATGACCAATATTCGAATCATATTCTTAGGTCCAATTTTATCATGAGTAGAGAAAATGCAAGTGTCCATAAATCATCTTTAATAACACTATGAGCTTGATAGTTGAGCATATGTCTTGCTGTTATCATAGTGTTGGTGTCAATGAATCCATGCTATGAGACATCATGAACACAATGCCAAGATGATGAATAAAATAGACATTTAGTTTAATTGGAATTTGTTACAATGATGATTTGTGATTTATTAGAACTGAAAAACTAGCAAAGCCTTGTTACATTGAATATTGGGATGTTATTCAGTATTCGCAAATTTCAAAAATTCGATAGAAAACCAAATCTATTACACTCACCATGGTAATCGTTGAATACATGGGTAATTTTCCCAGTCGAATTGGTGGCGGAAAAGGTTCACGGCATGCAGCTGAGTCCCCAGCACCCAATCCAGCTACATATGCACATCCAACCACTAAATAGCATATAGCTAAAAATACAATCGCTCTCTCGGGATACCGGAAACGTGAAGGATCAATCAGAAATGTTAAAACCTGTTGGAATAAATAGAGAAAAAAAACAGTTAACATGAAATAGTTGTCAACAAAAACTTTAGGTATTTTGAAAACAAAATAGTTATTTGAAAAATTATCAGAATAATCTCTTACAAATGAACTTAAAAGTGAAACATAAAAACAAATTCTGAAATAAAAACACGTCATAAACTGAATGGACTGAAATCTAACAAAAGGTTCGTTTACATTTTCAAAACAATGTAACAAAATTCAGCATCAATGTATAATCACGGTTAATAGTAAAATCCTATCATGTTGCACATAGTTTTTGCATTTTGTCGAATATTTGTTTCCATGTCCCTAACATTCGTGTTTTTTTTTCATTATTCGTTATT
Source organism: Aphidoletes aphidimyza (assembly GCA_030463065.1). NCBI lineage: Eukaryota > Metazoa > Arthropoda > Insecta > Diptera > Cecidomyiidae > Aphidoletes > Aphidoletes aphidimyza. The sequence continues at coordinate 11,000,445 of CM059997.1, read as the reverse complement.
TTATGTTTCAGCACTAAAACTGTACGTTTTCCGTAATGCTCTTTACTTAAAATATCTATGCAATTGTTTTGAACACAGTGGACGGCAATCCTCACGAGTGACGACAGCACCTCTAGTGCGAAAAGTCTACACAGTTCAGAAGTTTTTTATTTGATTTGTATTCTCAGTCATTGAAAAAAAATGAGAAACATTTTTACATTATGTCATTGAAACGGACACGATTTTTTTTTATCTTCGACAATTTTAATCGATTTAAAATTCCCTTGATTTTCAAATGAAATGTGCATAAAAACATTTTTCTCTGTCGCCATAAGCTTTTAAATATATATATATATATATATATATAGAGGAAGTGTTGTGCATAGCACAGATACAATTGATTTAAGATGGTAATGTGCCATGCATTCAGTGCTCGATTAACTTTTAACAGATTTAACAGAACGAGGTTCTGCAAAGGTTTGAATTTCAAAGCCTCAAAAACCAATTAAGAAAAGAGAGAAAAAAAAACACAAAACAATGGTATGAATTTCAGTAATCTCAGTTCTACACCGTTATTCCATCTGCATTATTTTCAGAACATTTTTGAATATTTTTTTTTGTGTGGAAAAATTCCAATAGATGAAATGATGCAGCATACAGATCATCATCCGAAATGTCAACAGTAAAAAAATTAAATCAAACCGCATCTCAATTTCGGCCAAATGAGGGGATATATCTGCTGTAAGTGTTGATCTTGGTTTCCAGTTCCATGGAAAAAGATCCAACTTGCACCACATCGCAGACCTCGAGTTGTTTCCTGTTTACAATGTAAATGCAAATACAAGCGAAATGTGCATCACGGCTGTTACATGGAAATGTTGACGCCTCTTTGTTCAAAAACCAGGAATATCAAGTAATGTTTATTATATTGGGCTGTGTATGCCCATAACGATAAAATGAAATGAACAGAGTTCGCATTTTAAATTAGATCACGGCTGTTTCAAGTGAATTTTCGTCTCTCGTGTGACTTTATTTATGCCTATTTAAGAACTCTAAAGTGTGTACCATACACTGGATGCGGTACAGTGTTACACCTCTAGATGAAAGAATCTATCATCACGTTTCAATCTAGAGTTTTGGTTTTTGATCGCAAACCAACTTCTGTTGCCTTCTTTCTTTCAATTCGAATTTTAAACTGGAAAATGCAATGACTATTCCACAAGTGATACAGTGCATCTGCTTGCTGGCTCTCCCAAAATGAACGAATGAAACATACAAAACATATTTCGAAATTCGTTTGTGAAAAACGCTTCCATAGCTCATGAAGTTGTTTGTGCGTTCGATAGTTGGCTATTTGTCCTCAGTCAAAATGAATATCTAGCCCGCCTTGATGCCCATGAAAAACTTTGTCTGCTCAAGTGTTGGCTCGTTGAAGTTGAAGTCCACCAACGAGCGAAATGTCGAAATGTTTGAAAGTTTTTCGAGCAGCCGAGATTTATTCATCAATTGATATTACAAAATCACTTTCAAATACAAAATTCAATTCGATTTCGAATTTTTGGTGGTCGGGGGGGGGGGGGGCGAAGCTGCATCGCATTGCAATGAATGCATTTATATGTGCCGTTTGTTGCAAACGATCAACTTAATTTTTCAAACGCTTGAAATTGGAAAAGTTGTATTTGGATTTCAACTTCAACTCAATTGCTTGGTGATATTGTCGTTCGATGATTCGTTTGTGTCGTTGTCGGTTTTTTTTGGTACTGGCTTAGAAATTTATAGCTCACGACCATTTCGGTTGTGAGTCAATGATCGAGTTACGCTTAAAGTCGAATGTGTCAGCAACAAGATGTACAAAGTGCAACAGAGAACATGCACGATGCCGGCGGAGATGGAGACGGAGGAAAGAGAATCACAACGATTCTCTTTTTTTTTATTCATCTGATCGAAATGAAATTTGCGCTAGTCCTCTGCAGTGACCATGGTCATAGTCATAGAATAGTTTGATTGTTTGTTTATCGACTAAAACCACACATTTCGATTACAGAAACTGCTCTTTGCGTCACTCCATGACATTCGTTGGTTATTTGTTCTTTCTCTCTCTCTATCTCTCTCGTTTGCTTCATCGCATTTCGTGAAACTTTTCACCAAAAAAACACACATTTTGGAAGATGCACACGATTCACAAATTCCCACAATCGAGGCCAATTCTCTCTCTCTCTCTCTCTCCCTCTCTTGCATCTCTGCTCCGGTAAATCGGTATTGAATATTCTAGCCGTGTGATCTATTCAGAGAAACAATTTCTTGTGTATGCTGTTGCTTAATTCTTGTGTTTTGTTGTTGTTGTTTGTCATTCGTTGGTTCAGATAAACCGAGGTAGTAGCCAACAACCAATTCTTTTTAATGGTACCAATATTGTCATCGAGTTCGTTTTGTGAACTAAGCACACCGGTATCACAACGATGAAGATGCCAATGCATTGTAAATGGAAGCTTTATAACGCTATGCTTTCATTTGAATTTAGTGTTTGCCAGCTGCTGAGCTTGTAAATGCAAAGATTAAACAATCCTTAGCACTTTACTGTGAATATTCACGTGCGCACCGGGTGAAAAGAAAAAAAACGCTTACATACAGTTGTGTATAGCACATTCATTGAGTGTCCATGTTGAATACATCGACTGTAATACGGAATATGGTCGTTTGGGTGAAATGACATCAAGACGAAATCATTTATCGTGCAACTGTGAATCAAATGGCGAGAGCGAAAAAGTAAAAAGAAAATGGTTTTTAAAAAGTAAAAAAAATATATGAAAAACCTGAGAGAAAGAAATTGCAGAGTGAAACGAATCGCGGAAATTTCAAGTGAAAATGGAAGACGTACAAATGTGCACGAAATAAAAAAAAAACGTAAATAAAATAAAATAAAACGATACCGGAGAGAGAAACAATCAAAAGAACGTTAAAAACAAAGCTCGAGTGAACGCGCTCACTACAAAGTGCTATACTTTAACACAACCAGATATAAGCGACACAACAACACCACACCACATCACACATACACACCGTATCTAACTCTATTTCATTTGGTACCTTTGGCTGAGTCAATAGAAAAGCACTCTTTTCGCGCTTGAGAATTGCACATATCAATGCAAATAGTAACAAGAACTGAGGACGAACAAGACGAAAAAAAAATGTGCGACCAACAAAATGTGCTGTATGGCGAGAATGAGCTCTACCTTTTCTCGTTGGTATAATATTAGTATTGGCACTGTCGATTGCAGTTGTCGTTTCGCTTACTCACACACATACATACGTTTTCAAGCAACCTATGAAACAAGATGAGTCGAGCAAAAAAAAAAAATCGAATAGAAGCTGTTTGAAAAAAATACATATATCGTTAAAAAGGTTACTGGTTGGCGTTGTCAGCAAACGGTGAACGAATATTCACACTTTGAACTGAACAACGCTCGTCCATAGCTATTTCAGTTCTATCTGTCGTTTTTTATTTTTTGTTCACCATGACAAACATTTACCTTAACACATTAAATGAAAATGTTTTACACGCGTTTAAAATGTGCACGATGTTCATTTAACAGCTACACATTGCAATCTAACTGCAACAAAAATCATCCATATTTTCTCGGCAGCAGTGTCCGGCTTACTATTTAAAACTTAGGCACGGTAGATGTGCACACAATGAAATATATCAAAATCGGTGAAAATGTGCACATTGCAACAGAAGCAACAGCATCTACCGATGCAACAGTGGCATCGGCAACCAATCCAACTGTTAGTTATCATTTTGGCTTGGAATTCGATGTGCTGGACTTGTGCTCATTCGTTATGTGTTTCTGTTTTTTTTTTGTTCGGAATCTATCTGATTCGCTGAATGTCTGTTCTTTTCTCGGTATCGCATTGTGCCATATTATGGGTTATCTATTCACTCACACACTTACTCACTCACTCACCCGCCGACGACACACCGTTGCTATCTATCCTCCGTGGTAGCGTCATCACAATTATACAATGGTATTTCGAGTATTTGTATAATCCGCAGTTAATGCCGTATTTATTTTGATCGGGTGAGAGCATTCATAATTCATTAGCTTTGGTGAGGCTTAGATATTCCATACCCAATTAGTAGTAGCAAATTGATAGTTCTTGTTGTTCCGTCGAGATGACAAAAAGGCGTCCAATTAGCTGTTTCAAATGTTTTAAGCATCGTAATGCAAATGCAAATGCATTTTCATGAAATGTCCCTTCAGATATTAAAGACGAATGAAGTTTATAGCGTACCAAATGAAATTTCATGTGAATTCGATTTTTGTTGTTGTTGGGGGAGGTGAAATGCATAGAAGCACTTTTAAGCCGAAACACATTCTTTACGAATTCATGCTCCGTTTGGCCGATGTGAATATGCAATGGCAGTCTTTTCTCTCTTGGTCTCACTGAATATTCTTTTCATGTAGGTTTCTTCTTCTTCTTCTTTTTTTTTGATGCCCAAGCCCCGCGTTAGCTCACCACAGGACTTATGACTATTTATTCGGTATTTATTTGGTTGTTGCATTTAATCGAGTAAATGTACCGTAAAATATTTTCGCCAGTCATTGCAACAGTAATCGCAATATTCGAATTACATTATACTCGACCGGTTCAGTGTTTGCCAATCCATGTGTATATGTTTTATATATACATATTATGTGTTCGTTTGTGTGTCTATGAAGTGAGCGTATTTCGTGTTTTTCGTTTTCATTAAAAAGGAACTAAATATGAGCCATAAATTGATGACATACGAAATAAATAGATGACAAAATACGATCGACTCAATGCTTGGGACATGAGTTGAAGTCTGTGAATGTCTCAGAATGAAAGTAGATTAGACGGCACGCCAAGCACACTCACAAATAACTATGATATACAGCAGAGTCCCCGAATAATGTTTTTCGGTTTGTTTCGGCAAAAGTGCCGCATTACATTTCACCTTTTATGGAATTTTTGCGCTTTATGTACAGCAATCATTGCTCGCAAATTTTTGTTTATGCCTTAAGGCGTTGGATATTCTTTTGTCGTTGTTTTTTTTCATTGCTTCATTTTGTTCTAAGCCATTCAACTATCTGATGTGTTTGGATATGTGTGCGCGTTATTTTTTTTCTTCTTTGCTGTTGTTTTGTTTTCGTCTTATAACACTTGCCACACTAAAATATGTATAAAGTGTCCGTTTACAATGCGACGAACGACGCTTTATGTGAGCTGCGGATGTATTTGTTGTATGTGTGGCACAATATTGGACGAACCCCAACACACACACACACACACACACACACACACACACACACACACACACACACACACATAAAAACTGAAAATGCCTTGGCATTAATTTGATATACAACTTACCGTAAAAAGGCAACTGGCACAACAAACGGCAGCCCATGATCCGACCCAGTATCGCAATATTGTACGTTCATTCTCTTTGAAAAATAATGCATGACATGGTGCGCCACAATTTTTCGTCTCCTGTAAATAACAAACAACAACAACAAAAAAGCAGAATAATAGTGAAAATGATGAAATATGTTCAATTTACAATGTATTGAGTGTAATGGCAGTTTGATGTTAAGTGCGGTGTTTTCAAATATGTTTGCTACCTTTTCTTTCCCTTTTCCCTCCCCCTCCCCTCCTCGCATCATTCCATTCCATTTTCGGCATGGATTTATACATTTCAATAAAATCGATCGTCACCAAACAATGGACATGATAATTAATCATGAAACATTCTGCCTGTCGAATATATTAAATGTTGAATATGGATTTAACATTCCATTGGCATGTATAAATGTGGGAAAACTTATAATCAAGATATCGAATTGAGCAAGTTTTTACATCAAAAACGTTCTTCGAATTCTTAAAGCTCTTTCAAAAACATGCTGAGTGAGATGAAAAACCCGGAGTATGTATGCTTATATCTTTAATATGGAAATATTTGATGAAAATAGCTCTGTACTTTGTAATTTATTGCTTAAATGCGGTACAAAAAGAGCTCATCTGGTCAAGGAAGAGCATTTACAAAGATCATTTCCGATGGTTTAACATTATACAACATTGAAACGTTCACAGCGATATGGAAATCAATGATTCTAGCAAAGACTAGACACAATGTGGTGATAAGAACTTGATATTTAGATTTTGCTCTTTTTTCCCCTTCATTCGGCTTAAATAACAGAACCCGGATTGAATGTGTTTCAAAATTTCAAAAAAACTTCGTTCAAAACATCTCGAAATACCCGAAGCGATTAATGTTGAGGCGGCGCTAATACTGTAATTGCACCATCTGAAACGAGTTGCACACGTGGAAAAATGTGCAAAAACTCGAATCCAAAGTGAGAAAAAGGGATAACAACAATCACAACAACAACAACAACAAAAAGCAAATGGAGAAATTAATTTTCAATTCATGTTTTGCTTATCGGCATCTCCAATTTTCTTTCATGCTGCATTTGGAGACCTGTTGGCAATTGATTTTCTTTGTCAATATGTTGTATATCAATTTGCATTTGCGATAAGAACGATGTGGCCTGTGAAACCGGTTCGAGTACAGTTTTTGTGCAATGGTTTGATATGAATGGTCATTTGATTCCAAGAAACGAACGCAAATAAAAACGAACGATTCAATGAGATTCAGCATTGAGTATTAAACATCCAAAAATATCCGTTATCAATGCCAAATGTGATGTGTGTCGAATACCACAGAAAAAGAGACTATACCATATAACATATATCATGTTGGTTATAGCATAGCCGTTGAACGGGCTGGCTACACTTTAAACGGGATGTGTGTGTGTGTGTGCATTTCATAATTTCTCAACGTTTGCGGTAAATATTGCGTTAGCAATGTTCATTGCATTGGCCGCTGCATGAACTCAGTATACACCATACAAAAACATTACACACATTCTCTGCGCTTTTTCTCTCTATTTCTGTTCTTGTTTGTTTGTGTGAATAACAAATCATGTGCAATGTTCTCAATCCAAATCGATGACTTTATTTTTGGACAGAGCAATAGAATAATGAACATTGCACAATTGACGCACTTCGCATATGGATTTCAATTATCCCGAATCATAATTAATGTAAGCGAAACTGGCTACAGCCACTGGTATCATCGCATACATTGTTACCTTAGCAACTAATCATCACCGCCATGCATCGTCTCAGGCACATAAATAGACACACAGGCATAGAGGCAACATAGCAGCATGAATCAAGTAACATATCCATCACGTAAATTATTGAAACAAAAAAAAAAATATGATTGAATTGACTTGGTTGTTTCCTTTATATGGGTATTTGAGTATTGGTGACGCGCACGCTCACACAACATACATTTAGTCACATCCATTTTCGAGAATTGAATCGTCTCTCTTGCCCATTAAATTCTTCTCTCTCGTTTTTTCCCACTCTCGTTATATTTCTTTTTTAATATTCATTTTCTATCTCTCATAGACATTGTTCATAGCGTTTGTTAATTACATTAAGTGCAAATAAAATTGTTTCTAAACACAATTATGACAAATACTAATGTGCACTGGCCAATGTAGATTCTGTGCGATTAAATGGCGAGAAATAAAACCCTATCTAACTATTATCACATATTTCGTTCGTTTGATGTTGCAACGTGAATATTTTTTTTTTTTAATTCTCATATCATGAATGCGCTAGGTTTTCTTTTGATGCAGTGAATAATTTTTTTTTATTCTTCTGCATTTACCACAGAAGCAACACAGAAAGACATTTAAAAATTATTGATATGGAAAGCAAAATGATGCAAGAGAACACGTTATCCATGCATTTTGCAATGAAAATTCCAATGCTATCAAGAATAATACACTTGCACCGCATAAACCGTTTGATAACAACAACAGCAGAATGCATCCTATTTAAAATAAGTACGTTCTCTGAATGATAGCGATCCACGATGTACCAATTGCACATACGGTGAATTTCTTTGACCTGACAAGGTCCAATCAGAATTTATTCCGATTTTCATCACAGTCATCATTTCGGCTCTAACGCACGATTTTATTTATTGTTGTTTGAATATGAATATCACAAACAGACATCGAACACTTTTTTTTCTGGTTGTTTTCTCGGGCTGTTGCGGTTTTGTCGGTGTTGTTGTTGTTTTAATATCTACAACTTTTGCTTTGGTTCGCCGCAGGGGACCACCGATTCGATTCAACAACAATAAAATGATGTGTACGCAAAAACCAGTTGGGAAATATTTTCGCATTGCTGCGATTGTACGGATTTGATTGGTGGAGATTGTATGGAGAGTCAAGCGCGAAAGACACAACCAGCGGATCCAAAACTATAGCAGAACATCTGCGCGCACCTTACCATCAATTCAAAATAGATTTACGCGTTAGTATAATAGATTTAGTCTAATCGACACATAATTATACAACAATTTTGCTTTTCCCACCTGTCAATCTCATCGTCCATTTCTATCCCTCTCTAAATCTCTCTGGCACTCTTCCATTACTATCGAAAACATTCCGCTTTGTTTTTTTTTTCTCGTGTGTGTGTGTGTGTGTGTGCTGTCGAAAGAAGGATAGAACAGAGAAAGTCACGAGATTATCTGATATCTCACCCGTATTCGTGTTCGATGTTCTATTCGAATATATGCACTGTTAAAAACTATGATGTGTAGCACATTCAAACGATTGATGCAATTCATCATGGCCATGGGATGCAAAGCCTACAGTTCCAGCTACAATTATAAACGTATTTCGAGCTAGATTTCGAGAGTTCGTTTCATTTTATATTGTATGCTTCGGATATGTTTATACAGCTTTTTATATAATATCTTAAAGTACTTGCACGAATCAACGCCAAGAATGAGGTGATTAGATTCCATTCTCAGAATTATATAAAATAACCGAAATATTTGGTCTCGGGCAGCACTCTATCTATGAATGCTAACATGGGGCGAGCGCACTCTCACACACACACACACACACACACACACACACATAGAGAAAGAGAGAGAAAGAGATTGTGGGCTCGTGCACACGCTAAAACGTGTATCATTCGCGTAGATCTGCATAGCTGAAATATCTTAAGAGAGCTCTTACTCTCTATCAGTGCAGACATTCTCGCGCTATCAATGCAACACACACACACACACACACACACACACACACACACACACAAATTGCAATCCGTTGCAATTAATGATGCTTGTAAATCTTCAATTAGCTTCCGTATTCTTATCAAGTCGATGCAGATTGCAGCGTACAGAATAAAGCGCATCGTTCTGCTTTTTTTCAGTTCCATTGAATTGAGTATGCTCAATTATGTTCAAATAAAAAAGTAAGCTAATAAAAAAAACACACACACACAAGAACAACAACAACAACAGCAGCAGCTTGAGAATGTAACTTAAGTTTAAAGAATTGGGTACGATATTGAGTTCATTGTCGCTAAGAGTGTGAATTGCGAATGTTCTCATTTGATTGTTGCTTTTTTTCGCTACCTTTATAGCTGTAATGAATCATAGGTTCTGACATAGCCTCCAAGGTCTCAGATAACCCCCCCCCCCCTTAACTTTTCGGAAAAATGGCTTTACACTAGATAGAGTGGGGAAAAATTCTTTCAATTTGCTAGGATTTTTCAACGAAAACTAGATAGAATCGATTTTCAAAAGTAAGGACTTTTTTTGGGTCCTCAACTGTTTCTGAGACCCAGTTTACACTAGATAGAATCGATTTTTGTTGGGACCCCTGTCGCATTTTCGGCCATGACCCCCCTTAATTCGGCAGTGTCAGAACCTATGGTTATGATGCCCAGAAGTGCGGTTTTTTCTTTCTTTTATTTAATTTGTTTGTGAAAATTTTACGTAAGTTAAGTCCAGATCGTTGGTCAAACTTTTGTACGAACATGCTTTTGAACGCTACATGGTCGAGCTGCATACTCAGTACGGAAGCTGATTTACAGCAATTCTAAAATTTATTGCTCATTTTAATCATCCAAACTATGATAGTCTGTATACAACAACAACAACAAAAATTATGAAACAAATATTATTTTATCATATTCTCTATGATGAAGAAGAATATTCATCTTGGTAATAGAGGTTATACAATTTTTTACGTGAATGTGTGCAAAGGAGATGGGAAGAAAAAAAAACTCGAAGGCGAACATCAGCCATATTGATGTGTTCAAAATTTATGGCTTCAGAAGAAAAAGAGGACGATTAAGAACAACCAATTCAACTTTTGATGTTATGAAACATCGCTGGAATATTGATTTATTACCCATGCCGTTTGCTCGAACACATCGAACGCAATTTGTTTCATTCAAATGAAACATTTTATTACACGCAATTGGATGTTGTGACGGTGCTAGCAAAACAACAACCACGTCCATTTGCATTAAGGAAATGAATTACAAGGAATAAAAAAAATACGCAAGCATTGCAATACAAACAATTATATTTTTTTTTTTGGAATCGTACACTCAGTATCCGAGGTAAATTTGTGTAATTTTGCTATCTTTTATTTCAATCGCTTAGAGGAACATGTTCGTAAAGCTGGATTCAACACCGCGTGAAAGAAAAATTTACAATAATTTTTCTGAACGGATTTTTTGTTCTTATCCACATCTCTCATTACACATTTCGCTACAACTAATGAAAAATTGCAGACCATTTATAAAATCGCGATGATCCACGAAGTGCGTTAAATCATTTTGTTGAACTATGAACTTCGCTCATATATCCTTCGAATAAAAGAAGCATCCAACGATATTCAATGTCAATGCATCTCTTTCTCTCTCTCACTCATTCCCCACTCTCTCACTCCCTCACTCCCTCACTCCCTCACTCACTCACTCACTCACTCACTCACTCTTGCCGAACCAAAAAAGCAAGCTCAATTCAATCCGAAATGCTTTGAGCGATTTTTGAGCTGTGCAATAAATAATCATTAGCATAAAATCATAAAAGACTTGCAAACAATGAAGAAACTACGTTTCAAGCTGTCATTCACATATATTTTCGCATACAAACTGACAGTTACGCATAAAATATCATGTGAAATTGTCTAAACGCAATATAACGGAATAGTCGATATTAGATGAAAATTAGTTATTGGATAAACAAAATCAAATTTTCACCTTGAACAAATGATTTAAAACGGTTCTCTGTAATTAAAAATACGCCTTGTTTATGTAATAATGCAATGCAAATTGTTCATATGGATAATGGGCTATCATTTGGTGGACGATCATCGATACTCATTCGAATGTAACACCTTTGCAAATTGTAATCAATAGACGGTTGTTTTTTTTTCTTCTTCTGAGCGTAAGGCTGACGGGGATCCATAATAGCCATTAGAAAATTATTACTCTCGCACCTCGGGATAGAAGAGAAGAAAACAAAAAACAAAAAGCGACTTGACACTAGTTCATCAACGTCATTACAAATTGTTTAGCTCATTCGTGATCGAATATTGACTACAAATCAAATTGTACTTCATTTGAAAACTTGATTCATTCTTTGGAGGGTCAGTTGGAGACCATTTAAATGTGAATCTCAATCGCTCTTACTATAAATGGACGATTTCAATCGGCATTGAAATCATTGTATCATTGTTGGTAACTACTTTATGAGTGTTTGCCGCTAAAAATGGTAACAAATTCAACATTGGCAATCATCACAAATGGGTGTTCATAAAATCACAAATGACACGCAGATGATCGACGCATAATTATCTCGAAGCATGTTAAGAATTGCGAGTTTGGCGCACGAACTGTATTAACGATTGCGCGGCCACACGCCTTTTTCGTTCTCTTTCTCTCTCTCTCTCTCTCTATTTCTCTCTCTCTCTCTCTATCTGCTGTTTCTGCCTAAAAACCCGTTAAATCACATCGTTTTCTGTTATCAGTTAATTATGGAGCTCAGAGTGGTGACATTTGATGCATTCGCAATTAGTTGTTTTTCATTCGATCATTCACTCATATGTAACGGATGCCAAAACGTGCAGAACCAACGAAAATGGAAGCATGACTTTCAAACGTACGCAAACACATTTACACGCACACAAAAATAAGTAAATATGACATTTTTCAGCGCTCTCGAGCGCGCTCTCTCAAATGTGGTCGGGTATCATGATTTCATATATCGCTTACGCTTTTGAGTTTTGCCAAGACACGCACGAAACATTCAACAAGGTACACCGAATGACACACGGGGACTACAATTTGATTGTGTAAAATGTACACAACGGCTGCCAATACCATTTGTGTCACTTGTGACATTTTAAAGATGCTCTCAGTTTTCTCGCGTGTCATCTCGCGCACTCACTCACTCACTCACCGACGGATGTGTGTGTGTGTGTGTGTGTGTGTGTGATGGGAAAAGCGATAAATCAAAACTTTACTTAATTAGACAGATAGATAAAAGCAACGCGCTGGAATATGAACTGCATTCAACAAACTGCTCAAGAGAAGAAGAAGGGAACCAGAAGACCAAAATAAACACAAACAGACACACACCGACTCACTTCAAAATGACTTGAAATAGTTAAATTGCTCCGCATTAACGAGCTAAAGAGAAAAAAAGAACAGAGCAAGAGAGAGACAAACCGAACGAAAAGTGGAGCTGAAGTGACTTTATCGTGAATAATAAATGGTAATGGTGTAATAAAAATTTTGTGCAAATCGCATGTTCGTCACTAAAGCGATAATAAACTGTGATGAGTTTGTACTACTTTTGTAAATTCACCATTAGATGTTTCCAAAACTGACAAAACTGAAATGCAGAGTGCGAGTGGACGGAAACGACGGGAAAGAAAGTAAGAATCACTTTCAACCGGCGGCGAGTAACATCGTAGCGATTTTAACGAGCCAACTTTATTTTGCTCTAAAACTCTGGTTTGGTGGTGATTTTTTGTTTTTTTTTGTTTTGTTTTATTATTTTCGGGGAGGAGGAGGAAGAGGAGGATGGGATGCATTTTTAATGCTCTTTTAGATATGATGTCGCATCGTTGCAATCAAAATTGAAGTGCAAGTGATGATGAGTATTGACTCTTCGTTAAGGTCAGCGCCATACTGTGTGACAACAGCTGCAAAAATGAAAGTAATAAAAATGCAAAGATAGCGCAGACAAAATGACCGTTCATCACTGTAGCACGAGATAAGTGTGCGCTGACTCCTTCGCGACTCTTTTTTGTACTGTGTGTCCCCTGTTTTTTCCAACTATTTTGCGGTCGATGTTACGTTACAGAAATCACACAGCACAGCACCAATGTTATAATTCCAAGCGAATTGCATGACATCGAATGGCAATTGGCTGCGACAAGCGATATACAGCCAATCGTAAATTTAATGATAACAATTATCAATGACAAGAGCCGTACGTCTAACGGTAATTCCATTACCATTTGAATTCGTTGTCACTCGCTCTCGCTCTCTCTCTCTCCCAACCTCTCTCTCTCTCTCTCTGTGTGTCTCTCTCTTTTTTTAATGTTAATGGTGTGCATTTCGTGTTTCTCGCCAAGAATTGTCCAACTGTCCCTAGCATGACTCGTCGAACTTTATTTTTTGGTATTTCATTACATGTGAGTGTTCACACACACACAAAAAGGACACCATCATTGCCCATTTGCATGCTTCGTCGTATTGATATCGATCGTGTTTTCTTTTTTTTCATCTGAAACCATTGATCGTATATCATTTGGTTGGGTCCACTCATCATCTCTTGATCAGATTTCACAGCAATCACCATTGGGCTCAACTGTTCAAACTGCACAAACTCCAATAATTTATTTGCTGATAAGTGAATTGTACAAGCAAATCGATAACTTGACTTAAGCGATACGATGATTTCAAAATAATCGCGCTTTTTGCATTTCGAGCTGGAAATTGGAAAAAAAATAATGTTGCAACAACATATGAACACACGCGGCTCGTTCACGAAGCGGTTGTTGTACTTTCCGGCGTTGTTCATTAATACTGTGTGAGTGCATGTGTATTTTTTTTTAAATGCTGGGCATCGGCATTGCCAACGGCCGGATCCACTGAATTAAATGCACCAATTTATCGCATATTTCTTCATTTCAACGTGCAGCTACTGTAACGTTGATGGCTTTTAATTGTTTGTTACTTGTTTGTATCATTCGATAAGTCGTTAATCTATTGCCGCTCTCTCGGCGGGTTATCATTATTTGTTCTATGAAAAAGCAATTTGCAATCATTTTAGACGTGTACACCTCAATCCAAAGCGCACCGGCGATTTAAACTCCAACCGTGGGGTAAAAACGAAAAACAACAACAACCGTCCAATTGATTGCTAATATAATTTACTAATTATGTTTGCACTAACTGAAGTGCAATGACAAACATGATCGCACTCATACTCGCGCCATTCGTGCTCCACTAATTTGTCGTCTCTCAATATGTATCAGCGCACAGCGTTAATGATTTGTGATTGACCTGTCAGTTATCACAAAGTCTTTTTTTATTTCTCGTTTAGTTTTTACTCAAACGCTCGTGCTTTTCACTTTTATTTGATGGCTGTCTATCTTGTTACATTCTCGCAAAAACAAAATACGATTTTTAGCATCAAATTAATTCTTTTCCCATTTTAGTTTTAGTGCGATTGCAAGAGCCAAAGTTAACGCACTGTGATACGCAGCCATAAGCATTAATGGAATATTTATCGGTTTAATCAGTGAAATGTCGACGAATGAATACAATTGGCGACAAGAAACCAACAAACATCTGTTTATTTGTACTATTCGATGCGTAGGGCAAAATGCATCACTTGCGCTGATTTTTCGTATTTGTGTGTGTGTGTCCACGGTGAACGCTGACACTTATCAACATCGAATAAACCGGAATTCATCCATTAGACGAGTAAATAAAATGAAGGGAGAAAAAACAAACGACGCAATTCTTATCACAAAATTTATAGGTTACGTTCTAAATATGCACAATTACTCATCAATTTAATTGCCTGAATCGAATTTTGTGACCAGAATCGACACATTTTTATTGCCCAATAAACTGTTTGCGGGCCCCGGCACAGAGAATCCAGTCGATTTCATTAGATGTCATGCGGTGCACATTGTCAATATATAATTGCTATTGGCTTTGAGTTTGGCCGCTTGCGGTTTTAATCAAAACCCTCTTGAAATGGTCGAGGGTGCTTTAAGCACTGAATCACAATCGATGCGACACATTCCAGAGGTATGGACTGTGGACTGTTTGCTCGCTTTTCTCTCTCTCTCTCTCTCTCTCTCTCTCTCTCTCTCTTCCTCTCTATCTGTGTCTGTGTCTGTGTTTATGTGTATTTATTTCAATTATTTGATGTACACTAGGGTGTTTTTCATGTCCGAAAAATAGATAAATAGTTATTTTGAATTAAAACTACTCAAAATTCTATGGCATTTAATGGCTTTCTCTAATCATAAGGATTGATATTCACACTTCCCAAAGCAAAAACAATATTTATATCCAAAAATACATTTCAAATAAGAAATCTTTAACGAAAAATTTTCAAACCGTGTTGATTATTGTGTTTGGAGAGTTAGCAATGACAGCAGTCAGCTGTCAAATGCCAAGCTTGTTTGTTTACAAAATCGTTTGTTTTGTGTTCAACGAATTTCATTGTTAGCAGCCAGCATTTTCAGAGCAACAAAAATGAATTTCAGCGTTGATTTTGGCAGAGATTTCAGATGCTGTCACATTTTCGATAAACATGTCAAATATTTCCTCATTCGATCAGAGACTCCAAAAGCGTAAGCATCAACCAACAGTCGTCGTAGTGTTTCTTATTTGTTCAGTTTGGTTATCTCGAAGCAATCAAAAGTGTAATTTTTGATAAATGTAATTTTGCAATAGAGTGGCTGGGAATAGAAATGAGAGTACAAGATCACCCAAACGTTAAGTGCACATAAAAATCAGTTTTTTTCATACAAACTACGCATGAAGAAAGTATTCGTAAAAACATAATCCCAAAATCATAATGCTGTTTTGCCAGAACGATTTTCATGTTGCACCTTTGCTCAAATGATCTCTTATTCGCATTTCTATTCCCAGGCACTCATTTTTTTTAATTAATTTGGTTTTTAACGTAATTTTCACAAATTTTCTTCAAATTTGTCAGTCAATTTACAGTAACGGAACTGCTGACCGTTCAGAAACCGACGCCATTCAAGTGTGCTGAATCAAGTTGATTGTTAGTTGGTACATGACACATAGTGAGTGGTTTCTATTGTTTCCTTTGAATACAAATTTGATAATACCGTTGTCGATGTTTTATTAACATTCCTTTTTTCATAAAATAGATTAACATGGGCAAGCATAAAGCATCCGACCCCTTTAAACGGGTTTTTTCTATCAAACAAGGCCTCAATTCAATCATTCGCTCACCGTATCGAAAAAAGTTGGTCAAAATCATCAGCGATTTAAGCATCCGAGCCACCAAAATCGCGGTGTTGGCTTCGCTGTTGCTTTTATTGAAAGTAAGTCATGAGTTTTCGAACATAAACATTGTCTTTGTGTTAACATAATTGCTTCTTGTATAAAAGGTGAATGAGGCTTTCGAAGATGCAGAGGATGATATTGAAAACGAATTATTCGACAACAATGGTGATGAAGTGATACACAACTGCTTCAAGGCAATTTTGATCCAAAACAAGGACAATGAAGGCCTCATGTCACGGGGATTCAGGCAAATGGTTGAAAGATACACCCAATGGCCGAACGCCAGCACTCTCGCCAACTCATTCAAGTATTTGTGGGAACAGTATCGCGACAACGTCAGAACGAATCTGACGACGCATTGCAAAAGTCGACTGCGGAAATTTTTCACAATGAGAGCATACGAGTTGAACGATATCATAACGCGCAGCAACGCTTGGAATCGTCAATTTGATGGTGGCCCCGATTTGAAACATTTCACAGAAGATGATGTGAAACACGCGGTCATTTACGCCTACGAAGGCAAGGATTGGACACGTGGCGATGCCCGAGCACAAATGCGAATTGGTGCCTTGGTTGATGAGTTACGAGAACTCGATGGAGTGCCAGGTAATATGACCATCAAAGACTTCACCGAGAGACACTGGTTCCGATCGATACAAATGTGGCTAGCCATTCAGCGTGAAATCGAAGCGTTCCATCAATCTATCGAATATGTGTGGAAGAAATGGGCATTGTACGACAAAAATCATGCCTACGTTTCAAAACTGATCGAACCCAGACCACCAAAGATCAAAAATTTCGTTGTCATCCCCATATGCAAATTTCAGCGTCGTAATATTCGAATTGATACAGATGTACTGTACAACATTCTATGCAAAGCGGAAATGATACCAAAAAAAATCAGCAACGTAAAGAATTATAAGAAGAAAGAACCGAAATGGATCAAAATCAGAGCCAAAGATTTTAAGGGAAATAAGATCGGAATGTGGGATCTGTTCTTCGATTGGGACGAAATCAAAAAGAACGTCAAGGGCAAGAAATCATTCGATTGCCAGATTGTAACGGATGGCGTATCTGTGTCGATTCAATATCAGATGCCAAAGCAAGAGCAAACTGCAATGCCCGTAGAAACAGTACGCGCAATGTACAACAAACATGAGTTTTGGTCCGAGCTAGGCATAGACCCGGGGATGCGGACGTACATTGCCTGTGTACGTCGCAACATCAATACTGGCGAAGAGGTAAATAAACAGAAATAACAACAGTTATAATGGAAACACGCCTATTAAATTCGTTATTTCATTTTTCAGGTCAACACCACGATTTCGTCCAAGCGCTATCATTTCGATGCAAAACAAGGCGTCCGCAACCAAAAGGCAGAAGAAATTACTCGGCTATTTACATTCGAAGAAAAACGTGATCGAGAACGTGTCGCTCGAATGATAGGGATGATGCCATCTCCAGCTGGTTTGAGCTACCTCGAATACATTGAACATCGGCTACGCGTCTTGGATGATGGCATCGAAGCTTACACCACACGAGCGTATGCCCGATTAAGTTTAGACAAACACATCGAGTCGATGACAAAATTGCTGGGGAAGTGGTTGATCATAAATCTGCACTTATTTATATGGGATCGGCCAATTTCGCATCGAATTCGCCAATCAAAATAAAAAAACACCTCAGATGCCCGGGCATGCGAAAACTTTTGATTGCGTTCCAAAAACGTGCCAACTGCGTCATCGTATGGGTAGACGAATGGATGACATCCCAGCATTGCGCACGATGTTTTAAGCAATTTCCACAAAACACTCGCAACGATCGTTTCAAAAAGTGTGTGAATTGTCATCCGGATCGTAGTGTTCGATTGCCCACCAGCATTTTGTGCAATGTCAGCAAAAGAATACTTCAAATGCGACGGGCAATACAAAAAACATGGCAAGAAATGCGCAATGCTGGTGATGTCATTGCAGATGCTCTAACGCAACGAAATCCAACACGTTTGGTTCCAAAGAAACAACGTTTCTATAAGAAATGGCTACCAAACGCAGATAACGTTGAACCAGAGTTCACTACAATATGGCATCGAGATATTGCGGCAGCAAAGTTAATTCTCTACAAAGGTATAATTTTATTTTTTCAACTCGAAAAGTGAAATGTTTTAATTAATTCAATTGTATCATCATTTTCGGACACAGGTCATTGTATGGTGGTGGGTGACCAAATCCATGAGAATTTACGGAGAAAACCAGCACCTCGAAGAAATGCACAACAGTAGAATTCCCGCTTCAACAAATACAACAACAAAATTTAACGTTTAGTTAATTCGCTAGCCTTGAAATTTGTGGTTTAGTTAGTATAGTATCTATACGCAGTACGATAGGACTTTTCATGTATGCACAATTGATTTTCTGAGGCCTTTCCATATTTTCAACCGGTTTCCGTCCTGAGCAACTGATTGACTAAAATCTGATGAGCCTCAATGGATCATTTTTGCAGGTAAGACATTTGTTGCAGTTTTCCTCCTCGGGAAGTGTGAATATCAATCGCACTACTGAATGAATCTTCTCAACTGATATAGAATTTTGTGCACTTTTCATTAATTTTAACTATTTTTCTATTTTTCAGACATGAAAAACACCCTAATGTACACAATATTATGACACCAGTATTTGCCAAATAAATACCAACCGATTTGTTGGCACTGTATCGTAAGACTTTGAAAAGTTTTCTGGAAACTTCAAAATGAAAGGCACCATATTTAAGTTTTAAACCTCAAATGGTCGTATTTTGTAATTTCACAATGCGTTGTGAGAACAATTTGCAGCTGCTTTGAACGCTTTATTTGATCAACAAGACTAAATTGTGTGGTGGTCAAAAAGCCCAATTCCACATTGAATTCAAAGCGCAAAGATTTGTTTTCAAACCAAATCAATAAATCTTTTAAATTGCTTTGTGTATGCGTCTATGAATGTCGCTCATAAAGAGATGTGAGGGAGGAGGAGGAGGACTGGATGGAGGTGGAGAATGAGGGAGACAGTTGTGAGACAGTTTCCGGATGCCAATTTATTGTGCACGGCATTGTTGAAATTGGAGTGGCCAATAATGATGACATAAATCGTATTTCAGAAATACCCAAATCCAAATGCTTGAATACCAAACTGTATCAGTGCTACGGTAGCTGCTTGAGATTTCCAATCAGCTTTCTTTTTTTTTGTCCATTGTTTTTATGCTCATAATTTTTCCCTCAGCGCTTAGTATATAATTCGATTGTAGCACGAAACTCACTTTGCCACCGAATCGAAGTAAATCGAAAAGTCAAGTGATAAAATAGATTTAAGTTTACTTTTGCATCAATTGAAGCGGCACCAGAGTTTAAATTGAAAATCGTTTCGCTGTATTGTATGTCGATTTGGTGCTCGTTTCGCATGGCATTTACCTCCAAATGCATTTTATCAGCAAAGCAATTAAAGACGGCTCTGTGCCACATTTAGCACTCGTGGTTTACACGGCAAGACTCCTTTTTTTCCACTAGTCGTCTCCATTCTCTTCGCTCACCATCCGCGCAGATGATTTTTTTTCTTCAACTTCATGCAATCGAATTAGAAAATTTGCAATAGATATACGCGAAGCACACAATGTAAGACGAGAAAAAACTGATAAGAACTTGAGTAACGGTGAGATTTATTGAGCAGATATTCAGGTTCCTATCGTGCACTTCTTGGTTTTTTTTCTTTGTCTCTTGTTTGGTTTCGGTTTCTTGTTAGCCGTCACCAGGCTTTTGCTTACGCTTACTTTTTATTTTGGTGTTTTATGTTTGTGTGTGTGTTTGTGTTTAATGTGAAATTGCTTTTGGCAATCAATGTCGAGATCATGATAAATCAAATACTAGTTAAAAAGTTCGATGATTGCAAAGGTTCGGAGCATAGTGCAGAGGCTGAGGTAGGTCTTTGATACGCAAAAAATAAAACTACCATAAAACAATATACCACATCGTTAGGGTTTTAACGAACATTTTAAATGCACACCACATTCGAGGCCATAGTCGGTAATTGCGTTTAATCAGTTGACGCCCATGTATCATAGGCCTGGATGGTACAACTTACCCTGCCCTGATTGAATAATACAAGAATTTACTTTGATGGAATGCTATATGCTATTCTCAATTCGATTCCATCCGCAAAACATCGTCTGTAACATGATGTACTGTAATTAAGTTGACAATATTAAATCTAGTTGATAATCACAAAATTTTGGCGTCAAGATAATAGACGAGATAGCGAGAGCGAGAGCGAGAGACGAACCTGAGCATCAGCCGAATGGTTTGATGAATGAACAGATTTGATAAACTCAACACACCACGCCTGCCAATGTGAATCAGTGTTTAATTTCATGAAACTCAATTAATACTGTCGACATTCGATACACAACAGTACGAACTAGATAAACTTTTCGAGATATGTAAACATAATTCAATGTGCTCTACTCAGTCGCCTTTATCAACGAATTAAAATAACACATTAAATAGATTGAAAAACTTTTCATCGGTGCAAAATTATATAATAACCGTCATTGAAATTTAATGCTATTTGAACAAGTTAATGAACAATTAACACAGCATAATGTTTGATGGAAAAGTTGAGAAAATCGATTGAAAATTGTATAATATGGAATGATAACGCATCACAAATATGAAGGGAACGAAAAAAAAAACAAAATCGTACACGTGTACCCAATGCGAATGTCACGAACTCAATGTTGATGTATTTCCCAAACGGGATATTAGCATTGAATTTCCAGGTGGCATAAAACTTGGCGCGGAAATTCAATTAGTTCATTTTTATACCATTCATATCATTTGTGCATGCAATATAATTCATGACAATTGTACAGCATTTGTGAAAGGTTTCCGCCTTTAAAAATTGACATCAAACAATCAAATTTCAAAGGGCGATAAGTCCTTGTTGTTTGGTTTGTGTGGAGGCCACAACCAACACTAAAAATAACTGAAAACCACATCATAAAATCCATAATTTAACAGTTTTAATATTTATTCTAAGCGATAGAGTGCTGAATCACTTGACTCAAATGCATCATATAACATTAAAATTTGTGTTTGGTGTATTTCACATGAATTGTGTGCAATAAATACACAATCAACGAACGTAATTCGTGTTGAGTGAGCGCGCTTGATGTGAGTTTGGTTATTGCATTCGAAGTATGGTTGTTGCTGTTGTGTGTGTTGCTGTTTTTTTTCTACTTCTCAAGTGGCAATTGGCAACACGTGACCAATCAAATCCATGCTGTTGGTGTTCTATGTTTGATGTCATATTGTCTGGAGTATCAGTTTATTGGATTTATTGGATATCATATTTTCTCTTTCTCCTACTCGGTGTCTTTCTCTCTCTCTCTCTCTCTCTCTCTCTCTCTCTCTCTCTCTCTCTCTCTCTCTCTCTCTCTTTCTCTCTCACACACACAAGCACACACGTTCCACTTGAAGTTTTTATTGCTATTTTGTGTTCGCCATATCATGTTCATTCGTTTGCATATAATCGTTACGGTTTGATATGGTTACATCATGTAACGCACTTTCATTTCAACTAAAAAATATGTAACACTCTTTTTTGCGTTAGCAATTTTCTAAGAAAGTCTTGTTCTTATGATACATGAAATGCATACTCTTCGATGTTTTATGACCTTCGTCACATGTGAATATTCTGATGCTGACAACAAAAAGCAAAATGATCTATAGGTCTTTTAATTGAGTATACACACTCAAGGTTCAATGCATGGCGCTAGCGAATCGCATAGAAAATATTTTCCATACTCGTCTAACGATCGATTTATTAAGTGCAATAAAAAGCTTTGAATTTGATTGAACCGTCATAAATGTTTAAAAATATATACATATGTATGGATATATACATATAATATAACTTGAGTGAAGCGAATCGAGATTCATATACTCCATTCCATCGACAATAAATGCCGTCGATGGCTGTACAGCCCATGGCAAAGCTGTTGAAACGTAAATTTTATTAAAAAAATTATTTTAAAATTTATAATAAAATCACTGATTGTCATTACCATCGTAAACGTAATTAATTTGCCTGGCATAATAATTTCAATGATGCATACCGAGCAAGTTTTTCGCACGCGCACCAAAATGAAGTTGGTTTAGACAAGTTTTGGATTCCACACATTTAAAACAATATGAAGCTTGCAGCGGAAGAGAGAATGAGAGAGAGAGAGAGAGAGAGAGAGAGAGAGAAAGAGAAAGAGAAAGAGAAATGTGTGTGTGTTGATATTTGAAATGTACATAAAATATACAATCATTATAACATCATATTTGCATATAAACGTGCTCATTGCACAGCGCACCCACTATGTGCCGTACGATGTGCGTGGATATACACATAAATGGAACTTTTCTACCGCAAGATGCAATTTTCCAGTGAAAATAAGCACTCATTTGAAGTCATCAATGCGCATACAATTACCCGAAAAATGTTGAAACATTTACTTCGCACAATTATTATGAAAAAAAGAAAACAGACAAAAGTTCCATCGGCGTTCATTCTTTGCCACACTACAATGGCACATGGTAAATGGCTTAAGCTAAAACATTTTTCGTATCGCAAGATGTTGGAAACATTGTCGACAATGTTCCATGTTGTTGTTACCATTTATTTTCAAATTTATTATGCTTCATTTTGTGAGGTTGTCAATAATGTTGGTGTGTTTATGTGCTCTCGCAAGCTCTTCGTTCAGCTACATTCTTAATTAACTCGCCCAAAAATGCCTCAAAAACTCGTTCGATGTGCTATGTAAACAATTTCTGTTTCGCAAATGTATACATGGGTTCATTCTGGAGCATTATCTGACTGATGAAAGGGATTCACACCAAAAATAATACCCAGTTACTTAGCACCATGGTTGCAAGTTACAATGCAATCTTTCAATGAAGCCGAACACAGCTAATATAATAATCATTTCGGTAACGCTAAAACGTCCAGGTGATGTGAAATTATTTCATTTTTGGTTGTCTCAAACTTAAAATGAAACTAAAATATGTGTGTCAAAACTATATTTTATAAACACGAGCGAAATGAATGTGGCTTGAAAATGTATGGTTGATACTGGGGGAATTGTAATTCGACCATTTTCGGGCTGTCTCAAAAATCAAATGATAAAATATATTAAATCAGTCGACGTCTCAAGGCATGAACTGCCCGAAAAAAGTCTTATTTGGAACCCAAAAACATTTTGAAATGAAATTTCATGATATTATGCATGTGACAGACAAAAACAAAATAAAACGATTACACCGGTTGGTATTAAAATTGGAAGCTAGGCATCATGTGGATATTTGTGGCCATGGCTCAAGTATTTAACACATTTTCCGTTTGAAGACAAAAAACAAGAAAGACGTTTCAAGATTTTTCGCATAATACAACGCTTACATGCGTATAATAACCAGATAATCGACCAAATGGAAATGAGTAGTCGACAACAGCCGTGTGTGTCGCTGTTACGAGACTCAACAGTACACATGAAAATACCGAAAAAATTGCACGTATTACGTTCGAGATTGTAATAAATTCAATTTGACTTAATGGGCTATGTTAGAGACATTGTGAGTGCGTGTATATGAGATAGATGAGCGTTGAGCGCACCTCTTTTCCCTTTTAAAAGCCTCTCTTTCTCTCTCAATCTCTCTTTCTCTCTCTCTCTCTCTCTTTCGTTCTCTTTCTTTCTTCCTTTCTTTTGCATCCATTCTGATGCTTGTGAAGTGGATGCGTCGCGCGTTCAATTCGCTCAGGCGTAATCTAGTAGTCAAATGCGTTGGATGCTTCAGTATAAAAAAAAATTGCCCCAGTGAAAAGTAGCGGCATTTCTTTATTCATTCCACATTATTCGATCATCTTATAGCTTTACGTTTACAAAAAAAATGTAATTTAATCAATATTGTAAGATCAAGCACGAAAGATCCAATTTTCACCAGGGAAACCTACGTAAAAAGAAGACAGTAACAATAGTTAAATTGGCATCATATTTGAGCAGATGAGAGTGCGACTTGAGTGCGAGCTAACCGAGTCGATTGGCAAGAGTGCGCTAGAAATAGTAAGAAGATAATAATAAGCGTTAATATCTCACATACGGAAAGCCACAGCCATGCACATAATACGTATTCATGCTTGTCCTTATTTTCTCATTTCGCTATTTTTTTTCTTTATTTTTAGTTTGTTTTTGTTGTTGTTGTTGTTCATCTTCTAGTTTTGTTTTGTTCGTAATTTCTTAGTCGGTGTGCCCTTTACATTTGGCTCACTGTCTGCCAAGTTTTTTCCTAATCAAATTCTTAATTTAATTTTCTTCGACTATTTCTTTTCCGCTTTGTTCTTAATGCTCCGTGTAATTTTTACCTTTAATGGGTTCAAATAAGATTGATACAGATAATTTCCATCTTTGGATGGAAAAGGGAGTGAGACACTTCTCAAGTGCGAAATGCGTCGATATATGTACAGCAAAGAGAAAATTATATACAGAAACTTCAGTTTTCAAGTGTATGCTTTTCCAATAAACATAAATTGAGCCGTGCATAATGCCGCAACGCATTAATATAGATTGTTGTTCACCTGTATCAGCGTTGCGAACTTTGTAATACGAAGCTACTCCTCTTTGTGTCCGCTTTATTCTATTATCGAAATTCATTACTTAGCGAAGGTGCTAATCTAAACAAAGGACCAATCCACTTCTATTTCACCTGAATAAGCACATTTTCGAATTCTTATGTATATTGCAAGGTAGTTACATACAATTTCAGTTCATTGCCGCACACTTTTTCTCGAATCCAAGTTGAGTGCACACCATTAAACCACTTTTGGATCAATTTGCTCTTCATGTAGGAGCGGATGCATGGCAAGTGCCTATGTATTGTATCGCATCTATGTTAACGTGCATACATTGAATAGTTTCATTTGATCAGATAGTTTCATTAGCGCGCACGCGATCCAATTGAATTCATGAGTTTTGTTTGAGTAGTGGTTGTGGTGTCATTCAGTCTCTCTGTTCTATGTGGTGTTGCACAGCCCAACATAATCTATTTCCTAATCGTCAAGGTCATTTTCGATGAGTGTCACCGACGATACCAAGGGTTTCGTTCGTAAAACACGTTGCAAACCAAAAAAAGAGGGTAAAACTCATTGCACTATTTTGTTGCGGTTGAATGGCAGGCATTTGTGAATAATGTAAGTGGCTGCGTTGCATTTAGTTGAGCAGATTCTGAATTCCAACATAATAATGCCCATTATAATCATCCTCCATATACATTTTTTTTTTTTAAATTTAAATTGCATTCTCCAATGTAAAATTGGCGTCAAATTTGTTTCCCAAACAACAACAACAACAACAAAAAAGAGAAAAGTAGCTCTTACAAAACTAATTTCACTTGATTAATGTGTGTATTGGTTTTTTAAACCGCTGTTTGTATTTATTTAGTTTTTGTTATTGCTATTTGTTTGTTTGTTTGTTTTTTCACCCAGAGTCGAATAATTTCCATCATATACACTCTCTACACCATTTTATTTATGTTGATTTGACAGCAAAAAAAATGTGCCTCAGTTACAATGCATTATGCACAAATTGGAGAAAAAAATTCACATGACTTTTTTCCCCGCTCTCTTTCTCTCGCTCTCTTTAACTTCTCTCTCTCGTGAATTTTCTCTCGGTTGGCATACGAAATTGGAGCAAAATTGTGGTGTGAATCGAAATGAGCAACTGATCCATTTCTAAAAATAAATGACTGTTTTTCAAAGATTCGCAGGGCTAGCAATTGTCATAATGAGAAAAACGACAACCTACGCATATAGAAACGTGAACGGTTGAAAGACAAAGAGAGCGAGATAGAAAAGTCGGTGGAAAAAAACAACAACTGCCAACTTGTCTAATGAATTCTTTCGAGTGGCTTTCTATGCGATTTTTTATCTCGGAAAAAAAGGGCGAAACGCAATATTCATCACATGCAAATTGCCATATGTACTGCTGCGTCGAATAAACTGCCATACAATGGAAATAAATGATGATAAAGTACGCATGTTACGTATGCAATAGAAAATAAAACTAAAAAAAAAGAAAAAAAAAATGAAAAATACGCAAAAAAAGAACTAAATAAATAAATTTATTACGTGCTATGAAATGCAGTAGCACACAGTGAGCCTACACACATTGTGCATGGGCATGCTGGTTTTGCATACTCTGTATACCGATATGCACGGCTCAAACTGACAAATTTGAAGTACATGGTATGTGTGTAGTTTTTCATAGAGGAAACAAACACAAAAAATTGAGCCATTTTTAAGCTCGGTTTCATACGGTTGGCTTTGTTTTTCCGAATTGGATCGCATCGAAAAAAATGGTATACGATGAGAAAGCTTTGGGCACAAAAATTACAACTGTAAACGTGTTTCATTTTGAATCTTTTGTTAAGTTGAATAACAACAACAACAACAGAAAAAAGGATTCCAGGACATTGTAAAATTCATTTCGCACAGCTTGCTGCAACGGAAATACCATTTTCGTCTATATCGATACACACACACAAGAATAAAAACCCAGTGTTCAATAGGAATTTTTCGAAACAGTTCGGTTTCATTGTTGTACAATCGATAATCAATGTCTATTGGATTCGCTGGATAATAACTGATTGGTTTATGCGTTGCCAAAACAAAGCCAGGCAAACATGAACAATAGATTGAATCAAATCGATGAATGAAAAAGCCTGAACAATGGTCCTTCTCTGATTAACGAACACATTTTACAATGGAAAACAATGTCATTGCACTGTATTCGAGCGAACAAAAATACCTAACGCTCGCTTCGCACACTTTTACACCGCCTCCACATCCTCTTCTTCCTCCTCCCTCCCAACAACTTTAATCAATATTTTTTTTTTTTTTTTGGTTTGCTATGGTAATACTCGATAGCGATTTCAAATTAGGCATTTAATTGAAATTCACCGAGTCTGATAAGCTTAGAGCATATTTTAGCATTTAAATTTGAATAAAAATGAGCAAATTGTATAAAAAAAAGAAGAGTCGCACTGGGGCCAATGGCTGAAGATGTTATGGAAGCGGCACTTTTTGTTGTTGTTATTGTTGTCTCAAATGCATAGCAATTTCGATGCAAGTGCCCATGAAGGCAATTGGCTTGGCATTTTTGTGATAAGGTCAGCCCACCATCGTTCGTACATCAGTCGTTAATTCAAAAATTCGATGATATTTTTTGCACACAGAATATTCTGAAACAGACACACATCGACGGCCCGACAGCACAGACAATTCGTTCGCGCGCCCGCACACACATACACACACACACATACACACACACAAACAAACATTCACATTATGCATGCAAACGACTAATGAAACTTATTAAAGTGAATTGGTTTTCTCTCGCATAAAAGCAAGCATAATAAAACCACACCATAAGCACTTATTTGCCATGAATTCTAGTCAATGTTTCGTTCAAGCTGTCATAATCAGACCAATTTCCAAGGTAAATTGCGATGTTAAAAATGAGTTGAAAGGTGTGCAACATCAGCTTCATTTTCAATGCCCGCCAAAGCATACAAAGCCGTAGTCGAAGCGAACAGATCAGCGAAAAACCTATGAATATTTGAGTTGATTTCACATTGTTTCTTGTTTTGCGCTCTTCAAAAAATTGTAATATTTCATCGAGTAGAGATGAAAATGAGCAACAACAAATGCATCAGTAGCAGGCATCAACTGTAAAAATGAAATGGTACAAAAGAGCAAGGAGCATCTAGGCCCATCAGTTGATTTAACAAGTTATTGCTATTCTGTCTGTAATCTGTGTGTGTGTGTGTTTTTTTTGGTTAGGTTTGGTTTGGTTTTGTTTTTATATTTGAAAATGGAAACTCAGCGAATAAAGGAATGAATGACTATGAACCACGTCATTTTGATGGACATTTTGAATGGATACCTTGTCTTCACCACTCTTTTGTTGCGAAGCGGTTTACTCATTTCAAACATTTTGTATTTGGATTTTTCTCGCTGCCATTCGACCACAGTCTCAATGATCAGTGCGCTTCATTTTGTTTTTATACTCGCATATTTTTGTTATTCTGTTTTTCTTTTTATTTTCTTTTTCACCAACAACAGCGAATATCGTCACGTCAAGGAATAAAAAAAAAGAAACGCAACATATCAAAAGAGGCAGCAGCCAGCATACAACGAACGAAAAAGTAAATCCAATCCAAATATCTGAAAGATGTGTGTAAAACGGATATTAACATGATGTATAAACAAGCTCGTTTGTGGTTGAGATAGCCGACAAGTTGGAACTGTGTGCGCAAACGTTTAGGCGACGAACAAAATGTAGAAAACATGCAAAGGAGTTTTATTGGGAAAAAAACCAAAATAAATAAAAACAAAGTGAACAACGTGCACACTCAAAGCCATCCCATGTCAGACACATGTTTGTGTAATTTTTCTTTACTACAGTTGATGGCAATAGGCTTGGGAATTTACTTGTGTGTATTACATACGACACACGAGTTTACAGATTCGATAGAACAAATGAGCAAATAAAACCACTACAACAACAACAACAACAAAAACAACAACTCAAACACACCAGAGAAAAATGAACAAAAAAACGCACTTTTACAGCGATACGTTCTGGTTTGAGGTAATGAACGTTCAATTTTATTTTTGGGCATTTTGTTTATGCTCACAGATGCAACCATTCGCATCGCAAGTTGTGTAAGTATTCGGGTCTATCGGAACTTTTACACTGTCTGCCTGTGTCAAACTCAACCAAAGTCTCAGGTGAATCAAAGCATCGCTCTGCGTGAAATGGTCTGCGTAAATTCATCACACATTTAATTAATTTTCAATTAAAGTAATATTATTTGCAATGAACTTGACAAGTCAATGAAATATTGTCACAACATGAACAGGATGGGCTGGGTATCTACAGACTTCAAATTTTAAACTGGCATTTGGTTGACCAAAGTGATTGTGATTGCTTTATGTCCATTTGTTCATTAGCCATCGTAATTTCGATGAATGAATTAGAGGCTCATAACAGCCATTCTATTTATGTGAGATTGTGCTTAATGGTGTGTCGGAGTGATGAAAATTGTTGGTCTTTGACCAATTGTAATCAATCCAAGCCGGAGCCGGACCCAACCAACCTGAGCCAATGCAATGGCAATGAAGGTATATTAAAAAAATTACCAGCAAATTCAACTGTGATAAATTTAAATGACAATCACTCGTGCAGATTACGATACGCATCGAACGCACTTTTTCCGCTGGAATTCGCTCTGATTATGGTCTGATGTTGTGACGTGTAATTGCGTTGCACACAGCAAAACATTCAATCCACAAGTCCATATTTGTTGAAGGGATTCCATGACCTATCAAACGACGCATTTCATTATTCGTTTCGTTTCTTAATCTTGGTGCGCGCGATAAGTACATTGTTTTGTGGTCGCTCACGCGAGTCTTCATATTTATTTTTATTTTTTTAAGAAAAAAATTTCCGGAAGAATTCGTTGCGTCGGCATTTTAACCGCACGTATTATTTCTGTTTGGTTTTTGTAGCATGAATTGAAGAAACCAGAAAATTATAAGAAGAAAAACATACACGACGATACATATTCTTTTTTTTTAATGCTGTGCAGCTAGCCATATCATTCTGTGTCCATCGGGCTTTGTACTGTGGGTTCATTTTTTTTTCTTTCTTTTTTTTCTTTTCTTTATTTTCCTGTATGCAAGTCCAAACAAAATTGATACGTTTACATATATATTTATATGAGCCAAAGACGTTGCATCAACACACACTCACATCAAATGAAAACACTAACGGGAATAATGAGCATCGCGCGTACGCACGTATTTCGATTAATATGATTTTTTTCTCTCTTCTACTTCTTTTACTCTGCTCGTCTGTGTTTGGTTCGACCTCAACTTCGAACGTTCAATCATTTAAAATGTAACACGACCAACGATAAAGAAAAAAGAAACTGAAAACTCTACAAGCGAATGATGATGAGGTGATACAAGAAAAACAACAACAACAAAAAACACAATGGCTCACAAAACAATTTATATGTATGTATATAGATGGAAGATGATTGGAGGGAATGAGATGCATGACAAAAGAAAACTTCAACCCAAACGATGCATAAAATAAACAAAACAATTGTACGACGTTTTGTTTAGTGGTATTTGTTATGGCCGCAAGCCATATTGATCGTTAATCCACATTCTTACAGTTTCATCTCTTTCACACAAAATATGCGAATAAGGTAAAAAATCAATGGTTTAGCTCAAGCTAGTCGATTGGTGAGAAACACTTTTCTGATTTTAAATTATAATTATAATTCAATTCGATGAGTCGGATTGTAAACGATCACCGATGCACCAATAATCAAGATTATGGCCTCGAATCGAATTGAATAGCACTTGGGCTAGAAATTATTGTCGCCATTGCTGAATGGCGTAGTGTCAGCACAGTGGGATCACAGGGAGAGCATGTTATTTGTATAATAATAATATATGTTCTGTTCCACTTAAAGTTGGAATTTTAATCAAATATATAAACCAGACCCGGTCTTAAGCTTCTTTCTTCACACGTTCACATTCATTCAATTTTTACACCGAAAATTATTCTAATTTAACATTATTTTAGTTATGGAATGGTTTTTTCTCTCTTATTAAGAGACTCTTGAATACATTCACACCAAGAAAATTTAAACTGATTTGTCGTGTTAAATGTTGGGGCAGCATTTAAAATGTTGGGCCTTTTTTTTGGTGATGTTTGGAATTTGTTTAACATCGGAATATCACGGAAAACTAAACAACTGTGTGTGTGTGTGTGTACGGATGTCTTGAAATGAAGAAAAATTACTCCATAGCATTGAATTAAATGTGTTAACGATAACCCAACAAATTCCTTATTTTTAGGATGGGATCTTTTGGAACTTTGGAACATTTCATTGGTTTTCTATTACATGTCCAGGATGTTTGG
This sequence comes from Aphidoletes aphidimyza, assembly GCA_030463065.1. Classification (NCBI taxonomy): domain Eukaryota; kingdom Metazoa; phylum Arthropoda; class Insecta; order Diptera; family Cecidomyiidae; genus Aphidoletes; species Aphidoletes aphidimyza. The sequence goes on along the minus strand of CM059997.1, from coordinate 10,968,924 downwards.
TATGTTGGTGTGTATTCGTATTTCTACCCTTTTGGTGACATCCGATTATCAAATAAATTGTTTTCTCTAGTAATTTTCGTATGACTGCAATAAACTAAATTCTTAAACATTCTTGGTCCCTTGCCAATTGCCCTCAAGCAAAAAGGACACTTTCATTCAACTCGATTTAACTTGAATTATGATTTTATCACACTTTTTATTTTAAACTAAAATAAAAAAAAAAACAACAACAACTCGAAACAAGAACATTCAAGCAAAGTAATTTTTTCTTCATTTCAAACAACTCTTTTATTTTACATCATAAACCTGTTTCTGTTTATATTTCAAATCATCCATTTATTTTGTGAGAGGTTTTCATTAACCAGCAGGTGCATCAATGTCTCAGTCAATGAAGGTCCCATGGAAGTGGTTGCAGGTAGAGAAATATTACCTCTGCCCATTTGGGCAACTAGGCAAGTGACGAGGGTAACAGAAGGAGATGGAACGAACGAGATTCATATCTCTCGCACGAAAGGAAAAGAAATACAGCATTAAATTGGTGGCAATTCTAACAATGACTAATGACGTTTACTTTCTAAAATCATATTTCAACAGCAATAAAATCATCCCGAGAACACATCACATTCGTGTGCATTCATATGTATTAAAATTCTCTGTTTGGGTGTGTATTACGCTCAAGTCAAGCTTATTGTTTCCTTGTTTCAAATTTTACCTAATCATAGGAGAAATCGTTTTGGAAAATGTTTCAATGAATTAATGGTAAAATGAGGAATGAATACCGAAAAATGGATACCAATTACAAATGGTATCTCAAACCCATACCATTTATTTAAAATCATGCCCATATTTTTTTTTTCTTTTTGGAAATAAACTTCTGGCCAAAAAATAACAAGCAACTGCTCTTTTGTAAAATATAAATGACCGCCAATCAAATGCATTCCCATTAACTGGGTTGCCAAAAAAAGAAAACCAGAGGAATGTGCCTTTGTAGTCATCAAACGATTCAATTATTTATAGAATAAATTACTTTGTAATTTAAATCATTAAAATTCTTTTGATGCAGCAAGTTAATTACGGCTAGTTTAACAAAAAATGAAAAAAGAAAATGTTTATCAATTCTCTTGCCATTGCAATTTTTCCAAAGATCAAAGACAATTTTTGGCTTGTGCAAAAGTGATTGAATCTAACCTCAGTCAACAAGCCCCCATTTCAATGTTTTCCCTTTTCAATGGACCAAAATATTCATTTTTCGTCATGGCGATAATTTTTGATATACTTTCTTCATTACATTTTATAATCTGATGCTCAACATTTTCATCTATTCGTTAAATATGAAGATTCTGTGTGTGTGTGTGTTTTTTCTCTCCTCTGATTCTTGAACCGAATCCGGTTGGAATGTACGGGTAAATTAAAGCCACCTCATCTCGGCATAAAATGAACACACAAAAAATAATAAATTAATTATTTGTAATTTATGGCAGTGGCAATAGGTTTATGAACGCGGTGAGTACGGACGAGATTCTGCATAAAGCTGAACGTTCACAAACGCGGACATTGTGTGCGGGTGCTTTCTTTGGCCATTCTTCAGTATATATGTATGTCGTGTAAATGGTAAAATCCAAGCAATATATCATGCAACCATATTTTGTATCTCTCTTGCGTTGTAATTTTTTCTTTTATGGCGTGCGCTTCGCCTTAAATTATGTCTTAAATAATGGCATAAAAAGCATTAAAGCCAAACCATCTAACTTAATACACAATCTTGACTAAATGACAACAAATTATCTAATCCAACAAAAGCGGTTTTGTTTGTAGTATTCGCTTGTTATTTTTAACGTCTGAAACTTGTTTTGGACCAATTCCTTTGAAATTCAAACATTTTTTTGTTTCTTCTCGTGAAAATAATGAACCGTAAAAATGATTTTCAAATGGAAACAAGTGCCACAATTTTTCAATAAATCTAAATGAAATGTTGACATTTATGCAATATTTTCAAGATGTCGATCATCTAGATTTTCTCCAGTCTTACAAAAGAAAAACCAAATTTTATTTACAATGATTCATTTATATCGCACTTCAAGTGTCAAAATACTGGCCATTTACGACACGTTACACAGAATAGATTAATATTTAGTAAGGATAAATGGCTACATTGGTGTTCTCAACCGTGCGCACAATGATTTTGCCAGTAATGTGAAGAAAACCATTCAATGCTGTACCATCAATAGCAGGCTCTATATGTAAAATGAGCTTTCAGTCGCAGTTCACAAATCGCAAATCGACCAAGAGAGCACTTGAAATTAATACGATTGACCTTTAACACAGGGTGGCGTTTAGCTGATACACCATCAGCGTAAAGTTTTCATTTCTCTCTTTCAATCCATTACTTATTGGGTGTCTGTTTTATCGTTGTGTTCCTGTGATTGAATAATTTATCGAGCGCGATCACGTTCAGAGATTGTTTAATGGCCGTTGTCCAATTTTTATCGCGATTTACCGAATACGAATTGTTTGTGTGTGTGTGTGTGTGTGTGTGTGTGCATTTATTGTATTAATGTTGTTGCTGTTTTTTTTATGTATTCACATATTAAGTTAAAAGCGTGATTACTTGTTGTTGATCGCTTGAACTATGTGAAATATGACCCATTGAGAACATATTTCGTTGTGCTATCGCAATTGTAATTATTCGAATCTATTAGCACAATGCAATGTTCTTGTCCATTGGGTCATCATTGTTGCTGTGTTGTGTTGTGTTGATTTTTTTCTGTTGTCGTTTCTTCTCTAAAATGTGAACTGAACGATGAGATTATGTACAAAATGAACTCACAGCAAACTGGTTGAAATGTACGCTATTAAACCGGTCATTTATGGCCATTTCAGTCCATAGAGCATTCCATTTGATGTGAATGAAAAAGGACCGAACCAAGAGAGGCATAATTCCAACCAGAGCGCGAACGTGATAACTTTTTAGAAACTAAAAAACAACAAATTGATCGAAAGAAGCCAATTGCTTGTTTCACTGAGTGCAAAGTGCAATATCAAAAAGAATCAATAAAAATAAAAGTACACGAAAGCTGACACATTTATGTGTTTTAATGCGACGTGTAGTTCGTTGCGATCAAATTTCCCTGAATCAAATACTACACACGCTTAAACAACAGGCGCACACACACATTGGCCAGTGTTGTCCCGTCTGGTCTGGTGTTATGGCATCGAATCCTGATCAAGTTTCCATTTCACATGCATGATATTAGAATGGTTAATGTAAATCGAAATGCATCGGTCGACGTTATTTGCCACCTTGAACAGTTTTCTTTTTTTTCACGTTCGTCACTCGATTTGAATATTATTCATCGATACAGCCGCCTCAACCCATCAACAAGCAAAGAATATTAATTTACTGCGATTAAATACCTTATGAAACTTCTTTGGTTTCTTTGAGGCTGAAAAAAAAAACCGAAAAATAAATGGAAACCAGGCAGATTGTGATGGTTAACAGAAAATGAAGTGGCGATGCTTTGTCCAAAAAATGGAGTGGAAATTAAAATTGGCATCGACACAGCAGCAGCAGTGATGAAGAAATAATTCGCAGTTGGTGTACAATCATAAAAAATGTATTAAATAAGAACCAGATGGAAACAAACACACAACACACAAACACACACACACACTTTTTTATTTTAGATCAGATGGACGGAGACCACCGCACGATAGCCGAAATATGAAGAAAAAAAACCACATTTTATGCATACTGAGTTCGGGCCAAATGTATTCGGTGCTGTGCTGTTGCTTGTTTCATGTGTGTCACTTTACATCTTCTCATCGGATTTCGCATTGAGATGCGCAACCGTGTATGTGTACTCAAACCCGATCGATGAAATCACATTACAACTTTTTTTTCGACTGAAAATACCGCCAAATAATGGGCAACTCTACAGTTTCAACCGTTTCATCACGTTTTCTTCTTTCCAGTGGCTCATAAAAATGCGTACTTGAATATCATATGATCTGGTCATTTGTGAGCTCGTATACACATCGAAGCCCAATGCTTAGCGAAGCACCTTTTTCGAAGTTGAACATTCAACGTTAGGTACCGCATTTTCGTGTTGCAAGTCATTGAATTTTCAACAATGATTTATCTTGGCAACAGATTTTTGGCTGCGAAAAATTCAATGCGATATGAGAGAGAAAGAGAGTGCGATAAAAGAGTCGGTCGCGTTGAAATACACACCACACTATGACCCAGCTCATTCGTGTGTTGTGTATGGTTTTGAAATTCAAAAATGATAAGAGCTCTCCCACACACTCAAAAGTGCATTTGACTTATATTTTGTACGGAGAAGTAAAAAACGGTTCATCTTTTGAATTCAAGTCATACAATTATATGGTTGACGGTTTACTACAGTCTGCATACACACACAGAAATTTTCTCCGATTCAGCTGACGGAATTACTACAAAAAACGCTGTATGTATGTATTGCCTACAAAAACTGAAGTATTCCCTACAAAAATGCCCCTTTGTAGTTATTCAGTACAATACTTGTATGTGTTTCTACGGATTCTGTGATATTTGAATTAACAAGACATTCAATGGTGCGCAAAAAGGGGAATCGTAAGAATACACAATGCTCTAGTCGCACGCATTTAAGATTGTAGTATCGTTTCTCCTTCCTGCGCATGTGATAGTGGCTTACAGAAGAATAGAAGACAATGTAGCAGAGCCGGAGAAACAAATACAGACATTGCACTGAATAACTACAAAGGGGCATTTTTGTAGGGAATGCTCCAGTTTTTGTAGGCAATACATACATACAGCGTTTTTTGTAGTAATTCCGTCAGCTGAATCGGAGAAAATTTCTATGTGTGTAGTGTATTCGATTATACATACTGTAAACTGTACACACTTTGGTAAAATGTTCATTGCACCTCTAGCTTCATTTGCCAAAGTCTCTCTAATGAATAAAAGACATCAATACACTTACCGAACCGCCAATTTTCAGTGAATATCCCATATCAGCCGGTGTTTTAAGTTGCAACGGACAAACAAATCGGAAATTGCGTGATGTCATACCACCGGAACCCGAATGATGTGGTGCATTATTACGTCGCCGTGTATCGCTATCAATGACTTTGGTTGGATGGAATGTACTTTTCGTAGCCGCATCATTGTCGCTGGTATTATTTTGGCCAGCGCACAATGTGCCGGGCCCATATTCTGGGAATTTGGAGCATTCTAAATTCTCTGGCCAATCGATGCGAAAATTTTTCATGACTGTTTCACAGGCGCGTGCACTTTCACATAAGCTGCGACACGGTGGAATTGGATGATCCAAAATTGAGCACAACGGTACATACAATAAACATAAAAATAACTGCAAATCGGGGCTACAGCCGACTTTGACCAACGGTGCAAATTGAAACACCTCATAGCCAGCCTCCTCTTGCCGTGTATGGCCCAACAAATTTGGCATAATTGTCATGTTGTAATGTATATTTTTGCATATCGATATGGTGATCGGTTCGCATTTATTATGCGATGGTATGGACGATGATAGATCACTAGACGATACAATATCACTTTGTTCGTGAAACTGTTGCATCGCATGACAGGTGCACCATTGCAACAGTATTATGTATATGCTGAATGCCAGCGTTAAATAGAGCCGATGGTTTGTGCGTCGACACCAGCGTTTCGGTTGAAGTCTTTCTTTTAGATGGCACGACATCATTGCATACATATCCACTCTCCCTCTTTCACTCACTCTCTCGAGTTCACTTTATTTTTTTATATTTTGTCTCAATTTCTAGATACTGATTGCCCGAACAACAACAACACAAATCGAATTAATCACTCGTTTGATAGCACATTTGGGAATAATTTTTCAGTTTAAACATCCATTTTCTCAGCACATTTAAAGTTTTCGAAAACTTATTTTGTTTGCAAACACATCAAATTGTTAAATTTCACTGTTTAAATATATTGAGCACTCATTGATGCTCCTCGCGTGTATGTGTGTGTGTTTTTGTGTGTGCTGAGTACTTATGTGAGTTTCTAAAAACATACACAAACAACGTAGCTCAACACATAACTCACACTTCAATGGAAAAATAGACTCTAATCCCAGAATGAGACTATTTTCGCTCGTTTAAATAAAACTCGATGGTTGGCAGGTACACACCGACTAAATGTGAATATATCTTAGTTCAGTCCTTTTAGCACTTGGCACATGTGCATACCCATCATCTTCTCTCCGCCTTTTTACACGAATGCGTTAAAACACATTTGAAAAATCGTTTTCCAAAAATATGCTCACACAAAACGTTTCGAACGATTTTCGAAAGATGGGCAAAACACTGAAGGAGCACAACACGCACACACGGTGTTGCTGTTTTGCATCAAATTCAACAACGTATTCTTCAACGTACGTTGAAAATATTTTCCGAATTTCGGAGGCTCCTTTTTTGGGCAATATTGTTCTGAAATTTCAACTGATATTCCAGTAAATTCTCTATAGTTTTTTTTTCGTTTCAGTTATTTCGGTTTTTGTTTTTGGCTTTTTTGTTGTTATTGTTGTTTTTCCCGATGGCAATTTAAAGCAAGCGACATTCACGCGTTATGTGTGCATATAAAAAGCAATTTGAAGTCGTGCAAATTCAGTTGGAAATTCCACCACATATTCGGCGTTCGCGTTCCCCGATGATAATTAAAAGAGAACCATGCAAACACATAAATTCTCGTTCGAAAAATTGAATTCTATTTTTATATACACTGGGAAATTATTTTCGTGAAATGCATTTAATAAACACAGACACGCTTGTCACGGTTTGGTGTGTGTTTTTTGTTGTTGTTGTTGTTATTTATTCCTTCGCAGTTCACTGTCGTCGTCGTCGCCGTGGTTGTAGTTGTTGTTATTATTATTTACGGCCTTTCATCATAAATTTTTCGTGTTCGGCAATTCGAAAGAGCTCGCGTTGTGATCAACGTTTTTCGTGTATTTTCATTTGAAATGCAAGAGACACCATGCGAACGAACGAATGTGTACGCAAGATTTTTATGTTCATAGAGGTCTTTTTCTCAAATTACTTTGTTGGTGGTTTTTTTCTCGTTTTTCTACTTCCCTTACAATTGAATACGGTTTGATATTAGAAAACATTATGGATTACATCTTTGTGATTTTCGTTTGTCGGTTTGAATTGTGAAAAGAGGATTGAGAATGTTTCTTAAGCCGACACTTTGATATTGGACCATTTGTTTGAATTCGTTACTACGTTTTTGTTGTCAGTGATAAATTTCAGTTTCTTAAACTTTTGCCATGTTTTTTTTTATGTCATTCTTTCTTTTGTTAAACAACATCAAATAAATACATAAACATTTTCACAAAAATGCTGTCGCGTTCATTGATTCTGATATCAATTTTTGTGTGTGTGTGTGCTTGTGCCGTTTTGCTTAATTTGTTTCTTCGCCACAAAAATGAAATATTCCATTAAAGTGCTTTGGCTCATTTATTTGAGTCGATTTGATGCACACACAATCAACATTAATGTTTTAATATTTTTTTTTGTTCAGTTTGCAGAAAAATGTTTGCGCGGCGGCGACACACGTATTTTATTCGCTGACCAAAAATAGTCAACAACAATCAAGCGGAGAGTTAAAGTAAATAATGCGCACGAAGCGGCTTTTTTAATGCATGCTGTTTACTTGTTTTTCTTATGCTATTCTTTATTTTATTTGTGGTTTCGATGATTAACGTTCTTTTCTGTTTTTTTTTTTTATATCAAATGTTATCAAATTCACAAGCTATTAAAATAATTGAAATGTGCAATTGAAATATGTTCGAATTTACACTTGAAATGGAGAGACAGAGAGCTCAACCGACGTGCTATTGAGATACAAAGATTCAACGAAATCTCTGTGTGTACAGAGTGGCGATTGTACGCGCAACAATAACAATCCACCATGGAACGAAACGATGCTTACCGCACAAATGTACGCGTATTACTGAAACACGCGAAACACTTGAAACACTGAATCACCGTGTGTTCACAATGCGTTCACAATCCAGACGAAAGACAGAGATGTGTGCTGTGTGCAGCCGCATATCAACATTTCCTTTGTGTTTACAATTTCGCAGCCAGTGTATGTTGGGCACCGTGTGGCATTGGGAATAGTACGCTTGATGGAAAATAGCGTCATCAACTGTCAACCCAAAACCATACCATACCACTTTCCATTCAAACAAAACGATTTTATGACAGCTGTATTCATGAGAACTTAGCAACTTAAGTACACCATTAGCGTTGAGAAAATATTCATGTTTTTTGTCGGATGACTAATTGACGACCAGCGTTTGGATTTTATTTAATGATCCGCTTATTGATTTAATAATCAATCATAAGGGATTTTGAACCAGTTGCTTGTATTAAAAAAGAAAAATATTGCCCAAATCGCAATCTCAAATCACTCATTGTGAAGTTCAAATGGTAATTTACATTGTTTAAAGCCCATTTCTCAATAACTTTAGCAATAATAAAATAATTGTTCCACTTTTTTTCTCTCATTTTGGAAAAAATACAGTTCTAATCATTTTCAAACCTTTGGTATTTTAACAAAAAAAAAATGATTTAAAAAAAAAACTTGTATGTTGTTTGAAATATTTTGCATTTAATCTACATGCATTTTGTGAAGTAAATATCCAACCGAAAAATCATTTCCAAGTGCTTGAGTACGATTTAAGTAAACGTTTGACTTCCAGTGGTTAAAAAACATTGTGTATTCAATCCATATCGAAATGTTCACCCGTTTTTATTTCAATAATGTATAGAATTTTTCAAATATACTGAATTTCAATTCCGAAAAAAAGCATTAATAATTGTATCAAAATGGTGGCCTGTGTCCGAAATGCCATTGAAAATTTCATTTTTTTTCGATCGACATACACGAAACTGTTCAACAGTAATCTATAGATGTCGTTTGCAATGTCTAATTAGATGGTTTTTCGGCATTTCTGTCAAGTACATCCAAGTACGATCTCAAGTACCACTAAACAACTTGTACTCAACGTCAAAGTAGTCTACTCAACGCAGACATTTCACTCACGTCACTTTTTTTTTGTAATTCCCTCTCTCTCTTTCTACCACTGACTAAACTATTTTAATTATTATTTTGATCAAGTTCATTTTGTTTTCTTGTGTTGTGTGACAGACGGTGGAGCGCCGAAGAAGCAAGACATTAAAAGAAATCGTAATTAATTTTCACTTAAATTAATTCTTTTGTTCGAAAAATCATCAATTGAAAAAAAATTGCCTCTGTTATTTTGTGTGGTGCTGTTTCTCTCTTTCCAAATGGTATTTGTACGCTGTGTGTTTGTTATGTCTTTTTCTTTGCATGTTTTTTTTTGTGTCTTTCGTCTTCTGTTTGTTTCATTTCTTCTTGGCTATGGCTTTTTGGAAATTTGAAACTTCAATTTTTAGTTGCAGAGAGCAATTTGAATGGTGTGTACTTTTTTTTCGTAATCAATGACAACACACAGTGTATTTAAATATTGTGTTTCTGTTTCTGTCTGTTTCGCACAATCGTTTGTGCTTGCGAAATGTGTGATGTGTTGCATATTTTTACAAGAATATCATAATTTTTCCTGTTGTGTTGTTGTTGGCATTTATATCAAAAGACTAAGCGAAAATGTGCATTCGATAATGGGTTTTGTCGTCACTAGTTTTTTTTGTCGTGTGGTATATACGACTCTACAAACTCATGAAGCTAAAGGCGGAAATTTCATGTACAAGTGACAAGACATACAGTTGTATTGTATCAGAAACGCCTATTTAATGTAAATTTAACTTTAAACTTCCAACAAAGGAAAAAAAAAATATATAAATAAATAGTGTAGTCAATTAATTCAGAAGCGATCCGGTTTGGATTTTAATTGCGAAAGAGTCACAAAGTTCAAATGAGACAATGTGCCGTGATCCTTTCACACAGTGCATTAATCGAATTGTTCATATAGTTTTATTTTCATCAGCCAATCAGTCCATTCATTGATAAAATATTGTTGATTGTTATTCGTTTGTTTCATGTTTTATTTTGTTGTTGTTTCTATTTTTTTTTTTTGCTCATTCTGATTTCTCGTTCATCCTGTAGAACAAAGATCACAACAATTGAAGTGGAGCATCGAAGTTTGATGTGTGTGAGAACCTAAATGAACATCTTTTAAGCAATTCCATCGCTCAACCAACCGAACAAGGTCACACTTTCAATTCAATTAACTGATTAAAGAAAATCAATTCAACGAAAACGAGAACGAAATTGTTCAAATGATTTTTTGGGATTTATTGTTTTGATTGCGAATCCACACACACATTCTGATGAAACAACAAATTGGCTGTAGAACGATCATCGTTTTATTTACGGAAACGAATTTTTGTGCGGCCAAATCACACACACAATTACAATATGAATGAAAACGATTTGTTAGTACGGGCCAAAGAAGAACGAGATGAAATTTTTGAACGATATGATCAAGGACGTGAAAATGCGAATTTAATCGAGCCCTCATTTGAAGTGTACAATCGAGCTGATAGGTAATTTACAACACAAAAAAAAGAAACCGCACACAATTAACACCATTTTATAAAGTTGAATCCATTTCGATTTACATACGAAATCTATTTTTTTATCAACATTTTGTTTTCAACACCACAAATTGTTTTCTTTTTAGATATGGATTCATTCAAAATGATCGCAATGCTAACGACAATAATAACATTGTAAATAATAATCAGTATGACAGAGGCATCGAACTGTCACTAATTCGTGAAAAGAAATGGCTGAGCATGTTGAAACGCTGGAATAAATCCAGCACTCAGGATAAATTGAAGCGGCGCATTTACAAAGGTATTCCCAATAAAATACGTTCGGTAGCATGGAAACGTCTATTGGGCATCGAGGATATGATTGCCAAAAATGCAGGCGTCTATCAACAAATGCTAAAATTGGCACGTACATTCAGTACCGAAACACGACAAATTGATTTCGATGTGAATCGGCAATTTCGTGAGCATGTTTACTATTGCGAACGGTACAGCACCAAACAGAAAAGTCTATTCAATGTGCTCATTGCATACAGTATGTACAATATGGAGCTGGGCTATTGCCAGGGTATGGCTGGTGTGGCCGGCATTCTGCTCATGTACATGGATGAAGAAGAGGCATTTTGGGCGCTAAGCATTTTTATGTGCGATCCAAAGTATGCCATGCACGGTCTATTCATTGTGGGCTTTCCGAAATTACAACGTTTTCTCAGTCATCATGATCGTATTTTAGCCAAATTTTTGCCGAAACTACACAAACACTTCTCAAAGCACTCACTGGACGCCATTCTTTACTCAATCAAATGGTTTTTTGTGATATTCGTGGAACGGGTAATTGTTATTTGATATTTTTTTGTTTTTTTTTTGTTTTGTTTAATTGAAATGGCAACTAAATGTTCTGGTTTTGTTTGTGTGTGTATGTGTGGAAATTCGATAGATTCCATTCAGCTTATGCCTGCGCATATGGGATATTTATATGATTGAAGGAGAACGTGTTGTAACTGCCATGGCATTCACTATTTTACGTATACATCGAAAAAAACTAATGAACATGAAGGATATGGATGAAATGACGCAATTTTTACAAATTCAGTTACACAAGAACTTCGGTTATGATGATGATTTTGTGATAAAAGTATTGGAACAATCGATGACCGATTTGCGTAAATACAAAATGGATTTGCCGCCACCGCCGCAACAATGCGAACTTCCCAAATACGAATTTGGGCGATTTATTGAACCCGATTTTGATACGAAAGTTGGACGCAGAAAATCCAAATTCACCGAAGTTGAACGAAGAACCACCGAAACGGTTATTTTAAGGTGAGTGGTGGAACTAGAACCGGAATTCGGGACCATTCATTTCATATTCATTATTTTTTCTTTACCATTCAATAAGGCAAGAGGAAAATATTCAAAATGATATGGTCTCAAATTATTCGTACGATAACAACGCTGATGAGAATTTAGGTGAGTTGAAACGTCTATTCTCTTGATTTTAGTTCTTTGTTTGTGTTTTTTTTTCGTTTAGTTTTATGTTGAATTTGTTTAATTTTTTGTTCTTTTTTTTTGGTGTTCCGTTCGATTTTGTGTTGGTTACGTCCAATATTATTTGTTTGCTGTTTTACAAAACTCCATTGAATAATGATGATGCTCGGATGATTTGATGGGTTTCAGCTGGTTCAATAAAAACATTTCAAAGTCTTAACAGTTTGGCCACAAGCCTGGCAACATCGCTGGCCGTTAGTTCGCATTCGATAAATAGCGATGATAGTGATAAATCAACCGAAGTTACCCGACTTTAGGCAACACTCAAACCCACATTCAAACGAGAAAAAAAAAACAAAATTCACACATCCACACACAATCTCCGAATTAAATTTGAATTAAATGAATTAATTTTATTCCACGTATTTCATTCGCAAGTAGTAACATCTAAGGAAATTAAGAACAACGAATCTCTAAATTATGCAAACGGAATTAGATTGATATAATTTTTTTTTAGCTTAGCTTTTTAATGGCGCTTTAAATAAAGCGATGGAATTCTGTTGAAGATTCCCTTTTTATTTTAAATCGATAAATGCATTATAATTCTATTACATCATACATCCATTACAAATTAGCCTACTTACAGACGTTTTCAAACGGAAATTAATTTTGTAAGGAATTAACTGTTTTTTTTTCTCTTGTGTTCACATACAAATGAAGCATTTAATTTAATAAAGAATTTTTAGACTCTTTTTTTAGATTCTTTTTTTAAATCACTAATTTATTCAAAATGTTTGTTTTTATTTGATGTTCTATTGTAGTTGAGCATAGTAAAATACGGATAAATCTATTTAAAAGAGAAATTTTCAGGAAAAAATTTACAAATACGCACTATTTTAACACCAGAAGCAATTATAAATCTGTAGTTCGAATTATTCAGAAACTGAAATGACTAGATTTCGATTAAGATGTATTTCTTGTTCAAATATCACAGACTCATCATGCGTTTCTGATAACCTTGAATCATTTGCAATACATGTGAGTGAATATTTATGGGTGTTTATTGTGGTTTTCGGTGCTAAAATTTCATTTTTGTACATTCTATCCTGAAAAAAATCTTTTTGAAATATGTTTTGCGGCCATTCTGCTGTAGTTTCTGAAACAATGTGTTTCGAAAATCGATTTAAATCTTAACTTAAATCCATAAACAATTCTTTCGTCCATTTTTTGTAGATCTCATCGAAATGACTTTAAATGATAATTGTTCGTCCGTCGCCAGAACGTCCATTGAATCAACATCCGATTGGGGAAGTATATCATCTCCACAGCCAATAAATAGAATGTAAGATGGGCGAATTGAATTGAAACTGCATGCCCTGAAAATTGCTTGTGCAACGAACATTGATTGCTCAGAATTTTTATAAGCTCATTTTTTATACCAGTTTTGTAATCTCCATCTCGATTTTACCTCGAATTTACATATGAAAAAAAATGTAATTTTCGATTCAAACTATTCAGGGATTTAAACGATGACGAAAATGATTTAAATGAATGAATAATAAAATTGATAAAAAAAAATTGATTTGGAATCATGTTTCGAAATGTCCGAAAAAAAAATTCCATTATCAAAAAGAACTTCTGTAAAACCAATTCCTAAAATACTAAGAAGGTAAATTTTTTGAAAAATAAAATCGAAAAATCAACAATTTATTTCTGATTATTTTTGATGAAATTAATACAAAATGTTTGAAAAACATAATTATTCGCATGGAATCCATTGGAACTGCGCCATCTGTGCGTTGAAACATGTAACCAACATTGTCATTCATTCGCCGAATTTAAGATTTAAGCGTAAACTAAATAAAGTACATCGTTCGCTCACATACTCTAACGTTGTACGAATACTCGATGTTCTAACGGATTTTCAGTCAAATTCAAATGACAGATATGTAAAATCAAGTAGCATCAATAATAATAATAATACAACAAATATTTGCTCTTTTCATGACTGAAGGTTTGCTTTGATTTTCAAAGTAAGTGAAAGCAATAATTAACGAGGAAATAAAATAAACTCAACATCCGAATCAAATTCTGTAGTTTTTATTTGATGAAATTTCAAATCAAATAAAATTGTCAGTTTCATGATCAAAAATGGTAAACACGAAATTATTAGATGAAAATATTTGCAATTTTTGTTCAAATCATAAGAACATGTTTGATTTTTAGGTGCTGAATGCACGTGTGCTTGATAGTCAGCTTGACACCACAGAATCTCAAATGATAGCAGCTCTTGATGAAGATGAAAGAAGCGAACTTCAAAAAACAACACAAAATGTGGAATTTCTATTGCAATTGGTCAAGGCACGAAATGATGCACGTGAAAATTACAACGATTTTTGTCACTTATTTCCTGAAGAATTAATTGAAGAGCAATTACAATTAATTCGTGAACAACAGCAAGAATCATTTAAACTTGCAATACGAATAGCCAAACTTAAAAAAAAGATTCAACGGAAATCCAAAAAATCAAACCGTCGCCCAAACGATTTGAACTGATTTTTAGAAAATAATTAATGCAATACTTTGAATTTGATTCGAATTGTCATCAGATTTCTGAATTAATTTTGTAGAAAAGTGTCAAGTAAGCGTCAGATTACTACTGAAAACCCATTTTAAACACAAGAAAACTCCATGGAAGCAATCATACTGTGTAATTTTAAAATTTACTTTTATTGTTTATAATCATAAATCTGAATAATGAAAATAAAATGGATAATTTTGTTTAACGAATATTTTTGTGCGACTTTTTAAAAATTCGGTTGAACAACCATTTTGCCGTGAAAACGAAAGTGGCTCATACTCGTTTGTTTAAATTTTTGACATGTTTTACATCGATGAATTGAAAATTATTCTATACTTCTTTTTTTTTCGTCTCATTCTTTTTCTCTTTTAATTGATCTAACATTGTTTTAATTTCCTGTGGTGTAAAATGTAACAATAAAGTCTTTAAATGATTCAAATAAATTATTGTGTTTCTAAATAATTGCGCGATATACTAAAATTGGATTTGGATTTCTTTTTTTTTAACACAAAACTGCAAAATGATCATGTCTCTAAAATAACTAATCTGAAATAAGTTAAATGAGCGCAAAAATGGCGCAAATGGAATCATCCCCATAAATCATTCAGTTATTCCGTACTCGGAGTGGGCTAAGAACCAAAGTCGCTGGTGAATTGTTCTCTTTGCCATGGAGTCCGGGGGTTTTAGGCGTTTTTGGTGAACGTGGCGTATTCAGGTTGATATTACTGAAGGAACGGTTCACTTTCAGTGGTGTACGATCATTGACCGTGTGAATTTTCTCCTTAAGCTCTGAAATTGTCGATTCATTCTCCTTGTTTGCATCTTGCAAGTGTAGGATTTTCTGTGAAATTGAACGAATTTATCAAGAGATGAAATAAAATCTCAGGAGTTTATGGTTCGAACAAAAAAAAAACATTGTTGATGGAGCATAAAGGCCTTATACTTCTGTCTTCACTTACATTTTTCAATTGCTTATTTTTCTCCTTGAGGTCATCGATTTGTGTACGACTCTGTTGTTGGCTGGCAAGTTCTTGGTATTTTTCAACAGTCTCATTTGCAAATTGTTCAATGTATTGGACTTTGTGTTCCAATTCGCTGACCTGTTGAGATAATTCGAAAGATATTAAACATCAAGAAATTCACCACGATTAACTAAAGCTTTTGAAAGCATTAAATGTAAAAGAATCGCATCTTACCTTGTGTCGGAGTGTGATATTTTCAGTGGCATGTCCATTTTCAATTTCAACCATTTCTTGTAAAAATTCAATTTGACGATCCTTTTCGACGAGTTTCTCTTTGAGCTGTAAATTCTCAGCCGAAATTTTATCTTCATCGCTGTAAACTTCCGTATTCAATTCATTTTTCAGGCTTTCATTTTGTGCTTCTTTTTCCAGTTGAACGATGATATTCTCAATTAATTGATTTGAAACCATTGCATCATCGCCCGGGAATTTATCGCTATCACCATCGAGTTCGTTAACTAACTCGGGTGATGGATTTGGCACACGTTGTTCGAGTTCATATTTTTCAAATTGTTCGCATTTGAATTTGTATGTCATGATTTCAAGTTTGATGTTTTTGTTTTCTTCTTGAAGTTCCAACAATTGTTTTTCTTTCATGTCCAATTCCAAGCGCGCCAATTCAATGCCAGTGGCAAATTCTTCGAGCAATGATTTCATATCTTTGATATACTTTTCACGGACATCATACTTCTTTTTGATATCATTGTAAAGTTCGGCATATTTGCTGATGTTTTCTTCGACCTTGTCATTAAGTAGTTTGCCAATTTTGTTGACTGTTTCCAATGTCTCTTGTTCGGAGCTCATAATTTTCTCGTAAACTGATTCTTTTTCGAGCATTTCACGTTCCAAATTCACCGATGAATTACGCAGTGCAGTCAATGCATGACGATATTCATCGATTTCCATCGAAAGCATTTGCACCTCTTCGACTAGCTTGAGATTGTTTGCTTCAACATCCAATTTTGATGCGATGCATGTGTCAAGCTCTGCCTTCAGTATTTCAACGTCTTTGTCGGATTTCTTGAGACGTTCCATTAGAATTTTCATGGTTGCCTGATGATTTTTCAATGCCATTTGATAATTGTATCGATCGGTAAGAAGTCGGGTGCATTCGCGTTGTGTCTCTTCCATTTCAGCGTCCAATTCTTCGCGGCTCTTCACATACTGTGTGATTTCAAAGCGGATTTGTTTTTGCAATTCTTCGATTTTTTCATCTTTTTCACGAATCAAATCATTGGCCGAGTCCAATAGTGTTTTGAGATCTTGTTTTTCAAATTCACACTGCATAATTTCACGTTCGGCAATTTGTTGGCATTTTTCGAGCTCCAATTTCCAGATTTGTTTCTCCTGTTGAATCGATTGATCAATTGTTGCATCCATTCCGTTCAATTTTTGTTCGGATTGAATTTCAGCAATGCGAATCTTTTCTTCAGCCAATTCATTGATACGCTCACGCTCCTTCTCACTGGCTTCCTTCAAATTGCACAACGCTTCTTTGTGTTCTTTTAGCATTTTTGCTTGTTCCAATACGGCAATCGATTCAATTTCCTTGATTTTCATTTCATGCACTTCTTTCAAGTTGGCAATTTGTTGTTCGTACTTTTTCACAACGGCATTCAATTCAATGTTCATTGAGTCCTTAATTTCGTCACGTTCAGCGTCCATTTCAACCGTTTTGCCGCCCAATTCCTCTTGCAATTCGTTGAGCAGCTCTTCTTTACGGCACAATTCGGTGATAATTTTCGATTTTTCACGCTTCACCGTTTCCAATTCGGCAATTAGCTTCTGGCTTTCCATCGCATAGCCAAGCATATCATCATCAGCTTGTTTCTTAATACGTTCGATACCTTCCAGCAGCTGGACATTTTCGTCTAATAGCTTTCGAAATTCGTCATCTTTCTCTTGCCACTTTTCTTTTTGCTCTTGCAACTGTAATTTATGCGATTCAATTTCATCACGGCAACGTTCCATGTCCGTTTTGAGAAGTTTGATTTCATCGGCCAATGAACGATTTTGTGCCGATAATTTATCGCATTTAACATCAAGATTGGTGTTTTTTTGCACCAATTTGCTCATTTCCTCATCTTGTGCCCGGATAATCGTCTTGATTTCACCTTCAAGCACATTTATTTTGGCCAAGTGTTCGGTATCAAGTGCCTTCAGTTGATTGTGAGCTTCTTCGGTTTTCTTTAATTCATCTTGCAAATCCTCAACTTCACGTTGCTTCTCAACGATTGTTTCGCTCTTCTCCAAATGGGATTGCTTCAATTGTGCCAATTCTTCGCGTAGGTTTGCAATTAAGAGCGTCTGTTCGGCAATTTGTTCAGTTTTTACTTTGATGTCTTCATTGGCCACGTCAATTGCTTCCTTCTCTTTTTCCTTCAAAGCGGCCGATGAGCCCTTTTTCGATGGTGTCAGATCCGAATGTTGACGGTTAAAACGCAAACGACGTGGTAGTGATGGCTGAAAGGAATGAAGTGAGTAAATTAATTAAATAATTATGTATGCATATAACGGTAATTAGCTACTCCTTTTAATCAAAAATTATGGAGCAGATTTTTTGGGGCTAATGTAGCCGCAGCTCATTGGTGGAATGCTTGGGAGTGCTTTGGTGTTAAGTTACATTACAAGTATCAAATCATCAAAATTCGATACGTAGGTTCAGGTTACTTATGGCTCAATTTTAGCATAATTTATAATTCGAATTTAAACGATTCAAGTTATTTGCATTTGAAAAAACGAATTCAAATGAGTTTATTAAGATTGATGGTACACAAAACCATTCCGTCTTCGTTTATGAATATCGTTACAGAAAAAGCAAATGTTACGATGCAAAACTATACTGCTCGGCATTGGTATTTTACCTCCCAAATTACTTTAATACATATACAAATAGGCACTTACCGTTCGGAACAAACGATATGCACTGCTTTTACTCTTGGTTTCAGTGTTTGGTTTTGGTGCTTCGGTCGATGCTGCAGTGGCACCCGAACTGCTCGATGCTGTTGACGTTGCATTTGCATTGGCAATATTTTCCTTATTTTCTTTGCTTTCTTTGCTTTCCTTCTCATGTTTATCCTTTTTACTTTCACGGAATTGCTCGCGCAAAAACCGACGAATACTATCTTTTCGCTCCATGCGTTCGCTGTATGGTGAATCGGTTACTGTAATGTTTAAAACACACAAAAATGGAATATCAAATGAATGAACAAACAAATAATTATGCAATTGCAATTGATTCAATAATGTGATAGGAAATGGCTCAAAATGGGTACACAATGTGCAATGCCAGGACTTAATTTATCATATTTAATGTACATGCTCTGCGTGGCCCATAAACTCAAGCCATGCAGTTAAGTTAAATGCATTTATTCAATTTCCGTTGATTGGCGTTCAACTTCTGTTTGAATCCAATTTTATGGCGGTTACAAGAATAACGATCACGAACGGATATTATGCACAGAACATAAATCAAATGGAATTTTAAACTCTTCAAAAATGTTGATTTTTTGGTGCGGAGAAGTAAGCGAAATGTGGAAATATTTATCATCTAAATGCTTTATGGCATTAAGGAAGTTCTATTTTGTTCAGCATATTCATTGACTTAACGATAGGCCACAAACCGAGGCAATATAATTCGATGCATTGAAATTCAGTCAATAGAACGAATCGAGGTGGTGTATTTTTGGTGTAGAATTAGCTACCATCAAATGAAGAATTGTGACCCTTCGTTGAACATCCGTCACGTCTTACTGACACGGTGTGTAACAAATGTTGTGCTCATCCACGAAAGGAAACAATGGAGAAAAAAAAAATAGACAAACCGTGACCGACGCTAATTATATTCTTTACGACATTTGAACGCAAGACAAAATCGAAAAAGGAAGTAAATAAGTGCATGTGACCTATGAGCGAGCACTTTTATTCGTTCATGATGTTCCACTGTAATTAATTTCCGAAAAAAAAACAACAACAACATTTCACTCTCCCCATCTCAATTTAAGACAAATCAACAACACTCAAATGGCAGGAAAATAAGTTTTCATTTGGCGCCGACATTTACCTTCGTTAAACCGCTTCAATTTTGCTTTCGAAAATGACATTTCTCAATTCAAGTAGTAAATTTCTCGTTCAAGGTTTAAAATTTCTGGTTAAATTTCAATCCTCTTGGAGTTTAATTGCAAAAAAAAGATTTTTAAATTAACACTTCACACGGTTTTCAAATGTAGAAAAAAAAATTTAGCGCACACTTAAATCGATTTAAATATGCTTTTAGATAAAATGCACAACAACGATTTGTTTATCATAGAAAATGCAATGTAAATTAACAAAACAAATGGGGGAACAAACAAAACGATTTAATATAAATAAATTTGTGCTGAATTTGCGAGAACTTCACTTAAAAACACTCTTTTTTTTGTTAAATCTTAAGAATAATTTCACAATTTTTTTAAAAATAATAAAATTGTAACTTTTAACGCGTTGAAACAAAAATTTCGATAAAAATCCACGAAATACGCGATCCAGATGAGCTGAAAAGGAGAAAAAAATGTGTGGATAAAAGTTCACATTTGTGACGCGTCTAATTCATGTTGTAACCGTTTTGTGCTGTTTTCATTTGATTTTGTTTGAAACGAAACGGTCAAAAATCAAATGCCACACACGATAATGTGATTGTGCGCTCATTCAAAACTATACTGACGCGCACTGAACTTTTATGCCAACCAACAACCCCAGATCGACATTGAGCCAGCAACCACATAACATCATTTGTGCGCGCTTAAATGCATGTGTGCGTATGTGTGTGTGTGTGTGTGTGTGTGTGTGTGTGTGTGTGTTGGTTAAGCAGCTGGTGAAATGTAGCGATCGGGCGAATGAGTACTCGCGCGGCTAATGCCAACAGACACATACAGAGTCAATCGAACTACTGTAGTGCGCTGTTTGTACGTTTCAAAACAATTGCACGACAAACAAAAATATATGAAACGGTGTGTGCGTGTGTGTGTTTGTTGGCACCAGAGAGTGAGAGAGTCCCATTCGGCTGAGAAGCAAAAAAAAACAACAAAATTTAAGACCAAGTTTAAGAACCCTTCGTTCATCGACTTATGTGAAACATACGATTCTTTTGTGCAATGGCATTAACAATGCAAAACAATGAGACAGCGAGAACAAGAATATGACCGAAAAATGAAAACGAAGATGATGATGAAATCAACTGTGTTACGAATGCGTAAGAAGGATAAATGAAGAAAAAAAAAAGAACGACGAGCCAAAGACTGAAGATTATCTGGCCAAAGGAAAAACGGAAAACAACAAACCGTTACGAAACTAACAATAATTCGCCGCTGCTGTGATGTATGTGGATATGGATGTGTGTGCGCGCGCGCGCACGCCACAACAGCACATCATAGATTATTTATCATTGATTTATGCTACACATTTCAAATGTACGCTCATTCATACTGGTAGTGTGTTGAATTGTGTGCGTATGATCAACCATTTTTTTCCCGCTATTTTCGTCCTTGATTCAATTTCATCCACACATTGGATGGTTTTCATTCGAAAAATACGTCAAAGATGATATTGATATAATTGAAGAAAGAAACAAAAAATTGAAAATATTGAACGTAAATTGAGAATACGAATGTTTGAGAAAACTATAGAAGTCTCACATCGACAACATACGGATTTTTTTTTCAATTTTCAATAATTATATATTTAACCATCATATTAGATGGCACGTAAATTCTCCCCCTTCCATGAGCCGGGCTGTGATAGTCGACCGTTTTCATTGTTGTTGCTGCTGTTACCGCTGCCGGTTTTTATTCTATTTATGTTTTCGTCTTCTTTTTTGATTTCAGTTGAATTTGTCTATGTGTGTGTGTGTTTTGTTTTACATTTTCATTTTCAATTGCACGAAAAGGCATTTTGATGCAGCTGTTCCATTGTTGCCGCTTGCCACGTCTTTGCCGTGCTTCGCAATTTATTGCGCTTGACTTTGTTTCATGTAATATTTAATTGAAGTGAAATGAAACTGAGCGCAACAAAAGTATCGAAGGGACTATATGGCAATGCGTGCCTCTATGTGTGTGTGTGTGTGTATGGCGCTAACACAGTACGCTCATGTGAATAGGACATCAATTCAATTGCATGAACCAAACGTTCTAATGCTCAACATTATGCGATCTGAACAAAACATACACATAGATATGTAGTGAAAAAGACAAGGGCATCGACTTCATGCAACAGCATAGGCATTTTACCAACAATCACACCGATTCAAATCTTAGTTATTCAACAATGAAGTCTGAAGAAAAATCACACATACAATAATAAAATCAACCAAATTCATACAGACCAGAAAAAAAAATCAGAACCGAGTTTTTTCTCTCTTCGGTGTAGTTTAAGCGGTTTTGATTGATGACCATCGAATTTCTATATAAATCACTTTCTCCGCTTGATTTTCTCTATTTTGCACTCAGGTGAAAGATAATTGTTAGATTGAATTGCCAAACAATTTCAAAAATCACATTTTTTTTTTTTTTGAAGATTTGCCAGAAAAAATCCATTTTTTATATTTTTCGTCTCAATTCAATGAATGTATTTATATATTCCATGAAAAAATGTATACACAATTTCTAGTCCAAAGAATGTTTGTATCTCAAATTCAGATTTTAAATGTCTGTATCAGAGTCTGTTCTTCGAAAACATGTTCACATTTTGTCATAGCTGTGCGAATACTTCATTTCTTTGCATAACATGTATTCAATAGCATTCCTGTTCGTTTGGTACTTCTTCTCCTCATTCTTTGGTCAGCTTTGCAAATTACTATTTTCAAAGGGTATTTAAAAAAGACTGTGTTTTCTTATTATTATTTTCATCTTATTCGCACAATAGATGATTATAACCCTTTTGAGCCCACTTTTGGTCTGCATTTTGCATGTATTGTTTTGTACTGGACAAACAATCGCTTGTCTCCCAGTGCTCAATTATCGATGTTCGATCTTAGTTGAAAAGGATTGCAAAGTGAATAAAACCCTAGTACAGTTTAAAGAGCATGTTTCTCTGTGCATTGATTGAAGGTGAGTTAAAATAATAGAAAATAGATTTTAAATGATTGCTTAAAATAACAATCAACCAAATCGGTTTATACTTTGTTGCAGAGAATCTGTTTTTTCAGGATATTTTTGTAACGAAAAAAAAAGATAGACAATTGTCAAGCAAAAGATAGAGAACTGTGAAGAAATCCACAACAAAAACAATAATTATCGCCTCTTTTTGAGGAGACATTTACTGCAATGCGGCCATGGAATGCCAATGTTTAAAATCTATTGGAGAAAATCGTTTTAAAAACAGTCCAACTTCGGAATAAGGGAATACTTGACGCTCCTATTTTCCGACAATTTCAAGACTGCAGTGGTTTTTTCATCACTTTGTGCGAATTTCATTGTCATTTACCATTCACATTTTCAGTTAAGTGATTCAACTGGGAACATGTATTCGATTTATCACGTTTTCGAGGGAATGAAAACTGGTTATTTTTTTTTATTCCTTTTGTTGACAAGAACTACATTTCGATGTGTCTTTCTATCTAACTTTGTTACGAACCATGAACATTTTTGCTAACAATAACAACACACACATTTTGAGTGGATTCACATAAAAATACATAAAATATATATTCATGTTTTCGTGTGCATTTCATTTAAATATGAATTCACTTTAAAATTTCAGCATGTACAGGAAACGGATTTTGACGGCCCTTTTTTTAACATTTGGAGATGTTTCGCTGGCTGTGAATTACTGCTCATTTCAAGACGTTAGACGATCAGGTATAAAATATATATGAACATCCAACTTAATTGTATTTTAACGGACGCCACTCTTTCATACCGAATGTCGAAAGTAGATAATGGCTTTTGAAATTTTGCCGCTTTTTGCGTTAACACAATTGTTTTCTAAATGATCGGTTTTCAGCAGTTCAGGATTATATTGTATGATTACAAATCTTTCAGTCTCACCGCACATCAATTATATTCAAGTACAAAAAAAGGAATATTTGAATCTACGAAAATAAATAATAAGCCTACACCTCAAATGATGATCCATGTATGAGAAACATGTTATGCAAAACCCAATCGCAGACATTTTTAACCGCAAAAATGGCAATTATCTCTGAATATATCCTGGGCTATAATTCGGTTTTTGTTTCCTTTAGGAACGTAAGGGCTTTTTTTGTTGTATCTTATATTGGCAAACATATGGAATGTTTACATAGCTCCTTACAGATTCGAATTCAAATTCAAAAACCACTACTTTTTTTACTTTTGAAACGTTTGCGATGGAAACTTTTCTGTGCTTTGGTGAGTAGCGCCATCACTGTGTGAGTTCTCAAAGCATGAAGAGTTTATTACTAATGCTTTAGATTCGTTTATGGATTAAATCTCATTTCACTTTGAAAGAATGCATTTTTCTAACTTTCTCATGAAAATTAGAATCGAAATAAAAAATGCTCTTCATAAAACCAGATAACACTAAAACAACATGGCTCATGAGGCTCCCAGAAATTTAAAGTATTTCAAATAAAGTACGTATCGTATTCAATTTACCGTCAAAAACATCAAATGACATGTGGGATTCAGGTTGACATTTGCAGCTCTTGCACTAACCGTATCAATGAGCAAACAGCAGCATTTGTGCACTATCAAAATAATTGAAAATTATGTCCCTGCGATTTTAATGATGATTGTTTTCAAATATTGCGATAAGAGATAAGAAAAACACAGTGAATAGCAAATAAATGTTGATTCAGTTCACATTCAAAAGGTAGACATCAGTGCAATTGACGTCGAACAAGCATTTTCTGCACAAAATACTTGAATTTAACGATTGAACACCAAAGATTAGTTTGAAATAT
Source organism: Aphidoletes aphidimyza (assembly GCA_030463065.1). Lineage (NCBI taxonomy): Eukaryota > Metazoa > Arthropoda > Insecta > Diptera > Cecidomyiidae > Aphidoletes > Aphidoletes aphidimyza. The sequence continues at coordinate 10,944,329 of CM059997.1, read as the reverse complement.
AAACATGTTTTTGAGACGTTCGCCATTGCGTGCATTAACGCGACAATTCCATCAAAGTGTACGATGTTTGTGTGATAAAAAAGATACACCGAACAATCCATCCATTCCGCCCGAACAACGAGAAAAAAAACTCGAAGATTGGGATGTGATTGATAGTAGCAGCTTAAAACCACCACCACCCGAAGATCCAATCCGACGAACACATCGCATTCTCAAGAATGATATAATGCGTCTAAAGAAATTCATACCAATTATAAATGACAAATCGGTAAAAGAGAATGCCACAATGTGGAAGCATGTGCTGATGGGTGAAGGTGATGTTTATCCCGAAGAAGAAATTTTCCCATCGCATTGTGATGTTGTTATTATTGGTGGCGGTGCCATTGGCTCATCGATCGCATATAATATCAAAGATCGTGCTCATGATGGTCTTCGTGTTGTCGTTCTTGAACAGGATAAAACATACGAAAAAGCATCGACCACTCTTTCGGTTGGTGGTCTACGTCAACAATTCTCACTGGAAGAGAACATCCTAATGTCTTTATATGCAGCTGATTTTCTTCGAATGGCAAAACACTATTTAGGCGACCATGTTAATGTTAACTTTGTGCCACACGGTTACTTATTCTTGGCTACCGAACAAGGTGCAGAACAATTAGAACGCAATTCAACGCTACAAAATCGTTTGGGTGCTAAAAATATTCTACTCACACGAAAGAAACTTAAGGAGCGCTTCCCTTGGCTTAATGTTGATGATATTGCTTTAGGTAAAAAATAAAAATTTCATGAAAATTTTGTTTTTAATCAAAATGATGTGATTCCATTAAAATGATCCATTTGAATTTACAGGTTGTTACGGTTTGGAAAAAGAAGGATGGTTCGATCCATGGAGTCTTTTGATGGGTTTCAAACATAAGGCACAAAGTTTAGGGGCTGAGTACGTTGATGGCGAAGCGGTAAGCTTCGAATTTGAACGAAATGAGCACATTTGTGTGCAGGGTGTGCCGCAAGGCGACTACGAATCAACAAATCACGTAATAGTCAAACTCAATAGTGGTGAAGTGAAACGTATCACGTTTGCTACACTTATTATAGCCGCTGGTGCTTGGTCAGGTCATTTGGCTCGACTTCTTCGAATCGGAACTGGAAAAGGCATTCTTTCAGTTCCATTACCCGTTGAACCAAGGTATATGTCCAAAGCTCGCACATACAACAATCTAATTCCTGTTTGTTTGTTCGTTTGTTTTTTTTCTAATTTTTATTTCTTTGTAAAATTATTCACAGAAAGCGTTACGTGTACACAATAAAGAGTCAGGGTGACCATCAGCCATTATTCAATTCACCTCTAACAATTGATCCAAAAACATCGACCTACTTCCGATGTGATGGTTTAGGTGGTAATTATCTAGTCGGTCGAAGTCCAAATATTGAAGATGAACCACCAACGGATAATTTAGATGTTGATTATAACTATTTTGATGAGATGATTTGGCCACATTTGGCACATCGAGTGCCAGCATTCGAATGCGCCAAAGTTCAATCAGCATGGTCTGGCTTTTATGAATTTAACACATTCGATGAAAATGGAATCATTGGACTGCATCCATATTATCATAATGTTTATTTTGCGACTGGTTTCAGCGGGCACGGCATTCAACAAGCACCAGCTGTTGGCCGTGCCATCGCTGAGCTCCTTTTAAACGGAGAATTCACAACACTCGATTTGAGCCGGCTCAATTTTGATAGACTCATGGTACAAGAACCAATGTTAGAGCAAAACATTGTGTAAGATCAATGCAATAACTGTTTTTATTTTGTAAAAAGTACATAAATTTTAATAAAAATAGAAAATATCGTCAATAAACTTGAGAAGTGAGAAAAACAAATATATTTTTTTTTATTTTTTTTTTATCTGGAAATTGTCCTTCCGTAGACTTCAACGCAAAGCACATACAATTTTCCATATTGAACCACTATCCAAATCAAGGGTGGCCCCATTACTACTGAAAATCCGAATATTCCTAAAAATTCCCGCAAGCCCGTTTTGTTATTTTCAAAGACCGTTGTGAAATAAAATGCTCTTGAAAAAATTGCCTCAACTAAATTTTCTTTTTTTTAGCTAAAGCCATTGTTGATTGTGTTTATTGATAGGAAATCTTAATCTTATTTAAGAGCACCCATCCCAAAAAATGGGCGAAACCTGATGCACAATTTGGTCAAAATTATGCATCTGAATTGTTATGTAACTCATGAATTTCTCAAATTAAAACCAAAAAAATTAAGTGCTTATTTTGAACGCACTCACAAGATTTTCGATGTTGCCAATTTTTAAGGTAAAAATTAAGTTTATTTCTGCACAAATGTTCTGAATTGTGTCCGCGTATGAACAGTATGCAATGAAAGCAGCCACTCTCGAAGACTTTAACTTCTAAAAAAGCCGTTTTTCATTATTCATATTCGAAAATTCAAATATTTATTTGAACTAATCAAATGGAACATGTGTTTTCTTCAGAATCTGTTTATGAAAATACGCAAATAAAATGTATTTGAAAAAATAAAAATGCCAATTTGCATTTTGGATAAGTGAATAACTGATTTTCAAATTCCTAACTTTTGCGATTTTATTTGTTCTAATGATAGCATAATCGAGACTATCAGTGGTTTATATTTGCTTTTGGAGAGATAAAAATTTAATTGAATTGATATCGCATGCTAATAGCTCTCTACCACAAAATACATTTGCATAGGAATTATGAAAGTATATCTACTCATAAAAAAGTATGAAATCTAACACTCAGTTCGTTATTCAGCTCATATTTGTCTAAATATAAATCAAATAAATTTTTTGTGGAATCAAATTAAATGAATTTTCTTTTTCCATTGCATATTTCTTAAAATCCGTGAAAAAAAATCTAAACGAATTATTTTCTACTAGAAATTACATTTCCAAAGAATTTAGTAATATAATGTTTCTGATGTTGATATCAATATCAAAAAATAAATGAAAGTGAACGGCATATTATCACGTATTTATTTATATTTTGGGTGAAATTGATTCACATTCGCTTGCTGTTGCTTTTTATTTGGGACGATTCATGTGTGACAAACGAATACAGCCACACAAAAAAAACACGATCAAAATGCATCAGTATGCGTATATGAAAGTTTATTGTCAGACATTTATTTATCTCTGGAGACTTGGATGTGTTCAGTGAGTGTCTTTATTTACGGTTCAAATACAACTTGAACATCAAAATCACACACATACGCAGCACATACGCAGCACATACGCAGCACAGCACAGCACAGCCTATCCCACTTTGTGAACGTACGAGTACACAGATGATGTGTTACAAGAGACCAGATACAGTCACATACAAACACAATGGGATTTTGTACGGCCGATGCACGAGCAACACACTTATATTTCTGTTTAGTATACGTATGAACATCGTAAAGGCAATACACACAATCCAACTGTCGCAGTGCTGTGTAAAGAAGAAACACTTCGCAAAAGCCGAACAATAGAATTGTGGTCGACAGAAAACAACATTCAATTCAATTGACTCAACTAGTCAAAGAGAATAATTCAACGCAATAGCAGTGCGAAAGTGAGCCTAAACCGCCCGTATAAAATAAACAGATAAATTACTATTTGTAATTTAGAATTCTATTTGTTTGTGTTAGCGAATTGAAAGAAAAAACAACAACACTGCGTTAAAATGTGCAAGTGCTGTGCTGAAGAGGTTATTTGCTGGTAAGTGCAATCGATCTATATCATATGAAATTATTCATTAATCTGTTTAATATATGTTACGATGAAACATGCAACTGAAATGAATGGACGTGCATTCAAACAGGTTCTCTGTAATTGTGCGCTTCAAAAATGCGATGGGAATATTTTAAAAAGACAATCGTTTTGTTTCAAAATGACTACACAAGTTAGCTTGGTTTTATTGTGTAGCTTGGGTGAAAATAGAATATTTCTAGTATTTGCCACTCATTTGAAGGCTATTGAAATATTCAATATTCATTTTTGAATGCAACACTCTAAGGTGCTGCAATTCGAACAACCTACTTGGATGAGTAAGAGAAGATTATCTTCCAAACAATGAAACACTTCTATGACGATGATTGATGTTCTATCTATAGCCCATTTTGCACCGTTCAAATCGAAATTCACACTTTATTCAGCTCACACAGAATTTCACACAGAAACGTTGTTTCTGTTTTGGATTTGTTTTCATTCGGTCGAGATTTCAAGATAATCTGTATTCATCTATTCGCCTATCTGTTATGATCGTGTATTAAAATTCTCTGCACACACATTCAAAGAGTCAGTACGTAGAATGACAGTAAAATAGGTACAACAAGAACCACGTCCACATTTGCCATTCGGTAGTGTGAATTGTTTATGCATACGTATGTGCCACTGATGCCAATGAATAGCAGTTTTGTAACCTTCTGAATTTCAAAACAATCGACTTTAAACGTTAAAATAACAAACTTAACGTCTGTTTATTTGGTTTTCAACCCCAGAATGAACAATGAACATACGTTTCAACATTCAAATGTTTTCGATTAAATATATAATTTTACCGGGAAAATGTATATGAATCTCTCTAAAGTGTTACATTTAGTTGTTGTTGATTTCCTTCTTTTTTTTAAATTTTAAATGATAATAATTTCCATTTATTCATTAGACTCGGTTGTTCCTTTGGAATGTAGAGCTCTCACGTAGCTAGGACAAATTGTCAATTGAAAATCTGAGTCATCCGGCAAAATATTCAAACTTAAGCCGCAGACACATTTTTTGTTATCTCTTATTGGATTCAATTGTGTATCGTTTCAAATAGTAAATAATCTAATTACTGTATTTGCATTCCATATACTTGTTTCGCCCACGAAAAGCGAGTCATGTGCATCGAGCTTGAAAAAAATCACTTGAATAATATGATTTATTGTTTTAACGATTAGCAACAGCAGCAGAAAAAAAAGAAAGTTACGTCTTTTCCAAAACGTATCACTTGATTTATCACAATTGTGATGTGATTCGTGCTGTGTTTCGACCTTTTCGCGTCAGTAAATTATGAAATGTCAAACTCTTTCGAACGCATTCGTAAATTGGCATGTAATTTTTGTGTGTGTTCATGTGTTTGAACCAGCTGTGCAATGTATCACTGTGCATATTGTTGGTCGCCTGCAAACCACAATCACAGCTTGCTTAATCACAACAAACCGAAAACACAATCAATTTTCTTTGTGATAAATACATTTTTTATTACATATTTTGGAACGAGTGGAACAAATCCACAAATCGAAATACTAAAAACAACGCCAAACATTAATTAAAAGAGAAGTTTGATACTTTTCTCTACCTAACGCTATTAGGATTTTCACATGTTCACGTCTGACTCAAAGCATTAGGTACTTCGATTTTTTTAATAATTGAAATGGTTGTGTGACACATAATTCACAAGTTATTGATGAATAGACGAAAGAGAAAAAACAAATAGAAACAACGCACCGTGAGTGAGTAATAGACTTAACAAAAAGAAAAAAACATTGGCTCAACAATGAACCAGTTTCAATGACGGCCGATTGATTGTGACGATGGCAATCCGCTGTACAATGTAAACATCTGGTCGCAAGTTGTTAACATTTTCTCTCGTATTTTATCTGTCAATTATGTTTAATTAATTAAAATGGAAGAGTCTAGAGACACTAACGAACAAATTTAGTAAGAGCTTCATCGATGAGTTTGAATGAGCCATTTTTGACTTTGTGTATTCGTTTTTTTATCGTTGCTTTGGGCGTCTCTTATCCATTCTTCTTTATTTTTGAGATATCAACGACACTTTGCTTTGTTGCCGAAATTATATCTTCCGATCAAATGTCCCAATGGCCTAGAGCCATTTCGTTTTTTTTGCTGCTGCTGTTGTTGTTGTTGCTTGCTGTTTGCTAGAATTGAATTGCTTCATCTTATTTCCCCAAACGCAATCTTCACTCAATATCGGAATCCGATAATCGCAAACATAAGTCAATCGGAAGTCATATTCATTATATAAAATTCGACATTTTCTCATGTTTGTTCTCGCTTAAATGGTAGAAAAACGCCCAGAATTATGGCAATGAATTAATGAAATTGCTTGAAGTGCTTGTTCTGATCAACGATTCAGCTGAGTCTCGATAGATGATGTAACATTCAATAAAAACAACCGACTAAAAATATTACTGTGTATCTGTATCAGTGTCATTCTTTTCAATAAATTTCCATTCGTTTGAATTTGCATCGTCTAGTCGACTCGGTTCGGTTTGCTTCGCATAAACCATCGCAAACAAAAACTATGCACAAGAAAACTCCTCACACATTTTCTGTCTGATCTCGGAATTGTTCAACATCAACGCTTTTGCTAGTATCCAATCGTGAAGCGGTGGCGGCACATTGGGCTCTCTATTCAAATAAAAGACATTAAACATGTTCACAGACTGTTGGCGCCATTTTAACCCTCATCGTCATTTCATTATTACGATTTACGATGAAAAATTTATTTAAATGCTGTTCAATGCATCTGAACATCAACAAAAAAAGTTTAATAGTTTCCGTATACTGCTACAGCGGTAGTATCATTCGGCAGGTGAATAGCCACTTCGGTATCTCATATTGTTTCGATGTTTGGGGCGCTAACAATGGATTTTTAATATAACAAATCTATGTCACTCTATTTTGATTAAATGCTCGGTTCTTTTTCATGTCTTTGATTCGGATTTACTTACGTGTCAACTAAAAATGTGGAAAACTTTGAGGCCGAAGAAAATAAATTCCAAATTCGGTCATTTGGTTCAATTAAAATATCATGCAGAAGTTAGTTTAGAACAAATTGCTATGAACAACAACATGCAACATCAACAACAAACCAGCAACAAACCAGCAACAAAGCCATCGGAAATGGATTACTTTGTTCACTTACAAAAAACAAGTGTAACAACGACCATTTGCCGGAATGAATTCAAATGAGGTCAAACAATCAAGCAACTCTATGTGGTTGAAGCATATTGTCATGCTATCCGAATGATAAACCGGCAAAATTGTTTACGTTTCAATATTTGTATGTTTGAATGGTCTTTTTGGAAAACTTAAAACAAGGTCAAGAATATGCCAATTTTGAATAAATTGCACGGAAAAGCTGTTGAATTTGTTTTCGTCCCATTGAATAATCCTCATTATTACAAAATTATTGTCCTGTTCAAGGATAATTCTTTTTTTTTGCAAAAATTATAACGTTGAAAAGGATTAGAGAATTATTTTTACAGGCGTTCACACTGGTGGCGTTTGCATGAATTTTCTTGAGTTTACAGAAGAATAATATGTAGACCTTACTCTGTTCCTTATAAGCAACTATTCAACTAGGTTGAATATAAGTAAATCATTCAAGGAAAAACAATCGATGGCATTTTATTCATAATACTTTTATTGATGATTTTAAACTCTATAAAATCAAAGTGTTCCGTACCAAATTTATTACATAATTATACCGAACTGGAATTCAATCTATCGATTGTGCAATCATTCAAATTCATCGTTGGCTATTTTTGGATCTTTTGAATTGTTTTCCTCTAACCTATAATCGTGGCGTCGACGAATGTTGTACACCTATGCCTTACCATTTGCAGTTGTTAGGCGTTTTAATAACGCGATGGGTTGAATTTTTAATGAAAACATATTTCATATGTTGAATACAAGAGTTTCAATGTGTGTATATGTGCACAAAACGCTCACACTTCGGTTTTAATACAAAACAAAAGTTCATTTGCCACATGTTAAAAACATATGATCAGATAGATAGAGTTCCGATTGTACGTTCAATTTCCTTTCACAGAATTTACAACTTGAGCAAATTATTAATGTTGATGGCAATTATTTTATGACTGCTGATGAATGTTGTTAATTGTTTTGTTAAAAAAAAAAGAAAAATGTCAATCATAGGAGTGGTTCAATTCAAAAATATCCACATATTTATGCACTACAGTTGAAATTCAAGTGCAATGGTACTCTTATACAAGGATGTTTCGGATATGTGACGGAAATGTGTTTGAAATTGGTTTGTGTACATTTTTGTTAGCACGTTTGCTATTTTTATTTCATAGAGAAGTGTCATCATGTAAACAAAACCACACCCTTATTTATATTTTGTGTTTAACCAAATGATAACCGAACACAGAAAATTAATATATTATGACTGGATGTATGTTACGCTTGATAGATTGTGGCACGGAATGGCCGTTGCTTAGGACTTATGTGCAGGCAAAAATAGAAAAACCAAATGACATTCGCACAGCGCTGTGAGCTCGGACTGATGTTATACTGTCATATTTTTTTTATGCATATTTTCGTCGCCTTCGTGATGGACTCACACACTGAGTACAACAACAAAAAAATGAACCGAACATAAATCTTTCACGTGATTCACATTAGGTCGGCAACAAATGAAACGATTTGTCAAACTTCAATGAATCGCATTTTGTCTGATGTTTTTGAAAATCCAACAGAACGAAAAACTCACTTTCGAAAGTAGAAAATTTATAAATGAAATGTAACTTTTATTTATATTGGTTATTGATAATTAGCTAAACAACAACTAAAACCCATTTCCATTTCTATTTAATGTAATGAATGATTCTTTTTATCTTGAATTTCAGCTGTTGCACCTGTGCCTTGAATATGCTGCTATCTGTTTTGTGCATAGTTTTGGTGATAGCGGCCGTCGTTGCTGCCGGCATTTACTTTGGTGTAATCGATAAAGATAAGGACGTACATGGCAATTTAGACAACATCCAAGATCATTTGAATAATGTGGGGAACAATATCAAAGATCAATTTGACAAACTCAAAAACTAAATAGACACACCGGCCAAATGCCATCCACAAATAAACATTCACTTTTCTCACTATTCAATCGCCAATTATACCACCCACATGTTTTCATGTTAATGACCAAAATTTTGTTCTGAGAGGGATTTATGGAGACAATTTACTGTTCAAGTTGCCAAATTGGTAAGTAATTCGCTCTCAAATCAGACACACACTAATATTTTGCTATGGTTTATGAACGCCAAATAGTCTTATGAATACAAACACATTTTCAAAAATGTTTGGTGTTTAATAAAATTTTGATTTGTTTTTCTTGATTTCGACAGAACTGCCTTTTCAACATGTACGCCTTTTTGACATGTGGATTCATCTCTCTTTTTTTTCGTGCACTGTATTCTCAAATATTGAATCTAACACACATTTAAATGATGATTTCAACCTTCATATAGTTTAACGAACTGGAGTATCAACGAAACAAGACTTCATAGCAGCTATTTTAATTTGTCAACGAACACGAATGTACAGATTTATTCTAAAACATAACAATATAAATAGTACAAACAGCAATTGTGAATTTTCAAGCGTAACTTTTATACAACTGGTATTAAACACATCGAAAATAGTTTCTCGAGTTCTTTTTTTGGATTTTTCATTTCTTTACTCTCATAAATTAAAATAATGAAATAATATAACAATGAAACACAAAGTGCTTATGAGCGTGAACACTTTTTTCTTCTCTAATGAAACATATTTTTAAACAAAATCAAACCAACAAACAAACAAACAAATTTAATATTTGACAATAGAATTTGTGTAATCAAATGTTATTCAAATTTAAGCATGAAAAATTAGCAGGGGCAAAACCAAGGGAACTTGGTCGAAAACAAGAACATATCTACCTTTAGGTAGAAAGAGCCTCTTTCAAGGGACAATGACCTCCACAGAAAGTAATTTCAATGCTTTACCATCATTTTCAACAAGAAACCTGCAAAAATCTCCCAATATTTATAATACAATTTGCTTAACACGTTCAATTCATTTTATCAAATTACATCACAATTGAAGTTCGGCTTCATTTCAATTTACTAAATTCTTTGTTTTTAAATTATGCGATGCTTCCACATTTTAATTGTGATTGTGTATTTGACATGAACAGAAATACAATGTTGATTTTCTTATAAAATATTTTATTTCCAATTTACAACTTTATTTCCATTATTTATCAATTGTTTTTTTTAATAATACAGATTTTTTTTTAATCAAATTTAATATTTGTCAGTTAAACAGCCACAGATTGCACACAATAATGAAAGTGCCGAAAAACTTATTTTAACACATTCTATTAACAAAAGATGTAGCGTTTATATTTTATATAATAAATTATTTATGGCTAAAGCAAACACAAATATTTTATAATGTTTTAAATTTTATTCAATGTAATTTCTCGAAACATGATTAATTCGATGACGTTTTTACAAAACACTTCTTAATAATTACAAATTGTCCAATCAAAATAAAATGAACAGTTTCACAAATGAAATAACTTTAAAACAATGTGTGTGGAATTTTATGATTCTGGTAAGCTGTTGATTGGGCTGATGATCGAAGAATTACTGACGAATGTTGATGGTCTATTGTCGGTCTACATATGTACGGTTTATTTCTCAATTTATTTTGAATAATAACAAAATTCGAGTTTGATTTTCATTTACTTTGTTTTTAGCTTGTGTAATTTTCGCGATTTATTAGCTCTTAAAAGCGTCGTTTGTAAGGGAATTAATTACGCCGAACGTTCGATCAAATCAACAGTGCAAAATATACTTTGAAATTAGAGGTCGTTTGAGAACGTAATGCCAATCAACGATAAAATTATTTTTGGGGCTTGTTTACACTTTCGATCCAACTTCCTTCGAATTCACACCAGACAATCGTACTTGTTATACAAATAATGGAAATACGTTCAAAGCATTTGACTGTTCACCTGATACCAACATACTTGATTTTTTTTTTCATTATTTGGAAGGTGATCATTGATCATTAAATGACAGCATCTATCTATCTTTTCATACTCTCTTCCATGTATCAGATAAAATTGGTTTTATTTCATTTTGAAGCACTTTTTTCTTCGAATTCTCACATTCGTCTATTAATGTTATATTTTACGTTTCGAAAATTTCAATATTTTCATAACATTATTGTAAATCAAAGACCTCACGGTTATATTTTTGCGGAATTAACGTTATTTCGGGGAGAAATCGATCACTGATCATCATAAATACGTGAAGTGTTTCAATTTGTTGAACGAATATTTTTGTTGATAACATTTTTCATCGTATTTGAAATAAAATTAGACCAATAAAAGTTCAAATTGTCATTAGAACAAAATGTACTGAATAAGTATTGAAAACTACTGAAAGGATTTTCAGCAGTAATTGTCCCCTTGCCTCTAGACGATACCAATAGAAGATTTGTAGAACAAATTGAATGAAATTCCTTACTAAAATTTCGCTGACAAATAAGTATTTGTGATAGAATGTTATTTGGTTAAACTACCAAAATAATACTAGAATGAATTGTTGCCGGAGATATAATTTATATTTCTTTCTTTCTTTTCGATGCAATACAATATTAAGTTAGTGAGGCGTATTAGTAAGTATTACAAGCTTATTAGATTGCATATTTTGTTTAATAACTTAATTTTACCAGCATCGACATGCTTTTGTTGAATCACACATGCCGCCGGTGTATCCCAATCCCAAGTCTTTGCAGTATTGGCTACATTGGGAACTTCCGCCACCAACTCCTTCACATACGATGTCACCTGTGAACAACGGTAGAAATTAGTAGTATGAAATTTGTTAATCGTTAATAATTCTATAAAATATCAACTTACCAACGACATCATTCACAGCGATGCCAAGGAATAGAATAATAGCAAAAGCGAAGAATAGCTTGAAGTTCATTTTGCTCTTTCGTTTAGTTTTCAATGTGTTCAATTCGAATACAAATTTTCAATTGATTTATTCCTGTTTTCGTTCCACTTTATATACGAATGAAGCGAGAAATCAAATTTTTTTTGTTTATTTGACCATTTCGTATTACCACATGATATGAGTACCGTTGACCGCATTAGCAAAAATATGTCTAATATCTAATCAGATAAGGAAAGGGAACTTTTTATTAGTAGATTTGATCTTGTGTTAAAGTGAATCATCATATTATATAAACATACACTTTAAACACCTCACCATCAGACATTAGTGTATGGCAAACAAACAATCAGGGGCACAAGTGGCATTCGAAAGCATTCTGAGGAAGTTAATCAGTTTCTATCAAAATTGGTGTGAACAATTGACACATGATTAAAATTTCGCAAATCGAGTTCTGTCGAAAAACATTTAATTAATAGTCGTACAGAATAATCTCCAGAATTGGACCCTCCAGCCATGAGAAGAAAATTGTAAAAAAAAATTGATTTTCGAGCAGAGGACCCGAAAAACGGGCTTCGACTTTGAAACGATAAATTGCAAAAAATTTACGATAAATGCGTGCTGTTATGGCGGTTAACTTCTAGCAGAACACTTTGCGCTCAATATGTCTGTGTGACGCTAGAATTTTTTTCATGTTTTTGGCATATCACGCTCCAATATTTGTACGTCAGAGAATCTCCCATTTTTAATGTTTAATTGATTTTATTGAAATTATATTTTTTAGATAGCTTTAATGTGATTCAAATATAGAAAATAGCCGGTGTCTCACTTTGCCCCACGATTTCGACTTGTCTAAAATGACCCAAATCTCGCTAATTGCGAAGAAAAGGAGAAAAAATTTCTTCCATAAAAGTTGCGCTTCACCTTCATCTTTCAGATGATACATACGACTTTTGAAATTTGATTGTTTTTTTAGTAGATATATCGACTTAAAGAAAACCGCCTCACTCTGCCCCACTCTCCCCTACTAAATTAATACAAAAAAAAATCGGAAGAGTTATTTCAACGGCCAAGATTAGATAAAATCTATACCATTTTACTTTATTCTTCCCGAATCCTGTTTGTAAACAAAAATATTGAGGGGAACTTTTTGTGGTAAACAATTGCCGATAAAAATTGATTCTAAGGTATATGAATTTTATCGAGGCCATAAAAATTTGCTTGGGATTCACCCAAATGAACGAAGAGAAAGAAAACAAGTTAAATTAGATTTAGTATTTTTGACTTCATAACACGTAGAAGAATGCGCACGAATTAATATGTCGTTCTTTCCAATCCATTATCTCATGTAAAAATCCACAATCCCTTTCAGTGTTGTTCCAAGATAATTTATCTAGATAATATAAGATAAGATGAGATAAGAAAACATCTTTCATCCAAGCTTTCATCTCATCTAGATAACGCATTTTTTGTGGCCCATTTATCTTAATCTTATTTAGATTAGGATCTGCAATTTTCAGATAATTTTAAGATAATGCATGAGTTCAAAATGTTCGAGAAGACATTGAGAATGAAAAATTGTGAAAATGTGAATTCAAATGTTTATAAACAAGCAAAACAAAACCTTCATCGTTAATTGGTATTTTCTTCTCACTCGACTTCTAATTTAAAAGTTTGTTTTGCATTTTTGTTTTGATAAACACTTTGACGTACAGGCAGTAAAAAAAGTATTCGGCCACCTATTTTTTTGAAATAAAATTGTGTATCTCAAAAATTCCATCTCTTTATATAAGTATATGGAAAGTTATTTTTTTTTGTTTGGATGTCCGAATACTTTTTTGACCCTATTCTCTGGAAATACACATCATTTTGTAGTAAAATTACTTGATCGAGATAGAATTTTTGTAGTATTCTCAAAAAATCAATTTTATTTCAAAAAAGGTGAGCTTGAGCTTGTATTTAAAAAAAATTCACTACTTTTAGGTGTGGTTCCATATGAAAAATGCAACAATACAATTCAAATGTAACTGATTCTTCATTTTACACACAATGCCATCTAGTAGTCTGAATGGCGTTCACTTGTGTTTACTTGTGCTTCATATTATATTTCACTTTAAAGAAAGTTCTAAGCTGTGTAAGCATGCTCATGCTAAATGCATTGACATTATTATTAAGTATACTAGATGGCATCGCATGTTTTTTGAACTTAGTTGCGTTTTTCATATGGTTTTGTTCAATCTTTTAGTAAAAATTTCATAAGATTGTGCGATCTTAATTTACCTAATGAAGATAAGTCAGATAAGATTATCTAAAATGAAAAAGATAAGATAATTATCTGAAATTTATCTAGATGCTTTCCAATATTTAGATAGTCATGGACAAAATTGAGTAACCGACGATATATTTTGATTTTTTAAGCATATTATACATTTTTCACCAAAAGTGGCAAAGAAAAGTTGAAAGTACTAAAAAATTGGGGTCTAATGAGTTTTGCAATTTTCTAGCTCAATGGCTTTTGGCTTGAAATCGGCCAGAATTTGGGATAATATACCGTGCAATTTAAAGAATGTTTCAACAAAAATTCAGTTTAAAAATGTTAAAGATTTCATTTGAATGCGATGAGTTACCAAATTGTATTACAAGTGACGATAAAGTAAACAAATTGTAACTAAATTGTATGTTGTTCAGCCTCAATAATCTTCTCTTCGAAAGAACCTTTCAACGCTATGAATCAGATGTCTGAATAAATTTTGGCCGTTTTTTTTCCTTTTTTTTCAAATGGCCATATCTTGGCCAAATTCTGGCCGATTCCAATGTTCAATACCACTATCGCATGTACTTTCTACAAGCTTCAAAATGGCATCAAAATCGATTGAATCGGTTCATTGGATAAAAATTGTATTTTTGGCTCTTTAGCGAAAGGCCGTATTTCGGCCAAGAGCCATTGAGCTGGAAAATTGAAAAACTCATTAGACGCCCATTTTTTAATACTTTCAACTATTCTTTGACACTTATGGTGAAAAATGTATGATATGCTTCAAAAATCAAAATATATGGTCGGTTACTCGATTTCGTCCATGACTGTAATTATTTCATATTTATCTAGATGATGACAAGATCAAGGAGGAACAACACTGGCCAAGGGGTATGTTTTCTTATAAGCCAAAAGCATGTAAAACACAGAGGTTTTAGTTGTGTAATTGTGAGTTTCAATGCAATGAGAATGACATCAAACAAATTAAAGATTTTTTCTTCATTTTACGTATCATTACTGTTTTTTTTTATTTAGTTTTCCTTTTTTGATATTTTACACGGCGCTTATGAATAATATAACAGATATTCGTATCATACTAGATTTTTTTGTGTGTATGTAAAAAACTATGAATTAGAATTTCTAATCGCGCATCTGAATGTGTTGAATGCAAGTATCGGAAGTATTCATTCATCGAATTTGTATGTTTCCGATGTGCTTGTGTATTTCTACATTTTTTTTATCTCATAAATTAAGTTTTCATGTATTTCGAGAGTAAATTCTTTTCTTTTTTTTTTGTAAAAAAAGAACACAAAATTCCAGTACATTTAATTTATGCATGCATATAACGTTATAGTAGATGAAATATATTCCATCTTGGCCAAGAAACCAGCAGCTGCATAAAAAATAAGCACAAATTTTGTACGATTCTTTGTTCACATCGAATGTACTCTTGGGTTTTAAAAAAAATCAATTTACAGTGTGCCAAAATTAGATTTCGTTGAGAGCGAAACAGTTTGCAATTTGCTCTAATTTCGCGACAATTTAACATTTTCACTGTATCAGAGCTCTTATTTCAAATCAACATATCCAGATATTTGAAAAAAAGTAATAAATTAAGCAAAACAATAATTGAGTTCGTATGATTTGGCAACAACAAAAAGAGAACAACAGTTCATCTTGAATGAAAACGAAATTAAAATAATAAATTTCTTTAAATTGGATAATATACCGTGCAATTTAAAGAATGTTTCAACAAAAATTTAATTTAAAAATGTTAAAGATTTCATTTGAATGCGATGAGTTACCAAATTGTTTTCAATCCGTTTGGATTTAATGTAAACGAGCTATCTGTAAGCTATCCAGAGCTAGTTTGTTGTTTTGCATTTGTTTGTATTTTATTTTACTAAATATTCGATTCACTAACTATTCGTTGAAAATAATTGGGAAACGATGTTTGTCTCCTGATTATTGCTATCTAAAAGGCTAGTGTATGATGATGAATTCACCGATGGAATTGTCATTGGTCGTAGATTGGCGATAAACGTTTCTTTACGGAACAATTGACCGATGTTTTTACCAATCAGCTGCAATATCAAATAAAAATGAGATTATTTAACGCTTGAACTTATTCACAAATTCACCATGGATTCTCCATGTGTTATTATTCACCTGCGCCGTGATCTTTTTGAATAAATCCTTTTTGTATTTATCAATTTTCCCCTTGCTTTGTGCACCAATCAACACTTTTTCGTCCAACTTTTGAATATCGGCCAAATTTGTGTTTGGTATTTGCTGCATTATTTCGACAATGTGTGGAAATTTTGGCCGCAAAATTTCGTACACTTGAATTCCGAGTGTGATCAACGTGGCCTGATTGAAAAAGTTAAAAACATCGAAATTGTTTAATATTATTTTGATAATCGTTTAAATTTAAACAGTTTACACTTTAAAAAAACTGCATTTTTACCTGATTTGCTTCATGTTGCCCGTGAGTTTGCAATCCCTGAAGAACAGCTAATAAAACGTGGGTCGCAAGAGAAGATGTTAATAGATCTTCGGTTGCTAGGAATCTCACAATTGGTCCAGTTAATAGGACAGCTTTGAAGCTGCACGATGTATCACTCCACGACACCGCACTGAAATACATACAACATGAAATAAGAGATTCAAATCAATCACATACGTATATAATACACATATGCAACGCATTTCTGATATGCTGGCCAAAAGGTCGAAAGAATCTTACCTAAGTATCGTAAAGCAAATGGAATCACATGTGCCTGGATTGCGCAACAATTTGGCACCCAAATCACTAATCACTTCGGACGCAAGTGCCGATTGCGATGCACGAGTTGTTTGTGTTGGTATGTCCATTGAGTGGTCATCTTGATCCATATCCAGAGCACCGGATGAACTATCACGTTCAATAATCGTTGGCGTCATGGTTGCACCAACTAAAGCAACCTTAAGCACATCCAAATATTCACGTGTTAGCGTTCGATTAAGCATATCTTCAACCACCTCTTGTGTGTCGTTGATGTCTTCGCCAAGCTCACCAGATTCATACAATGCTGTGATGTACTGCCAACGTGCCGTCAAACGATTCAACACTGTTATGAAATTGGATAAAAAAAAAAACAAGAGTCAAGTTGAAATAATTCCATAGTATGGGTTTAAATTGAAAAATCATTAAAAAGAAAAATTCAACTCACTTAATGGTAAAACATGTTTTAGTACATCCAAAATGACAGAATCATAAAACGCTGGTGGACATGAGTAGATGAATGGTTTGAGAAAAACGCGAATAATTATTCGCAGTCTATGATCGGGAACATTCATTAAACTAGCAAAAACACTGTTCACTAATGCCGTGCCAATGCCGGGCAATTCGTATAAATCACGGCCTAAAGATGGACCAGCTGATCCAAGCAAATGATAGCAATTATCAAATAATGTTGTAATGTATGTTTGTAGTTTTGTTATAGTTGTTTGCTCCTTTATTTGGCTTGGATCCAATGGATCCACTAAAACCAGTGGAAGTCCCATTAAATTTTTCTTCTCTTGATCCAGCATATTATTGATGTGTTTAAATCCATCAGCTAAATGACATGCAACCTCTGGGCTGTACATGTCATTGAAAATGCGTGCGAGACAAAGGATTTTTGGTAGAATCGGAACAACATGTGGTGTGGCTGGATTGCGATAGATTGGATTACCGGATTCAGTAAAACCAACAACAAAACCACCGCGTGATGCACGATCCGGATCATCTGGCCATGAGCAACGTTTAACAACGCCAAGCACTGTGTTCAGTGCATGCATTAAATTTGTTCGATTTGACCAGTTTGGATCGAGTTGAGCATCGGCCACCGGTGGCTTATCAAGGCCAACAAATCGTATAAACTCACGTGCCGACACCAGAGCAGATGCGGTCGATGTCCAAAGTGTGTTGCTCTGTACAATAATTTCATTCACATACGCCGTTTGCCGTTCATAGTCACCAAAGTGATTCGATATGACTAACAATGATTCTTGCAATAGATTTTGTTCCATTTTACTTAATGCGCCCGTCTGTTGTGCCACCAAATTCTTTATGGTTGAATTGATTTGATCAAATACCGGCAACAATAGCAATGGATATTTTATGCTGAGTTTAACGAGCAATGAACCGGAATGCCGGCGCAAATTTTTTGTGGCAATTGGTTGAGATGGCTGTTGGAATATGACACAAGCGAAAATCTTCTCAAGAACACGTGGTAGCAATGAAACACCACTCATTGCAATACAATTACCGGCCGTTATTTGACACGATGACATGCTCAAAAAGACAAACAGCGATGAAATGCACGTTAGAACAATCGATAAGATCAATGGATCACGTGATTCAATGCGCAAACATTCTTCGAGAATGCAGAGACCAGCCTGAACAGATGGCCGTTCATTTACCATTAGAATTCGACTTAAAACACTATCCAAAACAACCGAAATTGCTTCCCATTCCAAATAAGCCGGATCGAGCACACTGCAACTGAAACGGTTAAAGTTTAACTATTATATTATTCATTCTAATTAGATTCTAATAAACGCTTGATGTAACATATCAACTTACGTTGTGTTCTGTTCGTTAACAGCCTTTTGTAGTCGCAATCGGATCCAGTGTTCGCAGTAAGCGAATGTTACAAGCGGTGCGATTAAGGTCGATTGACGGAATACTTCAAGTATGTCGGTTCGACAGCGATAGAAAAACATTGCAAATTCTTCTTCACTATCGTAATCGATGCATGCAAATGATTGAGGTGACTCCGAAATTTGTAATGTCCGAGCAGTTGGGTATTGCACCTATTGGTTTATGATAAATGCCATGTTAAATCAAACACACAAATTAAAATAATCACATCAGTGTTATGCAAAGATATCTATCTTCAAAAATGAGATAATTTTCAGATTTTTTATGAATTGAATTTGATATCGCGTAAAAAATTTACTCATTTTTTTTTAAATACAAGCTCTAGCTTGTATTTGAACTGAATTGAGTTGGTCGTTGATTGGGCTGAGGATAGAAAATTTACTGATTTGAATAATGATAAAATTGGACTGTGATTTTCCAAAGTAAATTGGTGTAATTTTCGCGATTCATTTCCAAAAATGTCGTTCATAAGAAAATCAATTACTTAAAACATTTTATCACAACAAAAGATTGATTTTCATATTGTGGATACAACAATTTGATATCTGCATTCGAAATATGCAGAACAACACTTGTATTAAGTTATCTGCGTTATCGTGTATTGATGTTAATTTGTATATATATTTCCTTTCCACATATTTGGATACGCGAAAAAAAACCTTGTTTACGAAATCATATCACCTGAACAATTTGTTTTTGTTTTTTTGTTTTTGTTGTTTTTTTTTTTTCAAATAAAAATATCTGTAGATATCTGAAAAGATATCTTATCTTATCATATCTTTTTCGATTAGAAGCTATTAATATCTATTATTCATTTAGATAGGAAAACCAAAAAACCTCCCATTTCTATTATTTATCTAGATATCAAAATTTCAAAAAATGCATAACACTGATCAGAACAAGTATATTGTATAAAATGCATACCTTCAGTACTTTCGGTCCAACCACTTCAATGACTTTCGGTATGTATTCCAGGAAAATTGGATCTTTTGAGATTTGATCGTGTTTTAGTAGCATATTCCATATGAGAGTGGCACCGTGGCTAATCGTTAGACTTGGATGACGTGCAAATGTGAAAACAATTTCCAAAAATGTTGAGAATTGTGGCCGTTGAATGACTGGCGATTCCTCTTTACCCCAAAGTGTCACCAGCTGTGAACTCAGACCAGACACAACCGAAACTAATTTCTTTAAAAATGCATAATAGTGATCGGGTGGTATGCCAGTTGTTGTGCTAGCCGCACGATAAATGTAATCGATTGCATCTTTGGTGAATAGAAGAGCCAATGGTTTTCGATCTTTGATCTGTCCCCTTCGATTTACAATTATGGCCAGGCACTCGGCGGCAGGAATTTGGAATGCAATATCATTTAGTAAAATGCATAAAATATGTAAAAGGTGTCCGTCTTCAGCCATTATATGAGCAATTGAAACCCATTCAACAAAACCGGTTAATGTCAACAGCACAACTTGCACGACACGACTATGAGCACGAGCCTTTTGATTGCCCAACGAAGTTGTACTTCGGAAAGCGTTCACATGCAATTCGATTAAACGTCGGAAAAAATTGAAAATCTCAGTCATATTCACGGTAAGCGCCTGATAAATATCCTTTCGCCGTTGATTTGATTCGATGGTTTGCAGCAAGGCAACATCTTCAACCAAACGTAAAAATATCAATAAAACGAGTTCAGTTTGGGCTTCACCTTTTGTGCATGCATCGGACAATTCGGACAAAAGTGTTGTCCATTGTTGTGGCCATTCTCTTTTAATCATTTCAACAATGATACGCGAAAGAGCATCTTTGATGTGTGATATTGATGAGTCTTCAGCTGGTCCAACACCCAAACTCAACAGCTTCATTGCATTTTCCTATAAATGGAAATTAATGTATAAATTATAATAAACCATCGATCATATTTGAACAATATATCTCTGAAAGAAGAAATTGCTACTTGAAGTGTCTCATCACAAAATTTAAAGGTAAATTGGGCTGGTTACATAGTCAACTTATACAATGAAGTGCACTGCCTCATCAGTCACTAATATAGTGAATGAACTAAATGTTTGTCGGTACTGTGCAATATTAATGTTCATCGTGTTTGAGTATGCATTCGTTGTCCAATAAAAAGGACAAAGTTTTAAACATACTCAAAAATGATGAACTAATATAGTGAATAATTAAGCTCTAGAAAGCTCTAGCTTGTATTTGAACTGAATTGAGTTAGAGGCTGAGGATCGAACATTTCAAGAAAATTCTTGGAAAATTTACTGACTTGCAGAGTAACAAAATTGGATTGTGATTGATTTCATTTACTTTGGTGTAATTTTCGCTATTCAATTTCAAAAATGTCGTTCATAAGGAAATCAATTACAGTCAGTGAAAAAAGTATTCGGCCACCTGTTTTTTTGTAATAAAATTGATTTTTTGAGAATACATGACATGTAGCTCAAAAATGCCATCTCCATAGGAAAGATCAAGTCATTTTACTATAGAATTATGTGTATTTAACAAATTTCATAGAAGCATATTATTTTCATTTCCAAAAAATAGGGTCAAAAAAGTATTCGGCCATGAATACAAAAAAATTAACTTTCTATAAAAGAATTGATTATTTGAATAGTTTGTTGAGTTCTGCATCTAACCAAAACTACACGTCCCATTCAAAACATATACAGTCTACAATTTGTCTTTTCGAGCTAATTTTGGTGATGACTAATTTTCACACCTAGCCATCAACCTCGAGAAATGAAATAAGGATTTTCCATATAAAATGGAGATGGAATTTTTGAGCTACAAAATTTTATTTCAAAAAACCAGGTGGCCGAAAACTGTAAAAAGTCCGGGTCCAAGAACGGTCTAATGTGGAATCGGTAGCTTATAGCCACCCAAGTAAATGCCCATGCCCATTGGCTTTGCAACGTATTTTTGGAAAGTAAGGCGTTTTTCCACTTTTTTCCAAGCCATTTTCAGGTGTAAAATCTCGTTTTTTGGTGGTTTAATCCATTTTTTGAGTAAATCAAAAACTGTAGAGGATACAGGGAGGCAAGTCATGCATTATTAAATCATATTAGTCATCCTGTTGTTATCAGATACAATAAACAATAGCATAAAGGCAAAAAAATCAACAAAATCACACAACATTATTTTATAAACGGTTGGGGATTCGATTTTATTGTCTAGAGTAAAATTGTAGACCTTGACGTGGCGAGAAATTTCCTTGGAGGAGTCGACGCCAAAAAATCACCGCAGAGAGTCAAAATCAACCCCAAATGTTACCGTTTTTGGGGGTCTATTTCGCCCCTGAGACATAATTTTCAAGGGTCGACTCCTTCGTAGTTTATTTTTGTCGCGTAAAGATCTACATCTTTGCTGAAGACAGAATAATCAAATTTCCTACCGTTTGGGAAATATGATTAAATTTCTAAGATACTATTTAGTGATAATATACAAATCTATCAGAAACCATATCTCATAAATGGCGAGAAATTTGACTGTTTTGACTTCAGCAAAGTATTAGATCTTGACGTAAAAAAGAATATCTCCAAAATCAACGCCAAAAAGTCACTCCTGAACGGCGAAAAATACTCCCGAAAATACTCCGAAAATGGTGATATTTTTGGTAAATTTTGACTATCTGGGGTGATTATGTGGGATCGACTCCTTCAAGAAAATGTTTCGCCACGTCAAGATCTACAACTTTAATGAAGGCAGTAAAATCGAATCCCCAACCGTTTAGGAAATATTGTTGTGTGTATTAAGTAGGTAAAAGATTAACATTTTTTGGGAATTTGTTGCTTTTATGCTATCGTTTCTGATAAAAACAGGGTGACTAATATAATTGAATAATGCAGGACTTATCTTAAATTACCGAAAAACGAGATTTTACACTTCGAATATGTGGAAAAACGCCAAACTTACAAAAAATTCAAAATAGCTAGCTTTCCAAAAATATTTTGGGCATTTACTTGGGTAGAGCTGTCAACGGACGTCGTTCGTTCGTTCGTAGCATTTTTTTTAAATGTACGAACGAACGAACGAACAAAATAATTTTTACGAACGAACGTACATTGTTCGCAAAAAAAATTAATTTCAATTTTGTTCGTTCGTTCGTTCGCATGTTCGTTCGTTTGTTCGCAAAATAATAAAAAAATGAAGGTATATGCATAAGGTGGCTCACGTCGATTGTTCCATGCAATAGGTTTGGGAATACCCCCCAGTTTTATTTTTTGGGCGAATTTTCAAAATTTCAAATCGATACGAGGGCTCTAAACCGATTTTTCCGAATGTTGAGAAATTTGTCACATTTTTGTGTCTCCAGACGGTTTTTCTCGGTCAAAATGAGTTTTCTGAAGGGAATTTGGAAAGAATTTACTCCCTCTTCGTGTTTACTTAACCATTAAAAACAAATATTGTGTTTGTGCAAAATTGAGACATTCGAATTTTATTGAAAATGTGAAATTTCATGAAAAATCATGTATTCTTGATATAAAAAATTATGAGGAATAATAAATTCCTTTTAGAAAACTAATTTGGACCGGGAAATGCCGTCTGGAGACACAAAAATGTGACAAATTTCCCAAAATTCTGAATAATCGGTTTAGAGTCGTCGTATCGATCTGAAATTTTGAACATATGTTTGGCTTGACCCAAAAAGTAAAACTGGGGGTTGTTCTCAAACATTTTGCATGGAACAATCGACGTGAGCCACCTTATGCATATACCTTCATTTTTTAAATTATTTTGCGAACAAACGAACGAACATGCGAACGAACGAACATTGTTCGCAGAAAAAAGGCTACGAACGAACGAACATTTGTTCGCAGAAAAAATGCTACGAACGAACGAACGAACAAAATTAATGAATTTTTACGAACGAACGAACGAACGTTCGCAAAATTTCTTGTCCGTTGACAGCTCTATACTTGGGTGGCTATAAGCTTCCGATTCCAACGGTCTTCTTGACCGTTCTTGGACCCGGCCTTTTTTTATTTTGTAGAATTGAGTAATTAGTCTCAGACTAATAGTCTGTAGATTCAAATTACAGCATCTTGCCCTTATCATTCAGAACTTTCGTTACCTCTGTAAGAGTTTTCAAGAGCCTATCCCTTCCTAACAATCTCTATCTTGTCAGCAAAATTGTTTTTGAGACACTTCACTATTATTCCCGGATGTAGTAAATGTAAACCAATGAAGTACCGACCTTGATAAAAATCTTTTCCTCCTGCGATATGCAATTCCATTTAAATTTCACGGTGTGTTCCATCAATTGCAGTCCAAAATGTCGAATATTTGCACTAAATGGGCCACTGGCTAGATATAGACCGGCTTGAGCACAGAACGGTGACATGTCTTTGAACCTTTTGAAACAATGTATTAATATTATTGCAAAGCCAATTGAAATTTGTGTTATTGTAATTTTGATTATACTTTTCACATGCGATGTAAGCATCCATTCGGGCTTGCTGTGAGACATTTGGATCCATGATCACTTCAACTGCCACCGATAGTTCGCCGGCCAATCTAATCACATCGTTTTCCATTTCCATTGTGTGTGTGTGTGTGTGTGTGTGTGTGTGTGTGTGTGTGCTTTGATTACTTCTAAATTGATACTCCACTGACTAATCGTTGAATTCTCACTTCACGTCTATTATTTCTTTCTTCTCTTCATGAAACTTGTTTAAAACTAAAGTTGATTTCGGTCTTTTTTACGATATTCTGTAAAGAAAACAAGAAAACATTTGTTAAGTAAAAAACATTGTTTCACTTCACTAAGTTTTCATTTCCAATGACGTGTTTCTTTGTCAAGTCATTTGAAAAATCATTTTTGTGTTGAATATGATATTTTCTGATAAATTCGCCGATTTGTTTATTATCATAACTATTGATTATGGAATTGATGCATTATAAGTGAGGTTAAGTGACATTGATTTCTACGAAGTGTCTTTTAAACTGATTTAATTACACAATTGAATGCACTTCAGAATGCTTACTGAGATTTGTTTGATGTCAGCACAAAAACATGTCTAAATCACACCATTTCACTCTAAGAATCGAAAGAGGCAATAATTCTATAAACAACGCCAACACGATTCATTTAAAGTATTTCTCGTAATGTCAATTAAGTGATGTAAAAACAGTCAAGGAAATGCTTGGACGATAGTTATTGAAATATGTAATTTGAAAATAATTATGAATGTTAGTACCAAGGCCACAGACGCCAACATTATTTTGGGCTTAAACAATTATTGATCAAATCTAGACGATCAAGGGCCAGAGCCAAGATCGGTGAACTGACCTAGTGGTTGGATTTAGCGGTACATTTTCACTGATTACACGTAGAACAAATGCCACACCAACTGAAAATCAATTGCTAAAAGTCATCAAAATTGCATCATTCACCGAAAATATGGCAATAGATCACTCGCACACAATAAAACCGAAAAACAGTTGCACATCCATTGTAATATGAATTACCTGACTTAAAATCAAAATGAATTATATTAATTTCCAGAACTGGATTAAACATTCACTTTCATTTACACTAATTTGAATGCAATGCGAATGAATTTGCAAATGGGTTCGTTTCGCACAATGTCATTTTAAAGCGTGTCGTTGTTGCGGTTTTTTCCTCTTTCTATTAAATGGCTTGGTAAAAGCACATTGCTCTCTGAATCACATAAAAAAACACTTAATGCATCAACAAAAACTTAACATGAATTATCAAATTCAATAGAAATTGTTTATTTTTATATTGAATTATATAAAAAAAAATCTATGCTTCAGTTGACCAAATGTGTATGGTATGTATTCTTTTTTGGTGATTGGGATTCCTTTTAAAATCGGAAGAAGAAAAAAAAAACTTGTTGAAGAAACTGAAAATTGATTAGAACGTTCGATTAAATCGTTAACCACTACATCAATGTTTCGCCACTAAATATTAAAAAAAAATATTTATGGTTTTGCTCACTAAACAAATATTTTTGTATTGCTCAATCCATATGATTTGATTGCCGATCCAAGAAACAAAAAAAAATGTGCTGAAAACAATGATGTTTGATTTGAATTTTGGTTAAATTAAATCATTTGGGAATCGACAGGCAACGTTTTGATGTGCCATATTTTTGTTCAATATTCACATACACAAACTTGAGCGCGCTCACATTTTTTTCTCGTGAATTTGTTCGCTTGGTTTTTGTCGGTGTTTTTTTTTGTGTGTATTTCTTCGTCTTGTTCTTCGTTTCTTTTTTATTCCGATTCTTTTATTATTTCTTCTTATTTTTTTTCTGTTGCTTCTCTGTCTCGCTGTCTATCTCTTCGGTCGTGTATTTCTTGAGATGCTACGGCGCTGCCACAGCACATACATGTGTGTTTGTGTGTCAATTAGCAATACCAGCTTTCGGTTTTTTTTTTTCGAACAAAGAGTGCTAACCAATATACACGCGCTTTCGATGAAGCGCGTCTCCACTCGTCGGCGCGACAGTTCATGTGGATGCATATGTCAAAAATTAGTGAGTGCACGGACGCATGGGAAGTGGTAGAATGAAAGGAAAATTATACAAATAACACCAACACAACCACACGTCTAGATCATTGTTTATTGGTTATGTTCACCGTTTCAACGTGAAATTCCAATGAGTTCAAATATTAGCGCGAACAACAACAAACATTGTTCGAATCAACCGGCTACAGAATTTTTTGACACAACAAAAGGTGTGCTTCTTATCTTAACACAAACAATTATTATTTTACCATTTAAATTGAATTAATGATATTTTTAAATTAAATCACCGCTTTTCAACTGTTTTTTTTTACCTCAATTTAATCAAATTTTTCTACCTCAATTTAAACACATTGTGTATATGAATTTCGAAATAGATTTTTGTTTGCATCGGATGTATCCATTCTCATACTCTCCGCAATTACTGAGTGTGTTCAATGGCTCAAATGCCAATATATATATATTTAAGTACGTCGATACAATACAACTGTCATAATATTTGCCGCTAACATTCTCTTCGATGAAGATTTGAAAATGGTTTTAATCATTTTTACTGTCTGTCAGTGAGAAGTTTTTTTTTAAGCGTTCAAGAAATTTTTTAATTTAAAGAGATTTTATAAATAAATCACAATGAAAATGCATGCATCGGTTACACCACCAACGTTTGTTATTCCATTGAATAAACAAATTTACTGCTTTGAAATTTCACCGTATGATTCATCGTCAAATTTATTTTGTGCGGCTCTTCAGAATAAAATTGTTTTGGGTTTATTTCAATTTCCAGTGAGTAGGCAGCTCGTAATTGAATCATTTGAATGATTCGTGAGTATTTGGATGAGAGTTTTTACTTATTTCATTTATTATGCCAATTTTACAGGAAGACGATGTCAATGAAGAATTTTCTTGGGAACGTTTACGTGAATTGGACCAAGACACACGAAGTCATGCGATCGCATTGGCACCCGACACATCACTGTCAATGCTACCAAAATTGGTGAAATTTTGTACAGCCGGTGCTGATTTTGTGGTTCGAATCTTTCGCACGAATTTAGATGACAGCGATACTGTTCAAGAAGCTAATCGACACACGAGCTATGTGAATGATGTTGCATGGGAACCGTCCGGTCGATACCTTGCATCGGTCAGTGATGATCATTCGTGTCAAATTCGTGGTAAAAATGATGATTTCAAAGGTGAAGTGGTGTTTCGTCTTAAATCACCCGGTATGGCAGTGCGCTGGCATCCAGAGAGTGCCGAAAAAGTGCTGGTTGCCGAAAAACGTGGAACTATTCATATTTATAATATTGAAAGTCGACAAATTGTACACTCAATTGAAACTACGAAATCACCATTAATGGGAGCCGATTGGTGTTTACGTAATCCATTGTTAATCACAACACTGTCTGCTGGTGAAGCTAGCGTTTTCGATTTGAGATGTCCATAGTAAGTTCTTGTTTCGTAGAAAAACTACCCGAAATGTATACATTTCGAAATGGTTATATTTATTTGTCATGGTTTTTTTCAATATGGTTTTTCATTTTCTCTGCAGTCGACCAATCGAAACGAAGACACTTCATGAGGATGGCGGTCTCGCTATAAAATATTCACCAAATGCACAGCAAGTTGTGGCCAGCATCGGTCGTCCAAATGTGAGTCTCGTTGTGACACATCTAAAGTCCGAAAAGAATGAACTGCCGTTGCTGGTGGCTTCACTCAAGCTTTATGGCGGTTTGAGTTGGCATTCGCGCCTCCCATACATCTGTTGTGCTGACGACAGTAAACTGTCTATTTGGAAGGTTTTTGTTAAATAAATTTAAGCACTGAAGACTTGAAATCAATAATTTTAATATCGTTATTATGTAATTAGTTCATTGAGTATGTTCAATATATTTGTCAATCGCTTCAAATTTACTTTCTAAGAATTGTTTTGTTTCATTGAAAGCATTGAAGCTGTAATTTGTTTTTTTTTTTTTTTTCAATGACGTTTCGGAATACTGTTAATAATAATAAAACAATTGATCTTAGAGAAATATTTGTACTGCATTTTATTGGCTTGCGAATACAAATAACAATCCTAAGAAATACCTATCCATCTAAACATTATACATGATAATTGCCAATTATTAATTGGTAATCAAATTCAGAAAAAAGCCAAGTTCAAGCATATGAAACTGTTCAAGCAGAATCGAGTCACAAGTTGGAAGAATTTTAGTCTCTTTATTGTTGTTTTTTATTCAGTTGATTTTTTTAATTAGTACAATAGAGACGTAGACAGCATTCTTATCGATCGTGAGCACGTGCCAATGTGCAATCAACGTCCATAGGTTGCAGCCAAGGGCAAGTAGCTATAATTTTATAATTGTGAAGAAGTTGGACAGGAATTGCTTTCTGTTTTGCTTTAAGAAACTATTTGGCATTTCCCATACTACGTATTTTTTTATCTAGAATAATTCAATTTTAACAAATAAAATACCCATGTAAACACATATTTTGATGGTATTTTGCATGCGCAGCCAGATTAAAAGTATTAAATCCGTCGGAATTTTAATCATGTGATTATTCTGAAATGATGACTTCTTGGTGATCAGTTAAATTAGCCACATTACTTTTATTAATGGGTGCTTTTCAATGTCTAATGCATTGTTTCAATATTTATTAACTTTTAATTGCCACCACACCTGCCAGTCAAATAGTATAAATATTTAACAATTAGCATGTAATAAAACACAGCTTAATTGGCTATTGATAATTAAATCAGTAATTTGAAGTACTTAAAAACACAATTGTTTACGTATTGTATTGTGGTATGTTTTTTAGTAGTATTTTGGCAGTCAGGGTTAATGTACTTTTACGTTTTTTTTATGATTCTTGATCACAAAGTTTTAAATTGTAGAACAAAAAGGTCACAAACTGGTCCAATACGTTTTGAATAATAAATCACAATGAAATGTGGTTCAGATTTTATTTCTTTGACACGAAAACCATAAGTCAACGATTACCTGTTTTGAAATTGAAATAAACTCAAAGCAATGTTAAATGTTGAATCTTTTTTTGTCACAAGTAAAATTCGAAAAATAATAAATAACAGATACAAAATTTATCAGTGTTTTGCAAAGATATCTGCATCTAAAGATATCTCTACATAGATAATATCTATTATTCATCTAGATAATTCAATTTCAAGTGGTATCTATCTGATAAAATAAGTTAATTTTTAGATTTTTTATGAATTGAATTTGAAAAAAATTCACTGATTTTTTTTTTTAAATACAAGCTCTAACTTGTATTTGAATAGGATTGAGTTGGTCGTTGTTAAGGCTGAGGATAATGTTAAAGAATTGTTGCATTGTTTTTTTTTAAATTATTTTTCTTTGCTATTTTAATGTAATCTACTTCTTTTGATTAAGGAACCTTTTTCCACTGTTTTGGGTTGTATTTTCTTGAGGGATTATATATTTATCATCAATGTGCATAAAACTATTAAACGATGGGCTACACGTTCAACTGAATCCAGGCTGGTTGTTTTCTTTTG
Source organism: Aphidoletes aphidimyza (assembly GCA_030463065.1). Taxonomy (NCBI): domain Eukaryota; kingdom Metazoa; phylum Arthropoda; class Insecta; order Diptera; family Cecidomyiidae; genus Aphidoletes; species Aphidoletes aphidimyza. The sequence continues at coordinate 10,914,552 of CM059997.1, read as the reverse complement.
TTTTTTAATCTATTTTCTACAAAGTTCAGAAGACTTGTTTTTAATCATTTTTTTTGTTTTGTTTTAATTCTCATGTGTTCTATTCTCGGAATTTTGGTAAATTCGATTATTGTTGTTAATTTGTTGATGTTTTTTCGGAAATTCAAAAGCAATCTGTATTAATTTCGATTTCAATATAAACAAAATATTTGAAATAATCTCAATTTATATTTATTGTTTGTATGTTTCCTTTGACATAAATCGCAAAGTTTACAATTTAAAAAAAGTGAAAAGAAATAAGAATGACAACTTGAAACGAATACTCAGTCAATACAAATTACTCAGTTGGAATCTCTAAGCAAATTTATATAAATATTGTAATGAAAATAAACATGATCAAATCGAATATATTCCATGAATCCATGATGAAGAATAGAAAATATTGTCTGTTTTTGATAAACAAGCTCTAGCTTGTATTTGAACAGGATTGAGTTGGTCGTTGTTAAGGCTGGGGATAGAAAAGAACTTGTTGGAATTTTACACATTTTGTCAAATACAGTCTAATTGTATTTAAGTTTATATGCATTTGACAAAATATGTAGGATTGACTGTAAAATTTCCTCCAGTTCTTTACAGATTTGAATAATAAAAAATTTACGTCAAACATTTTATCAAAACAAACGATTGATTTTCATATTGTGAATACAACAATTTGATATCCGCATTCAAAATATTTATTTATTTATTTTTTATCAAGCCTAAATTTATGCCAATATGTGATTATAGTAAGCTATAACCATGCTGGTCATAGACCCAATTCAACATAAATTCCGCCCATGGTGCGACTTTTGCAAAAGGAGAACAGTCAGGGGTGGGATGGTATTCATAGAGTGGCTTTAAATACCAATTGGGTCCGGGAAACCATGGCAAAACCGACTAATAAATATGCAATATAACATTTGTATTAGGTTATCTGTGTTATCGTGTATTGATGTTAATTGGTATATATATATTCTTTTCACATATTTGGATGCGCGAAAACAAATGTTGTTCATGAAATCGTCCATATCACCTGAAAAAGAATGATGAACACTTTGGAATCATTTTATAAATATATGAGAAATACATCAGTGTTGCAATATAATTGTGTTTATCATGGTTCGCAATCGGAGGTTTAAAGCGTTTTTTCAAACAATATCGGAACGCCATGAAATTTTGGTTTCGGATATTTCGGGCCAAAACAAGTTCGGAATTTTTTTTCGGGTCGGTTTGGGTTTTCCCAACCAACATTTGTTTTGCTTCCTTTTAGCCCGAAACACCTAGAACCAAAATTTCATGTCATTCTGAGGCTGACTTGAAATCCCCGAAAAATCCTGAAAAAAACCAATTGCGAACTGTCAAATGATTCAAATTTCGACAAATTGTTTTCATTATTCTTTGGTTTATTTTTGTTGTTTTATTTTGTTGTACAAGCTAGAGCTTATATTTTTTAAAAAAAATCACTACTTTTGGGTTTTGTTCAATCTTTAAGTATAAATTCGATAAAGTTGTGGTATCTTTTTTTATCTGATCAAGATAAGTCAGATAAGATTATCTAAAATGAAAAACATAAGATAATTATTTGAAATTCATCTTCATACTTTCCAATATTTAGATAATTATCTCATCTTTATCTAAATAACGACAGAATCAAGGAACAACAACACTGATATGCTCAAAAACAGGTACTTGTTTTATTTCAAATCCTACACCAAAGGACCCTTTCCATTTTATTCCTTTTGCAATTGTATTCCATGCTTCTTTTCGCTTATCATGTTAGTTTTTCATCTTTTTACAATCAAATTTAGTCAAAGAGATTATAATTCGCTACCTCTATAAACAAAAATCGCAATCTTTAAAATTTGGATGTTTAATAAATTACTCAATCGCCAAATTTTGTAAATTTACTATGTGGCAGACATAGCGTCTGCTAAGGGTTTAAATTGGATAAATATCATTACCTCTCTTCAAATCAATAATCATTATTTTCTCATATCTTTAATTCTCAATAATAATAAATCAATCTATTTCAAGACGTAATAGTTGTAATTGAAAAACAGTCCCTCGGAGTCCAGCCACATTGCTAGTAATTTCATTAGTGGTATTGTTTTTGTGATGCTTTCACTGCTGGGTTCATTGTGATTTGTCTGTAGAAGATGTGCGCAGAATCCGTTATGCTGCATGGAAATTGTCATAAAAAAAGATAAACAAACTAGGACAATAATAGAAATTGCTGATACAGCAATGTATTATCTCATTCGATAGATTGATAAAAAAATAAAATAACAAAAAAAAAAAACAAAAAACAAGTATTCTAAAACGGGTTTAAAACTGTGAGATGTCAGACGAAAATAGAATTCCATGTTTTCCATTTAGTAGAGTAATAATTACGAGCAGTACATCTAAAATTGCAAATGCAAAATGATTGGTTTCAAAATTCGTTTATTGACATGTAAATACAATGTATAAAATCGGTTCCATCCAATAAAATTGCTGTTTCAAAACGAAAAGTATAATGCAGTTGGAAAAATGTTTGCTGCGAATCAAAGTGTTGCGTTTGCTAGTAATTGTTGGTGCATTTTCATCGGTTGTCGTGTTTTTGATTTATTCATTGCCGAACAGTGACAAAGCCACCGCAACGGTTTTTAATCAAGGCCTTTTCGACACATGGCCAATTAAATCGGCCAATATTTTGCATTTAAATGGCAAAACCAGTGGTATTCTAGCGGAATATCCAGAGAAACAGCAACAATTAAAAGTTTTGTCTAGAAATCGTTTCGATAAGATCAATACGGATCATCAAAATCATGGATTACGCAATAAAATCAAACGACTCACCGCAAATCGAATGCACAACAATGACGCAATGGCACTGGTGAATGCAACAAAAAATTTGCCAAAACATTCAGCTCAAAATATTCACATTTTTTACACGATTCCAGTGGATTGGAGTCAACAGACAACGGCATTTTATCCGTTGCTCGGCTTTTATGCGCCCGATAATCGAACGTTGAGGCATCATTTCAAGAATATTCAGGTGCTTGGTGCAAACGTTCTCATTTTCACTTGGTCACCATCATGTCAAGAGCAATTGCTTTGGCATCTATTTGATGAAGCACAAAATTTTGGCATTCACATCACCATCGAAATTGATAACTATCCGAATCGAACGGTTCTCTCTATTTTTAACGATATTCAATATTTTTATAAAGAATTTTGGCAACATCAAAGTCTATACAAAGTGTTCGTATCATCAAAAAGTAATTACTTGCCAATGTTTTACATTAAAAACATCGACAATTTGGTGGCCAGCGATTGGAAGAAATTGCTCACACCAAATGGAGAAATTTCATTGCGAAGCTCAATATATGATGCTGTTTTTATTGGACATATCAGGTAATTATGGAGGATGTTTGCATCCATTTCAAACATGAATTGTGTGGATGAGTTCTGATTTATGGTCATTTTGTATAATTGCAGTGCCAGAAAAGATGTGTCCATCATAAAAACATCACAGTTCAATGGATTCTACAGCCGGGTGGTGAGCAATGGGGCAACTTACGCAAGCACATGGAAATACTGGGCAGAATTAAAAAAGTCAGCCGATAAATTTCAATTGCTGTTTATTCCTACGGTTGGACCGGGCTACGATGAGAATAGTAAACAACCAAAAATTGTCAGCAGTAGACGGCATCGAATCAATGGCCAGTATTATGGTGTTGCTTGGCGTGCAGCAATGAAAATCGGTGCTGAATTCGTCAACATTGCCAGCTACAATGATTGGTTAGCTGGCACCCAAATTGAAGAAGCCATACCGAAAAATAGGTTTAGTGATTATAGCCCAGGAACACCAACCAAATATATTGATCTAACTCGTTACTGGATCAACGAGTACATTCAATCCTGGCAAACTGATACAATGAAACGCATGGTCGATGTAAACATTTGTAGCAGCTATTTTAATAATACTGTCTGTTAATATGAAAACTGTATTCCTTTTAACGTGATCAAAATGTTATTTACACTAGCAAACAAAATTATATGTACTACTTCTTTACTAGGGGAACAAATTCTTTTTCCAACATTTACCTAGCTTATATCGTTAGCTCTATTCTAAACATAATGGAAACAAATAAATGAACGGTAGTCAAATTTAATGTTGAAATTTATTTGATAACATGTTCTTCATTATACGGCATTAGTTTTGAATTTAAATCAGAGCATATAATAGCTTGAATTTATTATGCTTAATAAAATCAGATCACACCAAGTAAACACAGAAGCGGAGGAATGGGAGCATTAGCTCTCGATCTATATTGCATGCATAAGTTATTATATGTACTGATTTGAATATAATTGATGACGAGACTTCAATTGAGTGGCTGAGAATAAAAATGAGCTTAGCAAAACAAGATATGGAAAAGCGTATCACGATTTTTTGTTATATTAAAAGTGGAACATAAATTTTGATTACTCGATAGCGCATTTCAAAATATCTGTTGACTAGAGAACTTATGTTTCACTTTAAAATCGGATGGAATCTGTGTATGATGAATGTATGAAACATGTCAATTGAAATTAATAAATATTTTAACACACAACTATTTCTATTCAATACAGTATTTATTCTGACATTCGTGGAGGCGTACGGAGAAAAAATTAAAACTTACAAATGCTATTATTCGGTTACATTTGTCATCTATGAAATTATTTGGTATTTGTCACTTGTGACATACGTTGATGCCTATGTGAACTATCGGCCCATTTTTGAACTTATAATGCTCGACAGGATGAAAGTTCCAATCTGTTTGCATTTAATATTGAGTTTTTCTTTTCAATGGTTTCTTTGGAAAAAAATTACAATTGCCCATTACACGTTGTGTCCGTACAAAACTCTCGAAGTAAGTAAAATTGAATGAAAACTACTGCAAAATCAACATTGAATCTAATTTTCTGTTTACAGGAAGTACCAAAAATAAATCAATATGGATTTATACGCATTTTCGTTGATTGAGCAGTTGATAAATGTATTTCTGATCTTAATATCGGGTTTATGCATGGGTATACATGGATCTTGGGCGGTCTATGACTGTTCGATTTTTGATTGGGAATTCTATGATAGGATGCCTTTGGAATTATTGTGGGCTGACGTGTACATATTCTATGCCCTAGGTTTGTAATGTAGACGAGGCACACCATACGATGGATTCTTTAAGCTAAACGGTTTGAGCAAATGAATTTATGCGATTACATTTGCATTGCAGCAGGCAAATTCAGTTGCTGAAACCATTCAACTTGATGATTTCATCGCATTACGTGCCTTGGATATAGACATCTCACCCAAAATATATATTTTGTTATTATTTATTTTCAGAAAATCTTCGTAGGACTACTTTCATGACTACGTGTCTCTTTCCGTTTTTCATGTTGATTTGTATCTACAAACTAATCTATTTTATTCCCAAAGTAATTGCTTCAGACTCTATGATGCTTTGGATGTGCTGCCCATCATTCGGTAAAGATTGAAACATTTTCTCATTTAATGAAAAAAACTTAATTTAAACTAAACCATTTAATTTGAACATTACACAAAGGTCGCCAGCGGTTTTTGGATATGGAAATAAATCATAACAAGTATGAAAATTACTAAAGAAATGAACATTCGATGAAAAGCAAAACTCAGCGCAATTTTTCAAGATTAGAATCATTTTTGTTTGTACATTTCGAATAAAAAACATTCTATTCTAATTCCAATAAATGTTTCTAAAGTTCCACTGAAAAAGAGTCTATTTTCGTTACCCAAAAAAAAAAAAAAAAAAAATTACAGCGACAACTACCTCCCAAAATATCTCTTTGGTAAAATCTCTGACCTTGACAATGACAATGTAATGCTGTAAAGATGGTCAAGATTAAGTGGAAGATTCGTTAAATAGATTTGAATAGTTGAAAGTATGTAGCGATTGCGTTTTGCAATAAATTCATGAAAATGATTCTTATATGCGAATATTGATAGAATGAACACCATTTAATAGCCAACATCGTCTGAAATGCTTGATACGACTAGACGACAACCAATTAACAAAAAACAGTGATGATATTAATATGCATAAATTTAAAAAAATCAATGAATTCCTCTGGATGCACAGCTTTGAAGTCCGTTGTAACAAGTCAGATCATCACAACATTGTCGGCGAGATTACAAAAATACATCATTCAATACATTTTAATAATACAGAACGACATTGACACTTTAACACTAGCAAAAAAAAGCAGTGATTATTTTCACATTTGCCATCTCCGGCAGGCGTGTAAATACAACAGTGCATCTCATGTCTCCGTAGCGCATGCACAAATTCTGTACTTGACCGTTTATTGTTTGTAATGTGCAGTATGCATTAATATTGGGGCGCTCTTGTTTCTTTGGCGCCCAATCTCAACAGATTGTTTTTGAACAATTACCGAAATAATCGTATTTGATTCAAATTATGATTGATACTCTCGCGTATTCGGATGAGTCCGTTTAATCAAAGGGCTCGAATGTAAATTGATGCACCGGGCCCAATAAGCACTATAACAGGTTAACGGGCCCCGAACAGTTTTATTGACGATTTTTAACCATAAGTGAATAACCTTGAGTGTAAACATTTCAAAGTATATTTTGAAACAAGTAATGTAAATACAAGCATTGAAGAGAACTACACCTACTCTTGGTCCGGAATGATGATGAGATAGACCAGAGGTGGGCAATCAACAAGTAACAACAAATACGAATGTCCATCAAATGTTGAAGTCAGTTTATGTCATGAGCGTGAACAGTTAAAAAGATCTCCCAAAAATTCCATTGTACCCTTATTACAACTCACTGTAAGAGAATTCAGCGGATCTTTAAGTCCACCTCTGAGGTATTCTATGTAGTCCATATGTTCATATAAACTACGTGTGCACACTTGGTAAAAATAGATTTTTAATCATTTACGTATTTTAGCATCATAAAACTATTTCTTGGAATAAATTATCGCATTCTGCTCTTTTAATAAGTGTAAAAACCACCATTGATGACCATTTTCATCATGTATTACAGTGAATAATTGAAAGCTGCATGCTGTGATCATGTCTTGCAATTTTTCGATTTCAACCAAGCTTCGAAACAATAAAATGAAATAGTTTACTTTGATCTTTGTTTCCATATTTAAGTAAAATGTTGTTCCTGAAAATACAGAGAATTCACATTTATCTTATAAATAATTTAATCATTCCATTTTTAAGAATTCCATTTGGGCATAGAAGATATCCGCTATGGTGACTTATCGAGTTAAATTACGTATTTCCCACTCAAACAGTAAGCGCATAAAATTTGTTCATTTTTTTGTTTTTTTTTTCGTTTTTTTTAAATAATTTTATGGAAAAATAGTCAACGCACGTGCGATAAACACTTGTTACCTGATTGCGATCTCCAAGTGAGCCATCTTTACGCAGCTGATTTATTGTAAAACGAAACGTGACCACTGACCGCGATTAACGTAAATTCACTTTCAGGCTTTGTTCTTTTTTCCGGTTTTTTATTTTTCCATGTGATTTTTGTTTGTTTACGTGAACTGGCGTGTGAATGGTTAGTTCTGGTTTCGGTTACTTGACATCTTTATAGTTGCGAAAGTTTAAACCATTCAGTCATCGGATGATATTCAAGCGAATAGTAGCGAATCCATTGAAAAGGGATTTCAGCATTTTAGTGCAAGGACTGAATATTCTTATCGTTATTGTTAAAATAATGCGAAAATAACTTGAATGGCTTTTAAATTGACAAAAAAACTTCAACTATTGACCCCTATTGGTCAAATTTATTAAAATCACATTCAAAAAATCGCTCTTTTTTGTCGACGGCTCTATTTGTTTCCATATAGGCCAATATGAGCAATAAAATACAATGAATGTAGGCAGTCCCTAGTAGGCACACACCTTGACAGTGCGTGGTTGCCAACAATCAGCATCCAAATCATCACTGTGTCTACTGGTTTGACCAGATGTCGGGTAATAGCATTAGGGTTACGATTCGCCACTTTGTTCCGATTTTGATTGTTATCACACAATTTGTACAATTTGTATGATTGTCTGTGCGTATTCTCGCTACATATGCTACAAAGTCAGTTATATCGCGCTTTGAATAGGAATGTTTATTGTTTTGCATGTCTTTATTCAGGTATGAAGGCATTGTTAATATGAATGCGATACTATATGCCGGACAATTGTTTTTGTTCTAGACGGTTTTTCCATATAAATTAATCAGTTTGAACGAAAACTGTGGCACAGTCGATGTGTAAACAAGAGAAGACACCTCAGCTGAATATATTTTCTTGTATTTTTTTTTCTCTCCAGAAAATTTACGAAAATTGTACGTTAAATAGAATATCTTTTGGGAGAGTGAAAGAATTCGAAATTGCAAGTGAATGAAAAATTGATCTGTGTAATGTGTTTCAAATGAACAACGTGACAATTGCATCTAAAGCACTTGAAAATGTAAGTAAAATTCATTATAATCCCATTCAATTACGTAGCAAAATATCATTGCATAATTATCCGTAAACGTGCTACAGTCATACAAATATTCGCATTCGTTATCATTATCATTAGTTTAATCATAATTAACATCTTTGTGTGTTTTACCGTTGACAGTTCAACAATTTATTTGAAAGAGAGACAGAAACAATTTAATGTGTTTTTATGCATGCGATATGTGGCCAAGATCGTCATGAGATCTATTACCGACTTTAAGTAACAAAACAATACGAGTCATTCATGACAACGCAGTCGTTAAATGTGCAATGTCAATTCACCTACATTGAACTAGTCACATTTGGCGTCAATTGTTTATCAAAGGTGAGCTGAATGGTGAGGTTTATGAACATTGTTGAGCCCATTTAAATTGTTTTGTTTGAATAGCAACACTTCAGAAAATCCATGTCAAATTTTTAGAATTGGCCATAGCGCAGATAAACCATTTAATTGTCAAATACAAAAATGCTCATCCAAAAGTGTTGAGTTAAGTGAATCGTTCATTGAAAAGCATTTAAGTGGACAAACAGCAGCAACAACAACAACAACAACAAAAACAAAAACAAGTAACAAAGAAAATCAACGATCCAAACAAAAACATCATGCTACAAAACAAAAAAGATCGTGCGCGTCCATTGAAAGGAGCCAAAATGCATGCCAAGAAAAGTGTTTCTTTAGCGGCAACCAAAATGGCAAACAATTTTCAACCAAAAATAGGCCGATATTCAAATCAATAAATCATATATAATAGAATTCAAAATGACCACACCAAGATAATTTATTTACTTTTCTCATTTCTCGTGTGTCGTTTGCGAATTTCAACTGGTTTGTTGTTGTGCCGTTTTTGTTTCGAAGAAAAATCTCAAGTTCATCCAGTCCATTTGCTTATTTCATCTCTCACACCAGAATAAGCACGTGGTTAACATATAATAGTTAAACTAACTCTTTTCAAAGAACATTATGCATTCATTAGGCTCTGTGTTGTGTGTGTTTGTGTGTGTGTGTAAATAAACTCATAAAATGATGAATTTGTGGGTGAATCGCAAATTCAATAAAATTACTATAAAAAGAATTTTATTAACGATGCCGGAAGAGGCAAAAACAGTTAATATCAAGCATGTGTATTACAATCGAAGCCTATATTAAAAGTGTGTCTTGGAACAATTCAACACAAACAGCTGATTGTTATCGAGTGATCGTGTACTGGCCTCGCGCTTCAGTGCATTGATTAATGCACATAATTCAATGATTTCGATTTCGATTTTGATTTCGATTTCGTTTCGTCTGCGGCTGCACTGCAATCAATGGGTGTGTGTGTGTATGTGTGCGTGTTAGAGCTTCTTCACTATGCCAAATGACTATGAATGACCAGAGCCGTGCATCATTGACTAGCAAATATGTATCGAGCTCATAAACATTGTCCGTGTTTGCCCGTTGACTTTGTCAGCTTTGTGCCACACTCACACACACACACACACACATAAACACACTCATGCTCTTTATATACAATTCAAATTTTGTTTACGATTGTTTCGCCTGTTAACCACATGAAAATGCCGACTCCGAAGGTGAATTAGTTCTGATCGATTGTTTCATGTTTATAGCGTAAAGTAGCGTCACCCAAGCACAAGCGATAGAACACTGTACAGGAGCCTGTTCACAACATCTCACTTCATTTAGCTTGAGTTTGGTACACGATGCGGGCATAACTTCAGCTTTCCGCTTGTTCTAGCATTTCAAAATTAAACACAACGTAACGAAAACGAAAGTTTAAACACATTTGATGTCGACTTGTTAAATATTTGTGTAAATAAACATCACAATTAGTGTATGAAGAAAAAGAAAAAAAAAGAAGTGCGATAAATTGAAGACGTTATCGTTCAACGATAACCAAATACCAAACGAAACAGTTCAACGATCAGATTTAGTTTTTATTTTGTTATACAATTGAAATAATCCAGTGAATATCCATCGACGAGTTTGCAACCGATTCAATTTAAATTGGGCATTCAGCATCAATTGCGGCTTGTGTTTGTATGTGTGTAATGATTAGTAAATAGGCTTAATACTGAAAGATCGGAACGAGAATTATCAACGACAAAAAAAAATTAACAAAATTGATTAAATGGCATTGCAAATTATGTGAGCATATCAAGTTGTATGATACAACCGCTTACAACCTTGAACTTGAGATTGAACAAAGTGCATGAGAATGTGCATAAAAATGCCATTTATAAGCTGCATTATGCACTATTCTTCGGAACAGTGTTATCCGTTTCACTTGTGCGCTCAACTTCTTGTACTCTCACAAAACAGGTCTCAGTCAGCGCGCGCGCATGAGCGTGTGTTTGTGTGTGTGTGTGTGTCCATGCAGCATTTCACTGTCTTCATCAATTTGATGATGAGATCTAGTATTTCTATGAGCATCGTTCCAATACATTTAGTGTTTGCCATCAGAACCATTGATTAGCATGTGATGATTCTGTCATTTTTTTTAAAAAATCAATCATGTAAGATTCTATTCGATTTATGGTACTGCGGAAGGTTTTAAATTAGATCATTTTATGTTTTGATATCCGTTGCTCGCACGCGATTTCAATAATGATCCAGTTGACATTGACTTTTTTATGCTGGGCATGAAAGAAATAATACTCAACAAAAAAAACAAAACACAACAAACTCTTCCTATTAGTTTTTAGTTACGTATCTCGCTATCAGTTGTAAGGTCAGAAAATTAAAATAAATTTTCTGTGGTCTGTTCTAAGCATCACATCAAACTGGTGCCAAATCTAGAAAAAAAAAATCCCAAGCAAAAGTAACGGAAATCAACCATGATTGTGTTTTTTTTACCTAATTGATCACACACACCAGAATCACATTAGATTGCCTACTAATTTCCGCGTATCTATTTAGATGAGTTCTGATTCAATGTGTCGAGACACAGATGATGCTTCTCAGCAGTTTGAAATATATGTCTGACATATTCCGTGCTTCAATGTACAAATATTGTTGATCTCTAATTGTAGTCTGAGTAATGAAAATGCCTGCAATTACAAATTATAATAATAATTCACGATCAATCATCATTTCTATCTGTTTTGTTGTTGTTGTTGTTCGATATGTAAAAAATGCTGGAGATTAACATACAAGTAAATACATAGAAAATTCTAAAACGATGAAATCAATTTCGGAAATGTTGAGCTTACCCAGAATATTAGATGAAAATGATTCCACCTGTTTCGATTCAGTCCAGACCAAATTAGAATAATTATGTGTTGGTTACACAAGTGTTATTATTACAGACATCTAATTAGCCATACTTGAAATTTCAATTAGTCATGAAAATGTCAGAGAAAATTTTCATTGTAAAAATTACCCATTCGATACTCGTGAAATGGGATTTGTTCAATACTCATGCAATGATCTCACTGGATTGCACTTGACTTGATTCGTCTGTTCGTCTATGAACGGACACCGGTTCAACGTTCAGTTTGAATTGCTCAAATGCAATCAGCAAAAACGCACGACGGTTCATTCGATCGCAACATTCTCATTTCAAATTTTTTTATTTTTTTTTTTTATTTTTTTTTTAATTAATTTCAGAGTTTGAAAAATGGCCATCGTTTAAATTTAAAATTTATTTCAACAATTCATAACTTCAGCTTGGACTTGGGTGTCTACTAGCGTTAAACGTGTACTATAATTTTCAGGAAAGGTGATGTGATACATTAAGGAAGCTTGAAATCGTTTGTGATACAAAAACCCACATATAATTACCGAGTGTTAATACATTTTGATTTCCTTCATTTTTTGTTTATTGCAAAGCAGACAACAGAATGGGGTTATCAATTAAATGCTTGTTCATCGCATCCATTTACATTGTTTGCTTAATAGTTTTATGTGAGATTGGTGCGATTCAGGCACAACGAACATTTCTCGATAAATTCGTCAACGAGTATCGAAAATTTCGGGTGGGATTATTTAAGTTCGTTGGCCGTAGCGACAACGACGCAGCATATCGATGGAATTTAAAGCGACAGGTAACAAAAAACACAAATGATCGATTACAAAATTCGATGTATCGTGCTGAATGGCTATTTTGACGAAATGTAATCTGTAATCGTTGATGATTCTACAATAATTGAATTTGATGTTATTTATAATAATATGATTTTGTTTGTAAATTACTACGATGTGTGCTCTTTAAAACCATGTTAAGAAAGTGCAAAAACCATACCCGGAAACGGCACGATTCCCATGCGATCCAAATGGACCAGGTGCAAGAAGTACAACAGTTCCGTCTTCAGTGCATACCGTTCGTCCCGGTGATATTGATATCGTTGCAGCTCTTGGTGATTCTTTAACAGCAGGCAATGGTATGGTCGTATTGTTCTATCGAACACATACACATAGAGTGTTGCCGGTATTTTTTATTTTTGGTTTCAGTTTTGTTAAGCACTTGTTAAATTGTTTTTCGTAGGTGCGATGGCTACGAACATTTTACAGGTTGCTATAGAAAATAAAGGTGTTTCATGGTCAATCGGTTTGTAAAAACATTTTTATTTATATAACACTTGAATGGCCATTCAAATCATATCAAAAACCATTCGCTAGCGATATAATTTATGTAATTTATTCAATCAATTTCGAATTCGAATGGTTTTTTTTTCATTTGTCTATTTAGGTGGACAAGGGACTTGGCATAAGTTTCTAACGGTAAGCATTGTAGATCATAACATTGAAATTGGTCTTCTATTATTCGGTTCGCACCAAATTAATCACACACAATATTTTTTTTCCACATCCGATCATTCGACGTTTTTGTGCCAGCTCCCAAATATTCTGAAGGTAGGTTTAAACTCGATTATGAGCTTGTCATTGACAATGAAATATTGATGAGACTGATTCCGATTGGAGGGAATTTCGTGATTTCGATGTAAATGAGTTAACACCATTTCATTTCAGGTATTCAACAAACGTATCTATGGATTCTCATCGCAGGATGGATTTTCAACTGATAAATCATCAAGGTGGTAACAATATTCACTCTCTTTCTTCTAAATTCCAATTTCCGCTTTTACTGTGATTCCCTTGAAGAAAAAAAATGAAATTAGCAACGTAATTGAAAACAGGAAACTGAAGCTCTTGTCACAAATACTTTGTATTATCCATTTATGGTGTTGGATTCAATTTATGATTTGAAGTTGTGATTTTTGGTATTTTCATTCATTACAGATTTAATGTAGCTGAAATTGGTGCAATGTCAAGAGATATACCGCATGAAGCCAAAATATTAGTGAAACGTATGAGAAGCGATCCAAATGTTGACATTCAACGGCATTGGAAGTTGATCACTATTTTAATCGGACCAAATGATTTCTGCCTAGACTTTTGCTATCAAACCGTACCCGAGAAATCGAGTGAAAATCATCGCCGTGAATTAATCGAAACGTTACGAATACTCCGAGACAATTTACCGCGTACCATAGTTAACGTAGTGACACCACCAAGTAAGGCAGCATTGTTCTGAATTTGTCACCTCGAAAAAAAACCACTCAATAAAAACACATTACATCTCTTTGCATAGGCATGAAAGTCATCTATCAACTGCGTGGAAAACCAAAAGAATGTGTGTCATCGAACCATTTTGAGTGCCCTTGTGTGTTTGGTTTTAAATATAGTAATTTACGTCAGCGTTACTTCAATATCATGGCCAAATGGCAAGATGTAACGGTTGAAGTGCCGGATTTAGATGAATTTAGTAAAAAAGACGATTTTGCTGTGATCAATCAACCATTTCTACGGCATGTTCGATTTCCGCGTGTGTCGAATGGCAACAATGATTATACTTACATGTCAATTGATTGCTTTCATTTGAGCCAAAAAGGATATGCCATTGCAACAAATGCACTTTGGAATAATATGTTCGAACCGTATGGCAATAAATCAACAAATTGGAAAAAAGAATTTAGTGAATTCAAATGTCCAACCACACAGCATCCGTATATATTTACAAAAGTGAATAGTTGATGCAAGCCGCAAATTGATTTGCGCCGCCACCATTTAGATTTTTAACGTTGCATTATCATAGTCATTTTGAAATTAGTTTGCCAGGTTACTACCCAAAACTAATCGGATCTCGGTTCGAATTCAAGTGAATGCTCTACATAATTATATATAATTTATAATTTTGGTTAAGCGAACGACATTTTTGTCATTCAAGTGAACTGAATATTATTATCATAATGAAACATGTATTTTTCCAATAAATATCTTTCACCGATCAGGTGCTCAAATGAATTGATTATATTGCAGCAGTTGCACACGAAGTGGGACAAAAATTGCACGTCATGTCTCCGATTTGGGTGAAAAAACTTTTTTTTTGTAGTGGACACTAATACCTTTCAAACGATATGCATATGTTCCAGATTGGTCTAGGGCTAGGGGCATTTATGTATATTTATCGAGGGAAAAATATGCGATATTCAAGATTTTTTTTATAATATTAACGTATTTTGAGTGTTTATACGCATTATTTGTCAATATACACGATTATATTTTTTTATTTTTTCAAAATGGCGGCCGCATATTTAAATATATGCACTATATTCGTGGTTGATTTTGGAAAATATACGTCATATTTTCGGTTTATAGACGTTTATAGATGTTTATATATATTTATATTTAAAAAAAAATATATACAATATTTACGCTTTATACACATTTATAGACGTTTATAGGCGTTTATATGTATTTATATTTTAAGTTAAAACCCCCTAGGTCTAGGGGTTCCCGAGATATGAGTCTTCAAATAATGCCACTTTTGGCGATTTCGGCCAAAATCCAAAAAATGGACTATACTCTCCCAGCCAAACCCTTCCACCCAGAGAGCCAACAATTTGGCGGTCTCATTTTTTTGGCATTCGAGTGATATGTTCGGAGACATGACTTACAATTTTTGTCCGACTTCGTGTGGAACTGCTGATGGATTGACTATATCGACTTATATTTTGTCGTAATCTGGATAAATTTCAGATAACACTGTGCAACAATATTCGGGACATTCTCGAGGAGATTTCAATTTGGAATCGATAGTAGGAGAATCAGCAGTAGCAAAATCCTAGGGGCATTTATCTCTCGCGAATGCCGCGCTAAAGCTGCAAATGCGCACGAATATCATTTCAAATGGACGAATTATGTGTACACAGCGAATGCCAGATGTTGTTGTGTATGTTGTGATTGAAAAAGTGACATTTCACACTACCAAAAGTGAATATTTGAAGTTCGTTCGGTGAAAAATGTTTAGTTATTGATACACATAATTCCAAATAAAAAGGAAATTGTTCTATTTTCGGGCAATAAATTCTCAATGAAATTGTAATTCTTTTTCGAAGCACCCAAAACACTTGATAAAATTGTGCTCATATTACATGGTTTCTATATAGGTTCTTTTATATAATTGTGTATACAAAGCTGACAAGCAAATAGCTCTCGTGTTGACATTCAATTTGTGTTTTTCTAAAATAATGTTCATTTCGTTGGTATATGACTCGATTTCCAATATAATTTTTGAATTAATTGATGAAATGGAACTATCTGTATCAAAACCAGATTTAGTGATAATTTTTATTATATGTTTATTTAAACATAATTGTACTGTGGTAGTTTGTTATGATATTTTAACTGAACACGAACATGAAAAAATGTATTTGTGTGAGTGTATACACCAACATTCGCCGGCATTCGTAAACATTCGCGAATATAAGGCGAGTTTGTGCATTGTTTTTATACGTCGACTGATACGAATTCGTGCGAATGCGTGCGAATGCCACAAAAATGTGCACAAAAAGTACGCATTCGTGAGAGATAAATGCCCCTAGGCAAAACCCCGGTTTCCGTTTGTCTCTGGCACATCTGAGATGTTTTTTCACTGATGATCGGATTTAGCCCTTCCGAGTAGGTTTTTCCCTTTTTAACCGAAATAGCTATTTCATGGTTGTGTCCATAACATGGCGACGACATTGATCAAACAAATGTTCAAATAGCGACACTAGCGCCATATACTTTTGATTTCTATAGAAAAAAAAAATCAGTTACAGAATACACCGTTTTCATGTCGCCCTCGTAGTCCATATCTCCTGAACCATTGGATATTTTGCTTTGCTCTCTTCAACTAAGTTGTTTGTTTTGACCTCTGCTACAACTTGCTGAAGACATTAATCCAAAAAACTGTCAACTTCAATGTGAAAATTGGTATAATGTTGAAAAATGTGTATTTCTTTGGGGCCTTTTTCGATGTTTTCAGCACATTACGACCAAACGGTTGGATTGCAAAGCGGTGCAACGATGAACGTGCCCTAACTATGCTATGCGAATCGTATAGTCTACTACGTGCCCCATCCCCATGTCGTTTATGTAGATTTATATGCAGCTCTTTAAATACGTTCGAAAAACGACGTCATCTCATGGCGAATTTCTCAGTGTTATTGAAATCAAATGAAAAACCTCTGAACGAGGTAAAAATCGAGTGACAAAAGCAAAATGCAAAATACAAAATTTGTGATATGAAATTTGTGCCGAAAAAAAGTTATTTGAATTTTATAAACAAATTTTCAGTGCATTAGTGCGTTCGGTGCGTTGCTGAAATTGTGTTTTTTTTCCTATCGAAAACACATCACAACACACCGAACGCACCGAACGCACTAATGCACTGAAAAATTGTTTACAAAATTCAAATAATTTTTTTTCGGCACAAATTTCATATCACAAATTTTGTATTTTGCATTTTGCTTTTGTCACTCGATTTTTACCTCGTTCAGAGGTTTTTCATTTGATATCATAGATTTTGGCAATGCATGCAATTTCAATGTGTGCGCTCATTGAAATTATATTAAATGAAACCACAAACTGAATATTGACAATGAATGTCTTGCATTTTCGAATTTTTGCTATTATTTTGCATTGTACGAGTGAAAATTTATTGAAAATACTGATTACTTTGGATGAAAATTTTATTTGGCTCCCTTTAATTTGCTGTAAAAATCAAATTAAATATTATTCCAAGTATTTGATCCCCGAAATTAGGGTGCATATGTGCCAAAAAATGCATTTTTCGGTGTTTTTATGGTGAATTTTGAATAAATATGTCAATATCTCGAAAAAACGAATTTTGTGGGATATATGCGATATGGCTTATTTTAGACCAGGGTTAGGGCCAATAACCCTGCAAATATGAATCAAAAGTCTTGGGTCATTTTCGAGCAAATGACCAAAAAGTGGAGAAAAAATCTCCAAAAAGTGGCCGTATTTCAGTTTTTGGCCAAGAATGGCCTACCAACTTGAAAATTTAAAATTCAAGTGGGTGTCATTTGGAAGCTTATCTCAATACCTTTCCAACGATATGCGTATGTCTGAGAAATATCAAGTGGTTCGGCCACAGTGGCTGTGGCCGTGGTGGTCACTTTTTGGCCTCTAGAGGCCGGCCACGGCCAAGATGGCGGCCAAATCAAAAACTTCCAGAACAAAAGTTGCTTAGTTTTTCATGTACTACAATCCCTGAAAGTTTGAAAAAAATCGGGAGATGGTACGAACATACATACATACATACATACATACCCAAAAAATATTATAAATTGATAGATGGAGGCGCCACGAATAAAATTCAAATGGCCATAACTTTTCAACGTATGGTCCGATTTTAATGGTTGGGATGTTGTTGGATTCGTATTCACGCGTAGAATCATAGAATATCAGGTTCAAAAATATTTAATCTATTTTTACCCGGGTTATGGCCGAAAAACTGAAAATTAGCCGAAATTTTTCCACCGCGATATCTCCACTTGTGGTTGATAAAATTCCGAGTGTGTATACTTTTTTTGCGCTAATTTCCAAAGACCTTTCAGATGGTTTATGACACAAATCGCTCGGACTCATAGATACAAAGTTCGAAACTTGCTGTATATATACTGAGTAGACTTTTCGCACTAGAGGTGCTTTCGTCACTCGTGTGGACTGCCGTCCACTGTGATACACAGTGAACAAAATCCAAGATAGCGTACTGAACAATTGGAACATGAGATGGCGCTTCTGTGCAGCGTTCAAAGATATAACACAGTGACAACATGCCCTAGCGCATTTGTATGTCTCTTCACCACTTTGGAATATTGCCATTTTTATCTGAAGCAAAATTGTACCCAAGACTATAATACATAACTCTTTTTCAACATTGAAATCGCAATATTTCGAAAACTACTGTATTACACATTCTGTGCTGCCAAAATAAAGGATTTTTTTCCTAACGGATTCTCTCGAAATATGAGTGCCCACTGGGCACTACCCACATAGTATTTTGTATGAAAATTGGTTTTATTTGATAAAAATTCAAATGGACCCAAATGAGATCTCCAAGAACCAAAAAGTTTTCCATAGAAAATACATGGAATTTTCCGAAGTAAATGAAAATCAAACTCCAATATTGTTATTATTCAATTCAGTAAATTTTCTTTTCAATCCTCAGCCCAATCAACGACTAACTCAATTCAGTTCAAATACGAGCTAAAACTTGTATTTTAAACAAATTCACTATATTCGTGACTTATAAGTTAGATAAGATTATCTAAAATGAAAAAGATAAGAAAGGTTTGGTTTTAGATCGAATTCCTTAATATGCATAAAAAGTTATTGTTTGTTTGTTTCATTTGTTTAATTTTGCACGAATATTTGCGGTCAATAAGGAATTCGATCTAAAACCAAAACTTTCTTATGATTCAACCACAAAGTTTGTTCACAATTTCAACGATTAAAAGTTGATAAAAAAAACTCATTGAAATAGATAACATAATTATCTGAAATTTATCTAGATAACGACAAAACTAGCGACAAAATCAAGGAGAAAGAACACTGATGAAAAATAACAATTGCTAGAAGGATTCAATTTAAAATAAAATAATTGAAATTTCAATCGCATATTTGTTTTTATATTTATAATGGTTTTTTTATTTGCTTTATCACAATTTCACATATAAACGGGAGATTAAGTAAATACATTATATGTTCTATGTACAAAAACGTCTGTGCTTCACAGTATAATAAAATGAAAAACAAAACTATCTACTGAAAAATATAAAGCCAATTTTTTGTTTCATCAAATGACCAATCAACATCTACATATGCTTAAAAAATAAAGTAATTTTGTTTTGATAAATTTCGCGGTCAATGAAGAAATGAATAACTTATAGAAATGCCAGAAAATTGATAAATTTTCTTTTTTGTTAACAAATTGCCAGTAAAATTGCCAGTAAAATTGCCAATGTTGTTGGGCAAAAAAAAACTTGGTTGGCCTTACATATGGAAAACAACAATCTGTATTTTGGGGGTTTATTGTAATGAAGATGTTGATGCCGGCTGTCAGCACAAATTTCTTATTTGATATCCCATCAAAGTTTCTGCGTTTCGGTAACATCGTGCATTTTATCTTTTCCATATTCAAATCGGGTCAATGGTATTATGGTTGATGATTCGTCATCATCAGCAGCTAACAATCGGGACTGATGCAAACCGCTCTTTTGTGACATGAACAATCTATTCGATTAGTGAATGCATTTGCAAAAACAAATTGAAAATGACAAAATATAAACATCAGACAATAGTAAATTAATTCGAAAGGAAGAATTTGGATAACTGTTGGACGTGAGGACCGATTCGAGTTGGACAAATTCAATTGATATATTTGACTCAGATAATCTGAGCTACTTTGTTATTAAAATACTACAACTTAAAAAAAATTGATACCGATATTGATATTGATATTGATTGATACCATAAATCATCCAAAATCACCAAAAAAAAATAGATATTGAAAAAAGAAGAAGAAAAAGAAATTGAAAAAAAGTGTCTAATAAACTGTTTATTGCTTGTGTTCAACCCCTATGTGTTGTGTGTTAAAGTGTTTTTTTTTGGCAGTGACTACGGACGAACCACGTTATTTTCTACATGATCAAAGGTACATTATGCTGAATGAGTATCACGTAAATGATGACGATACCGTAAAATGTGAGCGCTTACCTTCAAAAACTTTTCCCTAATTCAGTTTTATGTAATCTACATAAAAACGATAAATAAATTAGATCAAATCGATGGAAAGACAGTTCAACTCATTTTGATTAAGTGCGGGTCAATCGTGGGATTATTAAATAACATAAAATCAAACCGGATAACGTGTGTTCATTCAACAAAGCTCATTCAGATTATTTTTTTCAACAATAACAACAACAAAAAACGGTTAAATTATAACAAATGTTTGTGACAAATATTAGACTATTCAATGTTTTGCTCTCTCAATTTGGTTAGTGCATAGAATTAGAAGCAATTGTGTACATTGCTGTACACGTACAAGGTATACAAAGCGTCTTTTTTTATTAGTCAAGTTAGCGAATATGTTAAATTGGTGCATATTAAATGTTGTAAATCCATCACTGGATGTTTTTTTTGTGTGGCGTTTTTATTTTAAATACTGGTTAGTGTTTTTGGTTAGCAGCTTGCGTTCGGGGTGCGCAAAAAACTGTAAAAAATAATAATTGCATCAAAATGAAATTAAAACAAATGAAATCAAATAAAATCAAACTAAAAAGCAATATATAAATAAATGAAAATTTGGGTTAAAACGTAAAGAGAAACAAATCACCTATAATTACATTTTATATTTGAGGGAAATCTGCATGCAAGAGACAAGAGAACGTTTCTTGTTCCAGTTGTGGTTACTTACTTGGATAGCGTTGAACTGTTTGAGTGGTTGAAATTTGGACGTGGTATATCATCTGGTCCTCGATGTATTGAAATGTTGTCTAAGTCGAGTGATCCTCCCAATTCCACTTCTCGAAGATATTCGGGTGTTTGAAGTGAGGCCAATGTCGGCTTTTTGTATAATTTCAATAGAAGCGATGAACAAACAACGGACACTGAACTAGCAGCCATTGCTGCGGATGCCATCCATGGTTGCAATACTAAGCCAAATGAACTGAACGCACCCGCGGCCAATGGTATACCGAGTAAATTGTACATACTGGCAAAAAAGAAATTCAAACGTATCCGACGCACAGTTCGTCTTGATAAGTCGAGACAGGCGACCACATCCAACAAGTCATTCTGTGTTAAAAAAAAAATACGAAAAAAATAAAATTAAAATCAATTAAAATAACTTGAATTGACGTGCATTCCACACAAAAAAACTGGTGTTACCCTCATCAAAACCACATCGGCAGCTTCAGCTGCAACATCTGTTCCGGCAGCAATGGCAATGCCAACATCGGCTTGTGCCAACGCTGGACTGTCATTAACACCATCACCAACCATAGCAACGCGAACGCCTGTTTCTTGAATGCGCTGTATTTTGGCCACCTTGTGCGATGGAAGCACTTCAGCGAAGACACGTTTAATGCCCACCTGACGTGCAATACTTGCGGCCGTGTTCTTATTATCACCAGTCAATAAAATAACCTCGATACCCATTTGTCGTAGTGTATACACCGCTAGATGGGCTTCCGGTTTTACCATATCCGAAACGGACACCATACAAATCAATTGATTGTTCATTGCACACAGAACAACTGTATTGCCCATTGATTCTTCGTCGCACATTTTCATATGGACTTCTGGTGGTACTAAAATCCCATTTCGATGCATCCATTCACGATTTCCGATCAAAACATTCAACTCGTTCTGCAGAAAAGAAAAGACATTTTACTGATTCTGTTCCGTATTGAAGTGAAAGTGACTTTGAATATAAATCAATACTCTTACCAATTCAATGAATGCTTCTTTTTCCTCGGTTGGTACTTCTTCGTCCAATTGTAACAATTGCTGCAATTCAATCGTATTCTTTTGTGATTGGTTCAGTGGTGGGATAATCTCTTCAAATGTGACACCGTTAATCATGATCGTGCCGTTATTTGTTCCGCCATTGTACACATTTTTAAAATTGATGATTTTCTCCGATTTGTCAGCACTTTTTAGTGTATTCTCGATGTTCGAAACCGTGACCTTTATGCCACAACCAGGTACAGATTGAAAATCACTGCTGCGCCCAAAAACGTCTGTCTCGAGAAATTCTTTACACATTTTTACAACTGCACTAGCTATCGGATGTTCACTGTTTGATTCAGCCGCACCGAGTGCAACTAATGCACGTTGCAGTGAACAAACCGTTGGCTTTACAAACATTATGATGCGCGAAACCATTGGAATACCATGTGTTATTGTGCCAGTCTTATCAAAAACGCACACTTTCACTTTGTGTGCATTTTCAAGTGGGCCGGCACCTTTGACAAGGACACCGTGAAGAGCACCAACGCCCGTTGCAACCATGACCGCGGTTGGTGTGGCCAGGCCAAGTGCACATGGACATGCAATGGCCAGCACACTGATTGCACATCGAAATGCATAGTTGATTATAATCTCTCTGTCATCGAAACTATGTCGTTCGGCCATCGTCATTGGCAAATGTTTTGTATCAATATATCCGATGATTATCCATGCAATGAGCGTGACTGAAGAGACGGCTATCACAAATGGCACAAAATATCCGGCAATTTTGTCAGCGAGCTGTTGAATTGGTGCTTTGGATGTTTGTGCTTCTTCGACCAATTTAACGATTTGTGCAAGTGTTGTATTTTCGCCGGTGTGCGTTGCAACCATCACAATCAAACCATTTTGATTGACTGAGCCCCCAATCAAAACAGAGCCTTTCTTTTTATGCACGGGCATCGATTCACCGGTGATTAAACTTTCGTCGCATGTTGAATAACCGAAAATAACTTTACCATCAACTGGTACTTTGCTTCCGGGCATCACTTTCAATATGTCACCTCTTTGCACGTAATCAACCGAAATCGTCTTTTCGGTTAGAATTTCGAACGTATCGGAAACAGTGACGAGAATTGCATCAACCGCTTTCAATGACAACAGTTTTGAAAGAGCTTCAGATGTTTTACCTTTGGCTATGTGCTCAAGCCATCGGCCCAGTGAAATGAAAATGAGAAGCATTGGTGGTGTATCGAAGAAGGTGATCGGTGACATTTTATGTTGGAATATTACAGCTAAAGCTAGCACCACTATTGAGTACAGGTAGCTTATCGATGTGGCCATTGTAATTAGCACATCCATATTCGTAGTACCATGTTTAATCGCTTTGTATGCTTGCACATAGAAATGCCAGCCACCGAAAAATTGAACCGGTGTCGATAGTGCAAACATGACTAAATTTTCTAATGATAAACCGGGCAAAATTGTGCAGCACATGTCTTCATGACCATGAATTTCCATTTCAATCATAAAATAGATCATGGCAATCATGCATGGTCCACCGAAAACAAGCGAAATGAAAAATGCATTTCGCCATTTTTGAATCTCTTGTTTGTGCTCCAAATAACTGTGCGCCATTTTATCTTTATTTGATAGAAGCTTTGCTTCAAAGCCCAATGAATTGATGGCATCGCAAATACTGCGTGCCCCAGTCTCTTCGGTATTAAATCGAAATTTGCCACGTTTTGTTGTCAGAGCAACGACCGCCGATCTGACGCCCGCCAATTTTTTCACTGTCTGTTCAATTTTATTGACGCATGATGCACATGTCATGCCAATGATTTCAACCTCAATGCTACTTTCACCCGTGCCTGGTTCATCGATAATCTCCGATGGAAAGCCCAATTCGGTTATTGATTTGGCAATGTCTTTAGCGGTAATCTCATTTGGATTGTACTTTACTTCGGCTTTGGCAGCAAGCAATGCAACGAGAATACTATCGACTCCGTGTACTTTTTTACAGTGTTTTTCAATTGCGGCCACACAACTGGCACAAGTCATTCCTTGTATATGAAGATAACATTTCTGTAGATTTTCATCGAGCAATTCAGTCTGATTACTCTCGATATCATTTGCACCTAAAAACACCAACTTCTCGGACACGGACATTCGAGGGAAATTGTCTACCAAAGAAAGAAAATTCAATTTGATTTGAATATGCAAAAATTAAGAAAAAAATCAACAAGTTACCTGATTTGCTAAAATATGAGTCAGTCTTTTCTTGTCTATCGCCACTCTCCTTCGACACTTTGGCCGTAAATCCCATATCGCTGATCATTTCTGCAATCGCTTCATCCGTACAAACAGCACTTTCATATTCGACCGTTGCGAGTTTCTCTTCTAAATTTACTTTGATTGTTTTTATACCGGATTGTGATCCAATGTTACTTTCGATATTCTTTACACAGCTTTGACATCGCATACCTTCGATGGAAATGCGAGTTGTGAGTACTTTTGATTTACTAATTTCTACAATTCGGGCCGCAATCTCATCGTCTTCATCTCTTTCGGGCAAATATTCACAATCGAAGCCCATGTCATCAATTTCCGAGGCGATTTGTTTGGGATCCGTTAATTGCGGATCATAGTCTACATAACCAGCTTTTTCTTGCAAATTCACTTTAATTGCAGTCACACCAATTTTAGTCCGTATATTACTTTCGATGTTGCGAACACATGACTGACAGGTCATACCATTGATTGGTAATCGAACTGATGCAGTCACCCGCTCCAATAAACCCTGATGTTCACTCCCAAACTCCTCCATTTTGCTGTGGAAATAGATAAAGTTTGAAATAAAATTGAAAATCAAGTTTGTTTTTTGTTTTTTACTAAACGTTTGAAATATAGTTTGTTTCTTTTCATGTTAAGTACACAATTTACATTCAAACAAATGAAACAGCTAACGCAATTCATAAATACAATCGAAAACCATTATTTCTATTAATCGAGTAGTATTACCAAACAAAGACACGGTAATTCATATGAAATCACTTCATTGAAGTGGAGTGAGAAAGAGAACAGAGAGAAAAACGATTGCGGCTCAATTTTAAACCACATCGACATGGAATATATTCCATGGCAGCAAAAAAAAACAGTCAAATTGAACTGTATGAACCGATTGTGTAGCGTATTTTGACTTTATTTGTGTACCTTTTCCATCAGATTTACAATCATTTTAAATCATTCAACTGCCACCCAGGGGAGTGTAAGTTAATTTAAATAATGTGACTGTGTATTTTTTGTCTTTCTTTCGAGTATGATCACGAATCACGATTCGCAGATTCGCGGATTTCACTAATCCGTCATATTGCAAACACTGCATCTAAAGCGTTTAAATAAATTCACTTACGATTTTGATCTTTTATCGAATGCTCGTTCAACACGTTCATTGAAACGAGTAAAAGCTTTTGAAACCTGTGATAAATTGTTCATTTTAATACAAAATCGAAAACTGTTTAATATGCAAGACGCAGAAAATCGTTGTGACGCAACTGTGATTCAAATTTATTAAACAAAACACATGCAATTTTATCAATTTTGACAATTTCAATATAAAAAAAAACAAATTGTACACAATTGAAACAGTTTTTTTTTCAACAACTATTCAAATGATAATATTCCCCTAGTTTGGTACACAATCGATGGTATAAAAATACACAACACAATGCGAAATAGCTCTCAAAATTTATTGCATTCATAACAAGCCAAGATACTACAGTTCATGTCATTGACAATTCGAAAATGAAATTACAAAAAAAAGAGGAAACGTATGCTCTGTGTGTGTTACGGAATCGAAGCACTCTCCAATACGCGCAGCTCAATTTTTATGGTTTGTTAAAATAACTTAAGATAGACAATGCGATAAAATTCGTATCAACAAATTAAGGGAATGCGAAAGCACTTCATTCGTGATTTTCACCATGATATTTCATTGTGATTATGACTGAAAATATAATATTTTATTATTCCGAATAAGATACAGAATATTTCCTCAATTTGAAGAGGAAGAAGCGACCAATATTTTCCATATTTTGGTTTCTTTTTTTTTGTGTGGTGATAACACCTGCCCAAAATATTCAGCTATCAAACTAATTTCGGACTCATCAAAACCATTGGAATATTTTTCCATGACAATTTATAAAAGTACATCATTTCCATAGGCTCTAAACAAATACATTCACATGTATGAATACCTTGGAACAGACTATTTGAAATCTGTCAATCGTAATCATTCAAACTTATCGAGCAAAGATTAGATAACAAGAGTTTCAATTCTATGACCATGCACTGTATTGCATTGAACAAATACATTTGTCGTGTACGCCCAATAATGAATAAATTTCAGAACAATGCACCCAATAGCTTTGAACTAGTCCACAGGCTCGTTATTGCCAATCACATATTGGTCTCATTAATAAATTTAGAACCTATCAGCATCCACATGATCATCCCCATTGTACTGAATTCTAAAATGATTTTATTTTTTTGGTTTTAAATTCGAAGTATTGACTCGCTTAACAATTAAAAAACCATTAAATTGGCACATTTTTAGCAACAAGTTTTTGTTTTCTCTACAATAAAAACTTGAATATTTGTTCCCATTGTAAATTTGTTTGCAACATTTACGAGTCGTAAATTACGACAAATACCCATAAATGTTTTAGCTATTTCATAGGTATATCAATCACACTCTTTGACTGTGTCAAGAAATGACAGATATCAACTTAGCAAATACTTATATTACGATTTCCAGCCGTTCGTTTGGAATGAATGAAAACAAAACCAAAATTTAATTGAAAAAAACAAAAATGAAGCATGGTCAATAGGCCATTGGTCGGTAGCACAAAACAGTTTTGATCAAAAGTATACATGATTGTTGTTTGCTAAGTGATCATTGTGGTAGTGCCATAGCCATGGTTCATGAATCATAACATCATATGCCATAACCTTTCAATTGCTACTGAAACTAAGAGCCGAATATGAAAATAGTGGCATGGCCATTATATAATATGACATAAGTGGATTAGACTACGATATTTTTTTAGCATTTTAAATATTTGAACACTGAACAATCAAGAATGTGATCAAAATGCAAACATTTTGTTTAGCTATCGTTGCAATGAATACAGCATCGAACTACATTGTGTAAAATACAATAAGTTCGCTTGAGTTTGCCGAACGTATGCATTAAAAACCATTGTTTTAATGGAAAACACGACGATTTTAATTAAAAATATTTCCAGACTTTCGAAAGCATTTTTTTTTTAATTCAACGCGTATAGTATTTACCATTAAAACTCAATGAACTATAGCTCAAGTCTATAGGTATTGAGTATAAATTTTGTACATATCATTCGAAAACTGAATTTATACAGATAGACGAAAAAAGTCACTCTTAAAACCACTTCATCAAGCCTACAGTAAAATGTAAATTGGCTTATTTTTCTCAATGCATTTAGACTCTAGAGCGTGTGGCATAACTGTATATGGTGTTCGAAGTTGCTTTGCTTTCTTAATACCAAATACAAGATATTGAATGAGATTTTCTAAACTTAACCAAATATACTCGCGGTGAATAAAAACGCGGTCCACCAATCTGGGACAGAGAAGTTGAAAAACAGCTTTGTCTATCGAATCACACAATGACACGAACAAACGTTGAGGTAGCGCAATACTATGAACTTACATCGAATAAAAACGTTGTTGTTTCAATATAGAATATGAAGAAGAAAAAACAATTCGCCAAATTAAAGGTGACTTTTAAATCATATCCAATTAATTCAATGTCAATATTTTGCGAATATTGATTGAATTGCGCAATAAACTAATTGTAACACCACACAATTAAAAATAGCATCTGGAACATTTGGTTAAACGATTTCTAACATAAAACCGATCATCAAACAAAATTTGAAAAATCTAATTTTTATGTTCATAATTTGAATGATTTCCCGGATTTGCACAAATAATATCTATGTTTACACCGCACAATGATCACATTCTAATAATTTCAATAAACAAAAAAACAAAAAAATAATAATAATAATAATACTAATAAAATAAATTGGTTTTGTGAATTTAACAACAACAACAACAAAAAAGATCTGTGCTAGCAACTGGAATAGCTGCTGGTTCGATTGTAATCACAACACTAAAAACACGGTTACAATAAAAAACAAACTCGCGTTGTGATACATGCAATACATTGGCATATGTTCACACCGCAAACACCGTTCAATTAAAGTGAATAAATAAAATCAACCACACAACAACACTCGAACAAATTAACGAAATCAGTCTCTCTCTAACCAATTGTGATCATTCGAGGTCGCAACACAGTGAGAACAGAACTTGCTCTGCACAACCGTTTGGAACCACCAGAACGAATGACTTTATTTTGATCGAATCGAGTAATATTCGATGTTATTGTCGATTTTCCAAAAAGAAAAAAAAAAAACAAAAAAAAATCCGTAGCTAAAAATGTTTTTAGAAAGTCAGATACCGTATCGATGTTCGTACAACAGATCTTAGTGAAAGTAATAATGCACGGCCAGGTATGCGCCGTGTATTTTTGTGTGTGCAAATGTAGTAAACAAAAGCACAGCATAAATAAATGTGTTCGAATATTTGCTTTAATGTTTTTCTTTAAATTCGCATATTTTTCATGTGCGATCGTGGTTTACTGAGTACGAGTACTCGAGCGGTACTTATACGGTAAAGTAACACAACATTTTGCTCAGTGCTCAGCGCTGCTCACACTCTCGCTTGATTCGTATTTGGATTCACGCACGTCAACGGCCTTGCCTCGAAACAATATCATATCGAACGTTCAACGCTCTGACTAACAATCATCGAACAACAATGTTCCAGACTGTACACACAATATCTGGTCCAAACATTACAATGTGACATATTACTAAGTGACTGGGTGGGCGTTTGCAACGTCGGACTAGATGTGTCATTTACAAAGAGCAAACATATCAACCAAATCGATATCTATATATTCTTACCTCAAATGTTGCAAATCATTTACAATAGCTGCAGGATTTCGAGACGAATTTTCGGCGGGATTTTGATCCATTTTTATGATTTGTGGATTTTCGGCTATAAAATATATATATACGAATTATGATTGATTCTTATTTGAACTACACTTTTCCATGTTATTTACCGTCCAGTGGATCCATTTTCACAAATACTGAACTTATTTGTTGTTTTTTTTATCAGTCTAAATTAAATGATTCGCATTTTATGATAAATTATATTGACTGGTCAAAGGCAATATTATGCCCACACAAAATGATTAAAACAACATTTGTTACCGCAGGAATGCTTTAGTTATTAATATTTGGGGTTGCTTCACAGTTTCAAATTGGATTTCTTTTGTTTTCTTTTTTTTTGTGCCAAGAATTCTCATTCACAGAGTAGACGAGATATGAGTATAAGAATTGATTTCTTTGTTTTCTCAATTGTGCGTGATGTGATGCTGTTTCCGTATAGCAGGGAAGATGTTCGTGGAATTAATGAGTCGCTTAGCTGACCTTTTCGCTTGTTAGGTATGATACTGACACAAATTGATTATTTTGCTGTGATTTCCATTTGATTCATCCAATTCATATGCATCCCGATAAAGATGCAATCAACAGTGTTCATTCGATCAGTGTTTTCGGAAGCAAACAGCTGTTACATGTCCATTGGAAGATTAACACATCAAAAGGTAGTTTAAAAACAAAATTTCATTGGGTTGCGATCACACGAATTGTAGCAGAATCTACAATCAAACATAGATTCAATCGTATTGATAGCTATTGCGCTAAAAGATGTAATATATATCACACAAAGAGAGTAAACGACCGAAACAATTGGATGAGTTTTATAAATTTGGACAAATGATAACAAACACTATCGCTCACATCGTTTTATACAAATAATATTCAGTGCAGAGGAAATTTGGGAGCAAAACACCAAAAAAACAAAATCGAAAATCAAACGAACACTATTTATTTACTCTAACTAAGGGTCTATTGTTTTTATTTCAATATAACTAGTTTAGATTAGACAGATTCTTTGAACTTTGCTATCATTTGATATTTGAATCTGTCAAAATATCAATCGTGTATCGACTTAACAGAGAGTGTCAAACTGATGTTCGAATTTCGAAATGTTGAAATGTGTTGATTTGTCTAGAATTTAATTGTATATGAACTCAAGTGGATTTTAATCTCGTCCGCTGTTGTTTTTTTTTAAATTTCAAACGTAAAATTCGCCACCGACAATGGATTCTGTTTGATTTCAATTATTTTAAACACTTGACGGATTTGTGTTGAAATGAAACGTAATCGAATGTGTTCGAAATGTTCGAAAATGAATTCGTAGATATGCGAAAAGGAGTATGGTAGGAGAATGAGTGAATCGAAAAACACTATACAAACATACGCGCGCACACATACACACAAAACACGCATACTCATACACACAACATATATGAACTCACGGCAGCTCCAAGAGCCAAGTGCAAACATTGTATTTTTGTTTGACATTCTCCTGAGCTCGTATTTATTGATAAATGTGAAATTATTCAAATCGGAACCAAAAAAAAAAAATTGCAATGGGAAATTATTTTAATTGCGGTGTTTGTGCTTTGGTATTTATGCACAGCTGAAGTAATTGTTCAATTTTATTTTGTTAAGCACACAATTGGCGGGTGTCATCTAAAAAAAAAAAAAATAAACAATTGAGAAAATTTGTTTCGCCCATTTCCATTTCCAATTGTTTGGGTGTGCTGCTTAAATTGAAATATTTTGCATAATATCGCAAGACAATCGAACCAAAAAAAAAATCAAATAAAAATAATTTAAAAATATTATCAAGCCATACAAATTAAAAGTGTCGTGAGTTTTGTTGACGATATTTGTTGATTTGTTGATAGTGTGCGGTGTTGCGGATTCGTGCCATTTTATAACGTCAATTTCACGTGATGGTAAGTTCATTTAGCAGGCATTGTTTCGGTGATATGGATTTCAAGCAATTCGTACATTGTTTACAGGGGACGAACATATCGCAACTTGAACGAGACATTGGATCTGACCAATTTCCACCGAACGAACACTATTTTGGGCTTGTCAATGTACGTAGACATGTATTTGTTTTTGTTTTGTTACCATTTTTTCGAATCACAACCATTTTTTAATCCAATGGAATTTTGTTTTTATTATTTATCCAAAAAAACAGTTTGGTAATACGTGTTACAGTAATTCAGTGCTGCAGGCGTTATACTTTTGTAAACCATTTCGAGAAAAAGTGCTCGAGTACAAAGCAAAAAATAAACGAACCAAAGAAACGTTATTGTCATGTTTAGCCGATTTATTTTATAGCATTGCGACACAAAAGAAGAAGGTTGGCTCAATTGCGCCGAAAAAATTCATTGCACGCCTGCGAAAGGAAAAAGAAGAGTTTGACAATTATATGCAACAAGATGCGCATGAATTTCTCAACTTTTTAATTAACCATATAAATGAGATTATATTGGCTGAACGTGGCCAGAAGAATGCGAATGCATCTTCATCATCGTCTTCATCGTCTAGTTCACATTTTGCCAGCGTACGGGCAAATTTTGGTGGTGGTGGCAGTGGTAGCGGTGGAGGCGGAGGTGGCGGTGGTGGTGGTGGGGGCAATAGCAGCGCAGGCAGTTCAAGCAATGGCAATAATGGTGATAGTAATGGCACGGCAAATGGACAACCTCAGGAACCCACATGGGTCCATGAAATATTCCAGGGAATTTTAACCAGCGAAACACGATGTCTCAATTGTGAAACAGTTAGCAGTAAAGATGAGCATTTCTTTGATTTACAAGTGGATGTCGATCAAAATACCAGCATTACACATTGTTTACGTTGCTTCAGCAACACCGAAACATTATGCAGTGATAACAAGTTCAAGTGCGACAATTGTTGCAATTATCAAGAAGCTCAAAAGCGAATGCGCGTCAAAAAATTGCCAATGATATTGTCATTGCATTTGAAACGTTTTAAATACATGGAGCAATATAATAGACATATTAAAGTATCGCATCGTGTGGTATTCCCGCTAGAACTACGACTATTTAATACGGTGAGTTAACTGTTTTTTTCAATGATTGGCTTGTCACCCTTGACTGAAATTGCATGTGGTTTTTTCATTTGTTTTTGTTTCCATTTTCAATTTGACAGTCCGACGATGCTGTGAATCCAGATCGATTGTACGATCTAATGGCTGTTGTTATACATTGCGGTTCCGGACCGAACCGGGGTCACTACATTAGTATTGTTAAGAGTCATGGTTTTTGGTTACTTTTTGATGACGACATGGTCGATGTAAGTGTACAAAACGAACATTTTCCTCATCAATTATTCAATTCGTTATTATAAAACATGTTTTCCTCCCTGGTTTAAATAGAAAATCGAAGCGTCAGCCATCGAAGATTTTTACGGACTGACTTCAGACATTCAAAAGTCATCAGAAACTGGTTATATTTTATTTTATCAATCAAGAGATTGTGGCACATGAAAGTAAACAACATTCAGTCCGAATTGCATGGAATGCATGAGAAAAATGATCGATAAATTGTCCACAATTTGTCTAGATGAGAACGAACATTAATTCTTTTTTCTTTTTAAATCTGTTGAGTTTCTATTTTTGGAATTGAGAGAAATGCAAATGTAATTTATTGATTATCATAAATTCAAGCTCGTCAAAAAAACTTAGCCAATTTGATGGGCATAAAAAAACTTTTATAGTGTACATTTTTTGTCAAATAAAGTTCAAAATGTAAATTGATCAAATATGCAGAATTTCATAATAAAAAAAATCTTACCTCAATTAGAGAATTATAACATGTGTTTCAATTTGAAACTTTGGATACAATTGTAACAATTATCCTCAAGAATAATTTCGTAAATAAAATCCAAATGAATCGCATTTATGTAGCGAGAGGAATTGATTTAATTTCAATAAGGTCTAACAATTATGCTAGGGAAATTTATCAAAATGAATATTTTGCAAATATCGCAAATATGGACATTTACATGCAAATCAGAAAATATTTGTGAATCCTACGAATCAAATACTACAACAACAGCTGTCACTTTCAGCAGATACTGAGCAAATTTGGCAAATATTATGTGATAATATCGCAAATAAAATGACATATTTGCATCTCAAAACAAAATTTGATAAATTCCTCTAGCAATTATGTCACAATCATGGGCTGGGGACAAGACTTAATGCAATGTTCATTCTTTCGACTTGATAGAAAAAAAAAGTGAATAGTTAATTAGCTAACAATCCAAATTATTGCTTCCTGCTGAAATGCTACAGACAAACGAGCTACTCACCTTGGTGGACGTTTAGATATTTTTCATATTACATGAAATGCAGGTAACAATGGGCATTGATATAACCCAGTGATTATTATGGGCTAAAAATGGCAGATATTGCAAAATAAAATAATGGATTCCATTGATAGTCATGCTGATTCTTTGGATTTAAGTTAACATCCAAGTTGACACCCTGGCTGACATCCACATTTTGGTTGAACTAGAACAATGGAATCTATCGCTTTTATTGAGAAAATATCTGCTATTTTCAACCGCTATTCAGCTCATAATAATTCCTGATATTACCATTTGAGGGGGTCAAAGATATAGATTTTTGTCCAAAATGTGGAATATCTTTGCATATCAAATCGATCAATTTGACTATTCTCTGTCTGGAAAAAGTGTCGCAGTGTGACTTTGGATTCCAGACAAATCTTTCTAAAATATATTTCCGATCTCAAATGAAACCAGAAACTTCGTGGAAATGTTTCTGAATTCAACATCTTTACAGCCAACAATATGTGCTTGGAATAATGGGTTTGGAATTCAAAGTCAACGTGACAAAAACCGCATTAATAAACTGAAGTAAATAATTAGCATGACAAATTCAATTTTATCCAAATTCCAAAAGATCTTTAGACTCTTGGTAATTATTTAGAATCGTGGCTATAATATAGCGTGAATGTATGATATTTAGAAAAAAATATCTCATCGAAATCTAATGTAAATAAATGTGTTGTTGATGTAACGCCATAACCTTAAATTGTCACTGGAAAACGCTGCAAATGAATTGATTCAGTGAATTGAGTGCTCAGTTTTGTTTGTTTGTGTTTTTTTTTCGTTCAAATTTTCACTTTCTTATATTTTGCTGTTTGTTTGTTGAATATTTCACATACAAATTAAAATTGTAAAATCAAACAGTGCACTTTGATGCCAATTTAACTTAAGCAATGAATTCGTATGGGATTGGAGCCAAGGCGATTGGGGTTGGTGGATCCTTCACAACGACGGCTTGACGTGGTGGTTTTGGTTGACGTTTCAATGACACCCATTTGCCCTTTTCTTTGGCGGCTTTCAACAAGCTTTCGTTTTCCTTGACACGGCGCAAGAAATCTTCACGGCATTTTGAGTGTTGAACGTGTTCAATACGAACATTGATACGTTTTGGGAGGATTTTACCGCGTACACGTTTGTTGACAATGATACCAACAGCATGTGGTGTTACATTGTACACGCGACCAGTTTTACCGTGATATGCTTTGTATGGCATACCCTTTTGGACAGCACCATTACCCTGGAATATACAAAAGAAAACATTCAAACATTAGTCAATCTCCTCAAAATGGTGAATATCAACTGTTTTAATAATCATAAAATCTGCTCTAATCATTTGCATTGGTGACAGTGTTCATCATCATATCAAAGTCTCGAATCAGTTTGTCTTGATTGTAATGATGGATATTGACTGCACCTTGTCACTGTGTTGAATCCAATACATGAAATGACAAACATGTCGCACACGGTTAAACTGCACTTTCACTTGAAAAAACACAGGCATTTTGTTGGAAAAATATCAATCAAATCACACAATATTTACCTTGATGTCGACGATATCGCCGATTTTGTACACTTTCATGTACGTTGAAAGTGGAATAACTCCATGCTTTTTGTATGGTCGCGAGAACATGTCTCGGGTACCGCGGCGATAACCTTTTGAGTTTGTCATTTTGTTGGTGTGTTATCCTAGAAAAATACAAACAATTTTCGATTAGTTGTTGGCCTAAATCCTTCAATTTTATCGATGCAATCACAAATTAATCTCGATTGGATGAGAGCAACCGTAGAAAATCAACACAAATCAATTGTTTGAACTTTTAATGTGATGCCAGTGTAAACCACGTGTCAAGCATTCGGAATGAAGAGAATTTTTAACGAAAATTATTGCAACAAATTCACAATAAATTATTCGATTTTTCGCCAAAATTTCACTGTATTGATTTTCACCGGTGCTCATTTTAGTACAATTATAGCAAAAAATGCTCTTTTATTGAATTTAAATAAGAAAATTTTGGAATTTTTTGAAGACACCAAAAAGAGCACATACCGTCAACTTGAACAAAGCAGATCGAAAAGAGAGGTTATGTCAATGGCATGTAGTGATTTCGATTATGCTCGCTGCGATGGCGCTTCAGGCTCTCAAATACGAACAACTACAACTCATTTGACATTTCATTCTCCACACAAATGTTTTGTCTGCAATTATTTGACCGAACGAACGCAATCCAATTTACATTTGGATCATTTGAGAAATATCGAATGTTTTTGATTTTTTTTTTTTTGATTTAATGCATGACAAATTGCAGGCTCATCTCTTTCAAGAGATTTCGAAAATTAATAATGTAGACAATTGGATCAAAATTAAAATGGTTTTTTATTTTGATTCACATTTCGAATATTGAAATTCACACTCTGAACGCTACCATTGCCAATGTCAAATTTGAGCTTCCGTACCACGATTACCATTTGTTTACGATGTCTATCTGGAATAAAATGCGATTGAATTATTACTAGTGAAAGAGATTCTATGTGGAGGAATTTAGAGCCTTTCTAACCAATTGTGAATGTTTTAGTTCTAACTGAAATTTACAGCATCTTCATTTATACGCAGCATATCAAATTCATTATCGAATGGTGAGTAGAATTTTCTAACATTAAGACAATAAAAAACGAAAACGAAAACGAAAATAAACAAAAAATGCTCAGCACCAAATTCCGCAAACAACACTGCAAGTATTCTAGTAATTTAAGCATTTGGACTGGAATATTAGGGCATTACATTCCATCCAGAAATAGATTGCATTCATTTTTCTAGTAATTTCGATTCGTTTTTCGGATAGACATCAATATTTGTGTACATAAAAAAAATGTAATGCTTATTACAATATTCAAATACCCTTGAATAATACCGGCTTTTTGTTAGATGACTATTTTGCCATTCCGTTCAATAATTTCGCTCAATATTTCAAATATTATTGAAATTAATAACCGAACCAATTGAGATAAACAACACGAAGACATGGTTAACCATTGATTTCTTTGGCAACAATTCTTTGGTCTACTGAGTACTCAGACAACACAAAGAGAACGACAAGTGCGTTAATTTCAATGAGTTCAACGATTCCATATTACAGATGCATATGTCTTTAGAATTGTCTTTTGAATATGAATATGAATACGAATATGAATATGAATATGACTAAATCTAACATCCACAAAGATTTTTTTTTAAATATTAAATTCAATTGACTTTTGCATTGGCCCAATTTCAGCATGATTAAAATTAAATGCTAGATTCTAAGCAGATGGTTTTATTAGATGACTCTTGTAGTAATCTATTTAATAATTTTGCTCTAGAATACAGATTAATATTACTTCCATTAATATTTTGTGTGTGTGTGTGTCACATGCCGAATAAAATTACAAAATGATAAAGTTAAAACAAATGTTGAAAAAAACGACAATCCGATAAGACTATTCTCGGTTTGTTGTGATTCGGCCACGTATCCCATGTGCTTTGGATCATGTACGAATTTCGAATGGAAACATGATTTCAATTTATCGCTTTCGAACAAACGAACAACAAAAAAAAAACGGTGCGGAATCCGGAAGAAATCAGATTCTGTGTTTTCTCGTATGTTCTATGTTTCCATGAAATCTTATAGTTAGAATCTCATTGATTCTTATTTGGGACGGAAAATGTAATGCACTCTCATGGAGTGAAATAAAGATGCGAGCAATTTCCGTGAAATGGGCCTATGGAATGGTGTAAAAATCGAAAGCATGTCATAGTTGAGTCACAGCAGTGGCCAGTCAAGTATTAAGTACAGTTCAATAAAATGGCAATCTCATCTGCGCCCGCTATGCATCACATTTAATGTTAAGCGGAACAAGAACGATTTTCAAAAAGAACCATAACAGCAGTTTTTTTTTTTTTAAGGGAACAGCACTCATAACACGTATGGGCATGTGGCGTGTGTGTGTGTGTGTGCGTGTTTGTGTATGGCGAATTGAAGACTCAAAGCATAATGTACATGATGTAATGCATGTGTATGGAATTCCTTTAATAATCATAACGGCTATTTGAAATGACAAAAAAAGAAGAGTAGCTTTAGCTCATAAGCGACCGTTTGTTTCGATTCGACTGTTTTTTTTATTTCCTTCTTGCTCTTTTTTTCTGCTGTGGTTCGCACAGAACATAACTTATGAACAAGAAGCCGACACTGAACGCTAGAGCCTTTTGTTTCGGCATTAACTTATCAACGTTCAAGTTGATTACTTCGTCTTTGTGCCATTTGAAAGTTTCCAGTGCGTTTTAGTTCGGTTGATCGTAAAGTCGGTCATTTCTTAATTTTCTAACCAAAGGATTAAGCTATGTAACTCATTGTTTCGTCTGTTTACAGATTTGATTGTTGAGAAAGACAGAGGAAAAACGAACACAGAATTTGTAGTGTTGTTGATTTTGTTGTGTGAAAATTATTGAAAATTGGTTTTTTGTTTTCTGTAACAAAATGATGATGTACGCAGTGTTTATAAGTAGCTATTTGTTGCTATTTGGATGTGTTCATTCAACGGCGATACCAAAACCAGATGACTCCGCAGCCCAACACCATAATTTAGATCATTTAGTGCACACAAATCATTTACAAAATCCAACACATGACAATAAATATGACCACGATCAATTCTTGGGTGAAGATCAAGCGAAGACATTTGATCAGCTACCACCAGAAGAGAGTCGCAGACGTCTTGGGTAAGTAAATTATTCATCCAATCACTGACACTTAATCAAATATCAATTGATCTGTATTTTTACACTTAATTTCTAATAAGTGTATCAAATATCCAAAAAAGTGCATTCTCATTTTGAAAGATAATAAAAAAAGTGAAATCTCATTTCAAAAACAAGTGCCACGTTAATGTGGATCTTCTCATTATAGCAATTGACACAGATAAGAATTAGAACAGAAAAATGAATTATTCCAATTTAGAAAATGAGGCTTTGCCAGCGTTTGTTAGATGCAATCGGTGTCGATGTGTTTTATGTACATCTTCCACCAACGCATCATTCACGTGCAATCGTAACGATTTAATAAAAAAAAGAGAAACGTATTCATAAAAAGTGCATACACAACACAACAGATTGATTGCGATATAACAATTGCAATTTTTCAGCACTAGTTCAACTCACTTTCAACCGGCTTTTGTCATTTGACCACGCAAATGTGATTGCAAGTGTATCGTGTTAAGCGGCGCATTTAACATATGACTAAAAAAAATGAAGACACTTGCAATTTTGTTAATCGGATCTTTTTATGCTTATTTTTCATTCATTTAGCGTCATTGTCGATAGAATCGATGAAAATAAAGACAGTTTTGTTGATATGGCCGAGCTGAAAAACTGGATTTCATTCACACAACGTCGTTACATTGAAGACGATGTAAACCGACAATGGAAACAGCACAATCCAGATAATAATGAAAAGCTCTTTTGGGAGGTGAGTTTTTTTATGTTTTTTTTTTGGACTAAAAATCCCTTTTCGAGAATATTCCATAAAATATACATTTCGGCAATTAGCACACATTCTGAGTTCAGGATATCCGGCGATTCAATGATAAATGATAGTAACGTAGGTCGTTGAATTGAAGTGCATCAATGAATTTGTTGTTTGTTGTTCAAAAACCGAAAATCCATCACAACTATTAATTGCTCAACGTAATTGTGATAAAAAAAAAATCCTCATTTGAATTGTATTACAATTTTTAAAATCAAAACACTAGCCAATTTCCTTGAACCCTTTTATTCAAGCGTTTTAACGTAACGTCAACGCAATTGAATCGCGTGTTATTGTGAAATTGATTTTTGATTGTGAATCAACATAACCGAAACTTTCAATTGCCAATGAATCCGCTGGCAAAATGCAATGTCTAAATCGCTTTATTTAGTACAAGTCTTGTGACGTGCTAGTTGTGTCAGTACACGATTTCATGATAATCAGTTCTATAACGGCTAAAAATACAATCACAAACTCTAACGAAATGGCTACAAATACAGCAAATCCATTTGAATTGGTTGGTGTTGTGTATTTAAAGCGAGATCACTTAGTACAAAACTACAACATAAATGAATAGAGAGCGAGTTTTTTTCGCATTATCATCGTCGATGTCGTCGTCGTTGTCGTTGTCGTTGTCGTTGTCAGTGTCAAATAGCATGTTGCTATTGCCTTGTTCACACATGCTTTGTGTATAGTTCCGAACAAAGACATTCAAAATATTTTGTATGGAAACGTCTTACACTTGTGTTGTCACATTGAAACGTACGTTTGTCTTGGATGCGCATACACATTTATCCGCGACTTGAATGAGTGAAACGAACGAACCGTGTGACGGAATATGAATGAATACTATTGTCAGTTCCTTTAGCATAGACACTCACACACACGGCGGCAAAATTGTAAAAAGAGTAATGTCGACCGCGTGGAAATCGTACATAAGAAAAATCGCAATCGCCAGTAAATCTGACGAAATCATTTGATTCTGTTCGTTTTGTGAACACAAAATTCGGTTCGGTGCGAATTTCAGTCCTTTCCTCCAATAGCAGTAATCGAATAGCAACCCATAAATAGAAAATTGTGCTTGAAAGCGCCAACAATTCCGTAATTTAACAGTCAGATACCGATTCACAAAGGCCGCTTCAATTTCGAATTCAAGTCGATGTGAAAACTATTGCGCGGAGAATATGTTATATAATTGGCCGTGAAAAAAAAATAAATCAAAATAAGAACGATTTTTGTTTTCGTTTCTAAATGCATCTAGAATTTTAAAAAATTCGACCGCTGTGAACAAATTTTTTTGCAATTAAAGTGATGATTATGAGCAAATTAATTTTCAAATGCATTCGAACATTGACTAAGTAAACGGTACACGTACAAAAGTCAATCATCAAATTTATTAAACTGTATAATTGATGAATTGGACGCGATAATTTCCGTTTATGTTAATAGCAAAAAAAAATAATATTCAATTAAATTGAAATTGATGAACTAAAAAAAAACACATTCAAAATCATGTATACGGTGAATCAAGGACCAAGTAAATTAGTGGCAAAAACACGTACCGGATTGTCACAAAATTATGAAAAAATCGAATCGATTCGTAAAATTAAAGTAAATAATGGGCAATCGTTGAAAAGTTCAAGCCCAAGCCCGAGCAATGGCAGCGGTGAAAATGGTAACAGAGATATGGATATAAATGTGGCGAAGCCGGTATTCCAACAGTATCGACGATCAAATTCCAATCGCAGCAACAGTTCATTTAAAAATGGTATGCGAATATCATGCTTCAAAGATGATGAACCGCAACCCGTATTATCGCCACAGTATGAAGAGCTCATTCGATACATTCGCGATTCATGGAATGTTATGTCCGCTGAATGTGACGAAGCAAATGAACAACAAACAAACACTTCAACGATATCGGTCAACTCGACGGATTCAATGCCAGCCGGACGAAATGGTTTCAAACGTAATAAAAAAGTCATAGTTTATCACAATGATCCACCAAGTCCGGCGCTTCAAGATTTTGGACCATTCGATTTGGAATCTTGGTGGGGCCGACGATTATTCAATAACATCACAAAAAGCTTGTGAAATTGTTCAACCAAACATCACAACACAAACACACACGCACACGCACACACATACACATAATGTAACATCCGGCCCGCGGCCGAGAAAAATTCATTCAAATGAATTCAACGCAAAAGCAACCAATTCAACCAGATGATAATCATCCTGAACAAAACAATACCAAAAAAAAAACAACAGCAACAAACAAATATATGAAACAGCCAAACTGCTTTAACATTATAATGTACGTTCAATTCGTATAAGAATAAGTTCAATTTTTATTTTGGGATTACGCATTCAACACTCTTCATTTTTCAATTGTAAAATGGAAATGTTTTATTTTTGTAATAAGAATGAAAAGTATTCAAGTTGGAAGAGAAAAAATAACAACTCAAAAAAAAGAAAGAAATGGATAAATGAAAAGACCATCGAAGAGGCGAGAGTATCTGAGATGACACCGCACAGTTCATAATCGGAATGACAGCTGATTAGATTAACGCAATGTGCTCGATACGAAATGAACACACGCAAAAAAAACAGAAAATAGAAATAGACACAAGGCAAATTGCCTCTTTTTATTCTCTACGCTTTGCTTCTTGTCAAAGTGTTTTTTTACCCGGAGAGTGAATCAAGTATTTGCATTCAAAGATATTCGCTATGTGAAATGCTATAGCAGTCTATAGACAAATCGTTTCAATGAACTTTTTCATTTCAGATATTTTTGCCGTCTTCGTATAAATTGTCGTTCATGATTTCGTTATTATTTTCATTTTGTTTATTTTTGCCATGAAGTACAAAATATGCAGGTTACATATAAGTACCAAACGAATCAAATTTAGTTGCGTCAATCCATAAATACGCGCTAATTTGTTCTCATAAATGATAAACAACAAAATTTTACTAGAAATACGCTCAAAAACGATCAAAAATAAAACAACAAAAAATCAATAAAAACTCTATCGAACTTTATTATTTGATGTTTCAACAAACATTTTCGTTTATTTCAATCCCTTATCACGTATTTGGTTCAATTCAATACAAACTGTTATTTACAATGCATCGTCGATTTATTCGTCGATTGTTCATTGCCTTTTTGTTTCTCGTGTGTGTGTGTATTTTCGTTTCGCTCTTGCATTCGACTAATGTTCGCTTTGATTTCGCTTTCAGACGTATCGCAAAGCAGTTTATGGCTTTATGGATGATATGGATCCACAAGATTTAGAAAAGGATGATCAAGGATTTTCCTACAAAGCAATGTTGGCCCGTGATCGACGCCGTTGGAGTGTTGCCGATCGTGATGGTGATGATAATTTGACACGTGCCGAATTTGTTGAGTTTTTGCATCCAGAAGAAAGTGCTCATATGCGCGATATTGTTGTGGCCGAAACACTTGAAGACATCGATAAAGGTAAATTTATACACGGTGATAAGGCAAATTTATGAGCTTGCCGCAAATGCATTCGATTTTTGTATATAAAATGTTTTGTTTAAAATTTTGTTATTAAACGTCATTTGATTCACATCTCTTTAACAGACAAAGACGGAAAGGTGTCAGTGGAGGAGTATATCGGTGACATGTTCCGTGGTGCTGAAGATGGCGAAGAGGAACCAGAATGGGTGAAAAATGAGAGAGAAACATTTGCCAGTTTCCGTGATAAAGACCACGATGGATACATGAATAACGATGAAGTGCGCGACTGGATCATTCCACCAGATTTCGATCATTCAGAAGCTGAAGCACGGCACCTTATCTATGAGGCCGATACAGATGCTGATAGTAAATTAACCAAAGAAGAAATCCTAGATAAATATGATCTATTTGTTGGTTCGCAAGCGACCGACTTTGGAGAAGCTCTTACACGACACGATGAATTTTAGCGGAATTAATTCTATTGCGAAATTAATGCCGCTGGGAATCTCGTTTTTTTTTCTCACAAATTGTTGGCCAGAACAACAAACCCAATTCACTAGCATCTGGTCGAATTAATCAAATATTTAGATATTAAGTGGATTATATTTAGCAACGTGTAAATTTGAACGTTTTTGTATATTTTTCTACACTAATTCTCAGATCCAGCCTCAAGAAACCAGACGATATTCTGTATTTAATTTGTTTTTTTTTTCTTCTGATGAATCTCTAGATGTTTATAACATTTTTTCTTGATTTTGTTTGCCAGTGTAACGTTTTAAATAACAAACGATCAAATACACCGAACAACGCACAAATCGTTTTAGTCAATATGCTTGTTTTTTAATACAGTTTCATGTGTCGTTTCATTTGCAATTCAATAAAAGTAGTAAGTTTTGTTTTGGGAGGAAATTTAAGAAATTAATAAAGAACTCGCAATGACCAATTTTTTGAAGTAAAATATAGCGGTATTCAGTGCCAAAGGATATTTTCATTATGAAATTGTAACGTTTATATGCGTTTATATGCAAAACCACTAATAAACGAATATTTGATGCAATTTAATGGAGTAAACATCTGATTTTGTAGTTTTTTTTGTTTTTATTTTGGTTTTCATATTTAGTTTAAAAGATTTCAAAGATCGGACTCCGGCCTGGAGTGACTTATCTCGA
The DNA here is from genome assembly GCA_030463065.1 of Aphidoletes aphidimyza. NCBI lineage: Eukaryota > Metazoa > Arthropoda > Insecta > Diptera > Cecidomyiidae > Aphidoletes > Aphidoletes aphidimyza. The sequence continues at coordinate 10,870,505 of CM059997.1, read as the reverse complement.
CTCGACTTGTGCTCTCAAGTCGAATCGGAAAGCTTGAGTGAGGTAATGCATCGACGACGCAGCGGCACTCTTCGTATTTTAACGATTATCTATGGTTGTTGAAAATGAATCTGTGCTGAATTGAAATGGTGCCAATTCGTTATCAGCTTTTGTGAAATTGAATTTGGAACTAAATCTAGTCGAATTGAATAATGAAAAAAATGGCTTTGCAGTAATGAACTAGGTCCCTAGATTCCTCCGAATTGCTGTAGTAACACAATATTTTCAAATTGAACGTTGGGAATGTCAAAATTTATTAGGGATCTAACTGATTTTTATTAAGACTTGATGGTTTTTCCGTTCAAAATTCCAATCTACAAATTGAAGAAAAATAATAAATTCAATTTTTAGTGTGACATTATCAGGAAGTACTTTGTATTGTATTTGAAGTGTTGACATTGGCTCATGAGCTTTTTGGCATGACTATATGTGAGCTCTTTTCCATTTATCAATTTGACAAGTGAAGATTATGTCATACAATTGAATCAACTTCCAATAAATTGAATTCAAATAAACCAATTCACAGGAGAGTAAATTCTTAAATATCTAAAAAATTTAATCGATGTTTCAATTTTGAAATATGTCGACCACAGACACAGCAAGTCAGTTTGCTTCTCAGCCACTGGATGACGCAGCGACTGTGGATATCGATACTATTTTCGAAATATACAATGATTTGGTTTTATATAACGTAAAATTGTCCAAAAAACCATTCTTAATGATTTTATTGCAGCGCCTTATAGACATGATATGAAGATATGAATATAAAGATTGTAAAAGTTGTCGAGCCCGATTTAATCGATATTTCATTTGAAATTGTGAAATGTTAAGCTGTGAATAGTGGCGAGTGGACTATAATAATTGCCAAAAGTATAGTTGATTGAATGATAAAGAGGCCGCAAGAGCTCTGATTCAAAGTGAAATGAAACGACGGGATGCACGAATGAGGGCACATTTTTACAATGATACATGGACAAAACGAGATCAACCACCGGCTGAGATTGATCAAAACCGTTGCCCGACTTCATGCAAGAGCGCGATACATATTTGGCTGCAGAAGGACGTGAGCTCAAAGAAGAAGATTGAACCCCATTGGAATCACCAAAGTTTCTGTAACTTTATGTAAAAAACACCAATTCAGCAAAACAATACACAAAATATAAATCAAATAGACCGAAAAGTTTTATTTGACAGGACGGTAAATTGAAAATTGACGACGCTTCTCACCAAACATGTGAATCGTGCACTAAAATTATGTGCTAGTTTAATATGTGGCCGGTCAGACCATTTTATCAACTTCCAGGTTTGATCTAGTCAGATGACTTGATGACCCAATTAGACGTGTTCATTAGGAAGCCTCTGTAAGAGCCATAAAATGTAAAATACTCGAATCGTCTACTCATGATGATTATGTCAATTAATCTTTATTTGAATTGTTCTATTCGTACGAATTGAGCGAAATTCTTATCATTAAACAAAATGTAGTGTTGATACAAGAATATTTTATCAAAATACTTCAGAAAAACTAGAACTTTTATGAGAAGTAACTGAACTCACCTGCACCAATTGTTCTTTCTGAAACTATCTAATTCAAGTGAAGCGGATATACAAATAAATTTTAGAATATTTCTGAATTTATTTCTAATAAATGTTATCAAATGAAAATCCTTTGAAATTAGACCCTGAAATAGATTATGACTTAAGCCTGATTACTCCAATTAGACTCATGTTTACACAATGATAAAACAAAAAGAAATTAAAGAGAGAATTATGTGCACGCAATTCAAATGTCAACGTTAATGAGTGTGTTTTACACGAACTGATGGCGTTTAAGTAGCAAATTTAGCGTGAGTGTGAGCGAATGTGGTGAACTGTAGCTATGGCAATGAGGTCGCTTTGAACATATCCAGCAAACAACAATAGCAACAGCAACAACGACAAAAAATTAAATTAAATGTTTGTTATTTTTAAATGTTGTTCTCACTTCGTACGACATGCTCAAATTCATTATTAAATGCATCAGTGGTCAGCGGTAAGTGTCCATGCATGGGTGCAACATGCTTACGGAACTTGTACATCGACACATTCAAATGAACACTCACATACGCGCACACACACACATACAAAACAAGTGTAAAAAGTACAAAACCAGGCGAGGTAGCACATTAAATGAATACACCACACAAACATTACATCAATATTAACGGCATATCATATCCGGATTAATATATTTTTTGTTGTTGTTGTTGCTTCTTGTCCTTTTGATTGTTATTGTACATTCGTTTGGTTATCGGTGCACATTTGCTCCATTGTTTTTGTTTTCATTATTTCGCCACTCGGCTGCCCGTGTTTTTTTCAGTTATTTTTCCTCTCTCTCTCTCTCTCTCTCTCTCTCTCTCCCTCTCGCTCTCCCTCTCGCTTCATTGTTCGTTTTTTGAACAGAGCACACAGGGACAGAGGAGATGTGGGACAAGGGAAGACGAGCGTGAGGATCATTTGGCCATTTGTTTAAAAACACTTTGCTAGAGTTGATGTATTAACATAACAACGATGACAATAAAATTAACGTTATTCATTTTGTTTGAGAAGTAACAAGAATGCACGATTAAATGATAATAACCTCAATAAAAGCATGTATTAGCACCACAGTCACTTTATTAATATTGAAATTGAAAACGAAATAGTTAATATTTATGATTATTATAAATAACTGAGAGTGTTTTTATGTGGGCGATATTTTAATTAATTTGTTTGTTTGTTTGTTTGTTTGTTTAATTTTTATTTTTTCTCGTTCTGTTTTGGTCCATCCATTTTATTGGATTTTACATATCAAGTATACATTTTGAGCTCTCGATTTCAATTTTAATTATATTTCTAATTTACAGATATGATTATTGTTTTATGTGGCAGCAATATAGATTATGGTCGCATATGTTAATAGCATATGTTTGCCGTAGCTATTGTCATGTCGTGTCCGTTCATGTTTCGTCAATGCTTCGCTCAATTAATCAATATATTTCAATGAGATAATTAATCAATCACATTCATTGTGTTTGCAATCTCCATGGGTTTGCATCAATATCACACCTCTGGCGCGACCTATTAGAAATTTATTAAATGTTAAAACTGTTGTTCCTTAAATTGTCCATTCAATGTAGTTCGTTTTTGAATCACAAATTGTGATGCTAACCAAGTGTGTTGAGTTTGTTAAATGTGTACTCGACAGACAGCGACACCAATCAAGTGATTCGAATATGTGCAAGTCCTGTGGTGTGTGTGTGTGGTATTGTTTTCATAAATGATACTGTAATTCAACCAAAAAACCAAATTATTATGATCATGTGATGGACATAAAAATCACTACAGACCCACCGATTTTTTTGTTTGTTTGCACCTTTTCGGATGATAACTCCCGAAATGACACACTCAATTCGCTTAATAGATTTTTTAAAATGGGTAAAAAAATTTATTTCGTCAATTTTCATTCATTAAATGTTGGCATGAATTAATTCTTCCTTGGATATTATGTTATTTTATTAATTAAAGTCAAATGAATGAAAGCTCGTACATCGAACTGATTGAAGTTATAATATAAATGTCACATTACAATTGAAATGGAAAAATAATGACAAATGGAAACAGGTGAATAAATTCTTCAAGCCCGTGCACAATTTCAGCGAAAGGGTTCTAAACACCATTATGAAGAGTCTGCAGTATATTTGGCTTTGGCAGCTATCGTATAGTCAAAGGGAAAAGAAAAAGGAGAAAGAAAGCCACATCAATGTGAAGTAGAATCAATGAGACCTGAATTTTGCCCCCATCACCATTGGTGAATTGTAACTTTCATGTTCTTCGAACGTGTTCGTTGATTTGAAACTTATTAACCGGGTGAGTTGTTATGATAAATGAAAATGAGTATCGTGAAATGATTGTGTGCTTGAAGACGCTAGCGTGGAGTAATTTTCCTCGTTGGAGAATCAGCTACAGATTGTTGTTGGTCCACTTAATTAACCTTCGTGCATGATGATAATGATGTAGTTGGTATCAAGTCGACGGAAATGGAAAGTGAATGCAGAAAGGGAAAAAAAAGAAGTATGCGAGCGCGCGTGCGATGAGAGTACGATGAGTGCGCCAAATAGCTTCAATGCCAGTACATATTGAAATATGCTAGGTTAATATCGGGTGTTGCAAGGTTGATATAAGGACATAAAATCGAATTTTAATGAAATCAAGATGAATGTAAATAACATTGAAGAGAAAATGTTAAGCGATCGAAAGACAACCGCATCGAGCCCGTTGGCCTGCAATGGCGTGACATGGTCATGGCATGCATGAAGGGGGTGTCAATTGAGTCACACACACACACACACACAAACACCAACAGATAGAGAATTTAAAAAGGACAAAAATAAGTAAAACCCAAAAATCATGACAAATTTTCCACCGGTTTCATTACACGCCATTATGACCCGATATGGCAATTAGTCCAAGCAGTCGAGCGCAATTTAATTAATGTGTCCAACTTCATTATAAAGTAATTATATGCTTTAACGAGTTTTTGTTTTCATCAGTATCAGGGTTCACTTCATCATGTTTATGCTTTTAAATTTAAAATCATCTATAGCACTCCATAATGTGTGTCTGATATATTATGAGCAAACATTTTCAGTTTACGCGTACACATTTTATCAATACGTTGTTGGCCAACTCTGTGCCCGTCGTATTTATTCGGTGAATGTACGTGTGTGTGTGTGTGCGCGCGCTTGGTGCTCACTCATTTGCTCACCCTCTCGCGCGCTCACCAACACCGTCAATCGCCAAATCACGTCTCAAAACCGTTTGCTATTGCTCTCTTGTTATTTTCCCTTCTTACCGACTGCTTTAATTACTCTACGATAACCGTAGAATGCGACCATTTTCGCGTAATTGCTTACAGGAAATCCACATGTATATTGTGTCATTGTCACATGTTAAGTGTCATTTTGTGTAATAAATATATATCGTCATTCCATGAAAAAATCGAAACAAAAATCAAATAAGAGAACATGAACAAAACTGTCACTAAATTAACCACAAACATTTCGTAGAAATCATACAATTTGTTCGAAATATTCAATTTTGATTTGTTGAAATGGGTACCACCAACGAACTACTCACATACACAATTCACACTTATAACAACACTGTGCGCTGAATGATGAGCTTATTTTGATTTTCATCATATTCTGTCGTTCGTTTCCGCAACAAAATGTTCTTTAATTGTTATCCGTTTGCCCATCATTAAGTTGGAGCATCGTTGAAGCTTGAATTTATTTCATTGGGTTGCATTCCAAAATGTGTGATTGTCTATTGTGCCCTGTGTTAAATTGGCTGCCGATTGAACCGTGGTGGTCTCGACACTATCGAAGATTCGATTTTATTTACGTACATAAAGGTTAAAATGGAACGATAAAAAGAGTGCCAACACTCTCGCGATGAACGATCAACGAATCACATTCCAGTTATGCCGTTTCAATGGGCAGTAGCTTCAGTGTGGATTGTTGCATTTAAATTCACTGCCAATACTTTTGTGCATGGGATTTGTGGTGAGAACATTAGTGTTACCGAAACATATTTTTTTTTTGTCTCAACACGATTTCTTTCGTTTGCATGAGCAAGCAATTGAAATATAACTGGCTTCCGGGCAAAGTAGCATCTATTGAAAAATTGATTCAGATCGATGGTAAGTCTTAGGTTTAATGAATTCCATTGCATTGAATCATCCATTCACCAAGTGAACCACAAAATATGCTTGCGCTTTGTCTGATCCGGCATACAAGTGACAACACTTCGCTTCGAATGCCCGAATCCAGCAGCACCGATTCCACCGAATATAATAATATCGGTTGATAATTTACGCGCGTAATAAAAGATTTCGGTCCCCCTTGCATAATCGCTTTTCAGTTTTAAAGTTTGTGTGTTGTTCGCATTCGCACATATTTACATATTTGATTGTTGCGTTGTGCATTCGCTTCCCGAGATCAAAATCGTTGAATAAATACGCAATCCGACGTATGGAAATTCCACGGAAGATTTTACTCAATTTATACATTTAATTTTAAAATGTAAGCGATTGAAATGAAGCAATGACCATCAATTGAAACAACCGAGACGAGTAGCTAGAGAGCGACAGAGAGGAACTAAAAAAATCACTGACAAAAAAAGCAACAACACCAATTTGAATTACGTTACATTATATGTTACATTCAATGGACGTTTTCAACATCGCTCTTCTTTCGATACATATTTCGTTTTCGCTTCTGTTTATGCATTTCATTACCTTGTTTTTCAATATCCACATCGGTTGGGTGGTGTGCACACCGTATTAACATATGTGCGCCTTCGTTCGTTCGTTCATTTTTCTTTTTGTGTTGCTTAACGTGTTTTTTTTTCACACTTGATCAATATTTATTAACTTTGTTTTATTTGAACCTTTTTTTCCATGGAATTATCCAGCTCGAAGATTTTATAATCCAAATGTGTTAAACACATTCGGAGTTCGTTAGGCTTGTGGCTCGTGAAATATAAGACTCACTTTGGATTTCCATAATAATCAATTGACCTCACTGCAAAATGGAAATTAATGGTCATTTGGCAAAACAATTTTGCTATTTTGCTGGAATCTGTCTAGGTATATAGAGGTTTTGACAACGTGAGAGGAAACGAACATTTGTTTGCCGTGTTTATTGATGTTTTGTTTTTGAGTTTTGATTGGGATTCATAATGATCTATTCAATCACATTATTAATAATCATGCTCAATATTAATTCATCCATCAACTTCAGCATTAAGTATAACATTTCACAATATCGTTGGCATTCCAACGAGATTGGATGGGCTTAAATGCCGTTTCCTTTGCTATAAAACGGATTGCATCGTTTATCTGTGCAAAATGAACCGACTTTAATATAAATGTTGTTTAGATAATTTTGAAAATTAGTGAATTCGAAGTAGATGCTGGTCGGCTGGTTACGTTGTTGTCGTATTGATGATGCTGATGCTTTCATTTCGAATGGCGTTCAATGCATGCCACTAAGTAAAGTAAAATTCGTTTATGCATTGTGTGTATTCGTACACGAAGTTTGTGTGACTATGTGTTTGTGTTACTGAGATGTGTGTGTGTGTGCTCTGATTTGCATTAAATTCAAGAAGGGAACCTAACTACTTCTCATTTTGATTGCGTTTTTGAGCGCACGGGGAGCATGAGAGGGAAGACACAGTCACCAAAATTTTCGGTAAAAACCATGAACTGAGAACTGAAATTTGGTGGAACGGGTTAGGGCAAGTGATGTGGTGGTGTTATTATTATTATTATCATCGTTTGCTGTTGTTGTTATTGTTCGTGTGACAACTGCTGCTGTTGGCAGCAAAATGTTCAACGTGAATTTATAAATACTTATGTTATAGTATCTATCTCTTCTGATTATGTGAAACGAAAGAGTGAGAGAAAGTGTGTGATTGTAGGCGATATTGGTTGAATGTGTGTGTATGCGCGTGTGTATGTGGATGTGTCGGTTCGTAGTGGATTTGCACATGGCACCAAAATTGCCGTTTTCGTACACTTTCAAACAGTACGGCACTGTACCGAGAAACAAACACTAAAATTTGCGGATGGCAAGAGAACAGAGAACAGATGAGGGACAGATTTGTAATTGGAGATAGCTTTAAGAGCGCAATGGTATTGGGTTTTGAAGTTCTAGGTTGTTAAGCATAAATTAGAAAACTAATGCAGACGTCCGAGAAGCAAATTTAATTAAATATAGATTTGCATATTATTTTCTTATGTATTCTATAATTATGTATAATTACATATCCAGCAGCAGTGGGCACATCGAGAGACAAACGAACGACTCAACAAATCCATATACAATGCACGAAAAGCTCTCGTTGCTCCAATTTACAATTTTACCGAATGTAAAATACAAAAGACCATACATTGATATGAAAGCAATATGTTTCACATGAATTTAACAAAAAAAAAAAAAAACACAAAATGTGTTCCATTTCCAAGGCTACATTCTTAACACGATTAATTTATTTCGATTTTAACGGTTGAAAAATGTGTTGCTGAGTAAACGTAAATATTTGTTGTAGTTAAGATATTGTGCAACTTTGTTGAGCCATTTCTATTTTCGCAGTATTCGGAAAAATGCATCATATATTTGCAAGTAAAATGATGGTCATTCCCATTTTACACACGGTATTCACATTTTACAATTATACATAATTTTGCACATACAGCACAGTTGGGCAAAAACTTTGTGTTAAACTCAAGGAATGTCCTCAAATGTCAAAATGCATTAACACTGAGAATCATCGCAGTATCTCCATCGTTTTTGTTTCGGTGGGACTCTTGGATTGACCAACCATCTTTTTGGGGTGCTCTGCATTCAATATATTGATTGTATTTCACATGCAAATCTTTGTCAAATAATACAATATTGTGTGAAAAGCGATGCATTTAAGTAATCCGTATGCGTTTCACTCATTTACCTATTTGATGTCCCATCTGTGACAGTATCGCCAGCGACTTGGACGGAATCAGAGTGATTCTGATTGTTATTTACATATATTCTGTTTTATGTTGTAAATTATTATATTATTTGTGTAGAAACGTTGATCATGGAAAGTTCTATTTACAATCGCATGCATATTGGACGAGCATTACCGTTTCCACAGTACACGCTCAACGTGCTAGCCGACACTGAACGCAATAAAAAGCGATGCAAATATTGCTCCCTCTCTCTCTCTCTCTCTCTCTCTCCCTCTCTCTCTTTCTCTCTGCACACGTACGTCTTCGAAAATAAGTTTGATTTGAATGTAAGCCAAATTTTGGGACATACATTTATTATCAATATGAAAAGACTTAGGTGGCCATTCTGCCGTGTTGAAGACGATCTGGATGCTTTTGCTTTGGCTATCGCTATTGCTTCTCTCTTTTTGCGCCTCTCGCTCTTTTGCTTTGCTCTGCTTTGCTTTGCTTTGCTTTGCTTTGCACTTATCACTCACTTTACGAACCTCGACAAATTTATCAATGGCTCGTTTTGTTCGGTGTGTATATGTTTGAGCGTGAGTGTGAGTGAGTGTGTGTGTTTATGTGTATATTTTATTTGCCGAATGATTATTTACGCAATCTTACGTCGAAAAGTACCCGACAACAAAACTTACACTTTAATTTAAAGTTTAGCCGATTTGTCGAATATTCAGTGACCATCTCCTCAGATTTCGTATCCACCAACGAATGTATGTTCATGAATATATTATCGTAATTGAGATCGCATTTTATTACAACGAACAGCAAACCCAAAAGTGTGGTGTACAAGTGAATATCGGCTATGCAACACGGACGGCTATGTGCAGTTTCAGCAAAATTTCGGCAACTCATATTCTATTCTATTGTACGATGCATTTTCGCCTATTTTCTTACCGGTGCCGATGAGCTCACATTTCTCTATTTTTGTTTAGCAAATACACATCCACCCGCAGTGTTGTCGGTATGCTCGTGTGTGTGTGTGTGTGTGTGATCTTATTTTAGCCACTGGAAAAAGGTGAGATAAGCAATTGCTCCATGGAAAAGTCAAATCGAGTAGAATACGGAGAATACTCTATATGCCACTAATTCTTCGTGTATGAAGAAAATGTTGTTATGTAAATTTTTGGACTTGCACACAGAAAATGCAAACGCACACCAAGAATGTCTATGCATCAATTCTCGTTCGCATCTCTACCGTATGTCGCTTTGTATGTATCGGGATTACAATGGCCGGTTCGACTCTAAATTTTCCAAAGATAGATTGTAATTCGATTTTGTTTGGCCATCGAAATGTGGTTGCTAGTGCGTAGCAACCATTGCATATTTTGTGTAGATATTTCAAACTTTTATAAAAAATTAAAAAAAAAAATTATTTATGAAAAGCCTGTAATTAGAATAAGATACATCATCATCAATTCAAGTTGCATTTTGTATATGATTTCAACTCACAAAGCGAGAAATGAACAAATTGTTTCACATCAAATCAAAAACATACTTGCACAATTATTCAATATCAATTTAGAATAATTAATTTTAAATCCAGATCCTATTATGGGCCAGCAAAAACGCAAAAACGCAAAAACGCAAAAACGTCAAACTTTGTATTTGAGTTTTTATTTTGATTCTATTTTAATTGTTTTCAAATGTCTATTTCTCTTGATTGATTGGCATACGCGTTGTCTTTTCTCTCAAAATGTTATGAATTGTTGATTTCTAATTTAATTTTTTAATTTCCAAACGATTAAAATCAAAAAATTTAGTTCTTGTTGTGTGAGTGTATGAAAAAAAGAAGCCAACATTTGCACTAAAAATGTGCTAAAATGCTTCGAAATATACAATGTACAAATCTTGTACCATATTTCGAATTTCTGGTGTTCACTGGGTTATTCCTTTTGAGAACCAAATTTACTTAAATATGATTAAAATGAAAATGCTACGCATTGAAAATATCTAAAGAGATTCATGAATTTTTTTAAGATTTTCGCAATTTTTATGCAAATAAATTGTCAGCAGAGCTATTAAAACAAGAGATGATTCCATTTGTAACGTTTGAGGTTCCAACCAGAATCAGTAGAAATATATAAATATTTATTCCTAAAATATATTTTAGGCCAGATGTAGGAAAAAACAGTGTTATAAAACATTCCCATATTTTTAAATATGGCGGCGGCATAATGCACAAAATGTATGGAGCAGTTTCGAAAAAGAAAGAAACAGTATAGTGCACACTTGTGCCTGGCCAACGATCATAAACCCAAGTTCAACTGCTTTCAATCTCATAGATTCCTCGATCAAAAACGCGAAACTTATTTAAAAACCAACTAAAAAAGCATTGAATGCTAAAAAGGAATGAGGAAAAAACAATTGTAAATAATAATACAGTACAATTACTTGTTTAGGCCTCAACGTAGCATATCTGATGGATTGTCAATTGGATAATGATGGTGATTACTAAAAGATTAAATATTATACTCTTAAGTGACTCTTTTTAAAGAGGCACACAAAGAACTAACGTACGAAATAAATGTAAATAATGAAGAGAGAAGTCCTTTTGAAAGCACTGGAATGTCTTTCTTTTACGCGGTTATCGAACCAGTAATCCATTAAATATCTCATTATTCAGTTCATTCAATTTAGATTGTGAAAACATCTCGATTTTGGTAAGATGGTTAATATCGATGCGTCTTCAAATTGTCCATGATTTTTAATGCATTCCATGAAAAGTGTTCGTTAATTTTTATGTCGCAATAAAAACGCACAAAAATGTCAATAATTAAATAATAAACTTGCCTGATGTTATTTGCATGGCAACATAAAAGGGGTCAATGTCTAAGTTCAAGCATTCCACTTCCTAATCCACTTAATCAATTGTGTTTTTCTTGGTGAAAAATTTACACGCTGCTTTTTATATATTCGTATGTTCGGCTTGACCGTGGGCTTTTCTTCTTTTGATTGGCGTGTGAATAAAGAAAAGTGCAATCAATAAAAGTCGAATGTTTTCCACTTGAAGCATTATCGTATCAAACTGAAAAACGAATCAATCGAGAGAAGGAGAAAAAGAAAAAGATAGATAGAGACAAAAATAGCAGAAAATAGACAGAGAAAGAAATAGTAACTGAGCCACACACAACAACAACAAAAAACGAAAAAAAAGCGATAGAAGGAACTAAAATTGAAGTGAAATACAGTTACCGCAAGAGTGTTCGAGTAAACGTAAAGTAACGTGCTACAGTGAAAAATTCAGAGATAGTCAAAATCGGCAGAACAGCGAGCAACAACATTAACAGTGGCCATCGCATCAGTTACGGGCAGTAGAGGAAGGTCAGAATGATACAGCATCACAGTACGGGCATTTACAAAAAAAAGCACAACGAAAATGAAAGATAAATTTTTCTGCTGTCTATTGGTCAGTGTAGAACGAAAATATTTTGCCATACATTAAAACGTCCTTGCGCGCATTTGTCGATTGGCTCATGTGGCAACCCACTGGGTGGTTATTCTTTATGTATGTATTTGATCGTGTGAGTGTGTGCACGTACACGCGCGCTTTTTTAAATGCACGTTTTTTTTCGTCGCCGCTTATATTGCCGCTGTTGATGCTGCTGCTTCGGCCGTGTGCTCTCGTTTCGTTCGAATATTCTTCTTCTTCTTTTTCCATTTCTTCATCGTATGCCCACATACAGGTATGGGCAATCACATTTTTATATTGGTCGTTGTATTTTTCGTACTGTTTTCTTTTTTTTTACTGTGCTCTCTATCCATCGCCAGTGTTCGTGATGTTTTTGCAATCGAACCTGAGATGAGATGTGAATGGATTCGATCGTTGTTGTTTTTGTTTTTTTTTTCAAATTCATTTCATTCGTTGCTCTGTTTTCCATTTGCTTCGGCAGCTCTATGCTTTTCAAATGATCCCAAAAGGCTCCAGCAAATTTTGCACACGGTATTTTTGTATTAGCGCGCGCGATGTATTCATTTTTACTATGCTTGCCGAATGGTTGGTGTATTTCTATTTCGCTCGATCCCGTTGCGTTGATAGGTCGTTAGCATTCGACTGCCCTTGAATCGGCCATCTCATTCTTACCACTTATTGCAATTGAATGGTGGAGCGCGCGGCAAGAGCGCTTTTCTGCGGTTCTGTTTTAAAGTTTTCTCCCCGATTTCGTTTTTAATTTTTGCACATAATATTTTCTGTTTTGTTTTCATGATGATTTCTTTTTTTGCCGTAGCTCATTCGCTCGTTCGCTTGCTTACTCTAGCCTTCTCTCTCTCTCTCTCTCTCTCTCGCTCTATCCATCTCTCTGTGGGCATTTTTTATTCCTGTGTCCGTGTGCGCGCCCATTTGATTTTTCTACTGAACTGGACGAAGTTCGCGCTTTTATGGTGTCTTACTCTCCATCTACAAAACAGTACACGAGGCCTGTTCAATTGCACATATGTGCAATATATGGCCAGTACAAAAATGTTGGAAAAGAGCGCGCACCGGGGCGCGCACAATTCAAACAGCAACAACAACCAAACGCGCCATAAAAAAAAGTGCACGGCGATGAATGTACAAAATGCATAATACACATTATGCTAGAATCGGATTGTGCATGTGTGGGTGCTCTTCTCTATTGTGACCGATTCTGACTCGAATCAAACATGAATACAATTTCCACGGCATAAACTAACAAACAACGCGAGCGTTCGTTCTCTCCCGCAATAAAAGGAGTAAAACAACAACAGCAACGGCCACGGCACCAAAGACGAATATAAAAAAAAACAGCAGTTGAAAATGATAAAAAGCAGTGGCGCGCTGCACATATGCGTTTATGTACGAATACGAATACGCTATCACATACTCATGTGTCATTCGTACATTTTTCGTATCGGGAACAGATACCCGAACAGTTGGGGAAGTAAAATAACAACAATATAAAAATTTTCCGAAAGGAAAAAGTGTAAACACTTTTTTAAATAGTCGTCGCGAATGTACGTACACAAACGATTGTCGGAGGGGCGCAACACGCAAAAGGAAGCGCAAGAGAGTGAAAGAGCAAGAGGCTCACACACGCGAATTTTTTTCCCAGTTGTTTTTGTTGTTGTTGTTTGAAACGCAAAATAACACACACAAAAAAACAACAACAACAACAACAACATGAGCGAAAAAATCCGTAAAAACAAAAAAGAAAAATAATAATGACAATAATAGACGTCACAAATTTCAGTATGTGTGCACGACGGAGTGAGAAAGTTGACGAGTTGAACGTTGTGTATGTTGGTAATGACGGCGGTATTGTATAATTTTCTGGGCATTGATGTTGATGTTATGTGCTTGCTGTTTTCTCTTGCTGCCTGCTGCTGCCTGCTGCTGCTGTTGTCGCCGTTGCTGTGTGTTTCGCCGGCGGTGTCGCTAATTCTGACCATATCATTCGGCCCATAAAGCGGGCCTATATCGAAAAATCACCTCGGCCATTGAGGAAGGGGCGATCAACAGCAACAACAATAAATAAATTCGGCACTCTCGGTGCACCGCCACATGCAAGATATGACCAGTGAGCGAGATACAATTTGGCTTGTGATTTCATAGAAAATATATTGGAAAAATTCGAATCGAAACGCTTCACTATGTGTATATGGAAAATTTTTCTCCGATTTTCTTCTTTTTGTTGGATGTTTTTTTTTTCATCATGTCGCTTGGTGCTGCCGCGACCGATGCCGATGCTGATGCCGAGGCGGCTGTTGCGTTTTCTTTTTTTTTAGTTCGTTCGCTTTCTCTCTCTTTCCCCGAAGTTATATTCTTCGTTTCGCTGCAGTCCGTTTGAGTGAATGAGAAACAATTTCATCACATACATAAACTCGAAGGCTTGAGACCAACCCAATCTACACACCAAGTGTACATTGTGTGTATGCTTCATACTTTAATTTTCGATCATCAAACGCGTGGACTGTACATGGCAGTGGATGAGAGAAAAAAAAATATTTTGTTTCGTGCGCTTCACTGGCATTAAAAAAAAACATCATTTTTTTATATTTTACTCGGGTGTGTACTGTTTTGTTTAAATTAGTTGCTGCCAGTGCATATGCGTGCATCTTTATTTATGTGGTCGGCAGAAAGCTTTTATGGTTTGTGAAGACAAACGCATAGATATTGTATTATTTTTCCCATTGATTGGAATGTGCGGTGACAAACATTTTTACACGCATCCAACAACAACAACAATGAAACGATCGAGGTATAATTTATACATTTGTTATTTCAACTCCCTCTCTGTTTCGTCTGCAAGTGGATGCAGAACATTTGCCAGCGAAATATAATCAATTCGCCGAATGTTTTTTCCTCATCTCGAACTAGACATTTTGGTTACGATATTTTAATTGCATCTGCAAGAATTCGAATTTATTTTTTAACAAGTTGAATAAAGCATTTGCACTTGAATAAGATGAAAGGTGTTTTTTTTAATGTATATCGACGATTAAAAGCAGTAAATTTGTTTCATTTATTCAAAGTTTCACTTGAAGATGTTATTTGTAATTAGTAATTTATTATTACGCTACACTGTTGAATGTCACCATTGAAAAAAAAAAGTCATACACTCTCAACTATTTTGGTTTACTGTAATACTAATTTCGGCATTCAAAACTGACTTATCTGTAGCACAGATTAAAAGAACGATGTTCATCCGATTTTTGGTATTGAACTGCTATGCGCTGTGTGTTTTAGCATGCTTGCGCGGATGCGCTTCGTTTCGAATGGAGGTACACCGCGCGCAAACATGGTTCAGAAGAAAACTTTTAAATGTGGCCCAGGAACATCTATATGGCGATATGTCACTTAGGGATTCACATGGATTTGAATATTGGGATACAGGGTGAAATTATATAAGTTATTAGTAGTCAAAGATCGGGAAATTGTCATCCAAATTTACATTCATGTCTGATTGCAGACGTCGAGGCTGACTAGCTTTTCAGCCGAACTGAGAGCAAATAGCTAACTATCGAACGCACACACACAAAACTTCGTTGTATTTCAAATTCGAGTTCTATAAAATGACATAATTGAATAATAGATCGTTTTTTTCCATTGTCTTTTTGAGAATTTGAAAGAACGATCACCAAACTTCAGCTCAAGTCTCAATAAAAATAAAATGGAGACGTCGAACTGGTTCTGTTTTACATGAACTGTCAGGCATGGTTCTTTGAAATACAACGAAGTTTCTTGTGTGTGTGTGTGTGTGTGTGTGCGTTCGATAGCTAGCTATTTGCTCTCAGTTCAGCTGAGAAGCTGGTCAACCTCGACGTTTGTCTCATTTATTACAATTCTGCAATATTTTATTCTCACAGGCACTGTTCCTCAGAGGAGGAAATATGGAAAGACCATTGAGGAGGAGGAGAGGACTGAGGAAGTAAACACTTTATATTTAAAACATGTGAGAAACATTCTCAGACTCACTCAATGGGCTATTGTTACCCTAACAACCAGAATATACTGCAAGAGAAAAATAGAAAATGCTAACTCCTTGATTATCAGTATACAGTGAGCGTACTCAATAACTAAGAAGAGTACGATTTTATTCTCCCAGAGGACGAATTTTTGCATATACAGTCATGGACAAAATTGAGTGACCGACCATATATTTTGATTTTTCAAGCATATTATGCATTTTTCACCAAAAGTGTCAAAGAAAAGTTGAAAGTACTAAAAAATTGGGATAAAAAGTTGAATTTTTGGCCGATTTTTCGAAAGGCCGTATTTCGGCCAAGAGCCATTGAACTAGAAAATTCTAAAACTCATTAGACCCCAATTTTTTAGTACTTTCAACTTTTGTTTGACACTTTTGGTGAAAAATGTATAATATGCTTGAAAAATCAAAATATATGGTCGGTCACTCAATTTTGTCCATGACTGTATTCTCCATGGGAGAATATTCTACTCCTTTTTTCCTCCATGGAGGAATATTTTTGAAATGTCAATATATTTTGACTGATGTCAAACCGATTCAACAACAGTGTTTAGAATGTGCATTATCTCCCGATATTCCTCCGAGGAGAAAAAATACAGAAATTAGCCCTCTGGGAGAATAAAATGATATTTACTGTATGTATTTACTAAAAAACCGTTCAAAGTGAGCCTTGATATCGCCCCTTGACCATGGTTTTCCAAAAAAAAATCTACATTTCGGAATTTATTTCACACAAACTATATAAAATATATTAATGGTATGGAAAATACACAAAACTAGCCTTTGTTCGACTCGCGGGAAGCAACGGTTCTCCGTGAATCACGGAAAAACTTAAAGAAAAGAAAAGGCGCATTCCCTACATATCGATCAGGTCACATTTGTATGGGGGGTATCGAACTTATTGCTACATATACCGGTTTTTGCGGCTTAAATGATGTAAATAGGTTCGAAATTAATTGATCTTCACATTTTTTAAGGTTTCAATCAGCAGTTCTAACATTTAAGGCTAATAATAACTATAAATGCTGTATTTTGAAAAAAAAAATGTATGAAAATATATTTAAATTCAGCATGCCTAGTTTCTATGGTGGAAATGTATTTCCAAAAATGTGCGATTTTTGCTAATTTTTAAACAAATGAAAAATGTAAAAGTTGTGAAATAAATACCTTGAATAAATAACAGCCATATATTGAAAACCGTACCGGTTTCGATCTGAGTTTCTTAGCAATTTTAGATCATAACACCATGCGAAATCATGTTGAAGGAGTTAATTTAGCTGAGGAGAACTCCCGATGTTTGGTATTTGCCAACATGCATGCATTTAATGTTTAATTAATTAATTTCAAGTAAACGTAAAAACTTCAATGCATTATTCACATAATTTATTATTAATAAAACGTCTAAAATCTGTTTCAATTTCTTTGTATTTGCCAATTAAAAATCTCACGCTTTAATTTAATGCAACTTTTTTTTATTAAATGTAATGTTATAGCTCTATCATGTCAAGTTGATGTGACGAACGAACAAAAACATTATTCCCAAATACTACCAAAGAAATACTGAGAGGAAAAAAATATTAATTACCATCGCTATTATTAGTATGTAGTAAAATAAAAAGAAATATAACAATGAAAGTGAAAAGGTGAGCTGTACAGCAATTGAGTAGAGCATATGACGAGACCTCTCAATGCAATGAATAGGATTGTGAGGCCTCGAAATGTTGTGTCCTCATATGAAAGCGGACGAGTATTCTAAAATATGTTTATAATGAAGAGCCGCTGGGCACACTTTTTACTCACAATGACTGAACAAATTGAAAACGCGCGTGCAAACAACGAGCTACGCGAAAAGTCATGCAATGAAACAAGAAAATTAAAAAAAACAACACACATGTATTGACAAAAAACTATATATTCGCATCCAAATAATCCGCATAATAATTATCCTTGTCAAGCAGCACACGAAATCCTGTTGCCTCTTTTCCATGGTGTATCATTGTTTCAAAGTTCCAGACAAAATACACGAATGCTATTTAAAAAAAAAAAAATGAGAGCGAAGAGAGTGCAGAGAACAAAGTAAGACACACAAAGATGGAAAAGGCATTTTTTTCCCTATTGAAAAGTGCACATTTGAGTATGCAGAGCGCTTTATAGTGATGTCAACTAAAAGCAAACAATTGTCCATTCGTGAAACAGACTCAACTTAAAGCTTTATCATCATTTGAAAAAGAGCCCATTGCAACTTAAATTAGCATTGTCGTTTTTTATATCATTAATCAACATTCTGATGCTTACCAAATTTAGTCAGCAATTACATTTGTTAATTTGCATATAATTTTCCTCTAGCCTTGAAGAAATTGGTGAAGCAATTTTGTGCAGGTAGTAAGCTTTTAATTAAGGTTCGATAACATCACGAAAGAATAATTCATAACATTTTTATCTAATCCAACTTATAATGTGATTGTAGCTCATAATACGGACTGACAGTTTATCATTTTCATATGTATTCATTTATTTAAAAAATATTGGCACCTTTTGCACTACATGTCTGTCAATCCTTCCGAGACTTTTGGTTTGATTAGCCCAAATCCCATGGAACGAACTTTTGCATATCAAAAGCTACACAAATAGATAATTAATTATAATATCAAGTCACAGTGATCTGTGTTTGATTTATAACATTTGTGCTTTTGAGCAGAAATATAATGAATCATAGCTGTGCTCGAATATTAAAAATACGAACGTTCTTTCCTAGATTTTGTAATAAAAAAAATTGGTGCTCGTAGGTTATTAATGAATATGTTTTTTTTTTCAATGCGTGAATACAACGTTTTTCATTACTAATTTGACAAGTGTTTCAAACACCAGTTTAAGCCATTCATAAGCATGTTTCGACTGAAGGCCAAAAACTGAGCACTTGAACATAAAACGAATGCAACTATCTCGATCTGTCTTTGGAATACTTTATTTTATTTATTCACTTTTCATTTTGCTTCAAACCGTTGGCACTTTGTGTTCTTTTTGTTTGTAAGCACTTGAAAGATGCCTTCTCTTGAAATCAAACTCAATCTAACTTGAATAGGATTTCAACAAAAATTAATGCTTGTTGAACTACTTGTTGAAAGGGTTTGAATTTTGCATGCTGTGTGTGTGTGTGACTTGTGCAACACCAAAGGTGTTGAGTGAAATATAGTCTTTTGATTGTGAATTGTTAGAGAAATGTACTTTGATTAAAAAAGTAGTCGACTAATACGGGTGCAACAGAAGTTCGACCAATACACCGATGCAAGTGCGTGTGCAGGTGCACGGTGCACGGTGCACGCAACATTAAAGTGAGGGAGTAGTTTAGAACGACATAAACAGATTTAAACATTTGATAAGCGGAAAATAAAAGAAATTTATGACTAATGCAAAAACTCATCGAAATAATTTAAATTAGTACTTTGAGTGCTGCCATTTTTCACTGTTATAAATGTATGTATGTATGTTTATTATTATTGTATATTTGTGACTAATTTTAATTATATTTTAAATTAAATCAAAAGAACCGTTTGCCACTGATTTTAGTACAGCTAGTTTCATTTAATATGTCTCTAGTTTCTTTGAGTTTCTGTTGGTTTTTCTAATATACCTTTAAAAATGCCATTTTTTCTGAAATATTTCCTGTCAATCATTCCATAAGCATTACATTGCCAATGCATTTCTTCCGAAAGGATTAACGGTACTTTTTATAAAAGGGTTCAGTACAACAGACTGAGCTCCATCTATCTTGATCGTTTATTCTCCACTCGGTTATCGACCTTCCGCGGTGTTTCCGCCGAAAGTAAGGATCGATCGATTGTTATCATTTTTATTCTTGTCCATTCAAATGAATTTCGTTGCTCATTGGTATTCATTTGTATCGTTTTTTTTTTTCAACCAAAACTTTATCAATATTTTTATGTTTATTTTCCATATATTTATTATTTAAATTAAAAAAATGAAATTAATAAATTATTTACGCACAAAATCCAATACAAAAATTCTCTTTTGTATGAATGACACACACGACAGCTTAAACATCGAAAAATTTGTCACGTTTGAAATGCGTTTAGGGTTTTATAGAACTTAACTGAAAAATAACCAATGATTAAATATTAAAAATATTAAAAATACGCTTTCTTTTGATATAGCACTAAAGCTGAGAGGGGCAAGTTCCCGGGGGCGCTGAACATCGGTGTCATTTTTCATTCAAAATCGTTGTTATAGCAATGTATATATAAAAAAAGGGTATCCACATACACAAAGACGTGGAACAAAATGTTGCCTTTCAAATTGTTGGTGAATTTGCAAGTTTCAATTGCAAAAAGCGCAAAATTAAAAAAAAAACACAAACACCCAAAAGCTTGAATGTAAACTGAGAGCGAAATAAACGAAATGAATTTCAACGGAAAAGTGACCACGCATTTGAAGCTTTCGAATGAGCTGAGTTTGATCATATCGATCTTTTTGAATTCTTCCTGAGACGATTTCAATTTCCATTATCTTTCAGGATTTTTGGGGTAAAAAAAGACCATTCATTCAATCGTAACATCGTGCATAAATACAGGAGCAGTAGCATCATTTCATTACGGTGGCTCATTTTATCTCTTACCAAATGGCAATGGTACCCATACGGGGAAAAAAAGAGTGAAGCTCGTGAGCGGCACGATGACGAACGCATATTCGGCGAGATTTGAAAGTAAAAGCATCACGAAAAAAAAAATATCAATGTTTGTAGCGGCTCAATGGACAGGATGAAAATTGTTCATGTAAACCACTTACTGGACTGATTTCGCGAATTCGCATGTGATTTGCATGCACGGCCAAAATCTTTATATGCGCATTTCAATACATTCATGCACATAACTGGCTTTTTTAAAAAAACAACACAACAGACGCGCACATATACGTATGGCAAAAGTGAATAAGCGCGCACGAGCGAGAGAGAGCGAGATAGGAAGACGAAAAAAGTGATGGAGATAAAAACAAAACAAAACCGAACCAAAATACCGAAAACATGTAGTGCTTTCTGCTCACTGTGACCAATTTTATTTTATCCTCAGTTTCGTTCATTAGTTTGTTGTTGTTTTTGTTGTTTTTTTTTATTTTGCTTGCTAGATTTATTCTCCATTATTTTACTTTCCTTCCTTCATCGCGCAGCATTTTCCCGGTATTTTTCTATTATTATTTGTTAGCTCTTTTTTTCTCTGTGTAATTTTTTTTTTTGGTGTATTCTTTTGTTTGCTTTTTCAATTGGGAGTTAAGTTCAGAATGCCTTTTTCGGTGCATGTTTATCACATTTCCATTTATATACCCATCGAACCGATCTCTTTAGCCGAAATTCGATGTATGCGCTGCCCCACGCCATTCTCCATGATTTGCTGTTAATGTTTTTTTTTCTTGTTGCTTTTCTTCATTTTATGGCCCATCTCTTTTTTTTCCATTATTATTATTATTATTATTATTGTTATTATTGTATACACAGCATCAACCTCATCCCGTTTTTCAACAGTATCATTTGGTCTCTCGGAGTCCGTCCCGTGCCGTTGAGCTTTGTTTTCCGATCAGCATAAATAGAAATTTATATTTTATGTGATTTGTTGCTATTACTTCGATTGTATTTAAAATGCAAGGCTCAGAACCAACGGACGAATGACCAAGTGAATGGAAATATAACAACAACAACAACAACAGCAGCAGCAGCAGCAGCAACAACAACAACAACAAAAAAAAAGTTTATAAAAGGAGTGCTAAAGTTTTTTTTTCCTCTGCTGCTCGCGTCATATTGTGCATCGGCATTGTGTGTGCCTATGCTTTGATCGTTATTTTCCACATGCTACCGTAACCGTTGCCGAACGCGTGCATTGCATCATATCGAAATCTGAATGAGAGACCATACACACAATGTATCTGATGGGTTGTGCATTTGTAACACACATCGCAATTTGTGGGCACACACATTCCGAGTGTGTGGATCTTTCTCGCGTGCGCGCTCCCTTTCACTCGGCTTTTCTCTTTCGGTTTTTCTCACTCTCTTTTTCTCGCACAACACACTCATCACAATCTCTCTGCATATATAATGTGCACATCGATGCGGTGGTGTGTTCGGCGCATTTCAGTGGCAATTGTGTCCATTCATGAGTCATTTTGAAAAAAAGCAGAAAGAAGAAGAAAAAAAGTCACGCGCTGATCCATCTCATGCGCTAGGCCTCTCAATCGAAGGCCTTCGGCCACTAATAAGGTGTAGACATCGACAGTTTATTTCTTTTGTGTTTCTTTTGCGTTGATTTTCTTCTTGGCTTGTGAAAATCAAATAGATTTGCTGTTTTCTTTGAATTATTTTGGAATTGCCGTTGGTTGGAGGTCAACATTTTTACGATTTTGTCAATTTAAATATCGTCTCATTTCATGTCGTCCTTAATTCAAGTGAATGTTAAAATTATGCAGAAAAAAAACTGTTTTTTTTTCTCGTTCGCCATCCTCATTCGAACTAAATTTCGCGAATTCGATTCGGTTATGTGTATGTGGAGTAGATGGCCGAGTCGAGCCCCGAGGGGATGGGTTGGGGTGGGTTGCATGCGTGGGTTGGGGGTGGTTGTGATATGTTCGCATTTCACATTTCACATCTCGCGCAAATAGCAAATGAAGGTGGCAGGCTGTATGACTGCACTTATTTCCAACGCAATAATTTCTTTTTTTTCGCTGCCGTGAGCTTCGCTTTGTCTCTCCTCGCGCGTTCAGCAAAAATGTTGTTGGCGTTTTCCGTGGTGTATGTTGATGTTTTTTTCGGGATTCTGTATTCCTCTTCCTTCTCTCATTATTAATATTGTTGTTGTTATCGCAAATGCGAAACGCGCTCGTTGTGTGATATTTTTCTGCCGTAAATTCATATATGCATGCAATGAGCCCATCTGTGTGGGCAATCGTTGGTATATGAATCCTGTCGAAGAGTAAGAGTAAGAGTAAGAGAGTGAAGCGAGAGAAAGAGACACGTAGCGATCCGGAGCATCATCACATATTGCTGCTTATGAGTGCGCTTTGCTTGCATCTCTTCGTCTCGGTGGAAGCTCTTGCGCTCAATGCTCCGGTGCCGATGCTAGTAGCTAGTACGGTGTGTGTATGCCTGTATGTATCCCCGCTTTTCGGACACCATCATCCACAACACCACCAGCGTCTACACGTATATTTAATGCGAAATTGGATTACACAGATAGGAAAATCGGATGTCGAGAAATGCCAATAATGCATTGTGTGTGAACGATCCATGCATATAAAATATTTTTTTTTCTCTTGTGCCACTTTTTTAAAACTCTCTTTTTCTCTCTGTCCCCCCCGTCGCTCTTTATCTGCTTTCCGTCTCTCACTCTTACCCATTCGAAACATGTCTCCTCGCCGATTCGATTGTTCGTTAGCTCGGTTCACTTTTTTGGCTTTTCCCATCCTCTGCGAATATGAGCGGCTCGCTCGCTCGCTCGTTCGCTTCTTTCTCACTATATCTGTCTCTGTTTCTCTCGCTCTGCTTTTCTTTCACATTCGTTCTCATTTCATCTCATCTCTCATCCCCTTTTTGCCGATTGCACACATTCATGAGCACATGTATAATTTTTGGGTGGACATAAAAAAAAGCAAATAACAAACCAGAATTTGATTTTGTTGGGCCTTTCGCACTAGACGTGGCATAGACATTTTTTTTTTTGCTCTGGTCTGCGTATGGCTCGTGTACATACATATTGGGGATGTGTGAGTGAGTGAGAGTATGTGTGTGTGTGTGTGTGTGTGAGTGTGTGCATGTATGTTCCTTTCAATTTTATTTCCTATTTTTTTTTCTCTCTCTCTCGTTTCGCTTCGTTTCTTTTTTCATTTTTCATTCAGCTTTTAATTTCGTTTGATTTTTTTCTATTTATGCAGCTGAATAATTAAAATTGTTATTGTAGTTTTGTGAAAATGCTTTTTATCAAGTCTCCTACTTCCAAGTGCATTGTTTCGATTGGATGCGTGAATGTAATTGCATAAATGTTTGCCTTCATGTGATGCTGTGTTCTTTTTTGTTTCTGTTCGTGGCTCCATTTCGCTCTTGCTCGCTCACACACTCGATTCTCTATCTGCGCCAATATTATTTTTTCATTTCTTTGCATAAATTTTATGACCAAAGGATTCATTTATGTTCATCATCAATTGAAACTCGAGCGCTCGTCACACGTTCATATTTTTTGGGCATTCGATTACACAAAAATATATGATTGTCGATCTTTGATCTATTGATGGATTTTCGTTTACGTATGAACGATTCGTCGCCACGTAGACAATTGCCAGATTCGACATTTGATCCGTAGGCATATTTTCATATGAAGAGGTGATTGCATTTATTTTCTTGGTCTTCATTGTTCGACAATCGAGAAAATAAAAAATCATAAATCCCACACGCTATGGGTACATCAAAATATATCACTTTGAAAGCCAAATCCTCGAAACAGTAAATGTTGGCAAGGGACAAAGACCATTACCAAAAGAAAACATAACTGCTAAGAGTGAATCGCCAGATTTGTTACCTTCTATCGGAATAATTGCTATAATAATATAATTTGGTTTTCGAAAAAAACACCGACAAATGATTATTTTCAGAAACGTATTCACCGCGGGTTAAATTCACATATTTTACTGTTTTTAAAAATACTTTTCATCAGCATCATTCGATACGATCCAGTTAGATACATATCTTCACGAAACCTCATAGAATTTAAAATACATCGTACCATGCGTAATCGCTGGGGCTAGGTGTTCTATTTACTAAGCTAATTATAATACATAAGAAATATATGAAGAATTATTCCTCATGAAAAGAGCCAATTATTTATAATTAAGAAGTTGAAATTAAAAAAAAAAAAAAAAAAAGAGTCATGCATGGCTCGGTGATATGTTTACATTGTAGTTCAGTGTTATTATATGGAGGACAAAGAATGTGGCGCCGGCGTTGCAAAGCACAAATCTCACCATTCACCCTCTTGCACTCGCTTAACTCGTGGCCATTTAACATGACCGGTTGCCATATGAAAATATCAATCACATCACAACGGATGTTCGTTGATGTCGTTCGAACACCATAAACAACATTGACAATGGTATTCGTCACAGTGCTCAGGCATGGGCTCGGGCTCAGTATGCATTGTTCACATGTTCATGCCTTGAACATTCAGATTTTAAAATTTCAAACGAAACAACAACAACAACAACAACAACAACAAAAATGGAATTTAAATTCATCGGCACTTCACTAACGGCAATATAATTACAGCCATGGTAGATTTTGCTTTGCAATCACGTGTATGATTTGTACTGAATTTTGCCGGGAAAATATTAATTTTAATCAGGGTTTCGAGTGAATGTTTAAAGAAGAGAAAAAAATTCTTCGAAATGTAAATGATTTCCATTGTGTAGTGTCTGGTGCGAGAGGGGTGTTCATTGATTAGTGGCACATTGGCAGAATTAATTAGGCATTTTCTAAATTATTAATATCAACACAAATTCTTATTCGAAACTTGGTCCCCTCTAACGATAATTTCTTAACCGAATCTGATGCAAAGTCACTAGCTGTGACTTTTCGTAAAGCTTCAACCAAACTTACCAATAGAATGCCAAAAGCCAAAATGATGAACGGATTAAAGTAACCAATTCAAATGTGATAAAGAGCCATGACAAAAGCGACAATTCATTAACATATTTGCGAATTGGTAATTCTTTAAATAAATAATAATCAAAAGGTTCAGTCAGCATTTTATTATTGACTTAATTATTCATTGGGCTTCACACAGCATATAGCAGCATCCACCATTCTTAAGATCATCGTATTTACTTTGATTAAAAGGCAGAGCAGAAACGCGAAAATCACATTCCGTCACATTCAACTGTTTCTAATAATGTTGAATTACTAAGATGATGGATTTTATGCGGCATTAAATTCAAAAAATCCGTAATCGATCGATAGTGTATTAAGAATTTCGATAAAAATGAAATCATATATCAAATTCTGGTTTGATTGGTACTGATATATCACTGTATTGAATGCATTTTTGATAAATAAACCACTTTAAATCTCAAACATTCTTAACTGTACATCATACGAATATGAAATTTTAAAGTTGAATCTTTTCGGTGTAAGAGCTCTTGCAGTTTCAATGAGACGATTTTTTCTTCTTCAAACCTTCCTGGTTCTAGTTGTAGACAATTCAAAGAAAACTGTTCAAGATTTGTTATATTTTTGGTATTTTAATTGGTGTCTAAAAGCGTATTTTTATCTTGGAAATAATAATAAATGTAGGCTGCATATTACGCCGTGTTTTAACTTGAAAATACTTGAAAAATGACCTTGAAAATATTGCAATGATAACAGATCGAATAACTTATATCAACAATTCTAATAAAACTGCGTATATTTAGATAGAAATCCACGATTGTTAATGTGAATGCAGACTGTATTTTCAATAAAAACGTCATTGTGTGGAATTCCAAAGAATATACTTTTCGACATTTGATCCTCATGAGTTGAAAATTAATAACAAAAACAATGTTGAAAAAAAACAACATTGACATTATCAACAAGGAAATTCCATCAATAGCGCATGCTGCAAAAGCATGTGTCGCTTTCTCTCTGCTCAATACTCTTTTAAAAATGTGTGTTAATTCAAAGGTATCATTGTTAGAGCTTCAACAAAATGTGTTTTTTTTTACCTTCTGAAGCTTCAATGTTAAATTAGTAGGGCATAGAGAAAAATGGATGATAACAGCAATCAGGCGATGCTAATCATGACAAGAAAATTATGAACATCAATTATTCAGATCTAGAATTTGATTCGCCGTTGCAAACTCATCAAGCCTTTAAAAGGCAAATGGAGAAAAACCAAATTTATTTTTTCTCCCGCACATTCTATTATCCGTTATTCTTCCTGAAACTGTGTTCAGAAACCGATTTATGCAAGTGTTGGAAGAACAAAACCCAACTGAGAATAAATGATGGAAATATTCTGAAGTTAAGTAAGTAGGCAGTTTTTGTGCTGATGGCAATAATAAATATTTTCCAGGCGCAATAGTAATAGCAACAACATCAACATCAGCATCAGCAACATACAAAGTATATATTTATATATATAGCAAAAATGCTTGCTATCATTGTTGTTGTTCGGTTATGCATGATCATTTGAATTGTAGTTGTGCATTGCGTTGAGAAGCAGAATATCCAAGTGAAGTCGTTATGTATTTGGTTTCAGTGTTAAGCATGTTCCATGTGTAGTCATCGTTCGCGCCTTTCGCGAGCACAACATGAGTTGCATCGAATGCGTATGTGCATCTGTGCACTCAACAACAGCATCAGCAGCAGCAAGCAACAGTCGCCGCTGATCAGTTCCCTATAACGTAAGAGCTTTTCGTATTACCGATTATGTTATTTTATGTGGACGAGCTTTTTTTTCCTGTTTTATCCAGCCACTACTGTGTTGTTGTATTCTGGTCTGATCTTTTTTTTTTTTAATTATTATTCTCAATATTTGTTTTGTTTGCGCTTTCCTTGTTGCTGGTTTTGTTGTCGACGGTTTTACTCCATAGCTTTAGTTTTTCATTCGCTTTCTATTTATTGTAAAATAGGCGGGTTTTTCTCATTGGTCACACATTTGTCATACAAAGATGCCATTCCAATAATGGCGGTAGGTTTTTTTCCTCTATTTTTTTCTTTTTTGTTGTTGTTGTTGTATATTCCATTTCCACTTTATCTTTTGCGTCGTTCGTTATTTTTATTTAATTTCATTTTTCCATCTTTTTCAGTCGTTGTTTTATTTTTTTTTCTCTCTTTTTTTTGGGGGGGGAGGGTCACATTTATGAAGAGCATTCGTTACAATGGTATACCGACCGAGTTGAGAAGCTTTCGGTGTCCATCTCGGAAATAGTTATAAAAATTAATAAGGACAATTGTATTGTTAAAATTGTGCAACTAAATGCGATTTAAAGTGGTTTGCGTTGATGATAGGGTTTCATTTCAATTTGGCATATGAGTAAAAACTCAAACATTCATTTATGATCGAAAGTAATTCTATTTGAACAGACTCACGTATCAAATGAAGGAAAAACTAATTGCTTTTAAGAAATGAACTAGTTTTTTTTTAGTATAAGTCCTTGGTCAGACGACATTTAATAGATGAAAATTATCATTATGATTTTTGATTGAATAAACGGTCCAAATGAAACTGATTTAATATTCAGCCACGTTTATGCGCTAGGTTGACGTTGCGGCTATTTTATGAGTATAAATTATATTTACTGTTTTTTTTCCACTGAAAATCATATTCTAGACGGTTTAATGATTAATACATCAATGGTATAGGCATATTGGTATGATGGCGGATGGTGGTGGATATGGTGGATGTTTAAAAAAAAATACAATTCTGAATATTGTAGCGTAAACGAAATCGAAATAATAAAAAAAAACCGACAATACTCGAAATACACAATCAGCAGGATGGCGGGTATGAGAATTGAGGATGGAGAAAAATATTGAGAGAAAACTCTTTCATTTGAATGAAAAACAGAGACAACCAAATGAAAAGAGAGCGAAAAAGAAAACAAAAGAAACGATAACAAAAATCGGTTTGGTCTAAACCGACACACAAAAAAAGTCAAACTGATCGGTGCCGCTCAAGTGTGCACAAAAGAGCGAGAGAGCGAGAGAGCGTGTACCACGAAGCACGCAATACGAAAAACAACAACAACAACATCATCAACAGCAACAACAGCGCAAATACATGAACCATACAGAAGAGTGGAAATCACCAAATACATAGACTGTTTACGCTATTCACGCTATTCTTAACAAACACAGAGTGAATAATTTCAAATCGATGAGACGCGAACAACACGAGAATAAGGGAGTTGAACTACGAAAAAATGACATTTCATTTACGTTTTAATGCCTTTCTAATAGATTGCATTTTCCATATATTGCGTGCTCACTTCATCGAATATAATGTATGTCCCCTCTTGGAATGCATCGCACACACATTTTCTGCTGCTGTTGCTGCTTCGTTACGTTTCGTGTGCTGGAGGTTTTTTTTCGCCTGTTCGTTTATTCGTATGCTGAAATTTTTCTACGTTGACCACGTTGTGTATGTGTGTGTGTGAGTGGTTTTTTTTATTCGCTTTTTCGATGGTGCGCTACTTTTTTTTAACTTTTGCCAATTTTTCTGTAGGCTTTTTTTTTATAATGCTTTGCGCGCTACCGTTGCCATTCCTATTCGTGTGTTTTAATTTTAAATGGAAATTGTAGGAAGTGTTATAGACTCATTTATATGTTTCGTTGTTGTCTTTATTGCTGTTACTACGTCAATTGCTTTGGTCCATACATTCGGGGTACACAAAGTGGGAGAAAGAGTGTGAGCGCAGTTGTAGGTGGTTAAACAAGGGGATGAGGCACATACTCGCACACGGATCGAGTGAGTAGGAAGATATTTAAAATGAATGGTCAAGAGTGAAACACAAGTGCCAGTATTTGTGTGTGTGTGTGTGCGTGTGTGGACAACGACAATTTCATATTATAAGTTTTATGTGCAACGGTATACTTATTGTCAGAATATATTTCCACAGCATGGTCCAACGTATGAGGTTCGCGTCAACTAAACCGAAAATGAAATATGTAGCAATGTACCGTGCAGATTATTCTCGATCGTATGTAATGGCATGTCGGTTATTGTATGTGCTTGTGTGGATTTGATTTGATTGTATATGTGGTGGACATGAACTCAGAAGGACTCTATTCTGCACATTCCACTAGCCACAGTCGGCAAAAATTCAAGACAATTTCACACATAACCATCGAATAACTGACGTGAAAAAAAGTAACTGCTGCTGTTGTTGCTACTTTGCAAAATGTTTGCATGAGCGTGGCAATGGGCACTTCGTTTCGCGGAAAAAGATCACCACCGCCAACGCCGCTGCCACCACCGTCGTCGTCATAAATACACCGAAACGATTGAGAGCAGCAAACACGCATTGAACCACATTGAATTTCTGTATGTGGCGTATATTTATAATATTATTTGGTTATTGGTTTTCTATCATGTTTTATGTACGGCTTATAGTATCGTATATGATTTGGGGGGAGAGAGAAAGAGAGAAAGAGAGAGAGAGAGAATGAGAATAATCGAAATGATTCAGTGATTTAATGGCCAATGGTAAATATTGCTGTTTTCATTTCTTTGCTGCTGCTTTTTTTGCTTTGCATAAGGATCGTCGCGATATTTCCAGAGATGGACGCCAAACTCAATTTCAGATAAATGCTCCCACAAAAGCATATACCACCACATCGACCACGAATAACAGTTTTATGTGCCTCGAAAATATCCGTGTGTGTGTGTGTCAAACATGCCGAAGTAGCCGCGAAAGGCAAAGCTCACCACCGGAGAAACACACATGTGTCTGTACAACCAAAAACGGTTTAAAGCGTCATAATGAATGGCACTATCATGCCAACGATATGAAAAAGCCAATTTTTGAATTGAACGAAAATGGTTAACGTTGTGCCACGATTTCAAAATGTGATCTAAAATGGGAAAAAAATTGATGCGGCGAAGAAGATTGATTCCAATGATAAAATACAAAACATACCCGGTGGTGAATTGGCCCAAAGGGAAACCAGACACTTCGATGGGGTGGGATGATACCCCTTTTTTAGTCATCGATTTTTCATAAGACAAATAAATTAAATTAAATTATTTTCTTATCATTTCCAAAATGAAAGGGCATTTGGCAAACACGACATGAGTTTTTCAAAAATTTGAGACCAGCCAGGTGGATGGTCCGAATCAATATTGCCCGGGGAAGCACACAGTTCAAGTTCGTCACTGAATATGGCTAATCGATAAAAGATAAACCAATGACAATGAGGTTGTACAACATAAAAAAATAAGGTGGCCTATTCATCGCAAGCTATTGGTAAAGATTTCCACATGGCGTGCCTACATAAAGTACATCTATGTATTACTTTATTGAATGTTTATTCTTAGATTTACTTGTAGAAGTTCATAGGGATCAAGAGTTTGAACTCAATTTCATGGAATAATCTATCTGAAGATCTAAACTTTATCAGTAAAGGCCAAAAGTGAACACAATGATCTATTTATTGAATTATATTTGCATATAGTTTTAAACATAAAGTAAAATTAGACTGAATTTCCGATGCAATGATGAGTTTTATATAGCATCGAATCTATTTCAATTTGCTCAGAAATTTCAACATATAAGTAAAAGGGTTTTAACCATTGTTTGAAAAAAAAGATGTTTGCATCGGCTGAATAAAAAAAAAACGAATAAATTACAAATACACACACAAACAGCAAATTCCAATTTTCTTTCTTTCGAGTTTGATTACAGTTTGAAGTCATCTTTTGCCCACGCCATTTTGTAATGAGTGTCATCCAAAAATCAGATGATTGTGTGTGGAATATTTCAAAATAAAAAGCGGAAGGGTTGATTCTCAACATAGAATTTGAATTTTAATTAATTCGATTCATTTACCTTCGGTATACGTTCAAAATATTCAAGCATTTTGCCTTGCACTGTTCACACACACACATACACACCAAAAAGAAGCAATTAAGAGTGTTTTAATGCGCAAGAAATTTTGGTCGAAAAAAATTTGCATTTAAATTTCATTAGGATTTTTCTAATTGTGCCGCACTGAATATTTTCTAGTTCATTTAGAAAATTTATTTACTTCTACATTCAGTTGTGGAACTTGCTTTGCAATGTGACCTCCCACTTACTTTTCAGGATCTTATTTATCGGAACAGCACATTATCAAATCACACGCAGTGCGCACAAACCAAGCGAATTTAAATTACAATAAATAGAAGGAAAAACCGGCAATAAAATGAAATGGAATCAATTTCGAATAATAAAGCGATTTGGACGTGTCCTTTTTGGTGCTCAATTTTTCAATATATTTTGCTTGATGTAGAACTTAGATCCATAAAAAAATGTTTAAAAATGAAGAAAGGAAATCAATGCGGTTTTCTTATTGATAAATGTATTCTATTTTACAAGTATTGTTAGAAGATCTTGGTGCCACCTTACAGGTTTTATTTTGAGCCAATTTCTATTGATTTTTGTTGAAGTTAGAAAAAGAACGCATATCTTTGACATCAAAAGACTACCGTTTTTCATTAAATGAATAAGATATACAAGTGATAGAACTATTTATTTGGAAAGTTCTCCGTCAAAGCACAAATTATTATTTTGTGTTTTTTCTATCAATTGTTCATTCCATGTTTGTATACGAACTATACTATAGCATCTATTTCAGAGACTAGGACATCGATAGGAAAACGTATTTATGATAGAATGTAAGTGTATTTTTTGTAGTGTAGTACATAGTACATTTACAACAGTACATTTTTTGTCGATCTTAGTTAGAAATACAGTGTTTTGATGCATTTCTCATGTGATAAATCATGACGAGAAATAAATGACAATGTTATTCTTATGAAATATGTTTGCATCGTGTTCAACCTATAGAAATTCCAAAATAAGTTTTACTCAAATAAAGCTATATCAGGTACAACAATTGGTGGTTTTTTTTATAGATTTGATTTCTTGATAAATTCATCTGGAATTGAATTTGTAACTGAATAAATGAATGCTGTGAATTTGAATTTGAAATTGTTTACTGTAATAATAATTTACATATTTTATTCGAATAATTTGCATTCACTTGAATCATCACCATCAAATGGAATGTTTAGAAGGTAAGATTTAACGAGCTCTTTTAAATCGAATGCCTTTCAGTAACTGTTAAAAAAAATGGCAACGCATGATTTCTGTAAAAATGTTATTCTTGTTATATATTTTTCTTGGTTTCTCGTAAAAGAGAAGACGTTGAATGCTGTAGTCAATCTTTCATATTATAGCAGAGAATGAACAAAAAGAAATTGCCGACATAATAGTTGCTGTTAATTTTTTAATGAATCACAACAAGATTTCTTGGACTGATTTCACTTGAGGCAACTGAAAATGAGCAGAAATTTATTTACGCATCAAATCATATTGCGCGACCGGATTGTGGTTTTTTTTTTGCTTCTTCTTTTTATTTCATGCTAACCGCATGTGTGAGTCGTTGCGAATGCGCACAATTTCAAGTTAATGCTTGATTCGCCTTCGAGCCTTTCAAAAATTAAATGCGTCTTTAATTCTTTTCTGAGTTAATCTTGCCACATAATGAATCGCCTTTATATTCAAAACACGATCATGATCTAAACCCATCGAATCGCACAGCCATGGAAAATGTACGGAAACTGCCAATTGCTTTGGATGATTTATGAGCACCATTTATCAACGCAAATGTTTGCTTGAGTGAGAAATAAGAATTAAAACAGTAACAACAACAACAACAACAACAACAACAACAACAACAACAACAACAACAACAACAACCACAGCAACAAGAAAAACACTCACATGCGATTGGATTAAAGGACTTTTGTATGAACAGAGAGGTGAGAAGCACCAATTTAAGCACAAGATTCCAAAAAAACAAAGAACGAAACCAAAAAAAACCTTCATAAATAAATCGAAAACGTACTAATTAAGAAATGAATTCCAGTTCAAGTTTGAAATATGTAATTTATTCGATGGTTTTTGAATGTATGCATCACATTTCATATGAAATGAGATGTATTTCGGTTCATAGCCAGGCTCAGGTAAATTTGGTTCGGTGTTCTCGAACGAGCCGAGGCTTGAAAATTATTTTGGCTGACCAAATGACAACGGGTCTTCGAGCAAGAGGCGAGAGCTTATGACATGCATGATATCAGAAAAGGATGAAATGATCTTTTGAGTGTGTGTGTGTGTGTGAGTGTGTTTGGGAAACTAGAGATATGTTTTTGTTGAAATAAGTTAGCCAGCAGCGGTTAAAAGTGCATCGCTCTATCAATTAAGTACGTCAGCTGGTAAGGAACGCTAATATTCACATAATCAACATTATTTTTGAAATACATATCTTTGCTAAGGTGCAATATGTCTGCAAATGATGATGGTGAGCATCAAACGAACATCATCGCATGAGATGGAAAGAGACGATCGAATCCCAGACACTATACATTTGTAGAAATCGTATTCAAAAGAACATCAAGATTTTTGGTTTGGCCAGCGAACCGAGAATTGATCGATTGCATTTTCATTTGCGCCTCGAAAATTGGCGTATGCAATTGCAATGAAATAAGTTTGGCGCGACAACAATGCAAAAACCAATGAAAATGGATGTAGTTTTTCTCTTTTGGTGTACGGAAGTGATTTGTTTCGTTATCGTTGGATATTTCAATATCATGACAATAATTAATGCACTCGCTTTTGCAGATGGTATCATTTTTCCGGAAAAATACGATGCTGCATATGACTAATTCTTGTGTGATTTGCAACCGAAATTGCGATGGTGCCTAATCTGAATTGAAGCGAACTGCTGGGCTGGGACATGAACAGGAACATTCAAGACATGACAATTTCGTGTCGATGTGTTCTCTCTTTGTCCCTCGCTCTCTTTCTCTTTCTCTCTCTCTCTCTCTCTCTCTCTCTCTCTCTCTCTCTCTCTCTCTCTCTGTGTGTGTGTGCCACCACAAGCTGAGCTCTGCATTTCTGCATTTGCACATACCTCATCATTTATTTTAAAAATTGTATATGACAATGATTATTTAGTAGTTATTGTTTGACCAACCTAACCTAATGTAAGCTCACTTAGATAGCAATTTAATTTGCCGAGTGGACTCATTTTCAAAATGCATTCTAACGAAATGGTGTGACGAGTGTCAGAATTTAAGGCATATGTGTGGCATTCGTGAAATGCCTTTGGGGGCCAAACTCGATGAGAACATCTTTCTGTTGCCGTTGCAACCGAACCACGTTTCGGCAACACCATTAAAAATCTTATTAATTCCATTGTGATCGATGCGAACGCAATGGGTGTATGATTTGCGATTTCCTTAAGTCATCGCATTGTAATCACAAAACTTTGTTCATAATTTCATCCATGGGTTGTGTGTGTGTGTGTTTTTTTTTGTTCTCTCTCACGTTTGGCCATCCAGCAGCCAGCATACAGCATTATTTGTTATTCATCAAAACGAAAGTTTTGGCCATGGTTCTGCATCGACTTCGTTTCGTTCCGTTCCATTCAATTCCGTCCCGTTCCGTTCCATTCAATTCCGTCCCGTTCCGTCATGTTTCGTTTCGTAAGGTGGTATTTCTACTCTAATTAGCAATACTCTGAGATGCAGATTGGACGTTTACCGAAAATTTTCAATTGCATACATGGACATCACCGTCCCGGTTGATACGTAAGTAAAAGTTACTTACGATAATAAACTACTTTTTAATTTGATTAAGTTGGAATGATGCGAATGCTTGTTTCTCTTTTGTTGAATTGAGCTGGTGAGAGCGCCACACAACACACTGAAAAGGCAATTTATCGACCAAAAATGAAATTCTTGAGGTATTTCATCGATCCAGAATGTTGTTTGTAGCTTTGCCATCCATCGTTCGATCCTTGTCGCTCTCATTCGCTCTTGTTCACTCCTCAGCTTCTCAGCCACACCGATACCTGCATGTTTGCGTCCACACATTTTGCACATTTTGTAAAATACATTTGGTCAGGGCCAGTGGAAATTATGCACAGATTTCTCCGATTTTCCTGTAGAAAAAAAGAGTCAATAAAAAAAGAACCCGAGATGCTTTGCTATCGGAAATCTGTACATAGATATCACATATTGCTCTGGAGCTACTGGAGAGTGTGTGTGTGAGACGATGAGGCTGTGTGGCTGAAATTTTCATATGCACCGGCAGGCAACGATGCATGGCTCTCTTGTTTTTCCGATGCAATGCCCTGTGTCGCTTAAAGCCTCTCGGCACCAAGCGAGAGAGAGCATTGTGCGCCCGTTCAATGTGCACCTCATACATAAAAATAAGATAATGGTTGATGAAATATTAGGTGCAGCATGCTTATATTTTATGCGAATTCTTACAATCAGGAATATTAATGCAACAAACATTGCAGGCGTGTTTGCATGTACTTTGATGGCGCATTCAGTGTGAGACAGAAACGACACGGCTGAGAGAATGAGAGAGCCATCGAGTCAGAGTGTGAAATAATAAGAGAGTAAGTAGTAAGGAATGTGGCAAGTGTGTACTGTACTGTGCTGTGCTCGGCTGTGCAGCGTACGTATGCAGCTTGTGTAGCGTATAATGAATGTCTGTGTTGATATTATTGTAGTTCAGATGTTTTGATTTTATATTCTCATTATTTACAAACTATTGTAAATGTGCTGTGAGCACATACGCAACCATTTGCCTTAGCCGTATAGTTTGCAATTCAAAACCGAACCGAATTTACATGTTCATTGAAATCTCTGTCTCGCTCACTCTTGGTCTCTCGGTTCTGTTTCTCTATTTTGGATTCTATTTCTCAAAATTATATAAATGAGACACATCGAAGACCAGCTAGCTGGCACACACAGCACACAGTAAGCAAACACATACGCACTCATCTACAGTGTGTAGAGGCTCACACTCGTAATCAGCGATTGTATCAACAATAAGATGGAAAAGGAGCAACTGCCCCCCTCCGGTGAAAGAGAAAGACTAACTCTGGTGACTAAGACACCATCAAGTTGCCGTTGTCTTCGTGCCCAATGTAAGATAGCAAATTTCCGACATAAATACAGCATAGACATACCTACAATTAACTTTTCTTCTTTCACTTGCTGCCACGCTCGCTCACTCGCTCACTCACTCTGTCGTCCACAAATTCGGTTTCACTACCGTTTCTTTTTCACCCTCTCATTACAGAAGCGACAGTAGCACACACAGATCCATTCAATATATCGCCTGAGCCACGAAACATATAATCACATTGATCGATGTGTGCGAGAGAGTGCGAATGTGAATACGATATTGCCATTGCTATATTGCTATATTGCTATTGCTTGTGCCATTTGCGAATGTATATTACGGATATGGATGTGGACGTCGAAAGATGTATATGGGGTATTGTATTTAGAAACTTACTTTAATTAATAAATTATATTCAAACTCATAGAATACGAAATTGGAATATGCAAATGTATACAGAATACTATTTAATAATAAGTATAGACTCGTTCTCCTTTTGTTATTGTTGATGCTGCTGCTTAAGCTGCGCTGCTGCTGCTGTTGCTGTTGCTGTTGCTGTGGCTGGTGCTGTTGTTCCAACAATCATCTTTACTTCACTGTGCTATATTCATGATACAATTTACAATCTATGGTCTGTGTGCCAGAGAAAGAGAAAGAGAGCGGATTTCTAACAAGGAACAATGTAATAGTTAAAACTGGCATGGAGCTGCTTTTACTCTCCGGCTGTCAGTTTTGCAACACCATTTTTGCCAACTGAACGTACGGAGGCCGAGGTATGGAGCGATTTGGAGCGGTATGAGTCGAACCGAGTGAAACACTGATCCAACATAGCTCACACATAGAAAATATATACGCGCGAGGAAGGCTCTGCCAATTGTTTTTGAGTTGAGTTTGAAATTGTGAGTGAACTGACTACGAGATAGAAAGCGAAAGAGAGAGTGACACGACTATAAACCATATACGGTTATTATATTGCCATGGAATTATATGGAATCGAAATTGTATAATAATGAAATTGTTTGCTGCCCTGTATAATCAACAACCGCCAACCACCAACCGTCATCGTCATCGCCATCACCATCACCATCATGACTTACCCCATATTCATGTGCATTTGGCTACATCTTCTTCAGTGGCTCAATGCTTCGTCCTGTGTGTCGTGTTCACTATGCACGTTGCACACTGTCCTCTACAACACTATGCACACTTTTCTCGCATTTCCACGATGCAAATCCGTGGACAAGTGTCCAAAATCAAATGCTTCGAAGCACCAAAATTCAGAATTGGTCGCTCTGAATTGGTGTTCGGTTGACCCAACAAGAGAAAGAGAAAGAAAGAGAGATAGAGAGAGAGAGAGAGAGAGCGAGAGAAAAACAGACTACCGAAAAACTGTGTGATCAAATCAAAATTGAGACCAAATGGCCACGTTTGACGTTACAAATGTTACACACTCAATAGAAAGGTAAATAGCAATGATAATTCGAAATATTATCGGCCGGTCAGCAATACCGTTTCAGGTGCGATTCAAAAGCTAAAATATTACCATTTCATTGTGTGCGTGTATGCGTAGAAGGGAGCACGTGGGCGCACGCTCGCGCTCATCTGCACGTTCGTTGGCTTGCCCGCTCCACACAGATTTATGGGTTTCAGATCGGCCAGTTTATAAAGTCGTCTGTCTTGGATTGAGTTATAATTCAACGGGAATGAGAAATTTTAATAGCCTTGCATGTAAAGTAAATGCGATACGTTACGTTATACCTAATATATAAATATATATGTTTTTAAATGTTGTGAGAGTATATGAGAGCAAGAGCGAATAAGCTCTTGCGGGGTAATTTGCTGTATAGGTCGATGGAAATATGGAAAATATACAGTAGTTTTTGGTAGTTAATTTAGTAGCCGTGTACTTGCCTGTTTTGTATGTGAAGCATCTCATTGAATGTGAATCCAGGGGACCAAATCACACACACATACACACACATTGACACACATAACTTCATCCGATCCGATCGTCTTGTGGCATTTGTAGTTCGGTTGATTTACATCGAATGATTTTAATTGTGGTTATCAATCAAAGTAAAATTTTCCCAATAATTCAAACACATCGCAGAAATGCTGTGTGGTCTAATCAGCTTGTGAAATGTTGCTTCATTTTCGATGAAATTCAAGCCCGTGTTTGAGGGAAAGTGGACACATTCCATTTGGTTGAGCCCTGCTCGGAGGTCTTTGCATACCATATATCATGGTTATTTTTCATGTATATTTTGTGTCAATGCATGAAATAAGTATCACACTTGGCTCCTGTGATTTTGCCCCGAAGTCTCAATTTCTCATGCTTACACGCAATAGATATAATTTTTGAAGAAACATTTGCTGTTCATTTCAATCACAAATGAATGCATCAGACTGAAAGTAAATCGTTAGTTTCGTGCGCGTTTAAACAGAACGTCAAAATTGGCCGTGGACCAAAGCAAAACACAAATTTGAAACTCGATCAAAATGAAACACTCACATTTCGCACATTCATTGTATTTTTGTGATGGTTTTATTGCGCTTTGTTTCGAGCTTCTTGCCAGTTCTATATAAGTATACTCACGTGAGAAAAAAAGAGATGTACTTTTATTCTCATGAATTCAAATAAGCCACTTCTTCCATAAATATAATCTCATTCAAGTTTTCACTTAACTACAACACAATATATTGACATTTTGATGGCAATTTTTTCCCTTCGATAGCAAAAAATGATGTTGATTAAGATACTAAAAGCAAAAACATGCACTGATTTTAAAATAATTTAAAACGAATTTATTTTGAAACACACAAAACCACATGCCTTCACAGTCACTGACTTGATTGGCTTTATGCTACGAGTCATAATGAATATATATTGATCAAATGAATCATGTGATTTTTCTTACAAATTTGTTGCTTGTTTGGCAATGAGGAGAATGAGAATGATTCTGATATTGAACTTTGCATAAACTTATTCTCATTACATACGCGCAGAGACAATGTGCTATCATAATATTGACATTGTACTCTAGATTTGACTTTGAAATATTGTATTTAAATTGTATTTAAAAACTTAGAATTAATTTATAAGAAAAAACAGATTTGTAAAGAAACCATGAGATCTTTTTTTAATTAAATAACAGATCGAAGGCTTTGTTGGCCAGTTTCATGCGTAGACAAGATAAAATGAAGTTAAGATTAAGAATACTAGTCGGTAACTAAATCTAAATAGTCGAAAGAGAGATCAAATACGAATTCATGCATATCACAGTAGAGAAACGGGATCAATATATCGGCTCAACAGTCTGATTCATGATGTACCGCATAATTTTTTGTTGTTGTCTAAATAAAAGCAAATGTAGTTTTGTCGTATGTCTTCAGAAATGTATAATTATAGCCATTAGCTTTAAAATTAGGTGGAAAATTCCGAACATAAATCATTTTTCAATGTTTACACTTTAAATACAGAAATGCCAAAGAACAAGAACAAAGATAAATGTAAAGTAGAAAATGAAATTGGTAAAATGGCGAAGAAGAGAGTTTGGGAACACCTCTTGATTATGTATCATAAATGATAAATGCATCGATTGCCTTTTTTTTCTCTCTCTCTCTCTCTCTCTCTCTCTCTCTCTCCCTCTCTCCCGATCGTACAGTTCAAAGTCTTATGTGTAGAATCTGTGTATAAGATTTGCCAACGTTTTGCCCATATTTATAATGCGTTTTGAATTATAGTATTTAAACTGGTAAAATTTGATTCGAAAACATAATTCAATCTAGCAGCGATGCTCAAACAACTCATTAATTAAATGTATGTTTGAAAAAAAGAGATGTATTTGTAGACAAGAGATTGGATTTTATTTCTGCATGAATATATTTTTGATTAGCATAAAGGCTCGTATAAATATGCCTAATACAATTTTGCTATTGAGGCTATAACACAACACATCAGATTTATTATGATGTTTTTTTTTTTCCTCTTGAAAACTCAATTTCTTCCTCTTCAACCAAAGTCTTCAAGAAATTGGATCTTTATTCACATCATCATAAACTGCCAATAAAAAAAAATCAAATGCACCAATAAAAACTTGTCGATATGCATCTCGTTTCATTGAATAGATCTGTTAGAATACATTGTTCAGTCAAAGTGCCATTGAGTCTTGATTCTGCCCGTTGACCCAGAAAAAAAACCGCGCCAATAACTTGAGCAAATGGTTTTTCCGCACAGGTGTGAATGATGAAATCCAAGGAGCTGAATCCGCGTCCGAATAAATGGATAGGTTAATAATATCAGCAGATGGTTTCACAGCTCGATTGCAAATAATGAAGTATCATAGACAAAACAAAATCAATACAACATCTTATAAACACTTTAGGTACTTATTGGAACAAGAGCCACTCATTTTCTACCTCACTTTCACCCCACCGCATTCCAGGTGCATGATGCAATTTCATGGCTTTATTTTCTCTCTCTCTGCTCAACTTCACATAAAATTGATTTTTGACTTAAGATCGTATCGTTTACTTCAAAACTGGATAACCCGTGCATTTAGTAGCTGGAAATCGTCGTACAGTGACACAAAAAAAAACATGTTCAAGTCAAATGTTGATTTCATGGAATTGAACAATAATTAGAGATTTCGCGGATTTCTTAAGCAATTCATATTTCGATTGTTGAATTGAGTTCGGTCTAATGTTGCATTAAAATGCCATTTTGGTACTTTCGTACGTTTCAATGAGAGACTGCATAATTTCAAACGATGTGTCCATATTAAATGGCAAATTTAAATAAGACAGGAGCAAACACACAGAACGGTTCAGCTCGATTCGATTCTCCTTCCATCCCACTTATTGTCTCACTCTCGTATATATTTCTTCATTTTTTTTTCAAAATGAATTTGCATGATTTAGTGCACAACAAAAGTGTTTGCATTTGCATGAACGAATGTTTAAGACAAGTTTTGGTGAACACTGAACAATCAGTCAATGTATATTGTATATAATACAAACACATTCTTACGATGAATGAGACACACAATGAAAATCCGTACGATGTTGGTGATGGTGATGCCGGTGACGCAATATAACCAAAAAACCACATAACGCAATTCGGAGACATGGACACATGCATCTTCGTCCGACTTCCACATTTCGGCCGCTGCCGTCACACTCGGTAATCGAATTCCTTGCTCCATCTTGTGTATCTTGTCACCAGAATGAAGAAGACAACAAAAAGAAAAATCGATGTGTAAATCATCGATATATTCGTCGTTGAACTGTGTGCAACTGTGCATGAATCTCATAGAGTCTTATGCGTACAACTCGCCACGTTTCCATTTGATTGTCGTACCGAACATCATGTGTTGGGTGGAATTAAAAAGCAAGCAGCCCTTGTGTTGACAATGCGATTGTCGATATAGGCAGAGAACAAGGTTTGACGGTCAGCTCTCCAATACAAATGGAACGCATAACACACAGGGGTTGAAATGTGAAACGAAAGAGAGACGAGAGAAGTGCTGTGAAGCATTAATTACATGAATTTAAGCTCATTTACATATAAATGAGACAAAGCATGTTAAAGGCTTGAGGTAATTATAATTATGTACAGGCGACAGTGGGCACAAAAGGTTTTAAAACATGTATTTGAGCGTCATATACTGTGCGCACACCACGCGCCCGAACACAACAATATATCGGAGGTATCTTCCATCGCTTGGGCTCTTTCCCATTTTTGCACTTGGTTTGCCTTTAGTGTTTCGGTCTCATTCACACACAAATACAAATACGAACAATTTTCGTTTTGGCATTTCGATTTGTTATGAACGTCGCCACAGATGAAGAAGTAGAATATATAATTTATTGTGATTTATTATCAACAAAGAATAAATTTTATGGAATCATAATAAATAGGAAATTAACATAAAATATTATTAAATAGTACGCTTTTGTGTGATGTGAAATGCCAAACAAGGGCGATTCAGAAATCAAGCCATGGTCTGTGTTTTAACGACAGAGGCGACGGTGCAGAGTGAGTGCACTCATTCAATACTCAAACTCTTCGATTTCGCAGGCGCTCTCTCTCTCTCTCAGCCTCATTGTACGATGTAAAAGCCATATTCATAGAATAAATACAACATACAACGGTATTGTTGTCCATGCAACGTGGATTTGCGAAATTAAATCGTTCGGTGGACGAAAAACGTGCGAGCGGGCGAACGGGCCGGCGATATCACTCTTGAGTTCACTTTTTCTTTTCTTTTCTCTCTCTCTCTCTCTCTCTCTCTCTCTCTTTCTCTTTCTCTTCCGTCGTCTCATTCTTTAATCTTAATTTGAACATTTCGTGTTTGATATCACTGCGTGCACCGTTTCAAGATAATATGCACA
Organism: Aphidoletes aphidimyza; assembly: GCA_030463065.1. Classification (NCBI taxonomy): domain Eukaryota; kingdom Metazoa; phylum Arthropoda; class Insecta; order Diptera; family Cecidomyiidae; genus Aphidoletes; species Aphidoletes aphidimyza. The sequence goes on along the minus strand of CM059997.1, from coordinate 10,827,350 downwards.
AGAACACGTCATTTTTACGTTTTTTTCTCCCCCTTTTTACTTTGCCCATTTAAAATTGTAAATGAACTTTGGTTTCAATTATTTCTGTCTTCAGTTGAAAACATTATAAATAGCTATAAATATTAGCAAAATACCGTTTGGGATCTTAATTATGATGCTATTTTCAGGTGAAGGCACAAACAATAAAATCGAATTTTCGGTACGTAATCCAAAAATACACATTTTCCATTTCAATCTTTCAATTTTATCCATTTACCATTTTACAACAACTTAATCACAGGCAAATGTGTTTTGTGACTCTTGAATTTTAGTGTTGTCAGCTAATGTAAGTGTACATTAGATATGACATGATTCAATTGCTGGCCAAAGAATCATTTATTTTCAAACAATTTATTTCTATTTGCATCTTCAATGCAATCATTCTATGTACTGTCCTTACAAATATCCGTACAAAATTCGTAAATTCATTCTATCCAATTAAATAAAAACAATAGAGACATTCTTTGTCATCTTTTCAAAAAGTCAGCCAAAAATAAAAGTTTCAATGAAAAAAAATTAATTAACTTCGAAGATAAAAAAAAAAGAATCCAGTTAAGGATTTACGTTTAAGGCCAACTAAGTAGCAGATAATGCGGTAAATTGCAATCTGCGACGCCACCATGAGTTTAATGAGAAAAGAATGAACGGAAATGCCAATTCCACACCTTAATATTCGGTTGACATTTAGTTTTTTTTTCATTTGTTGAATAAAACAAATAAACAATTATGAATTTAACGAAACAAATGGCATAAAAAGGTAGAAACAATAGAAATAGGGAATAAAAATGCAAAACAAAAGTGGGAAAAATGTGCAAATGCTTGAAAATCTTCTCGTCTCATTTTCATATCCATAATTTGTTGTTGTTGCTAATATTACTCTATTTACTCTCTATTTGAATACTGTGTGAACTATGACATCAGTCACACTCACCGTATGACGTTAAAGAATTGCAATTCCAGCATGCATCCTCCAAATAAAATTGGATATCTTTCGTTACGCAGTCATCCACACACACACACACACACACACACATCTCAGTCAGAATTTATCATTCACAGCAACCGAATCGGTCAGTGTTTATTTTATGCGAAAGGGTTGCTGCAATTTGGCTGTAAAGAAAATGAAAAGGAGATCACATTAACAGAGATACAATCAAAGCAAAGTTTTATGAGTGCGATTCAAAGCATCATCACCGCCTCTATTGAATGGAAATTGCAGCGGCAGAGCCCTAGTAACGATACAAAGGATTATATTTTAGATTGTAACTCGAATTTCTGTAACCAGAAAATGGCCACATCAAAATCATCAGAATATTGTCATTATCAAATAAGCATTGCGTTAATTTTCGTGTTGACTTATGCATTAAAATTAAACAATAGACATGAACAAATGTTGAAATATCCAAATGTTGTAAATGGATTTGCCCTGTGCTTGACTTTGGAGTACCGCCAGTTTCACCTTTATATGGACTTCTGGTTTAATCTTCAAACATTTGCACCCGAATCAACATTGAATTGGTATATTCTAACTAAAGCGGCATGTTGAGTTTTTTTTATCATCAAACTCAATTGTCTCACATGTACATAAAAAACGGCTCTCATCCCAGGGTACGTTTTGTTCGTTTCTATTGTTATGACAGGGACTGTTTTGTCCATTTTAAAGGTGACATCGGTAATGTTAAACTTTAACAGTTAAAGCTACTCAAAGCAGAGACAACATGGGTATTTGAATTATTTTTTGGCATGATCCACATCTATTTCCGAAAGATAGAATGGGATGCTAAACTATTCCCTGTTCACCAGTGATTTTTTTTTTGTTGCCCCCAAAATGAACTATGTGAACATGAAACAGTTATCGTTTGAGCTATTGATGCTTGTTTCGATTATAATACTGAAAAAGGATTTTGCAATAAAGACGGTGAAAACAATGCAACATAAGGTTTATCGCTTGCGATGAATTGGCTTTGCACCTCTTTGACACATCATCATATCATCAATTGTGATTGTCATTGTCATTCATATTGGTTAATTTTTAGCCGAAACCCATCAACAATCCACCCATCAACAATCGTATTCACGGTAAAAAGGTTGTTATTATTGTGGTAATACTGTGTTATGAACATAATTTGTCGGCTAATATGTCACACGGCTACGGCTGTTGACCATTATCCTCCAAAAATCCAATATAAACACAAAGATAACGGAATCATTAACATTCGGACGGGGTTCAAAAACTATTGAAATTATCTTTTAATGTGAACACATTTTGGGCGAATGGGTGTCAATGGGAATGGTCATAATTTTGTCCACACATTTTGTGTGTTGTATTGTGATCCATTGTATGGAAACTAATCTAAAATAGCAATGGGTCAATTTACATGAATGATTCAAACGGATTCACAAAGAAAACCGGCTTTTTCCTGCGGGGGAAGGTAAGGCAATCAGATTGAATCGATGATAGCTGGGACCAATATAATCGCAACATTTTATTGGTATCGTTCAAATTAAGTGAGAAAAGGGGGCAAAAGGTAGCTGCAATATCAAAGAATATTCCATTGAAATGAGAGAATTGATTTCAATTCCTCATCCATGCTCTGTCCTGAATGCTTTGAATACGGTTAAGCTATCAACGCTGATAACTCACACGAAGTACGAATTGGTTATGAACGTACCGAAATTCGAATGTGTTCCATTTCGATTGTGAGCATATCGTGTGGTGATTGCATCAAAGCACCATAAGACCGTCGACTGCTCCAGAGACACGGTTCCTATGCTCCTTACCGTTCAACATGAAATCGTTTGCAATGTTTCTTCTCTCTCTCTCTCTCTCTCTCTCTCTCTCTCTCTCTCTCTCTCTCTCTCTCTCTCTCTCTCTCTCTCTCTCTCTCTCTCTCTCTCTCTCTCTCTCTCTCTCTCTCTCTCTCACTCTTTACGGCATGCGTACAAAAGTGGCGGGTGTTTTAATTCGAGCATCCAAACAGACCAACCAACCAAAAAAAAAACGGAACACCAACAACAAATCGGCAACTGAACAGATGTTTTGCAAAAAGAAATAGACCGTTTTGTTTTGCACACTTTTTCTCTATTTCGCTCCGTCTCACTAACTACAATATTCGGCAAGAAAAACCGGGGATCTCGTTCCCTCATGTAAATAGCGCAACGATGACGAAGACAACAAGTTGCCGCTGACATAAAAAGTGGAAGTCGACAAGTTCATTATAAAATCGTGTTGTTTACATATAGGCAATTCAACACCCTTGGCACTTGAAACGCACGTCGCACACTGGATGGTGTGTTTGTGTGAGCACATTTTTTGTTGTTGTTGCCTCTCTGTGTTGTTCCTGTTCTTCTGCTTGTTACAATTCGCTTTCTCTTTCTCTTTACGCTTAAAATTGGATTTCGAATGGAAGAAAGTATACAATTTGCGGGCAAAATGTTGCCAACCACTAGCATTTTGCATGTATTTTTCTCCAAGTCAAGTGATTTTACAACTACACACTTTTGCATCGCAATTTTGATCCTGGAGCGTGGGCAACGTATGCTATTTCCATGTAGTTTTGCTGCCTTGAGATTTCTGTCTGCTATGTAAAACATGCTTTTCTGCTCGGTGCGCGTTTGCCCGCGAAACTTTTCATCTTCGCCATATCGAATGCTCGATGGTAGAAAAGTGTCAAGGAAACTTTTAGAATAAATAAATGCCTTGCCTCGAATTGAATGAGAGCGAGAGAGTGCGCGCGAAATAAAACCCAAATAAAAACCGAGAAATATGTGGCGGAAATGCAAGCATTGAATAAACGTCTGTTTGCCTGAATGGTAAAAAGGAAGTAATAAAATGCAACAAGATGCGAAACCGTTTCAAATGCACTGCATCATCGTGCAAACGATAGCACAACGGTGGCTAAAACGATGAGAAATAATCATTGTACCCAGCAATTTACAGTGTTGAAACAACAAAAGTTTACAAAACTATGGTTAATTGATACCAAATTTGGTGCGTTTGCATTCCATTGATAGATGGGCAACAGCGACCGTGCAAAGTGAACCGGGTGACGGCAAACCAGGAACAAAGTCACCGAAACGACTGCAAATATCGTTTGCAAACGAGTCACCGAACGTAGTGTACGAGTGTGCAAATTGCATAGTTGATCCGATGATAGGCGAAAAACATAAACAAATTAAACTACAACATTTAAAGCGGGAGAAATAATATTAAAATGTTTGAGTGTTTTATTTGGGCTCCACATTGCCAATATAGCATAAGAAGTGAGTTTATGAGACAGTAGAAGCAGCAAACAAAACACCAAAAGAATGATACAGAAAAAAAATAAAGCACACACACACACACACACACGTAATAATATAACAGAGAAAGAGAAAAATGAAACGTGCAAAAAGAGCGTTCAACAACGGTCCACATGCATGTACGTACAACCACTTCTACAGGCCATCAAGGAAAAAAGAATTAAAAATAAAAATAAATAAAAATAAAAAGAAGAATGCACCAAAACCGATGCAAAGCCAAATGATTGAGGGAACAACGGCAGCGCGCGCGAGACACCGACTTCAATACACACAACGCTCGACAATCCCGTACAGGCCGAAAACAAAAGGCAAAACCATTCAGCAACTGAGAACAAACACAACTCACTCAGCAGGAACATCAACAACAATAACATCGACAGCAGCAAAAGCAGCAGCAGCAGCAGCAGCAGTACAACACCAGAGAGTACAGTACATAGCCGAAGCGAACGAAAACGGAATACGATACACATGCATAAACACGCATACAATCATCGTTTCAGTGGCCGTGTACAATGTGTACATACCAACGAAACGACTCTTAAAACTAAAAATGGGAAAATAGAAAATTATGAATCAATGTTACAGTCAGTTAACGACGCTACGTCAAATAGAACGGATGTGAATCACGAAGTCGCGTGCTTTTTGTTGTTGTTCGACATCGTCACCGTCACTGTCATCAAAACCGTTGTGTTTTATATTCGTTGTTACTTCATTTTTATTTCGTTTCAATTTTTCTTCTTACATTTGAATATTATTCGTATATTTCTAATTCTCCTGATATATCCTGATTGCCATTGATTTTCGATCGTTTTAAGTTTCACGTTTCCACCTAAAAGATGAATTTCAAGTGTTTTTCAAGCAAATGTCAAGAGAAATTTTTTGCACAAATGCCGACCGCCACAAATTGAACAGCAGCAGCAGCAACAACAACAATAACAACAACAACTACAACAACAACCACAACTATAACATCAAATTAAACTTAAATTATCAAGAGAAAATAAAAACGACATTTTGACTGAGCAATAAGTGATTGGATCAATTCGATCACATGATTGATTGTATTCAATCATAAATCGAACGCGCAAGTTGGAGCGACTAATAACGGTCTTATCGACAACAACAACAAATTAAAAAAAAAATAAACACACACACTTACACTGTAAAAGCAAAGAAGATCGAATAAACCAAAACCGCACGCAATCGAACGGCAATAAAAATTTACATGACTTATATACTATGTGCAACTAATTTTATTACGGTCCCGATTCCGAAGTTCGTTCCAATAAGCATAATTTCAAAGTGAGAATTATATTGGCCATTCCATTATCCAATCGAGAGTTTTAGAGAATGTTTGTGTGTGTGTGTGTGTGTATGTGTGTGTGTGTGTGTGTGATGTGACGCGCAATTAGCATAAATACGAAATGAAAACAAATTAAAAAAAAAACAAACCGAACAACATAAATAAAATTCAGTAAAATTACTTAGAAATGCGAAACGAGAGCATACACAAACTCTATGAAGCAGCTATATAACAAGAAACCGCTATAAGTGAGAGGTAGATAGAGATAGAGACAACCAGACAAAAGAGAGCGAGAGAGGAAAATACACATAAATTGATTAGTGGTCAACGGAGAAATGAACTGTAGTTTTGCCAATTTAATGTAGAGAACTGGTGAATATTTTGTTTGCGCGCAAAAATTCCCTCCCCGGAAAATCGAATTGACAATTGAACGCAACGAATGTATCGAAATATTTTTGGTATTTGATTAAGTTGATTTTGAATGAGTTGATTCAAATGTTACAAGAAATTGAAATCTGCCAATTTTGTCATCGATCGAATCGAATAAAACTGGAGAATAGATTTATGCTCATTGTGTCAATGAGAAAATAAATGAACAAACAAGTATTCAAAAAAGAAAAATCCGCTTCTGAACACAAACTAAATACTTTGAAATATATTTACAGCAAAAACAACTAACAACAAACTAAATAGACAGTGAGAAATGTTCTGAATGGCAATTTTGGTCAGTATGTTGTTTAGCCGATAATTTGTGCTGATCCAATTGGATATTTATCGTGTGAGGATAAGAAATTTTAATTGACATTAACTAAAAAGTGTGAGCTGCCAAAAATTATTGATGATATTGATGTTCAACGCGAAAAATTCAGTGAAATAAATCAATCTCTGGGCCTGTCCGATTTTGACGGAACAACTAATCAAAAAAACCATATTAAAGGTATATATTCGAATTTCTTTTATCATTTTATTCATATCACATTTTCTTATTGCTTGCCTCAAAATCATTCGATAATGTCACCCCCAATTAAAAAATATTCACTCCAGACATTAAAAATCATAAGGTGAACGAGAGCCAAGAAAGAGAGAAAAACAACGGTAAAAAAAAACGAATCAAAGTGGTAGCATGAATTTTTCCTTATGTTTTCTCTTTTTTTCGTCACATAAACGCACATTTTTTTTATGGGTCATTAAAGGTTATTTTTTTTTTAATCATGTAAAATGAACAACGTTTGAAGAATCAACGAACCAAAATCACACGATAAATTCGTGACAGCTTAACATTGATATAGTCTTTTGTGTGTGTGTGTGTGTGTGTTTGATTTTACTTTCGGCAATGAGGTGACTAACTAGCCTCAATCATTTCAATAAATTTCCTTTGGAAAAACTTGATATATATATATATATATATTAAGTAGATTTGACCCAAGCATTTACAATTCTTTACTTCTTTTTTTTTATTATTATATTCTTTGTTTTCTTTTCTCTCTCCCTCGCTTGAATTCCTTTTCAAAAACTCATCACAATGAGCTCACAATGTGGTGCTTATAAACCGAACGATGGACGCGTGGATGCACGAAAACTATTTAATGAATAATTGATTTGAATAAAAATTTTAATAACCCATTACTTGAGAAGGCATTCCAAAACGCTGAAAATCATATCGGTCGCGTATTCAACACCATACCACTTATGATATGGCACGCATATGTTCGTCAACGGACACTCATTTCGTTTGCCCAATGAGAACAACACACTCACACACACAATAAAAAAAATAAGAACAACTGAAATCTTGGCACGATCCTTAAGTTGTTTCTGTCTCGTTTGACTACAAATTAAAAGTCGCTTTTTTATGTCTAAAGCTGTAAATGATTTGTGTTTAAAGAAATTGATGAAAAGAAAGAAAAGAACCACACATACACATAATTCGAAAAATTAATCAGTATTTCGGAGGGGTTGAGGCAGTGACAGAAAGAGATAGAGACGAATATGTGAAAATAAAAAGAACACACTTGAAATCTCAAACCCGCCCAGAAGGATGTTACCTGTTATGAGCTCTTTTTTCTTCGTTTTTTTTTTTAATTCTTTCAACGTTCATTTTCGATTGAAAAGTAATTAATTTTTTAAAGAAACGCAAAGTAAAATCAGAAGCATTTTTTTCGGTTGAAAATGAAAATTATATAGAAGGTGAACCAAAGAACAAAAAAAAAAACAATCTCTAAAATTAATAAAACGCCAACCATAAATGCCATGTGTGTCCGAAATTCTAATTAATTCGAGAAAATGAAATACTGATTTTTTTGTTGTTGTTTTTTTTCTTCTCTAAAAGCCAATATAATCAACCATAAATGTATAATATTCAAATATGACACAAGTAATATTTTGTAGGAAGCGATAATTTTATGAAGAAGAAAGCATTTTTTGTATCGTCTTGAGAATTGTGATTTTCATGCTCGCATACCGTACACGCTTAAAATACTTGCAGCCTCTGCAATTAATGTGCGTTGATACATATACATGGAGAGAGAGATAGATAGAGAGAGAGAGAGAGAAAGGGAGGGAGAGAGTGTGTGGCCTCGACTGTGTGTGTGTGCCCACATATAACGAAGAGATTAGTAATTTTCGAGTGGCAAATTATAATTTGGTATTCCATTCGCATACTTTTGAATGGTTGCTGTGACTCTTTTATATTTACAAATAAATTGGTGTCATTTGACTTTTTGCATTGTGGACACAGTCGGATTATTCGGCTCTTTGTCTAGTATTTCACTGAGAACACAGCAACTACCTTTGAAAATTGTATTCTCGGAGCAGACAGAATAAATAAATCGTACATTTGCTTGCAATTTTGAACCTGGATCGAGAAATTCCATATGGCATTGTATCCAATGGTATAGCTCAGTCTTGACGACGGAATATATAATAAAGTGAGAATGAGCTTCCCTCAGCTTGAAAATCAAACCAATGGCCAACCTAGTTGGTCTTTTGCTTGGATCCTTGGCTTGGATTGTCTTGCTGAATCTCAATTATGTATTTCACTCAAACTGATCACAACCACATGCGCGCTTTGCATATTCGAAGCTCCGAATGTTGTTGTCTTACTTGACGAATGTCAATAGGCAAAAACTTCCCAATCCAAATGCGCAGCAATTGCATGTGCACAAACAATATCAAATAATTGATATACATTAAAATGAAAGAAAAATAATAACAACCAAAAATGCGCTAATTTAAATTTATTCCGCGTTGTTGTTGCGCTTGTGTGAGTCTCTCTTTAATATTTTGGTTTTTTGTTGTTGTTGTTGTTTCATTTGGTTAATTTACAATTTTTATTGTCATCGCTGGCCGTCGCCGAGCGTGTTTATCGCAATACACTCGTAGCTGTATCTGCAGTTCATTTCAGTTCGTTTTTGCGTGTGTTTGTCGGGCAAGTGTGCCTGTGTTTTGTTCGTATGTTGCTATTGGGTCTGCTGCTGCATAAACGACAATATAATGTTTGAGAAAACGCTGAACACAAAAGATGACACAAACAATATAAGAAAAAAGTATGGTTCATCAATTAAAATAATCATTACGGCCATAAACTTACTTTGTTTAGTGATTCAATTAACGATCATGGAATTCATTAAAGTCAACATGCGACCATTTTTATTGGTGAAGTATGATGAATGCGAAAAACACACACACACACACATATATATATATATATATATATATATATATACGAAACACACGAAGAGAAAGAGAGCCAGGGAGCGCGGGCGTGAGCGTGAACGTGCGCACAATAGTGAGCAAGTACTGGAACAAATCCCCGTTTTTTTTAATATGACGATTTAATGCAGCAAATACTTGACAACACTCATCATATATGCAATTCGGTTTGCGAAGACGATGCTTTTGGCAAACACAGCAAACACTTTAATTGGAAATCTATGATTCAATTGATTCTGGTGTATCGTTTTTTTGTTTCTATTTACCTGCAAATCAGTGTGTACAACAAAAGACTTATACAATTTTGCTACGGTCAAACGATCAAAATTCCATTCATCCCTGAAAATATGGAGCTGGTCGATTCGAAAGCGTTTCCAACCTAATCGAAATGTTGGCGATACCGGCATTTTTGTTTTTGTATACAAAACTAAAACCGAATGAGATCCACGTGCTTAACCAGCATGTTTTTCGCGGATATACTATGTACTGTGCTGCCCGAGTACATAAGCGTCAAGCGGAGCATTTTTCAATATGTTACTACTCGTGTCACGGAGCTGAGCGATAGCATGAGAGAGAAAGAGAGAGAATGAACAAACAAACAAAAAAAAAGAATGACAAAATGCGAACGACACCAACAAAAGCGTTGGCTGTACAAAGAGAACGCCATAGATATTTGCACATAGCTACAACTAAAGATACCAAACCAGAGCCCGTGTACTTGCACACGGAGCAAAACATATCGCATATTTTCGCTGTCGCTGTGCTGTATCGGATCACATACGCGGGCCAAAGAGAGACGCTTGGTATTGCATCAGCAACAACAAGCACCAAATCTCACTCACTCTTTGCTTTCTCGTATTCTCTGTTTCTCTTACTCATTCTCAATACAACTCATTCATGCACTGACAAAACGCACGAATATATAACGTACAAGTGCCTTGAATGCAACGCATTCGCTTTCACTCTTGGCTCTTATTTTCCGTAGTTTTTATCTCTTTCTCTTTCTTGCTCATTTATTTGTGCCTGTGCCGTTTTCTATGTATCCCGAATTGATAGCGAGCTATTGTGCCAATACATGTTTCGATCGAATGCAACAAAAAAAAAACTATTGTATCCAATTAGTGTTTTGTTGTATTCTTTTTGTCTTTTCTTGTCGATTGAATTCAAAAGTATCGTCTCAGCACTCAATTTAGAATGGAAATACGAATGAATCGATCCATTTTCAATTCATAAAAAGACGCACACACACAATAAACCAAAACAGAGAAATAACAAGAGCAGTCGAGAAACAAAAAATTCGATTAATTTAGTCCCGATTGTAGTTTAGTAGAGAAAAAGAGAGCAACACCAATAAATTGCATCCGTTCATAATAAGACATTTTGACCAAAATCTGTGATTTAGCTAACTGAAAATAACTATTTTTTTATAAATTTATATATCTAATCTTTTATATTGTTCACTTATATTATTTGCACTATTATTTATTTGGAAAAAGATCTTGGTTTTTAACGAGGGTCTTTGACCACTCTTTTCCAAGCTACTGTAATCGGTCGGCTCAAAAGTAGACCTTAAAATGAAATAAATAAATAAATAAATAAGTTTTGTAAAGCTTTTTCTCACTTTGCGCTGGCGATTTTATGTGCCGTTGAATTGTACTTTTCTCAAAGATGAATGAACATAAAACACACCGCCAAAATAATGTTGATGCGTGCACGTTGCCACAGTGAAGAGAAAAAGAGCATTTCGCTTATGTATAAATAGCGCACGTGTACCGAAAACTATGTACCCACTGATTGCGCCACGAGCTACCGAGATTGCTATATAATGTGCTTGTGCATTCGGAAACACATACAACCAACTCGGGATACGCAGTCAATTCCATTCACCGCTGTTTATGCGCTGCTACTTGAAAAAGTCGACTCTTTTTTTTCTTTCTCTCTCTCGTTCTCTCTCTCTTGCTCGCTTGCTCGCTCAAACAAAACCGCCGCTATCTACGTGTTCTATCCGCTATACATCCCAACGTCACGAAAAGTCAGTGAAAGTTAATGTTACAGAAAGAAAAACAAACACACAAATTGTTTTTAAGTTTTTGCGTCTTTTGAATTTGGCCATTTGCTTACAATTTCGATCAAGGCAAATACACTTGTGACGTCTTTCAACCATGTGACTTTTTCGATGGCGTGGTAAAAAGTTCTTTTTTTCAGCATGCACTTGGAATCGGGATTGATGTTTTTTTTTTCTCTCTCGCCTTTCCCTATTGTGGGTGAAAGCGAGAGTTGTAAGATAAAAAATATCCCGGAAACAACTGAAGCTTAAAATAGTACGGACGGTATTCACATTAGATGTCATTTGTCGAATGGAATATGGAATACCGGTCGTGAGAACAAATAAAATTGGAAATTTTTGGACGAATGACCGCCATCAGTGGGAAGTTAAATGAAAAATTACGGTTTCTTTTAAAACACCACTGTGGATGGGATATGAATAAATAAAGAACTTCAACTAGCTTGACATTTTCGCCTGGGAGTGTGAGCAATATGTGTGTAGGTGTGTCGGTGTGTGTGTATTCCTTTACCTCATTGGCTATTTATGCACCGATGTAAATGTGGCCCGATGTGAACAATGGACATTGTTGTCGATTGCAACCACTGTCTTGTATTTTCATCGTTGATAAATGCCATCAAATCGATATTTTGTATGTGTGTGTGTGTTTTGTATGTGTGTGAATCGGAATGCATGGTATTTTGTGCATAGCCTCAATGGCTATCTCAATTGTTGGTTATCAACGAACATTGCACGGTATTCAGTTTACACCAACCGATTCTAATTTTCTGCCATGCATCATCGATATTTGCTTGCTGGTTTGCATTCCACCACAAATCGAAAATGAGATTCCTCCTCTAACTCTCAACGTCCAATTTAACGAAAATTTGTTCCATTCGATTACAAGAAATGATGATAATCATAACTGACAACAATATTGTATAAATGCAACCACATCTCGTGCACATTCTGAAATGCCACTGAATCCACTTGCACCAAACCATTTTCGGTAAATGTGCCCGTGGAATGTAATTGCACTGAGCTAACATTATAATCATCAAAATTGATGAAATAAAATGTCAAGGTGCCGACTATCAAAATTCTTAATTTTCAATCATAAATTTAGTCGAAATTAAATGCTTACTTCAAATGGAATTATGCTTTTTGGACAGTCCATCGAAATACCATCAAAGTAATATTCCATCAGAATTTCCGTTCAACGCGCAACGGCATAAGAATTTAATTACAAGTAAAATTCGTCCACAGAAATGTGCAAACAAATTGAGTGAGTCAAATTCAAAATGGTCAGCAATAACAAAATTAAGAATGCATAATGCACATTTTTTCGGTTATGCGGCATCCAAATAAAACATGTGATCGGACGAGGATATTATATTACAGTAGATCTGTTTGAAAGAGTCATTCAATTAAAGTTGACTTTAAAAGCGCCAAATTTCGTTTGTGTTCACACACACACACAAACAAACATCGTGTTTTTATAATCCGAAAATTATTTACTACGTGTGTCACCACACATCCACTTGTATGGCCTGAAACGAACATAATTCCTCTTGAAAAGTGGCGCCAATCATAAATCAATATATTTTTCTCGGTTGCAATTTCCACATAGCAATTAAAACTCATTTTCACGCAGAAAACACGTAACAAGTGAACAGCAACAAACAAACGCTATGGCTATTAATTTCCTTATTTGAAGCTGTCCATAAAAAGCTTTTAAGTGTGGATTGTGCAAACTCAAATAAAATACCACACAAACACATATATGCAACATGAACGGATGAGAAAATGAATTTAAACAAAAAAACACACAACCTTTTCCCCGTCACACATTGGTTACGAAATATCAACTCATCGAATGTTTAACAATGACTATTTAATAAATCATTTATGACAGTTGGACCTTTTTCAACAGTTCGGGGCTGATTGATTTATCCAATTGGATAGAGGTGACCGTGTGCTTGGGCTTCATTTCCCTTTTTTCCCGAATTAAATCGGCTTTGTTTTTTAAATGAAGTCTCATTATCTATTTTTCATGTTAAACAATGAAAATAGCGTCAGTTACTTTAGTCAGTTACAAAACACCAGCCAAACAACATTTTTTGTTTATATGCATAATCGATAAAAAAAACACATCGTATTTGTTTCGGTTCTATTCCATTTTTAATATAGATAAACTGAGTTTTGATGGTGGTCAATTTGTTTTGAAAACATAAGCAGCAGCAGCCACAACAACAACAGCAACAAAAACGATAACATCAAAAGTTGACAACGGAATTTAATTCAACAGAATTGATCCAATTTTTTTGGGTAAGTCAAAGATCTAAAAAATGTTTTATTGTTAATGTCAGTGGTGAAATTGTGATATTCCATGATTCCGAAAGAATTTTCATTCCAAACAATTTCCTGACTAAGTAAATGTTTTGTGGAAAATTGTTACGATAATTTTCGTACGGTACGTAAGATGGAGAAGCGTACTACCACTTAATGACTTTCGATGTCGATTTTCAAAAGTTCAAATGAACAATACATGTTGCATTGAAATGCTGGCTCGGCTGAAAACTAGCACTCACTTTGGCTTTTGCATACAATTTCTATACATATATAGAGAATATAGATCTGTATGTATGTATGAACAAAACGAATATGGATTTTAATAAAACTAAATTAATTCGGCCGTGATTTCGTCAAAAACGAATAATTGATGATGTTAGACGGAACTTTTGCATGCATTTATAATAATATAAAACCTGATTGAACTGTGAGATGGGTCCGCCAGACTGACGAAGGGCGAGGCATGAACTGAGGGTATGTGCAAATGTGCATGTGTGATGGAAATCTGACTTGTTTCATTTAAATGAACAAAATGTGTGTCTGTGTGTGTACTGAATATACTGTGTGCAGATATCCATTCTGAGCCTAGCTGAAAATAGGCAAAATGCTTATTAACATTTGGCTACGAAAATGCAATGCTGCAATTCATTTTGGAGTTTAGGAACATCTTAACATGAAACGATGTAAGCGCAATTCAGGTGAAATTGTAGATAAGTCTTGTGTTGCAATTTTGATATAGAAAAAAAAAAACAGAGTATAGTAGTAGATCCTTAAGCATAAGCATCGCAGCCATTAGCATTAGTCGCCATGAACATGTACTTTGCAATGGATCAAACCAAATGAAATTGTATTACGCAGCAGTTTTCGACCATTTGGATATTTAATGCATTTATTTTGCGAAACATTCAGATAGAGAAAGAGAAAGAGAGAAAGAGTCCAGAGCTGTCTAACTACATTGTTGACCGAGATGGAATGAATGAGTAAAAGTGTGTGTGAGAGAGAGAGAGAGAGAGAGAGAGAGAGAGAGAGAGAGAGAGAGAGAGGGAGAAGGAGCGAGAGCGAGAGCTAGGAGCAGACGGAGAAGTAGCGGACGTAGTGTATCGGACGAGAGAGGGACGATTGGAGCGCAATTCATATGTATAATGCAAAATAATCTAAAACACTAATTCAAGTTTCATGTTATTCATTTTTCCAAGATATGTCTTGTGCGTGTGGCTGATTATATTGAATTGAGTTGAGTTTCGAGCAAGAGAGTCAAAGAATGAGAGAAACCGACTGAAATGATGTGTGAGTGTGTGCTAGCGAATGAGAGAGTGTGTGTGTGTGTGCAAACGGTGAAATATACAAGGAAAAGTTCAAAACATGGGAACAGAATTATATTGCAATCTATATGTTGAACAAACGTCTAGTGCCAGGCATTATAATGCTTTTCAATAATTTGCTGGAGTAGGCAACAGGGCAACATTTTGAGATTATATGTGCGCGTTGCACACAAGCCAAAATGTGTAAACTTCAATCCGATATGCTCACATGTTTTCACATTGAGGAACAACAGAGCAACGGCAATAATAAAACGCACAACAATAAGCAATGGTGAAGTAAGCGGCAAGGCAACGAACGTCTCTGTCTCTGAATTATTTTTGATATATATATAATATATATATATATATTTATATACATATATGTTTTCTTGATGTACTAAGTAACTGATAGTGATGATGGTGATGACAACGACAACGATGACGATGGAAATTGTGATCGACCCATTACCATTTTAGATTTCAAAACGGGAAAAATACGAAGAATACGACACACACACACACACACACACACACAAAGTAAGCTAAGGAACGAGCAAGCGAACGAGAGAAAACCAAACACCAACCCAGCAAGCATTTGAATTTTATCGTGCGGTCATCGTTTTTGCAAACAAAAATTGGCTGCATCGCTTGAAAATCAATTAAAACACCTCCGTCGATAATTTATGGGCATTTGTCGTTGAGCCGATGACGAATTTACTTGATTTCGATGCATACATGATAAAGTGTTCGTTGGGCATGGAACCATTTCACGTCTCACAAGCAAAATCACTCCGACCAATTCGAGAAGCTAAAGCCAAAGTTGAAATGCACGTACACGCTGCTAAGTAAATACACAAAATAAAGCGAGAAATGTAACAAAATGAATTAAACATCATGTGCTGAATTATTGTACGCAATACGAATTAGCTAGTTAGGTTCAAGTAAATGCGGAAAATCAGAGAATGTGTGCGAGTGTGCGAGTGTGTGTGTGTGTGTAGATGATTGTGTGAGATGGAAAGAGATGGCGAATGGCCCGAGGAGAGGCGATTCAAACAACATAAGTCAGACTTTAAGTTCGGTTTCGGATAAGCTGCCGTTGCATAGGCTGCCGATGCTGCTGCTGTTGCTGCTGCCACAACGAGAGCAAGCAAATGAGCGAGAAACATTTGCCTACAGACCGGTAGTCGAAATCGGAGAGATTTTTATTTTCTAAAAGAAGCAGGCGAAATAAAGAAGGAGGAAGACATGCAAATTGATGTAAATCGAATTCTCATTGCAGACATAAACTAGATTGTAGTGGACCGAACATGGAACTGTTCAAAACATTGTCCGATGCTTAGACTCGATGGAACATATTCGGCACAGAGTGTTACACACATTGCATGCTTATTCGCTGTGTCAGACTTGGTGTGTGCGTGTATTTTATATGTATATTTACATCTATTTATATGGATGTGTGTGATCGTGTGTGTTTGTGTGTGTTCCGAGGCGAGAAAATTTCCAACTTGAAATTGGAATTTATTAATGAGTTCGTATAAATTCGAATTTAGACAAAATTTTGACCGAAGCGATTTTACTTCATGAGGCAAATATCGTTAACATATCCCGTCCACACGGCGTTCGATATACTCTCGACACATAGCACAGTACACAGGCTATCACTAGCATAAGCGCACATCTATAATATACAATGTAAAATTCGAATAAGCAAATGAGCGAACGAACCAATGACAATGCACAACGACGCATGAGGTTAGTCACACATGCTTAATATGCAATAAATGATTTATATTTGTAATATAAATTATGTATTTGCGGTGTAAGTCAAGATCAAGAAGACATCGCAGCGAACGAACAAAATGAACGAGAAAACCGAAACCGAAACCGAAACCGAAACGGATAGAGAGCAAGCGAGGGAGAGAATGGTCTATTGGCTTCGAAGCGGGCCGATGCGCAGCCACGTAATACGCATTCGTCAACGACCCATCGAATCTTTCCGTATATGTAGAATATGCACACATTTTACGAAAATTACCTCAAACTAATCATTAAAATGAAGAGGAACAGAAAAAAAATTATCTCGAACGTCACTAATAAGCGACGTCAATAACAACGAGCGTACATAAACACATACATAACACGTCTGCTTATTCTAAGCAGAAATAGTCTCGATGCACGTCCTTTCCAACTAATAAACTTTGATTAGTAATGCAGCAATTACTTTTATGAGTTTTACTTTTTGTTTATTTGACAATTGACTCGTGAATATGGACAATAATATAAAAAGTAAAACTTCCAAGCAAAAATTCACTAAATCACTTACAAATGCGGTTTGACATGCTGCTATTCAATGAGCATTTGAAAAATTAAAAAAAAAAAAATCTGCATATGCACATCAATTGTGTCGGGAGGATTTTAATTTAAAACCAATCGTCAGCAGCAAAAGTAGTAGCAGCAGCAGCAGCAGCAGCAGCAGCAGTAGCAGTAGTTACCAACAACAAACAAGAAAATATCGATTCGATTTTGGGGCCACTCAAAGTTTTGCGCCATCGTGTTTACAAGAAATGATGTAAACTCATTTATTTGGTATCGAAGATGATAAAATGAAATTCATTAGTCGCATTAATGGCACATAACGAAAATGAATATCGACGAATACGAAATGATAATGACAGAAAACAGTAGCATAAATAAACTAAGCCGAATAAGAATGAGAAAGAGTTGAGGCGATAAAGAGAGAGAGAGAGAGAGAGAGAGAGAGAGAGAGAGCGAGGGAGAGCGAATGTGAACCACTACATCGGCTGAGGTAATTTTTAACGTCGTCAAATATCCAACTAGTAATTAGCAATTAATAATTACTATGTGTGTGAAACTCTATTTATTTTTATTTATTGTGTGTCTTACATTCTCCTCCGCACGCTCTCTTTTCCCTTTTTCTGTCTCTCCTTTCCCTCTTTCCTTCGGTGTGTGTTCATGTATGCGAATCTCTCCTCCGCCGTCGCCATCACCGTCACCACCTCCTCCTTCTGAAAGTCAGCGGCTTTTGTATCCGTGTGGTTCTATCCGATGTCAATGTGCTCATATAAATTTATATCGTTTGAACGTGTGATATGTTTGTTTCGCATTGTATTTAATGCACCAAATGAAAATTGTACATTTATGAGCATACAAACGAGTAGAGCAAGAAAAAAAATATTTATATTACTAATAATGAAATATATCTGTTTTGGTTTCGAATAGTCGGCTGTTAAGAAGAAGAAGAAGAAGAAGAAGTTGAAATGAAAAAAAAAAACAACAACTGATTATTCGTTTATGCAAGGCCAGTTAAATGCGAAATACGCGTGTGGCTTGCAAACGTGAATGACGTTTGTAAAATATTAAAAGCATAACGGGACTAGTGTTTGGTTCGGCCCGATCCGTATATTTGTTCGCGTATTTTTGTTTGAGAACGAAAGCCACCAGCCAGAGAAAGGGAGAGAGAGAGAGTGAGAGAGTGAGAGAAAGAGCAAAGCAAAAGCGTGGGCTTTGTTTGCTTTGGATTAAGGGCTATAAATGAGTAAACTATCATGCTTAAGCTAAAACTCGTATGCATTAAGTGCTTCAGTTCACTTTTAAAAGTTGGATCAAAAATACATTCACGCGATTATTTGCTTTTGGGTATTTTACAGAGCGACCTGCATTTTAAGCTCCTTCACTCCCTCTCTTCGGTTCTATCCATCTATCTCTCTCTCTCTCTCTCTTTACCTCAATCTATTCACTGTTGTTCTCTTCAGATTCCGATAAAATCGAGGCCATTGATCATCATTCCATCTAATGCATATATGCGCAACTAATTATTTTCGAATGAAATTAACAATGAAAACTGCAATGATGAAGAATTATTATTGATTTGAGCTTGATCCGAGGATGCTCATCGCACATTTTCTAATCACACACACACACACACACACACACACACACACACACACACACACACACACACACACACACATACATACACATACATACAAAAAAAATATATATTCTAGTTGAAGTGGTTGAAATGAATGTTGCCGTAAGTGCTACAAAGTCGAATTGGCATGTGAAATGAGGTTTACCAAGCACACAAATACAGCAGCAACAGCAACAGCAACAATAGTTTGAAATGTTTGTTCAGTATACCAACATATTCTCAGAATTGAATTCATTTCGAATTAATAAATTCGTTTTCAAAGCAACAAAAACAAATATCGAATTTGCACAAGATCTAACCACATCGAATATTTTTGCAAAAACCAAAAAAAGGCAAATGAAACAACTTCACCTCGAATGAATACAATTGTAGCATATATTCTTATCGAATATCTACTCAATTTGCACACATTAACGCAATCTAATGCGATCAAACATTCAAATTATGGCGATACACTTTATGACTCTAGAAAAAAAACAACAACATTTAAATTCAAACCTTTCGAGCTGTTTTTTATGGTTTTCCACTGAAACGATAACACATTGTGATTTGTCCATTGAAATAACTGAAATGGCAAAGATTTTTGTCGAAAAAAACAAATGTGATGCGATATTAAACTCCGTTGACTGTAAAGATCAACCGAAAGAGAAATGCTTGAGCAATGAGATTGAGCATAACTTAGTCTAGCTGAAGAAAAAAAAAGAAAAAAAGGTAACTCCTTATTCTTACTCATTAATCGGTATCGTGTTTTGTTTATAAAATATCTTACGGCATATTTAACGACAATGATGAATATTATTGTTTTGTGCGCACCGTAACCAAGAAATTGCCCCGAAATGAAACATCGTGACAAACGAACAGCAACAGCTAAATTGAATGAATAAATAACAAATCAAGAATGTGTACAAAACTGACCAGCATATTAATGCAAATGTGAAATTCCGCATTTATGAAATAGATTTTCGAGTGAGATTTTTCGATTTGATATGTGCACCGTGACAGTGGCCGCAGCCGAGCCGTAATTCGCGCATTCATTTTAGCTCATAAAATCATTTTCGCCACACAACACAGAAAAGGTACTGGGCCATTGAATAATGTGTGTGTGTGTGTTTGTTGTTGTTTTTTAACATAGCTGTAAAACGCATTCGCATTCATAAACATCCGTAAAATATTCCACATCTGAATTAAAATGAGCGTAATGAGCCGCACACAACATACAAATACACACATTAAATATCAACATTAACATATTAATGCACACATACACACACAAACACACACACTCACATTCCACGCACATCTTACACAAAATATAATTTATAATGTGTTCGAGTACGAATAAAGTGTGAATTATTTCATTTGTTGTTGTTATTTTTGTTGCTTCTTTTTTGTTGTTCTTGCTGGCAATTGTTGTTGTTGTGATGTGAATTCGTTTTGTTTTCACTTGGTCGAATGGTATTTTTCTTCAATTTTTTATTTTTTTTATTTTTCATCACTATAAATTCTAAGAAAAGAGACACACACATAGCGCGACTGAGTCCGAGACCGAATGTACACACAAAAAACAAATTTGGTAGTATTTTAGTTTTATGTGGCGAACAATCATATTACCACATTATATTGAAAAGTTACCGCAGTATAATATATATTCTTACTACTAAAATGAGATGTGTTTCGTATCCGTATGCGACGCGATTTTTTCCCGACTCGCAAATATCGGCTCTCCGAGAGTTTCATAGTGAATTCCCATGTAGCCTATGCTTGTCCGTTGCATACGGGAAGAAAAAAAATCGCGTTGCATACGGATACGAAACACATCTCATTTTAGTAGTAAAAATATATATATTATGTTGAGGTAACTTTTCAATATTACGTGGTAATATGATTGTTCGCCACATTAGACTAAAATACTACCGAATCTGTTTTTTGTGTGTATATTATTCAAACACGTATGCTGTTCCTTCGGAGCAACAGCAACATACAAAACATAAACCGTCTAAATAAAATCTCCGGTACGAACGAAAAACGACCAGGCGCAAAAAAAAACAAGCAAAAAAGCGCAAGCACAAACACAAACACACACACACACGATCGTTTCTGGAACGATAAAAGAGACAAAGCAGCAGCAGCAAGAGCAGCAAATAGCAACAGCACCAACAACAACAAAGTGTTGCTCACAAAGTTGAATGAATTATCACGTTAAGGTGCGAAATTCGCGCAAGTTGTAGTAGACAAAGTGTGTGAGCGGTGTGCATGTGCATACACAACCAACAATTTATATCATATTTATACGACGACAATTTGTGACAACTGGCATGCTGGATTCGGGATTACGGGCCCGATTTCGAATGTATTGTGTGTGTGTGTGTGAACGCGAAATTCATAGCATAATGGCATATTTTGCATACATTTGCCCACCTCGACATTTTTTGATTGAATTCAGACCACGAAAGCAATAGGCATGCAAAATATTTATAGCTGACATTTAAATGCAATGACCAATGAGATGGTTATTATCAACGAAATTCGATTGCTATTTATATAAAAAGCTGTTTAAACAAAATATATATATATAAAAAAAATAAAATACGTCACCCGAAATTAATTGTGTGTGAACAAAAGGTGAAAATATCGAACAAAAACGAAAAATGAGAATTATTACCAAAACGGTGCCTCTTTATCGTATGAATGCTGTTTTCTTTGCCATACAAATATAATTTTTTAAACATACTTTAACTAGCGCCCATTTCTGCCTTCTTAAAATCTTCACTGCACTCAAATGCTGCACTTTTAAATGGCTGTTCAATTTTTGCACAATTTATCATCAGCTTAATTTCCATAAAACCGGAGTGTAGCTTCCTCTGGTCCCAAGCTCCATTTGAGTATGCAGCTAGTTTGATTAATTGGTTCATCAAAACATTTGCGTAGCATTTAAGATTGTTGTTGTTTGTAAAAAAAGCTAATTTAACGTTTTTTTTAAAGGCTTGTAAAACTGTAAGTGCCTTGATTTTGTTGTCCCGAGATGAAAAAAAATATAGCGATTAATCGTTATTTGAGCATTAGCTTTCGCTCAGGATCACCAATTGTAGTTTTTTTTTACATATCTAATTTGCAAGCGCACAAAATTAAGAAAGAGAAGCATTGGTTTAACTTCAGAGAGTTGATTACATCTCAGAATAAAATATCATCATCATATTCGTACAAAATGATTTGGAGAAAACTGATTTGTGTGTTTGGTGCACCAATGGTAGATGTGATGATTGCAATCGATGTGCATTTTGTACACAGTTTGTTGCGAGGAGAGAAACAAAAATGATAATTTGAAGTAAATAGCGTTGATTTCAACCGTCATCAATCAAAAATGAATGTGCATTTTTATTTGCGTGTGTTTTATTTTTTTCTCTCTTTCTCTTTTATTTCATTTTTCGTATTCGATTGATACCATTTGTATTTTCACGATTTGAGACAGAATACAAAAATTACATTAAAACGAAGCTTAGATTGCCGAGTATGCCGACGTGATCATTTTATCCGATTTAGCAGCCGTTGATCCAAATCATGTTTTGACTAATGAGTTTTTCACGCACATTCATATGATGAGTTGGCATTATCGTGCCAATTCGCATGTGATTATTTGCCCAAGTAGCCAAACGCATTCACTTGGAATTTTTCTGGAATCTCTTGAGTCTAAAAACCACTAATTTTACATGAGAAAAAAAAACAACAACAACCAATTATCCACCGTTTTATTTATCCATTCAAAATGTTAACTCTGTTTCTTTTCTTTTTCTCTTAAATATGTGTGTGTGTGTATGTTATTTTTGTTCGTTGATTGCCAACATCCATTTCCGATATCAAAAAAATGTGTCGTAGACCGAATCAGGATGAGAGTCTGATATGGCTGAAGGTATTGAAGAAGCCGAAACAAATAGCAGTTCTGGTGCTGGTGATGCAATGCTTAGCGCAGCGATGCCATGCGAAGTGCATGAATTTGAAACGTATCATCATCAGGCAATCAAACGATCCGTCTCGACCTCACCAACCCCAAAAATAATGCCACTTATGCCGCAAACTATTCGAAAAGTGCACGAAACCAGCAACGATTTTGAATCCATGTCACAGTACTTACAACAGCATCGTTTGCATCAACAACGAAAATCGATCGCCACCAAGCGCAAGCAATCGACAGACGTTGAAGATGAATGCACAAAGCAGTCCACACAACAGCAGCAACAGCAACATCAACAGCAACAACAGCAACAGCAACAATCAACATCACAACACGATGATGATCAACTGTCGCAATCGTCATGCTCCTCATTGGCACCTATATCACCACCACTAAGGAAGCTCAAAACTGAGGTACGTTACAAACAATATTTTCCATAAAATTATGATCAATACTTTGTGAGAAATGGTCACATATTTTATTTAAAAAAAAAAAAAAACTTTTAAGCTAGCTAGTTAGTTTGTTTATAGTTAGTAATGAGCATGGGGCGTTAAACACATTCTTATAAAATTCACATGGAACATTTTACTTGATTTTTTTAGTAAGAAATGAGTGGGGAAAGAAAATGCTTAGGCCATCGATTTTGCTGGGATTCAAACAATTATTTCGGTCAATACAAATCGAAAGTTCAATCGATGGACAAAATGTATACGACCGCAATGTTCAATTGTGCAATTGTACAATTGTACATTTTATACATTGGACCGGGCGACGTAACAGTTATAAAATTGTTGGTTAGGCGCAATGATATCAGTTGTCGAAGCCGATTGAATCTGCTTTGTTTATTTGATTCGACCAATTCGATTCATTTCATGTTTTCATTAACGATGTAACGTGTTTTAAATATATGCAATATGCAACAGCAAACGACAACAGCAACAGCAACAAACAAAAAGCCATTGCAGGCCAGTCAGCTAGCTCACTCGTTTGCCTGGTCTTTTCCGCCAATATATGCTCTTGCCACACATTCTCGTTCGCTCTTTTGCGCTCTCGGTTCACATTTATCATTCCGACAGAATGTTTTCAGTATGAAAAGCGACTCACAATAATAACAAGTTCTCCTTTTCTTGCTCGCTTTCTCTCTCTCCCTCTCTCGCTCTCTTTCTCTTGCTCTTGGTGTGAGTGTCTATGTGTGTACGCTTTTGTTCCAACCTTTTCCATTATATCGATGTTTATCATTAGTTTCTTTTTCATCTACTCCCACTTGAATACCGCAAATTTTATGATATTAATTAAATCGATTTTCTTTTCAACTTTCAATATTCAGTTCATATAATTCCATCGACAAACAACAACGGGTCATTTTCTTTGCATATATGCATTCACATGCACACACGAATTGAACGAAACGAAAATTATGAGAACGAGACAGAGAGATGCATATATATATATATATGTATGGTTGCAGTTGAATTAGAACCCCCAAGGCGACCTTACATTTTTCGATGATATTGTTTTGCGATTCTCATTTAGCTCCAACTCTTTAATGTTAAATTGCATTTTTAATTTGATTTTATATATGTTTTGTGCCGAGTGTCTGTTCATACGATTTCTTTCTTTTTTTAGTTTTATTTCTCCATTTTGTATGTTGCCCTTTTTTGTAATTTTCTCATTAAATGGATTTTCAACAGAAGATTTCTATTAACGCATGCATTTTTGTTCGATTTGACTAAATTGAACGAAGCTCAATGGCAAACCGAATAATGTGTCCTTTTACGTGTTTTTTTTCTTCTTCTTCATATAATATCATCATGTATACAATGTGATTACGGACTACTTCCTAAGGAATCCGGTTATAATAAGGCGGTTTCATCGATTGTGAAAAATTTAATTTTTTGCGTTAATCAATAAAATCCGACTATAGTGGGCAATCAAATTATCGATGCAACATACTTAATAGTAAAATGATATAACCGTAATCATTAAACATGTAAATGTCACTTAAATTGAGTCAGTGACGTAGCTAAGGAAAGTTCGCGGGGTGTATTTCCGAATTTTATTTCAACTCTTTTGTTATTTTTCGTTTGACACTCATTATAAATTATCAATTTCGAATATGGAATCGATTCAGCGCCAATGAGA
Organism: Aphidoletes aphidimyza; assembly: GCA_030463065.1. Taxonomy (NCBI): domain Eukaryota; kingdom Metazoa; phylum Arthropoda; class Insecta; order Diptera; family Cecidomyiidae; genus Aphidoletes; species Aphidoletes aphidimyza. Next base: position 10,802,255 of record CM059997.1, on the reverse strand, counting down.
AGTCAGCCAAAATGTTTTCCAGTTAAGTCATATTCTTCTGACGCTCGTGAAGCAATAGTTAAGTGAGGTTTACCCCCCTCCCTCCTGTGATTCGACAGTGTCAGAACCTATGGAATTAAGTGTAAAAAAGAAATTAATTTTAAAAATAGAAGAATACATCTGTACATCTGTTATTAGATGTTTGAAATTTCACGAGGTCAGAGCCTATTTTTAATAAGCAGCCAAAAAAAAATATCAAAATATTCAAAGCGATTAAAACCATTTTGAGAAATCAAAGTTGCAAAATGAATATGGAGTTTGGATAAATTTACGATATACGAGCTGTTAGATGTGTGTAGTCGGCTGACTTGGAATGTTCCAATGTGTGTTTGGCGTTTGGCGTTTGGCCGAAGGGCGAGTAGCCCAAGAACAGCAATTAACGCTTCAAATAAATTAAAAACATTCTTTCATGTAATAAAATTAAGTGTTCGAATAAATAATGAACCTACGGCATATGTCGTGTACGCATATATTCGCGATTCCTTCCTCAGCAATAATGGAACGAACACAAACGGAACGAATGAACGAACAAACGAATCCAAGCCCAAAGACCATTCCGAGCACAAAATGCACATTTTTTCGATTAGCAATATTAAATTGATTTGAGAATTTCGGATTTTGATTAACTGCCTTCAGAAAGCCCTTGTATGGGTTCCCATTATTATTTTGTTGTTGTTGTTGTCTTTCTTTTCTCTCTCTCTCTCTTTTTTTTCGCTGTTTCTCTCTTTCTAATTCTCGTTTTCACGTGAGTTTCTCTCATCTAGAGCTGAATGCAATATTATTTGACGGTTGCACTGCAATAATACGAAAATCATGATATAGAATATACAATATGCAATAATCAATCATTATGATTGAATTTGGAATATGTTAAATACTACATTAACTGTGCAACGCTATATTCATATTCACGAGAGCAAGCGCATACACAAGAGGCTGAGAGCATACGGCAAATGTCCGAATACTGATGCTTAATGCATTTTTCTCTCTCTTTCTCTCTCTCACTTTCTGTCTTCTCCACGAATGTTTGTGTGTGAGTGCAGTGTTTTTTTTTCGTTTTGTTTTATTTTTTATTCATTCTCATTTCATTTCATTTTATTCAATTGAATTAACCGCAGATACAGCAATAATGATGTGAATAATGTGTATGCATTTAAATGGGCAAACAGCGGTGTTTGTGCGCGCGCGAGCGCCTTGTTTCGCCGTTGTATCAAGCCAAATGCCTAATGATGAAGGAAGCTACAAAACAAAATCAAGAAAATGAGCTGTGTACACGCTGCTCTCTCGCGCATATGATGATAGCAGGTCGGGAATGGGACGTGAAATAAATTTTGACTTCATTAAGTTTGCTAATTTTTATCTGATCCCTTTCTTTGATTTTTGCTTCCCTCTCTCGCGCTCCAATCCATTCAGTCTGCGGCGATCTCGCAGCATTTTGCTTTTCGGTTCGTTCCGTTGCGCGGGCTCACTTTATTCATTTTGTACGTCGTTCAAACACATCAAATGCTAATAGCCCGAGTAAGTGTGTAATGAAATCGTTGGAATTTCAAATGAGAGAAGATTGCAGCTGAATCAGATTCAACTAGAAAAGGCCAAATCCTAGGTGCACGGTCTCACTCTCTCGCTCTCTCTCTCTCTCTCTCTCTCTCTCTCTTACTTTTTTTCGCTGGCTTGCTCTGTTTCTGGTCGTGTGTCTGTTCGCTGAATGAATGTGATCACATTGCCGTACGACGGTGCGCACAGTAATATACGAGTGAATTAAAAACGCACAACAGGAACAATGTTCAATCATGAAACGAAATGAAATAAAATCGATTCCGTTCATTTGGTTACCTTCGGTCGATGCAAAACCATTAACATTTTGTTTATTTTCAATATTTCAATGCAAATGTCATCGAATATTCTCACATCCTCGAATTCAATTATATTGCATGTATGCCAATTTACCCATTGTCAATTGCACAAACACACCTACACACACACACATTTTGAAGACAGGAATTCATCTTTTTTGCACATGAGCCTATGAATAATCTTATGAGCGGCGGCGGTGAACCGAAAGACAGACATTTTTGAAAAACTAAACAAAAAATATGTCCGGCTTTGAGTGTTTGTGATAAAACTTTCTCAGAAGTGGTGCGATTCGTTCGCTTTCATCCTAATTAAATCGGTCTTTTGTTGGTTTTTATTTGTCTCTTCTTTTTTTTCGTTTTGGTGTATAGTTTTGTAGTAGTTTGCTTATTATAAAAAGTGTTCTTCACTCTTCCACACAGTGTGGTTTTTTATGCTAATCCAAAATTATTTTCGTTGTTGCAAGATCTCTGTCAAGCATCATTGTGTTGTGGTAAGCGCGAGCGCACACTTTGAATATTGGTCACGAGGAAATGTTTGTGCTTATCTCATTATTTGGTCAACGAAATACGACAGAAAACAAAAGCACACAACAACGACAACAGGGAAAATCCACAGAATCCCGTTTTTACACCACGCGTATTGGCTCTTTTTCCAGATTTACATTTTCGCTTTGGTCACTTATTTTATAATAGTATGATCCTCTCTCTCTCTCTCTCTCTCTTGCTCTCTTGCTCTCTCTCGTTCTATTTCTCTGTTTGTGTGTCTGATGTGTCTTTGTCTCTGCCTCGATGCTTTTCTCTTTTTCTCTTGCACTTTGGTATCATGGATTTTCTTTGACTGTGGCCTGTCGAGTGGCCTACATCAATCGGTGTGGTCCTCAACATCTCATCGTGAACGAGCGAACGAGTGCGCGCTCGCGCGCTCACTTCTTTATTCCGCGATTTTGTTTCATTAATGGAATATTATGTTCGTTTGAATGCATTTCATTTGCGTATTTAAATAGCCCGGATGGAAGAACGATGTATGTCATGGAAGTAACCAACAACTTTACTTCATTCTATTATTCACTGAAGAGACAGCACCAAAGGAATTGTTGAGGTGGACAAAAATTGAAAGAAAGTGTTTTTGTTTTGAACAGATTTAAAAGACAATTGGGTGCAATTGAACCTTAAATTGTACACCATAAATAAATATAGGGGGTTTATTATAGTAGATTTGGCAAATAACCATTTGATCGATGTTGAACTTTTTTTTCATTTTTTGACGGTAGTTGATGTCAAATTATCGCTCAAATTCCGTTTTATGGATTAGACAATTACAATAAAAAAAACGTAAAAGACAAACGAAAATGAATGAATAAAATGACGAAATGGAGTGGTCTATAGACAAAACACTTCGCTACTTTACTACGTTGCTCGCACTTAATTATTGTATGTGTTTTTTCCCCTTTCGCTCTCTTTCTAATTCGATTCAGGTGATCACACTTGCAGCAGTAATTTCGTGCTATTATTCCGTTGGAACGCATAATCGGATATGAACATGAATATTTCATACATTAAATATGCCACTTTGGCCGTATTTTCTCATTAATGAGGCATTTGAGTCCTCAATATGACTCGCCGACGAGTGTTATACAACGACAGCCACCCGACAAACATCACCGACCGACAGATGTACAATTGTAAAATAATAGCGTCGAAATTGTTGAAAATTATAAAACGATTATTTCGTAAGAAAAAAAAATAACTACCAACAACGAAAGTGCAAACGAGAGAGTGAGAGCGAGAGAGCAGTTCTTACCCTCGACTTTGACAAAGGATTCCAAAATATATGTGTAAGTGCGTTTCGCATTCAGCACGCCGTTAATTTTTCTATATAAAATACCAGCACAAGATCCAAGCAAATAGCAACCCGTTGTGTATAGACGGAATAGAATTAAGTTGCCAAAAAAAACGCTTCTAGCACGCGTAAATTGAGAGAGAGACTGAGAGAGACAGAGAGAAATTCGGTCGCCATTGGGGGCTAATTGCCGATTTTCACAAATTAAATCGTAATTTGATGATAATTTTTATTAATGGAACAACTAATCGAGCCACATTACTTTGAATGCATTTTGATATTAACAATTGAAAGACCAACTTGGCGCATTCATAGAAATTGAGAGCAATACGACAACGGAGATAAAAAAAAAACAAATATAATATATGTATTCATATTGAAAATGTCTCATTCAATTCGAATCGTTTTATTAGTTGTTAATTTGACGGGCTGAGGGACGTGAATGGTGTCAATTAGATTGGAACCGCGAACATGGACACTGAATGATTGTCGCTAAGTCTTAATAAAAAGTAACTTAAATTATGATATCGTTGGATGTATTGAAGCCGACCAAAAAAATTAATAATTCATCATAATATTGCGTTGTATTAACAAGACAAAACTTGTTTACATAATTAGGCAGTGCTCATTAATCCATCGGAATTCATGGTATTCCATCAAGTGTGTTGGTATTCAAATGTCAGCGATTGAAATGATTGACGCACTTCCTTTGATAGCAAACTCTCATTTCTGTTTAGCTCATTTTGTCCATCATCACGAAATATGGCAAAATTATTAATTTAACAAACTATTCGTAGGTAAAGTATACACTGGTGCGATTGTAATTACGAAATGATTTGAATTAAAAATACGATGATCCGTATAGATGAGAGATGGTTATAAGTTTGATCGATACCTTGGGTGTTGATAGGCTCACGTTTATCATTTGCAGGACCCTGAAGCCATCTACTAAAAGAATAATCAAGAATGTACAATATACATGTGCTTATTGATATAACGGGGAAAATATACACCTTTGTGATGGCATTGTGAGAAGTGAATTCGATTTCTATTGACATTTTTCCATAAAAGGTTTTGACAATGCTTTCAGACAATATTAGCGTTTAAAGGTGTAATTTTAAAAAAAATTCGAACTTTTCGGCGGAAAATGCGTTTTCAAAGACATTTTATAACATTTATTTGGAATAATTGTATTTGACTTGTATTCGTCCATTCATTAGCACTACCTCCACACAGACATTAGGCATCATGCAGCGATACCCTTTTTAGTGCACCCATTTTTTTGTTGTTGTTTCTCAATTGAACACAGTTGGTAATCGAGAGCGAATCACCATGACACAGTGTTCAATAGATCACTTTAACAGCATTCAAATGGTGTTCAATGTTTTTTTTTTCTACTTCTTTGTAATTCATATTCACTCAATTGATTTGAAATGGTCAAACGAAATTATTGGTTCATCGATAGAACCGCCTGAAAGGACGCAACGCAAAAGGATCCACGCAATTAAATTTGCTAAGAAACGCATCGGTAAATGAATATACGCAAAAATTCACCATTTTTTTCCATTAGTCAAAATAAAGGCAACAAAAAAAAACAACTTCGAATGACAGAACGAGAAAAAGAGAAAACAATGCATTTTGTTGCGTGCTTTTAATGGTATGACGTTCACAGTATTTTAATGCTTCGTTTTGTTTACTTTGAACTTTAAATTATGAACAATCAAATTCAATCGAAATGAGCACATTAACGGCGAAAAACGGGAGAAATGAATAATGAACACTTAACAGAAAATAAAATGTAGTGAGTGTGAAAGGGTTCAAAAAATTGACCCTACATCATCACACAGTCGTCGTTCGCTAATATATTTTACTGGCGTCGGATATCGTTGGGTGTGTGAGTTTTGTCGCTGTATTTTGTTGTGCTATAGATATTTTTTTCGTTGCTGCTGCTGTTGTTGTTGTGTGTGTGTGTGTGTGAAAGTGTGTATTGCGATGAAGTTTCTCTTTCTCTGAATCAATTTACGGCTGTGAAAAGCATTTTGCATTGATGCGTACCATATTTGAACATTTAATTGCTTTTTCCATTTCGAATGTCACTTTAAATGCAAAGACACAGAAACACGCCACTGCGTTTCGGTTTTTTGATTCTAACAGGTTCAAAGATTCCAAATCGACGTCGATGAGACGCAGTTGAGTGTTTGTGCAAATATGATGGTCGAGTCCGAGTGTTTTGCGAACAATTCATTTTAGTCGATTCAAACACATTATTTACAGATGCACCATTTGATTCTCACTGACTGAAAGTCACTCTCTCATTCCATTTCAACGTAATGTAACGACGATGAGATGGAAGTGTGTTTCATTAAAGGGGCATAATTCAGTGTGAGACTTCGAAACGTTGACAAAAAAAACCGCCCTTACAATCGAAAATCATTTACCGAAACCGTTCGTTATTATTTTTGCATATTAATTTAGGAAGTTTTCTGATTGCCATTCATTTTCTAATTTACGCGCGCACACCAAAAATTCTATTTACAATCAAATTAACGTACATGATTGCGTTCATAATTCGCACTCTTTTATTTGGGTTTATTTTTTTTTTTGTGCCTGTTCATTTATAAATCGTTATAAAACTGGATTCCATTGAGTCGCAAAAGAAAATATGAAGCATAGAAAGAAACTGGCGTCTTTGTAATGAAGATAAATTGTATATTTTTACAATTTATCTCATATTTTGTTAAAATGATTGTTATTCCCTGAATTGATACGTGATGTTTGTAATTTTAAATCAACAAAATGAACACTTCGTCACACAAATATCCGGCAAAAGAGAGTTCAATGTGAAAGTTTTATTACAATAAATATACATTATATAAACAAATTTCACAATTCCGACCCATCTCAATTGAACGATTCCAATCGCTAAAGAAAAACTATCATTATAGCATATTGTTGTGTAGTGAAATCAATCATTGGTAAATTAAGGTGAAAACAAAATAACGACAAAATGGCCAATTTGAAAAAAAAACAATCAAATAAAACGGTAAAATTTGTATGCAGAATTGAAATGAAACGAAACGAAACGAAATGGAATTTCGACGTACGGACAAGTAATGCGAGATATGATATCGTGGTTGCCGCCTCAGGATTTTCAGGCTGATTTTAAAAATTGATAAATTTCTCATCAACATTTACAACTATGATTATAATAATATTTATTTGTTGAAATTGACAATTGAATGTTCCGGAAAAGTAGTCGACTGGTGTAATCACAGCACACTGATGCATTGCAATAAAATGCCAGTTACCCAATATTCAAATGCATTACGCCCCAACCGTTTTAACAACACACACAAAAAAAAAACATCAAGGGACATGTCTTGTGCAGATTTTATGCGAAACAGTAGCAAAGCGTCCAAATGCATTGGAAAAGTGGACTGGTTAATTCTTATGTTTGGTTTGTTCCTTGAAAATGGCTCCGTTCCAAATTACATACATTTTGTTAGGTCTGCATAGTAATTCCATTTTGTCGAAATATCACCGGCATTGAATTTACAAGCACTCACGACTTCTAGATTACACTTTGCACCTATCAATTTTGTATCAAGACAAGACTACAATTCCGTATCAATATAAAAAAAACAACCATTTAAACCCGTTTAGAGAATGGAAAAATGCCGCATTTGATAAATTCAATTTTGCATTGGTAGCATTTCTTCTGAAATTAATAAGTGCTGTTTTGCGGTAGGCAATTCTAATACAAGGCAATTTTATTTAGTTTAATGTCTAGAGAACAAAAAAAATGGACAAACAAACAGTCTTTTATCATTTTTCATTTAAAATAAATTGACCAAATTTCACCGAAATTCTATGGAGAACTTTCTATGAAAAATATATTCAAATACAAATTGATAGAGATTTTGTATCGGTTTTCGAATTGTAACACTTGAAACCACTACAGATAAAAACTTTAGTAAGTCACCAAATAAGCATTTGATTTTAAATGTGTTTTTAGATGAATTTATTATTGGCGGGAATATTTTGGTAAAAGTTCATCTGTATCGAAATAGTGTTATGTATACAAATGGATATTGCGCAGTTGTGATATACAATCACACTTCCGTCGGAATGTTGGAAATTTCGATATTATTTCCTGGTTTCCTTCATATTCAATATAATCATTGATTTTATTGTCTTTCAATAGATCATAATAAAAAAAGAAAAAAAAAACACAAATTTCTTTGTTAATATTTGCAGTAGATGATTGTAACTTCAAATTTATGGCATAGAAGAGCCCTTCCGACGGTACACGGATTTAACATGCTGCCACTGCCCAGTGGCCTTTCCAGTATTTTATCGCCTCAAAACTATCTACAAAGCACACAATATACTTTGAATAGTTTCGATAAATAAAATAACAAATAAATCGGGAAAAGGTTGCATTTGATTTTTTGACAAAGTAATTTCAGTTGCACCACATGTAAATTGAATTACTTAAAGCCAAATCGCTCTCAACTAGTTCATTTGTTGATATATATTGCTCTGAAAAAGATTCGTTAGCTTTTTACTTCACGGTGTTTGTGACACAGCCACATTAGGAAGTATCGGACATTTTTAAGAACTGCATTTGATTTTAAGCTCCGAATGATTTCTTCACTTCAGGTTAATTTTTGGAAAAAGTTACTTAAGCTTAAATCTATTCAGATGTTTATTTTTGCTTAAAATATTTGTAATTTAATTCAAACAAATCTATTATTGATCATTGAAAGTAATCAACATTCTTTTGAATAAAAAATCTATTTGTGTGGCCGAAACACGTCGTGAATTAGGTCGAATATAAACAATTTCAAAGAACATTCTATCACGTTGGACTGTCACTGAGTCTCAGTGAATATGAGACTTCAAATTACATAAAAACGAAGTGACAGTCCAAAAATGATATAACTTTTAAACACTGTTTTTTATATCCGAAAATTATAACGAAAATACTTTCAAGTGGAATCAATATCGATTTACATCTTAAAAATATAATTTATTTACAAACATATAAAAACCCATTCATATAAAGATCTTGTACAAGATCACAAATTGACATAAATTGTTCGAAAGTTGCATGATCAATAAAATACAAATTCTTTGACTGATTGAACATTAATTTTAATGAATATGGCAAATATCTAAGCTTTTGGTGGATAAATAAGTGTCTCTCAATTGTTTCATTTATTAATTGGCTGTTTTCTTTTTAATGCCAGCTGTCATAAGTTTGTTATAGCTTCTTTCTCTTGAAATACGGCACAGATTTTGGATTGATATGAGACGTCATTCCTAAGTCACACTACACCGATCATAGTTTTTCTCATACTTGACCTCTTATGCATGAATTTTTCGTTCACTCAATGCAGGAAAATAGTGAAAATCATAGTAAACTTGAGAAATGCATTTGACATCGAAAAAAATGAAATTCATTGTTTAAAAATTGTCAAATTTTAGGAATTCGTAATTTTTTACGCTCTTGCTCGTAACTCAACAACCACTCAAGATAGAATCATAAGATTTGCAGCAATTGAGAGCCTTGACATTTTCGAATGTTTTTTATGTAATTATTTTATAGGATAGCTGTTGTTTTTGAAGTGCATTTTATCTTCGATTATCTAAACCTGCCAAAAGGCAGATCTGTGCACTAGAGGGTTAAACAGCTTACTTTTATCCGAAATTCTAAAAAGATTTGGTCTTGCCATACATAACATGTGACTTATGCAAACACAGACACTTAGTACCTTTACCAATATCACAATATTGGTCCGGAAATATTTGAATTCTTGATCAATGGATTTTGATGCATAATACAATAACATTTTATAATATAAATACATATAAAATGCGCAATATACATACAATTAGGGTGTTTTCGATACAAATATTCCAAAAAATGTTGTGCTTTGAAGTGAAAAACAAATGCGCAATTTAATGGAACAAATCTTGGCAACTATGAATAAGTAGATACAAAAACGTTGAGTTAAATCAATATGGCATCTGAATTATTTCAATCGCTTTTCACTTCGGAATTCAAAAATCTTACTGAAAACACCCTAATATACATACAGATGCAGATGTGATGCTACCAGCAGACAATGATATTGTGTATTGTTTAATCGAAGATATGTAGCGATAGGGCAATGAGCGCATGGATTTTTGAAGTGAGCGATTTTTGCTTGTGATAAGGGAGCGTCAGCTGAGCATACACAACATTGAAACTATATGTATAGTTGCTGGCAATATAATATGTATAGAGAAAATTTAGAATTCCTAGAATCTATTAGATTCTATATTCATCGATCATTTGTGTTTGTTGATCTTAGTGTGAATGAATGAATTTTGAATTCAGATCAGTTGGTTTTATGGCATTAGTGAAATAAAGTTGAATCGCCTTTGATGTTTATTGTGTGATTTTTGTCACCAAAAAAAAAACAGAAGAGAAAAGAAATCCAGTTGACTGTTGATACGCCATCACATGCTCATGTGCCCATAAGCATATTTTAAATATGATATTCATTACTCAAACTGCACGAGATATCAATTCAAAGATTATATATAACCAAACAAACAGCACCATTTTTATAATAACAATGAAAATAATGATTATCCGCTCACGTGTTGAATTGCATGTATTGCATTGCGAATTAAGCGTTCTATGTCGAAATAATACATCATGAATTGGAGCCTGTCATTGCCAACTGTCAACGAACAAATTATTACAGTTGAATGGTTTGCCATTGGAAAAGAGGTTTATAAATATTATGGTGTGCACTTCACACCACAAACACCGAACACACACGCTCTCTGTCTCGATGACATTAATCGCAAACGGTGTGTATGTGTATTTATTTCCCCAATTCAATGGGCATGTAGATAATAAAGCATTTCTTTAACTATATGAAATGAATATGATGAGGTTTTTTGTTCTCATAAAAAAAGGTCAAAAATCACTTTCTGAAATTGTTTCTGTGTCATTTTTTTCTTTGGCTTGTTTTAAAGTTGCTTTGATAATGCAAATGAATTGCGTCAAAATGTCTGTGTCTGTCGAGTGCTTAGACCAATTGCAAACCAGCATCTACATCACTTGAATAAATCTATCGTTGAAATTCAACGTAGCACACAGCTTGTAACACTCGATTTATTTAACTTGTTCAGAATCATTATGTGACACTGTTAACAGTTTCCATAATAATTCAATTCAATTTAAATTAAATTATTTAATTAGCGCGTATAATTAGGAATTCAAAGTGTCGAAATAAATCGACATGCTAGCGATTTCAGTTTCGAAATATTCAAATGAAATATTGTCAAAATGATAGTAAAATGAATGTTATATGTGAGTCAGAGAGCGCTGTTGGTGTTGGTGTTGTGCAATTATTAAAGCTGAAGAGCTTTTGTTTCGATTTCGAAAATTCAAGAAAATACTGTAGAAAATCAAGGAAACACAAAATCAACCGCTGAAGGGACATAAACCAGCAAAATGTATTAAATTTGCAACTATTTGCTGAGATTGCTTTTCGATTAGGGTGGACAAAAATGATTTTTCAATTGCATTTTTCGATTTGCCAACAACATTAACCGGCCCGGATGGAGACGAAATGAAATGAAAAAACTCCACACACACAAAACGGGTTAGATGCAGATTTTCAGTCTTTGCATATTTTTCGATTGCAATAACATGATTATTTAATCGTTTTTTGGGCAAAAATTTAGAGCAATCGTAACAATAATAACACATCAACAGCAATATCCAACACGACCAAATAGCATCTCAATGATGCCGAGTGAAAAACAGGTCTCGAGCCACCCCATCGTATTCACGTGTCAAATACTAGATTTACATTAGTAATGAACGAAGCCAAAGCACATATTGCATTACATGTGTCTGAATTTTACATTTTATTATGTATTTGCGTTTATATGTGGAGTGTCCTGTCTCATCGAATGGTGATGGCAAAGTGAAATTTATTCCATTCCGTATTTCTATGATGCAGTTGCGGGATTCGGTGTGTGTGTGTGTGTGTGTGTGTGTGTGTGTGTGTGTGTGTGTGTGTGTGTGTGTGTGTGTGTGTGTGTGTGTGTGTGTGTGTGTGTGTGTGTGTGTGTGTGTGTGTGTGTGTGTGTGTGTGTGTTCGTGTGTACGTGTGTACGTGCATCATACGTATGTATGTGTGTATCGTAGATTGGTCGAAGAGTTAGAGAGGAAGCATAATAATACAAACAGATATTATTTATATTTAATTTGAATACTGTCATAGAATGGACGGGGGGTTCTTATGCTTGTTCGTTCGCTCGTTCTCTGTCCCTCTCACTCTCAATTTGGTACATAAAATTGCATACAATTACATTGGGCTATAGTGTGAGACGAAGACGATATTGGCAAGGGCAGTCAGCCTCTCTCTGTCTCTCTCACCAACTCTCACACAACACATTTTACATAAACATAAAATGAAGAACAGCATCGTAGTAATTAAGCTCCTGTCTGCATTAATGTGAAATGCTAATCTATTTCGCTTGCTTAGCTTCAATTTTATGCATTTATATAGAGGCGATTTGCAAGCAAAAGAGGAAAGAAGACCGACGCACACAATGAGGGAAAGCGAGCGAGCGAGCGAGAGAGAGATCGAACGAAAATGTGTTCGTATTTCGATGCGGCGTCAGGGACCGATTCGACCAGCAATGTGATAACTCGGCAACTAATTGCCAAAGTGACAGACAGAGAGAGGGTGAAGAGAGAGAAGATAGAGATGGAAAGAAAGAAAAAATACAGACAGAGAGAACAAGAGAGCGTCCGAATCGATTTTCTTGCAATTATAATTATGGGAATGAGGCAAGCACAATTTTCGTAACAAACATCCACTTTACATCGAATCATAGAAATTATTTGTCGACTTCTAGGCCCTGCAAAACTTCTATTAGTCATGTAGATATGGATATATCAACACGCACATCCTGAAATCTATAGATTAGTTGACGGTTGTTTGCACAATTTGGATAGAATAAGCGGGAAGTATGAATACCGGGTGTCCGATCGTTGAATCATTTCCGAATATCTACCGGTATTTTGTGAATGCGTATCGTATCTATCTTTTGTTGCATCGTCTTTAGAATAGAGTTGGGCACAGCAGCTCACTGCAATCCAGTCGCATGTGCATGTGAATTTGTGCATTCCTTTTTGAGGCTATTGCCCATGATGTTGACAAACAAATTTCAATACGATATAAATGACAGTCAGTGAGACACCTGGTATTTATAATAATGATAAAATTGCATCGAGTTTAGCTCGACTTGGACTTTGCTTGGACTTATCTATTTTATATGTAAAGTGCATGGTGAACGGATGGAGGGGGAGAGGGGCTTTTTCTCTCTTTAACTTTAAATTGAACTAAACCAAGCCGTCTTGTTTCAAAACAACTTTCGACAAAAACGATCCAAAACGAAAATTGTCCAGATTTCGTCTTCCACTTTCTGCTTCATTCAAAGCTAAAATACCAACTCATCACATATGCTTCACGCTAGGTAATCGCCCAATTGTTGAAACTGATCTAAGGCAACCGAGCGCACTCACACAGCACTGTGAACACTGAACAGTGTGCAACGCTATGAGCACATAAAACTTTCTTCGTTTCTCCCATCTCTCGTCTCACTGTCCTTATGTATGTCTCTCTCTCTCTCTCTCTCTCTCTCTCTCTCTCTTTCTCTCTCTCTCTCTCTCTCTCTCTCTCTCTCTCTCTCTCTCTCTGTGTGTGTGTGTGTGTGTGTGTGTGTGTGTGTGTGTGTGTGTGTGTGTGTGTGTGTGTGTGTGTGTCTGTCCGTCTCTTCTCCTCGCGCCCTACAACGGCATTTTGATTTGTATTTACATGGTTTCTTGGAAATTTATCATTTTTGAATGGAAAATTCAGTTTTACCAAGTAATAAAAAATATTTTAGCTCTCCTATTGCTTCATAATGATGCAAATAATGACGATATTGAGTACAAAAGTTTTTATGCACTTAACGAACGTACGGCTTTGTAATATTCGAGTTGATGGTTGGAATGTTTTTTTGTTGTTCATTTTTCAAATGCCTGTCCCAAAATTCAATCAAGACCCGCTTAGAATATGCATCACAGTGCATTCATTTAAATTTCAATACCGTTCATCATCCTTGTATTGCGCGTCTCCCGCTTTCAATCGAAATAAAACCGTTTTTTTTTTTAAACAAACAAAGACCATGATCATTCAATTGTAACGGTTTTTATATCACAAGTTATGATATGGCAGACAACAATAAAAGTGAAAATGTGAAAATAAAGAATTTTTTAGAAAAATCAGAAGGAGTACGTTTTCCATACGAAACATTTAAAAAAATCGCTGCAAAACGTAAAAAAACACACGTAACAAAATTCTGTATCACATCGAAAATGGAAATTTCGGCACACGGAATGAGTGAATGGCTGTAAAAGTGGAGGGAAATGTTGACATATCTTTCTCGCAATGGAAATGATTAATGCAACGTTTTTCCAAACAGGAAACGAATAATGAAAAAATAATCAATTTGTTTATGATGAGATTTGCAGTATTCGAAATGACCAAATGTGTTTTTTTTCTCTGTGTGTGTCTCTCTCTCCCTCTCAACGCGTCATCCCGCTCTTTCGCCCTTCTCTTCTCGATTATAGTCGCGGAAACAGCGACAGTCAAGAGAGCGAGAGGGAGAGAGAGAGAGAGAGAGAGAGAGAGAGAGAGAAAATCCCAGCAACAACGATTCGTTAGCGAGTCTATTTTTGTATTCAACGTGCTCTCATTTCCTTGCACTCATTTTAACCAGCACTGGATGGTCTTATACCCCGAACAAAACCTAGCACAAAATTTATCCAACGAAAAATGAAAAAAATAAACAAAACAACATAAAAATGGCAATGCAAAAGTGAATGCTGAAAAAAAATTTGGCCAAAATAATAATAATAACAACAACAACAACAACAACAACAACAACAACAACAACAAAAAAAAGATCGACTCGCGCGTATTGCAAATGAAACACATTTTTGCAAAGTCAATGAATAATCAGATGGGGAGAAAAGAACGCCGGCAAAAATAATAACAAAAATGGCATTAACAATAAAATCCTGCGACACACAAAAATAAATTTACCGGCCGTCGTTATACTCTCGCTCATACTCACTCTCTTTCACCCACTCACTCTCCTCGTACTTGAAGCGTGCGCGCGGCTGAGCGCGAATAAACGAGCGAGTGAATAAACATTTTCACTATGCCATGGCTATGGACATATAAAACCTATCAAGGTATACAGGAGATATTGTTGAATTGCACCGTCCACGTATGTACGACACTTTATTTATTGGATCACATCTTCTCAAACTCTTCGTCCGAATGCAGAATCGCGCATTGAATGCGCGGATTTTTTTAATTCGTTTTTTTTTCCTCTCTGCGCTCGTATTTCTGTTTGTGCAAGCGATCTTCGTTTATTCGGCCGCTAACAATTAGGTTTCCCTCTTTAAGCGAATGCGCAACGCATTATTCTACATGTGTGTATATGTTCATTTTCACTGTGGATGCTCACTTGTACTTTTTTTTCGTGTGTTCGCCCGATTCTTTTTTTTTCGTTTAGTCCCACAGCACATAGCATATAGACTCATACCCTTATCACCACCTTAAATTTGGTGACTCTGCTTGACAAAGTCAAAAAAAGACACAAAAATAACAAATGAATGAATGCAACAGAACGAGAATATTTAAAAAAAACACACACACACGCGCGCGCACTCACACATATACAAACCGTAGCACAGAAATAGGAAAATAAAAATTGTTTACCAAAAAGTGGCAATAAAAAATTGCTTATGCACTATGGCCTACGGGAGATTGGGGAAGAGTGAATAAAATTTTAATTTCGACGCTTTACAATTCAAAGCCGAATGGACAATCAAATCAGGAGATCGGCTGGCTGGCTGGCAGGCAGACAAGCAAACGATTATTGATTTTATTAGAAAGATTTTGCCACTGTCAAAACCATCCATGGATCTCTCAACGCAATTCAAATAAATCGTTTATATTTTTGTTAAATAGTCAATATTTTTGGTGTGCATGGCATTTTGTTGGTGTCCGTTTTGACCCCATGATCGAACTATCGAAACAGCGTCAGCTAACTCACAGAGTGAAACTGGAATAAAAACTAGAAACAAAAACAACAACAACAAAAAAACGAGAGAATCATAAGCCTTAATCTCATTCGTACATGCAAAAATTCGAACACATAAATAGAGTATAAACATAATATATTCACGTAGAGAAAACAGTATAGAAACGGGCCAGCAATATGAAATTGAGAGACCATCGCGAAAAACAGCAGCAGTCGACTGATTTTGTATTTCCCCATGCCCTGTGTGTCTCTCTGCTCTTAACATACACACTCACACTCATTCACACACACACACCCCTTACACTCTTGCACGTTTCAATCTCATCCTCCCGCCTCTCTTCATAATTTGCAAGCGCACAGATCGGAAAAGCGTTTGCCGTTTCTGTTGGATGTGGAGTCAACCCCATTAGATTCCATCTTGCGCCTCCATCATTACCATCACCCATCACCAATCACGACACACACGAAAAAAAACAACAACAACACACATACACACTCATACAAATACAACGAAAGAAAAAAATCGTTCAATTTTTTATAGTTTCCCATATTCATGCCATACATTACATATTTAAGCGTGCATTCTAAAAAAAAACAGCAATAAACAACTCCCAAACCGATAGATAGGCGACACCGGCTCTATGTAAATGTATGCATGTGAGTGGTATGTGTTGGCCCAAAGTATCAGCCAAAGCAACATTCAAACAAAAAAGTTTAGCTTAACTTCAATTTCATTATTTTCTTTTTTTTCGCGTGTGCATGTGAGAGTGAGTGTGTGTATGTGTGTACCATTTGAATCCACTGTCCGGCATCATAATTAATGCTATCATTATGATCGCGAACTCATAGGTGGGCTCACAGCCATACACAATGCACAATGCAAATGTGGAACCGGACTCTCGCTAAAGCAATCCATTCCCCGTCGCTCGTTGTGTGACATCAACAGAATTGTATATATGGTCGGGAGATAGAAAAGAATTTACAAACGAAAAAAACACACACACAGCAGCGGCAACAACAACAACAACAACAAACTCGTATTGGATGCATATACATCAACAGCAGCGAAATTCTAATGAAAATTAAAAGAATCGCATTTGAATGCATTTGAGCGCCAATATGGCTAACGCATAACAAAAAAAATTAAGCCAGCGCAAATCAATGGATATGATCTAGCGTTCGTTTCAAATCATAGCATGTTACACACACATCAAGGCTCGTTCCGTTCGATACGACGTTGACATTTTGCATGAAATAACATTTGAAAAGCGAACGGTTGTGCGTTATCATTCGTTCACTTTCATCCATTTCGCAAGTGTAATTGTGCCTTGAGTCAAAGACAATGTTATTTAAATTTCCATTTCGTTTCTGAACAAACAAAAAAAAACTTCAGACGAGAGACAGATATTCGTTGGTTTTTCTTTGCCGATTTTATTTTTCTCTATTGAACGTGGCAATGTCATTACTACTTAACCCTATTAGACTATTCATTATGCCATTTGAACTAGAAAATTTAATTTCTATTTGTTTCAATCGCCTTTTCGGTTTTTTTGCAACGTTGTTTTTCCCCTCCCACTTTTTATATGCCGTTTTACGTTTTATTCCTCCAAGGCCAGAACCAATCTGTCGCTTTATTATGTGCGAAATTCGTTGCCGAAAAATGCTACACACATAAGACCAATCATCATTTTTTTTCCCATAAGTGCATGGGCATTTACTTCAATGTAAGCGATGAATTCATTTCGAGCGATTTGATAGCATTTTGCACCATCAAAATGTGTACTCGATGTGTGTGGTTGAGTGTCTGTGCCTAGGTGTTATTTTTTTTATTCCTTCGTTTTTTCTTTTGCACATTTGAATATTTCTGGCTTCTGTACCCCTGAAATGTCTCTGTCAGCGTGTGTGTGTGTGTGTGTGAGAGAGAGAGTGGCTGTGTATGTATCGCGAATTCATTTTCGAAATTTTTATTTTATATCATTGCATTTTATCTCGCATTTTTCCAGTCACTTCAGCGGTGTGCACCATCTCCTACTCTTGCAAGCGTGCGCTCCCCCAATGTTCTCGGCATCTCTCTCGATGCTTTCGTGTTGCTGTTGGTGGATTTCGTGATTGTGAGTCTTTTTTTTGTGTGCCAACAATTCCAATGTTCGCTATTCCATCGCCACGGTATTGCTTTCCGATACACAAATAGTATTGAGACAGGCACCGAATTCGGAGAGCAACAAAATAAAAAAAACGAGAGTATAACTCGCAATGCTACTGCTATTGCTGTAGCTGTAGCTGCCGCCTCACAACATACTGGACACTCAGGCAAGAGAGAGATGCGGTGGTGGCTATCCTAGACTGATGGCGACCACCTCTTTCTTCCATCTCCGGATACACTCACACGAATCGCCACGAAAAAAATACAACGCGCCGAACGTGAATCGCCTATGTCCATACATCTCTCGATCCAAAATCCATGCATATGCTGACACATACATACATTTAAATATTACATATTACGTTGTTAAAGTCCATTATTTTTCCAATTTCGTACTCCTGATTGTACGGCCGCATTTTGTGTGGAGCGGTGAAGAGGAATGAGTGAGTGCAAGAGTGAGAAAGAGATGTAAATGCAATGATTCTGCTGCTATGCTACTGCATATAGAGACGTATTTAAATACACTCATATACGAATATACGAAACGGTTTCGGCCTGTTTTCTCATTTGCACAAAATTTATAAACAATAAAGAAAAAAAAACACGCAAACACACACACACACACAAATATATTCACAGAGCAGCAGCATCAGCAGCAGTAACGCACCGATAGTCAGAGGAGCGGTGAATGAAGAGCAGAAAAAAACGGCCAGGGCCATATATGAATGCAAACAAATATTTAGTTGACGGAACATCTAACGAGATGCAACAACAATAACGACAACTGGCGCTCAAAAATTCAAAGCAACAGCAGCAGCAGCGAATAACTGGGGAAAAAAAATGCTTAAACTCGGCAAATTGGCGTGCAGAAAAACACGATGGAGATGCACAATGAAAGACAACGGAACGAATGGCACAAAAAAAAAAAAATTGTATCGGCACAAACATGAAAATTGTGCACTATTTTGATGGTGTTTAACGGTGAAAACAACTCTTTTTAGTGGATCATAGGCATTTGATTTTGCTTCGTGCTATATGTTTTGGCCAAGCGCACACGCAAATGATAGTAACAGCCAAATGTGATGAGAAAAAGAGACTGTGACCGAGAGCCAAGGATTTTGAGCGAACGCTCAATAAATGAGAGATATTAATTTTTTGTGTGTGTTGTGATTCGCTTCTTTTCCTTGCACTTGTGTGTATTGCAATGAAATGGGTACAAGCGATGCGATATAAATCAAAAAGATAAATTGGAAATCAATAGGAAATGTACATTTTTCAGTGCTAAATATGCATATGAATGGAATCTATCTACTTGCATGTGTGATGCAAACTAGAGGAGGAGAACGGCGAGGGGCGGTCGATCGAAGCATGCTCGATAATATACAAAGCAATACACAACCGATCGAGCAAACCGAAACACACCGAACCACAGTACCAACAACAACAAACAACGACCGAACAAGACAATTTTTGTACAGTAAGCTGTATGCGCTCTACGTTCAACATAAATAATTCATTTGCACTCATAGCGTACACACAACTATTCCATATGATCTCGTTTGCTGGCCATTTTTTTTTTGTCTCTCATTCGCACCATTTTTAAGCTGCCCAAATTTTTACAGTTGTTTCAATTGGCCACTATTTCCCTCTTTTATGGTTGCTCTTCATTTATTCGCTATTTCATTGGGTTGTCCATATTGAGATCGGTTTATCGACCGCATTTGACAAAAATTCTTGACACAAAATTCAACGGTATTTTGGCCATTTTGGTGATCAATTCCCTTTTTATCCACTTTACATCGCTGATTTGAATATTTGCAAGCTCATCTCGAAACACCAGTATGGCAGCTATGCTTTGAAGTAATAGGTAGCCAACGAACATCCTAAGACCCACCTACCAATGGACATAAAGCTATGGACATAATTGGGCACTTAATTGAATTAAACTAATTTTATTCACAACTAGAAAACTAGAAAAAAAAACTTGCAAAATTTAGAAGAAAAAAACTGTCTGTCAATTTATACTTTATACAATTAATTTGTTTTTTGCAAGTTTTAAGCATTGTATTGAAGTCAGACGAATGGAAATGTTATGACATTTTTTCTTTCAACAATGAACAATAGTATTTTTTATATGAAATGTTGAATTTTGTAAACAAGAGCTAAAAATAATTATTATCAGTATGGATCATCACGTGGGTTTTATCCCCTGACTGAAGAGATTTTAAAAATGTATCTGTTGTTTTTGAAGCTGCAATATACATGATGTGTGAGGGAGGGAAATTTTTTCAATTCAGATGTTAAATGTCAAGGGCCAAAGCTCTCCTCCTGAAATACATAACACTTGGAAAACAATTGAAATTATTTGATGCCTGACACCAAAACGTAGAATCTGCTGTGTTAGGATGTTAATAAGGATATTGACGGAATCAATGTTAAAATCAAATTTAAGTATTTTGTTCACGTCATTGAGCAATTTGCAACTTGTTTTCACCTAAAAGCTTTAGATCGAATATTTTTTTTTTTTTTTATTTTTAAATGCAAATTTAATATTCAATTTTCCATGTTTGATTTAAAATGATAAGTTTTCCATTAAAAATGTGGCAAAAATGTCAGCTGCTTGCTTCGATAAACATTCAAAACATCGACGGCATTTTAATTATACAAAGAAAAAAATATTTTAATATTTTGTGCCGTCACCAAAGCTGTTAACAAACTATGCACTTAACATTGAAATGAAATAAAAATGATAATAATCCGAAAAAATGTTGACACTTGAACATTTGGCATCACACATAAGCACATATAAGCACACGGAGCATAGCATAAAACAGAGGTCGTATTTGCTTAAACGGTGCAAGAAAATTTTCCAAATCTGGTAAACTGAAAATTGTATAGTTCATGTGGTGTGGTGTGCTGTGTTGGTATTCGAGACAGTGCGGTCCGCAATCAAGAAAAGGGAGAGAGAGAGAGAGAGAAAAAAAAACAACAGAGGCCAAAACGTGCAAGAGGCACTGGGCACACTTCTCGAAGCCATTTCAGTGTAATCAGATATTTGCTCTATAAAATTGTGAAACATATACATTAAATTCACATAATAAACTCACCACCTCATCATTCGGGTATTTTGGTGATGCAACAAGTTGCCAGCGCTAAAGTTCTTTCGAGCGGCAGCGAATTTTCCTTTCGCTGTACTTCTTTCGTTTGCATAGCACCAATGTCTCACAGTTGGTTGCCCCCTTTTTATTTTGTTTTGTTTCATATATTTTACTCGACAAAATCTATATATATATATATAAATATATATATGGAAAAAAGAACAAGCATCACCATACTGCACAAAAAATGGGCTTGCGTGTGGTTCCGTTGAACATTTGTTTAAACGTCAACTCAATAGGGTAACTGAATGCATTCCGAATCGAATGAGCTACCATCGAGATTCCGGTAAATTTAAAAGGAAAACATCAACCCTTCAACAAATGGACATTTCGAAGGAAACATCCAAAAAATCAACTTGTTTGCTGTATAAATCTTTCGAACAAATGCGCTTCCCAAAGCACCCTGCTCTGCCTTTTGTTAACTCGCTCCTCCGATCCGTTTTTTTTCTATATTATTATTTTGTGTATGCTGTGGGTATTATAGTGCAATCTGAGAGAAAGTCAGATTCACCGCTGAAAAAAAAAAGATAGGAAAAAAGTGTGCAGTGGCGGGTGTGAGCTCAGTTAAATGAGACAGAAAAGTTCGTGTGATATTCTGTGTGTATATTTTCTCTGTCTCATTCTCTTTTTTTTGTGTGTGTGGTGCATTCCTTCTCGTTCTTGGAGGCTCACACCGTTAAGTTTGTCCAACAAATTTTTCCACAACAAACACTGACTCTCATCCATACATTACATTCAGTGGCTCGTTTCTTGTTCATTCGGGTTAATATTTACGGTTGGCGTCTTTTATTTATTATTATAATGGGATTGCTTTAATGTCAAAAGCTGTACATTAATAGGTTAACCAGGAATTTAACACTAGCCAATTCACACTGAACTCTCGGGGTGCAGATTTACGGTCGCTCTCTCTCTGTTTTTGGTCTTTTTCACAGATTTTCACATATAATTATTTTAAATAATATAATTTGGGATTGCATTACGTGAGCACGCAGCGCACCAAAGCTGTTTGTAGAAACATATGTAATTGAGCTTAAATGAGGTTGAATATAATGAATCATCCTCCAAAGTAGCAAAAATAAAAACGTCAACTTGGAACGGTTGTTGTGGATGTTGTTGGTGTTTTTTGTTGTTGTTGTTGTTTTTTTTTGGTTTCGTGCATTCATTCCGATTTACTTCGCACATTCTGTTCCGTTTCCAAATGAACAATTCCGCCCCAGTGTTCTATTGAAGACTGTAAATGTATGTGGAGAAAGAGAGAGAATAAAAATGGAGAAAAGCATTAAAATAAAATTGAGAAAACAAAGCAATGAATGTTTGGTATTCACACCCTTCTTTGATGCTGTTGCACCTCATCAGTGTGGTGTATTGCCGCTTTTCGAGCATCAAATTCCCATTGAAATATTTGGTTTTCATTTTTTATTCCATGGGAAAAACACAAACATTTATTAACGTATCTTTTGGATTATTATTTTAATCGAAAGTACCACTACGATATTACAGAGACCTTTGTCAAATATAATTTGGTAATTTCTCGCATACGACATAAATCATGAGTACAAATTGTATATTGGCAAGTTCAATCGATATGCTTGTTGTCACTCCTTTCATTTCATTTGATTGTAACACTTTGAATTAAAAGCAATTTGGAAATCGTTTTTGGTTACGAACTTTCGATAGTGTATCTCATACATAGAGAGAGAGAAAGAGAGAGAGAGAGAGAGAGAGAGAGAGAGAGAGAGAGAGAGATAGAAAGAGAGAGAAAGAAAAAGTGCAAATGTGGAAAATTATAAATTGTGAAAATATTCAATTTCCAATTAGAGAAGTCGATAGGCTTTTCATCATAAAGGTATTTGTTTTCAAATTTGTCATCGTAGACACGCTATCAATTGGTTGGCAATGCATGGCCATTAATTATAGGCGACTCACCATAAAACCACTGCATAAAGAAAACCTCCTAGTAAAATAGCATGTAATTTTAGTTTGAGATTAGTGAAAACAGCCCGAAGACATGGTGCATTTTTTGATTGTAAGTTTTTGCCAAAGAGTAGACTGAAAGGTGCCATGCACATCTCTAGTAATTAATTTATATACATGAATGGCCTGAAATTGAATTTTAATCACTATTTTAGATACAAAACTTGTTGAAAAGAACTTGTTACTTCTGATTTACCAAAGTGTTTAGTTTCTATTTTTCACTCAAAAATGTTCTTAATCAATATTTCAGGCGCCGGGACATGGCTATGTGAAATGTGAGAATCTATCACCAATGCAATTATTAGAGAGTGAACAAGAAGGTGCACCGCATCATCGAATGGATGAGCCAACTAAAGTGGGAAGTGATTCATTGGAAGAAAAGGAGGAAGCAATAGATGAAGACATCATTCATGAGGATGCTGAAACAAACATTCTCGAACAATCACAGGTAAATGAACATTTCGCCCTCGCAAATGTACGGCGAGTACTAACATGGTGTCGATTCATTTTGATTGACGTAAATATCTTGTAGCAGGATGTGGCAAATCTTTTAAATAGTCAAAATGCATTAGCAGCTGCGGCCGCAGCAGCGGCTGTAGCTGCAAATACAGCACCAACTGAACGTTTATCGCCCGAAATGCAAGATGCACGACTTAAGCTATCATCGGCGGCCGTCGCTCATATCAATGGAACTAGTGAGTACATATATCGTTCGAAAGCATCCACCAAAATGTCAGCCATTCAATCAGTGCAGTCATTCTAATGCACAATTTTGTTGTGTTTTTTCTTCTTTTATTGTGTTATTTTTCAAATTCATTGTTTCACAGTGCAAAAAATGCTGAGTTTTCAAAATTTACAAAATTTAGCATCGTTGCAACAGCAAAAGCTATCATTTGTTGGATTGGCCGGTTTAACCACACCATCAACGTGTTTGAATTCACCACTTAATTTAAGCCTAGGTTCATCATCACATACAGATCCAAATCAGATGAATGCCAATTGTGGAACATCGATAGCATCCGAATTGGCGAAAAATCTTTGTGCTGCAAGCGCTGAGAATTTTTCGCCACAAATGCCACAGCTCATATTAGCGTCGGTAAGTGGATGGCGAACAAAGTGAAACGTTTTCTCAGAAAATCAATAAATTTGTTTGAATTTGATTTTGGGCTTTATTATGATTTGAAACATTTTATTTATGTTATAGGGAGGTCAATTAATGCAAGGTGTTCAAGTGGCACAGCTTTTAATACCATCTCCGCAGGGTAAGATTAATGTTGAAATGTGATTGATTGACAAACATTGCAGGTTCAGCAAAATGATGAACATTGCCTCTGAATTGTTTGATGATTTAATTAACACTTATTTGCTTGTAAAAAGGCATCTCAACACAAACGATATTAACGATACCGGTGAGTCAACAAGTGAACTCAAATGATCAACTGGCTCAAACATTGGCTGCCTTAAACAATTGCCCATCAAATCAGCAAGTGCATCCGCATCAAAAACAGCAGCAATCGTCTCATCAAATGCAAAATCTCTTAGCATCACCCTCGTTACTTGCTCAACAATCGCCACAGCCACAGAAATCCCAACCAGGTACCAAATCAATTGGTTTATTCTTTTGTTTCTTCTATTTTGCATCTAGTTTTCTATCTTCGCACTGACCATGAGTCACATTGCTGTTTAAAAAGTGTGGCAACGCGTATTCCAGTTTAGCCATTGAGTGCGTGCAAATCATCAAACGCAATACCATCATACAATACACAAAATGAACACAATTTACATTCACATACAGTTCAATGATAAAACAATCAAAAAATGATCCAAAAGTATAGAAACCGAACATCGTTGTTTCAATAATTACACCGTTGTCTGTGCGGTAATTACAGCACACCATCGTTCACAAATTAATGAAAATTGAATAAAATTCAATTGGCCGGTCTTGAGCTCCAGTCGAGCGCACAGTGTTGTGTTTAATCGAGCTTATTAAAATAATGACACGTGTATTGAACGGCTTCTGTAGTTGTAGCTTTTGTCCATCGCAAAAGAAAATTGTGTTTACTTTTTGTTTTGTTGAAAAATTTCTTCACGAACATATACATACACAAGTGAGCAATGGATGAGCGATGGCCACATTGAAAATGATGATCGTGAATAGAATTGGGGGCGTCAGTTTGGAGGGGGGGATTAGAAAAAATGGCAATGGAGTATCCACTATCCACTATCCACTATCCAGTGAATTGATGTTTGTACATCAAGTTTTGGTGGTTTGTTCGATCAATATTCCGTTTGTTTAATGTGAATAACATGGAATTGAGGCTAATTATCGTTCAAAATTGACGTAAAAAACCGACTCGAACGAACAAACTTCAAAGAGATATGAGTGTAATTGAGCGCTTAAAGTTTTCGTGTTTGACAAATATTTGCGTGTGACCTTTTAATTTCTTTTACAATATTCATAATGCCTAATTTGTAAATAATTTATAAATGCCTCAAATAATTAGTGGATTAATCAAGTAAATGCTTCAAACATGCTCAAATTGTTGATATTAAACGTTTTGATAATTGTGTCTGTTTTTGCCGTCAACGGTTTACATTGAACGAAGCGACTAGCTTAACTCTCACATAGAATGTATCAATGTGTCTCAGTAAATGGTATCAAAACACGTAACCAAATGCCACTGTGAATGTGCATTTGTTTACACAAAGCGAACAAGAATTGTGCTCAAGAAGCATGGGAATATCGGGGAGCCGCAGCGAAAGTTCAAACATTTGAAATAGATAACAGAGATAAAGTACTTACGTGTGCTTTGTTTGATTTTTTATTCCCGTTTTTTTTGTTTTGTTTTGTTTTGTTCTTTTGATTTTAGGTCCGCTGAACACGAACCTATTTTCATCGAGTGTACAAGAACTGTTGGCTGCTATACAACCCAATCTGTTTGATTTGCGCGAACAGCAAAACAGCCATCGACGTCATTCAATGTCAACAAACAGTCCAAGTCCAAATTATATGCAAACTTGTGCCAACGAAAGTAGCAGTATGCGTGTTCATACACCAAAACATAGCCCAATACGAAATTCACATTTCGAGAATCGGTAAGTTGGCGTTCGCCGCCAGATGATCATCGACCGATATATTTCGTGAGCCAATTTCATATCAATTCTTTTTTTTTGTGTGGCTTTTGAATTCCAATTCATTGGCAATTTCAGAGAGGCGGTCAACAATCAGTCTTCAGTATCAACCGTTGTGTCGGGCAGCAGCAGCAGTTCACAGCATCAACATCAGCATCCAATAATACCATCTACATCACCGTTATCTCAATACACACCCAATGGTGAGGTACAAAAACTTCGAACGACAACACCACCTCATAATCTTTCGAATCCACAAACTCAGCAGCGAGGTAAGTGTCGTACCATTTAATGTTCTCACAAATAAATGTGTGGAATGTCTCGAATTTAAACAATTTATGATCAAACATCTTTAATATTTTCTAACTCGTCTATTGTTTTTTTTTTTTTTAAATTGTTGGTGAAATTATTCCATTTTCGGGCACAGAAGGCAACGACGTCCCCATAACATTTAGTAGTAACGATAATAACAACAATAATAATAACAGCGATAGGTCCATTGCAAGCAATAGTTTAGTAATTGGCAGTTGCAGCGGTACTGCGAGCTCAGGAAATAGTATTAGTCACCATCGTGAACATTCACATTCACCAAATATTGCCATTAACAGCATAAACAGGTATCTTCATCGAATTGAATGATTTTGGCTTATGTCAATCAAATGTTTCCAAATTGTTAATTCAAATCATATTTTCAAATTTCGTTTTTTTTATGCCTGAAAATGAACCCACACACAGATTAACAACATCGAATGGTGAATTGACAATAACAAAATCACAAGGATTGCCGCCCCCGCCACAGCCTTCAACCAATTCAACAAGTTCGAAAAGTGCACATTCCCATTCGCTCCATCATCAATCGCATCGCATATTGCCACATCACAAGAATCATCATTCGCATCATCAATCGTCATCGACGGTAACTACACCACCAGTCACCGAAACTGCCGACGATGAATCACCGAGTGAGTAACTTTGTTCCAATTTTATTGGTTTTGTTACGTATTTCACATGAAAAAACTTTACATATGAAAACGAATGGTATTTTCGATATACTTTAATCACCAAACTTTCAAAAAAAAAGATTATCAAGAAAAATGTGTGTGTAACCTTTTCTAGTTCCCACATCGAAAAATATCATTGAATTTGTTCAGCTATCATTGTTGCATCCAACATGTTTTGTTGTCTGAAAATTAGTTTAAATAAGACCAAAATCGAAATTTTTGTGTCAATTAAGAATTCATGAACATAGTTTGAATGTAATTTTACGGTTTGGTTTGGTATGAGAGGATGCAAAACATAAAATGTGCATAAAACTAGAGTTGCTAGCGAGTCAAAGGTATCCAACATACCGGATAGAAAAGTACTAAAAAGTATTAGTTGCTCGATGTTGAAAGTTTGTAAATCGAATTTTCAACTTTTGCAAGAAAGTTTGTGCCGCCGCGCAACACACATCCTACACGATGACAATGTCCCCATGCATTGTGATCATGGCTGAAGTGTAAGTGACTAGATTGTCCGATGCATGCACATTGCAAACCACATATATTGTCATCTTCTTAAATGCACAAACGCATTAAAAATCAATTGATTCAATTATGGTGGCTTTCTAGTTGCCTGTTTCATATTTCATGTTTTTCTGTCAGCCAAAGAAAAGAATTTGAATGTGTATGTTTTTTTCTTCTTTTCTTCAAATTGACAACGACAGTCCTACACATTCACGACATTTCAAGAACGAAAGATTTATCTGAAAACAATCATTTATGGCATTCAAAATAAACGGGGGAAAAAAATAATCTCCAACAATGTGATCTTTTTTTTTTATTCCATGCAGATGAACCAACAATCAATCAAACGAATTGCAATGTAGTCGACGGAATTGATTTAGATGAAATTAAAGAGTTTGCCAAAGCATTTAAGTTACGGCGTTTGTCATTAGGTTTAACGCAAACACAAGTCGGCCAAGCATTATCAGTTACCGAGGGTCCGGCTTATAGCCAAAGTGCCATATGCAGGTTAGTATACGATATTCCAATTTAAAAAAAAAAATACAAACAAAAACTTGAAGGCTTTAAATCAATCAACCCATAAACGAGATTGTGGAATTCGAATAAAGCTAATAATTCGAATCAATGTAGAAACAAATAAAGTATACAATTGAATCGATTCTCGCATTTTTTTTTCTCTTCGGAATTTGAAAAAAAAAAAAATCAAACGCACTTTGTTTGAAACATTCTCACGACAAAAGAAATGCATTCATTAGTATTATCTGCAGTCTATATCTATAAAACGGAAAAAGAATATTTCTATTTGAAAGTGAAACAAACGAGCAATCCCATTTAACATGAACATCGTGTTAGTTTTACATGAAGAAGAGGTGGTACAAAACCGACGCTAGTCATTTATGTCCGATTCAAGCATCAAAACGAAATGTCATTTTATTGCGCCCTAAATACGCAATATTCATGCATTTATTCATTCAACTAAATCACTTTTGAATGATGGGTGATAGGCCTATATGCTAGGCACAATAATAGTTCGCTTCCAAAAAAAAAAAAATCCAAAAATTAGTTTTTCATTAATGTGAAGCTTTCCTTGTTCAAACTAACTTGTGTTAACTGTAGATAAACTACAGACAAACACTGTTGTCAGAGCATGCCATTAATGATTTATGGAGTGTTGAAAGTAAAAATGTTTACATTTTACCATATTTCCTTTGTTCCCTTTGGATACAATAAAAAGAGTGATGTTATGTTTTAAGCTTAAGTGACGACATGAATAATTTCATCAATTCTTTTGCATCGGTGTGCAAACTTCCAAATGTTCCGAGAAAATACGATAAAATATGTTATTTCTGGAAATAAGTTTCACTATCAATTTCGAAATTTTTGTTCCATGTTTTTTTTTCTTTTTTCTTTTTTCAATAACAAATTGATTATAAAACTTCTTAATTGCAAACTGATTCAGTTTAAATGAGATAAATCAGTTGAAATTTTAACAACATCCCATCGATTTTATCGTGAACGGATTGGGCCAGGACATTTTTGATTTGCACAATAACATTCGAGCATTCAATTGGTCAACTCCTTTAGACAAAAATGTAACATCCCACCACATACACATTTAAATGCGAGATTCAATTTGATATACAAAAAAAAAAAAAAAAAAAAATTACAACTTATTTGTTATCCAAAGGCATTTAAGAATATTCTTTGTTTCTTTTTGTTCTTTTTTATTCCTATTCCCATAAAATGATATTGCAACCACAAATGAAATATGACAAAAACAACGACAATCGTGGTCGCTTTGAAATTCCGTTGACATGCACAAAACAAAACACACACACAAAAAAAAACATACAAATGAAACAAAATTTTACTACACACAAAAACAAACGAACAAAAAAAATAATACTGATTCGGAAACGTAAACTAAATTATTGAATGAGTAGTGCTCTGGCCGCACAGATGTATGCAGCTCAGCTTTCATCGCAGCAACAGCAGAATATGTATGTTAATCATCATGATGTTAAAACAATTCTAAAAATAAGTCTCATTTTGACGTTGACCGAAAACTGTCCATTTTTAGAGCCAAAATAAATATTTAAATCTGGTTATTGAATAAACGCTGAGATGCTGAATTGAACTCAGTGGTACTCTCACACCGTCCATTCGATGATTTGTTTGTTTTTTTTTCTCCGTTTAGCATTGTTGTTCTCGAAAGTATTCTAAAGATCGGCAGTTTTTCGGCATTTATTTAAAATCAATTCTCCTTTTCATAAGCATTTTTTTGTTTAATTTTAAAATTACTTTATTAACTAATTATTTTTTTTTGTGGCATATTGAGGTGTATCTTGTTTTCTTGCTTTCATTTTGGTTTGACATGTTTCTTTTTTTCTTATGCGTGCACAATTAAAAGTATCAACTGTTTCAGTCTCACGTAGTATTAGATTTTAGTGTCGAATTTGAAGTTAAATTCACTTGAGACGTCCGACATTGGACGAGATTTAGTATTAGTTTTACATTGGCGTGTTTATATAATTGGTCAATTAGATGAATTGTGATTGAATGAAGAGGCGTTTAAGTGATTTTAAAATGTGTTCGCCGCGCGGGCGTTAACCGAAATATAGCTTTTCCTTTGAACGGATTTTTCATTTACCAATTTGTCGAAATTCTCAATCATTTTCCCAAGACAAATATATTATTCAAATACATTTTTTTTTGACGTAATTTCAACCAATGCGACGGCATTCGCCACGAGACACACAGTCTCAAGTTATTTGGTGTAAAACGAAAATTATTTCTTTTTCATGAGTATTGATCGAGTGCTGATGACCATGAACAGCATAATTCATTAGAATTGTTTATTTTTATTCATTTTTTAAACAGCATGATACCATTAAATGTTCACCTCAAATTAAAGGAATCTGTCTACGATTCAATTTCATCTACTCTTGCTAATTTCCTTTTTTTTTATTTTCAGTTGAATACTTCAAGTTAGAATTGCAATGAACTAACCAAAATTCAAACTGCTTCAGCACTTATTTGTCCATTGTTGTTTGTGTTTCTTTCTTTCTTCTTCTTTTCTTCCATGTAAAATGACCATGACTCATAGCGATCCAAATTTTATTTTTAATGACATAAAGCAAAGGCCAGGGCATTGCCACATTCTCTTTTTTCAATTGGGCATCACACACAACAAAATAAAATCAATTACAATGAAAAACAAAAATTTATGAGAGAAAACAACAACAACAACAAAATAACGCATTATTTTGATTATTATTGGTTTTGATTAAATATTGAAATTTTCAATTCGAGACAAATTAAACAGATGTTTTTGAAATGTGCTAATGTCCTGGCATTTAATATTATTTACACCGCTTAGACGATTTTAGTAAGATGAATGTTGTACGTTTTGATTTATTGTTGAATGTGCGTATGCTGATTTCGTTTGAATCACTTTCTGTGACTTTTTTTTTCTTCTTTATTTTGGATTTTTTTTTATTTCTTTTTTATGTGTGACACGCACAAAATTACAATTCAGCTTATTTTATATGTATTTAAATATTGAAAAGCAAATGACCATTTTGTGATTAAAATGATGAAACGAATATTTAATGCAATTGATTTTAGGTTTGAAAAACTGGACATTACTCCAAAAAGTGCTCAAAAAATTAAACCAGTTTTAGAGCGATGGATGAAAGAGGCCGAAGAAAGGTAACACATATTACCACTCATTTGTTTATTATAACAGTAATTATATATTATTAAATCATTTTAAACACACACACACACACAAATTTGACTGAAAATCTATATCTGAACTGAATATTTCATGGTGAAAATAAACTGTGTCCCATTTGACACGTGGAAGTGGAAAAACGATTCCTTAAATTAACTTAAAATATTCATGAATTCAATGTCAATTTTCTTACTTATGAAGTGTGTTTTTCCTGTGAGGTTTTTTTTTAAAGATTCTTGATAGATGGAAAATATAACTAAAGAAAAAACACATAGACTATCGAATAGTATGCATACCGAACAAGTGAATGCATTTCATTCTATGTTATTGCCATAAAAGCCGCACAGGAAAGGTACTTCTGTGTTAGAAAAACATCATTAATTTCTTCTTCATATATGACGGATATATGCGTTCAATTGATTTTATGATTTATTTATTGAAAATTATCAGTTTGGCAAGGTATCATAAACATTCACCACATGGGAGTGAAGCCAAGGTGTTTTTCCCCGAAATAAACTCTCTCTACAATTCAAATGGGAAACTCTGGTCACTTTTGTAATCAGATAACAATGTTGCCACAAAAGTGACTAAATTGGCAACAAAAGTGACTAAATTTACGGGTTTCTTTTGTGTAAAAGGTCATTTGACGGACTTGGCGGAATAATGTAACACAGCCTCTCACCTCCTTCTCTCGCTTATGGAAATCACTGTTAGTGCGAGCAGAAGGTGAGAGGCTGTGTTACATTATTCCGCCAAGTCCGTCATTTGATGTGTTTTATTATGGTTCGTCACATATACGTTACATCTTAACATTTCCACTTAAGAAATGTAATGTATAAGTAACAAACCATAACAAAGCACATGAAATGATTTTTGGTCACAAAAGTGACCACACTGAACTTTAACTTTGAATTAATAGACGGCGCTTATTTCGGAATTTTTCTCCATATAAAAATGCATTGGCCAATTTGGGGTGAACATGGTTTACGTTTTAAGAATCGTTAAAAAAAAATTACCCTTTTTTTAATTTGCTAGACATTGGAACCATTACAAGAGTGGACAAAGTCACTTGACCGATTTCATTGGTGTTGAACCTTCAAAAAAGCGAAAGCGTCGCACATCATTCACTCCACAAGCATTGGAGTTGCTGAATGCCCACTTCGAACGAAATACACATCCATCAGGTGAGCGAAAATTTATCCTAAATGGTTGATTTGCTTCAATCACTTCTCTGCTCGTCCCACACATTATATTTCACACATTTTCTGTTTTGTATCTTTTCAATTTAAAACAATACAATTGCAGGAACGGAGATCACTGGTCTTGCACATCAATTGGGCTATGAACGTGAAGTGATACGAATTTGGTTCTGTAATAAACGTCAAGCATTAAAGAATACCGTGCGAATGATGTCCAAAGGAATGGTCTAAATCGAATGATGATGTACAGCATATATGCAGATGGAAATATCGCGTCCGCATGCAATACAATCGAAATACGTAAATCAAAGAATGCATTTGCAAATGAAACAAACAACAAAAAAAAACATTCTGTAATTAATTTGAAAGAAAAAAAACACAAAAATGAGATACAAACGAAAAGAATCGAAGATTTATAAAAAGAAAAATGATGAAACTGATAACATCCCGAGACATTTTCATCCGATTTACTTACAATAGAAACCATATTCGTAGTGTCCGCAAAAAAACAAACAATTTTAATAAACTTCTTTAAGATAACAAACACAACAAATAGTTACGTTTCCTGTATCAACAGCAAATCTGCAAATCACAACAAATTAACTGTGTAAAACAAAAACAAAAACAAAAACAAAACAAACACACACAAACACAGACACTATCGTCAATACACCAAAACCGTTCGGAAAAAAAGAGGAAAGAGATTGTAATTTCATAGTTCACAACAAACACACTCACATACACACAATAAATAGGGTATTTATTTAATTTATGTACGTACATGAAAAACAGAAAACAAAACACAAAAAAAACACAAAAGACACATTGTACTGTTTCAATTTTATCGAATTGTGTGACAAAATGAGAAAAAAAAATACAAAACAATCAGCCCGAATGAATGATGAGTGCGACAGCAACAGATAGAATGTTCAGCGCTGTATGTGTATGTATTGTGTGTTGCAATGATGGTAGATATTGACTAGAGATATATTTGTATAATTGTATTTATATGATTTCTGTTTTTCATTTGATAACAACAACAACAAAAAAAAACAAAAAAATTAGAATTTAATAATTGATAAAATTAGTTGCACGGCCATAAATTCAACACTGATTAAAACAATTTCCACCGAACGATCGAAGTCCAGTTCGCGCCATTCATATCAGTGTTTAGAAAGAACAACAAAATAAACAAACAAACAAACAAACAAATGAACTATCAAAAATGAAGAAAACGAAAAAAAATCACTTTTAGCCGAATGCTTATTGGCTTTTGTTTTTCTGCTCCTCTTTTTGACAAACCATATTCCAACATATTGTGCCATCAAATGAAAACAACATCCCCTAGTTATTAAAAGTACATATTTGTAGCGTTAGTGATGCATTTAATTCAAATGAAACAAAAGATACGACGAGAAATATGAAACAAACAAACAGAACAAACAAACAAAAACTCAAATTTTATCATTGACAGAAGAAAGAAAATTGCACGGGCACATTTTATTACAATTTACTTTGTTCAATTTCTCAAGAAATAGACTTAATGCAAAACGATAACGGCCGCCAGCTAAATAGTTTATTTAAAGTCTTCTGTTTTTTTTCTCTTTCGTTTGTTTTAGTCAGTTTTTTTTCAATTTGGTTGTGATATGCGCTTGCTTCTGTTTTTTTTAGGCATTATTCTTTTATTCTGTTGACACTGAGGCCATTATTTGTGTGTATAAAATTCAATTAGAAAGAAAATTTAAAAAAAAATGTATAAGTGCATCACACTTCTTGCAAATTGACACTCATTTTAATGGAGAAACCAATCTATTTCACGCCAAGTACATACAAAAAAAAGCAAATGATGTAAAAGTAGATAAAATTACCAGTAGCTCAGTATTCGAGAATGTGAACACGCTCACACAAAAAAAACACACTCACACACACAAATTTAAAGGAATCATTCTTTGAAATTTAATCGATTGAAACAAATAAAACTGTCGAAAAAAATTCAGACGAGTATGGTTCCAACAAAACGATGTATTCATTTATTTATATTGAAAAATTTGTATACAAATAAAATATGGATGAAGAAAAACACTGTAAATTCAAGACTATTATTTGTTTTTTGTGTGTTTTGACTTGTACAATCATCTTAACACCTCTTTTATTGGAATTTACCTCAAATGTCTTGGATGAGTTCAATCATCGTCTAGTCCGTATTGTCTTATTGGCACTCACGCCATTCGAACTATACTTGCAAACATCAGATGTCTTATGAACACAATAAGGAGTTTCGCAAAAACATATTCGAAATTTGTTTCCTTAAAATCATCATAAAAATTACTTCATTCGTATTTAACGATTTGAATTTATTTTTCAATAAAAAAAAAATAAATAAAATTATAGATTTTATAAGCACAGTGTTGCCCTAAAAAATATACATATTTGGATAGATATTTAACTTTAAGTTGTCGAAAATTCATTTTTTTGTCGATTATCTCCGAATCCATAAACAAACAAATAATTTTTGGCATCTTATAAAAATTGAGTAATATCATCCATATATTCTCGTCTAAATCGTGTTGTAAAAATTGTTGCTTAAAATGATTAAAACTGTAACTCAGTACAGTATCGATTCCGTATATTTATAGCTGTGCGATATTAGAACACGGTTTGTTGGTTTTTATCTTGATTGACCACTAGAGACAATATTTTATATGGAATATCCATCGTTTGGTCATCGATCAGTACAATGTCAAAGCGTTCCATATATTTCGGCAAATTTTCTTCCGGCTGGAAAAATAAAACATAATGGTGATTTCTGATTTAATTTAACCCTAAATCGTTTCTTCTGTGTGTCGACACTTAAACTCACGTGATCAAATAAGAATCCAATTTTTAGGATACTTGAGCATTGCGGTACACCTTTGGCCATGTCAGCGTCAGCTAGCGAATCACTATAAAGAAATGTACAGCAACGGATTCAATTAAATTATTCAAATGTATATATGTTTGTGTTTGAATACGAACCCCATTAAAATGACATGTTGGCGAGTATGAACCATATCATAATACTCGGTTCCTTCCAGAACCGTTTCATTTTTGCTGAATGTGTGAATCAACGGATAATCATCGCTGAATCCGTCCACGTGTCCATTTGTATATTTCAAAAAGTTTGACACAACCTTAACATTGGGATGCAAAATTTGTTCGTTTTTCATAACAGCCATAATGGAATCCCCAAGTCCTGCCGAGAAAACCAGCACCGGAACTTCTTTTTCATTGGTGACATTGAAAAAATCATGCACACCATCCCGAAGTGCATGTCCATATTCCTTAGCCAGATCTTCCAGTTCGGTTGGATTGAATTTGAAGCCCCTGTAACATTAACGGTTAAATATTTTTTATTATTTAAATAAATCAATAGATTTTGAATATTTTATTTGAAAAAAAGAAAGGACAAGCCAATTTTAGTGACAAAATGTACTTACTTAAGCAGTTCACCAGTCGACGTCCACCAATTGATCATGTGCTCTTTCTTTTCATTCTGACTTGTAATCGGGCAAATTTCAATGGGTCGATATTTCTCGTGCAGTTTTTTCGATTCAACTTTAAATGTTGTTGGCAGTGATTTACATTTGTCAAAGAGACCGAAGCTTGATAGCACTGCTTTGCCACTGTCCGTCTTTTGTTTGGTGAGTGTGAAATCAAAATCGGTGACCACCTGAAGGCCAGCACTTCCGCCGTTGATGATTTCATTGATAATTTTCTCAACACGTTGTGGATCTTTGATTTTGCAGTTTGGCCGGGTGAGAACGTCAATGTCGCCTAACCGAAGGGTGATTTGATATGAATTTGGTGCCATGGTCAAAAGTCGATTTAGTTGACACAATGCTGGAGCTAGTTTGACTGCAGCGTTTGTGCGGGACACGAATGACTGAATGCTAACGACGTAAACAAAGAAATTTTTTTGTTAACAGTTGTTACAGTTAAGTACAAAGTTGGAATTATAATCAAACAATCAAAAGTGAAAACGGATCTGTTTCTATATCGGCTATCGATATCACTTCTGGCTTATAAAATCAAAACATTTGTTATCGCATCTTTTTTTTTTCTTCTTCGGTAATGTGAAAACTCCGAGTGATGTGAGATAAACGAATTATCAAGTAAATACTTTATCGATTTTCAAAATTTCTTTTGAATTTCATTTGTTTATTGAATAATCAGTTTTTATAATGGAATGGAAAATACATTCAAATAAAATTTTGCTGAATATTCACTTTTTATATTATTATTTATTTATTCAATATCGGATAAACGTTGAAACAATCATCAAACATATTCGAATTCAAATCAATATATTTTGAATTGATTTTTTTTTCTTTTGAATGACTGTGACAATAATTTTCACATAACAATGAATTTCGAATTAAAATAATATCTCATTACGTTTGCAAATTTTACTAGAGACAACGGATTTTAAATGACGTACAATATTCAGTGTTGATGGCCTTATAACGATATTACGAAGCTAAAAATTTAAATTTATCACATTTACGTGTATTTTAGTTCTAACCGAGGCCAATTCGCGCTCTTTTCTGACATTAAATGAAGAAAGAGAAAATTTTAAACACTTCTTGAAAAGAAAAAAAAAACACTTACAAAACGTTTTTTTTTTCGTTTCACAAACTTTTATTGCAACAAAAACATACGAGCTGTCAAACCCAGGTGTTGATAGTTCAAAAGGGCTGTCATTGAAGATGACTTTAACAAAATATTTTCGAGCTGTTTCTTTGTATTATCCCGGGACACTTTTGAACAGCTATTGAAATTTGCATTTTATTCTGACAGCCCACGCGATTTAAGAAATCAAACTGATTTTCATATTCACGGTAAAGTATATTATTTAGTAGAGAAAAGAGCAAAATCTCAATGCCAAGAAGAGCTGCAGTATATTAATGCCAAGCTGAGCATATGGATGGCGCCAGCAGCGGCCAAACAAACAATTTTAAATAAATAAAGCTACATATGCGAGCAAACTCACCTGTTTCCATTCATAGCGCATACATTTGCACTTCCTATTAGATATTCAATTCTCCGTCATTCACACAGATAATACGAAATTATGATTTGAATACTTTTGTTGACTTTTTGCTGTCTAAAAAATTGCGCTACGAGTTGATTTGGTCGATTTTGTCCGATTTCTTCAAAATTTTGCCATTTTGAGTCAGACTCAAAATCACTGATTAGATATAAAATTGAAAGCCTGAATTCAAAAATAAATTTATAGTATAATTATTTTGATAATTCGAATTTCTTCATTCAACATTTCTTTATTTTTCCATCGATCGTGACACAAACATGGGAAATTGTATTTACTGAAATTTTGAAATATATGTGAATTACTTGAATATTAAACAGCAGTGTTGTTCCAAGATAATTTATCTAGATAAGATAACAACTTTATCTCCATTTATCTCAATTTTCAGATAATTTTGAGATAATACATGGGTTCAAAATGTTTAAAAAAACATCGAGAATGAAAAATTGTGAAAATGTGAATTCGAATGTTTATAAATAAGCCCAACAAAATTTCATCGTTGATTGGAAAACCAAAATATTTTGCGTCTCACTCGACTTCTAATTTATAAGTTTATTTTCCATTTTTGTTTTGATAAAATGTTTGACGTACAGTCAGTAAAAAAGAGTATTCGGCCCCTATTGTTTTGAAATAAAAGTCTGTAGCTTAAAAATTCCATCTCCATTTTATATGGAAAAACCTTTTCTTTCTCTCGAGGTTGACGGCTTGGTGTGAAAATCCGTCATCAGCAATATTAGCTTGAAAAATTAATTTGTCGGCTGTATATGTTTTGATCTTATTCAAGTTAGTTTTGGTTAAATGCAGAACTCAACAAACTATTCAAATAATCAATTCTTTCATGGAAAGTCAATATTTTGTATGGATGACCGAATACTTTTTTGACGCTATTCTTTGGAAGTAAAAATAATATGCTTCTATGAAATTTGTTAAATACACATAATTTTATAGTAAAATTACTTGATTTTCCCAATCGAGATGGAATCTTTGAGCTAAATGTCATAGTTTTCTCAAAAAATCAATTTTATTCTAAAAAAGGTGACCGAATACTTGTTTTACTGACTGTATTTGATTTCTTTATGAACGACATGTTCGAAAGTTAATCGCGAAAATTACACCAAAGTCAATGAAAATCACAGTCCAATATTGGACTGTTATTTTCATTTATTTTGTTAATATGCAAATCAGTAAAATTCTCTTTTCGATCCTCAGGCCAATCAACGACCAACTCAATTCAGTTCAAATACAAGCTAGAGCTTGTATTTGGAAAAAATTCAGTACTTTTGGGTTTTGTTCAATATTTTAGTAAAAATGTCATAAAGTTGTGCTATCTTTATTTTATACGGAATAAAAGTCCATCCGAAGATTTTATATGAAAGTGCTTCGTTGTGGATCGCTCCATAAAGGCTTCAAAAATGATTCGGCAAAGAATTGTTGTGATTCTATGTGCTTACGTTTGTTGTTCATCCTCCTCAACATTATTAAAATCGTACGTTTTATTTATTTTTCTTCTTTTTCAAACTCACGTGATTGAATAAGAATCCAATTTTTATAATGCTTGCTGTCTTCGGCATACCTTCGGTTGCTGATTCCATATCGGCATCAGCTAGCGAATCACTATAATAGCAATAATAAAATTGAAAGTGAATAAATCGAATTTGTATCAAAAATTAAATTACAAACCCCATCAAAATGACATGCTGGCGACTGTTTATCAGATCATAATACTCGGTTCCTTCAAGAATCGTTTCATTTTTGTTGAATGTGTGAATCAATGGATAATCATCAGTGAATCCGTTCATCATCCCATTCTCAAATGTTAGAAATTTCGCAACAACTTTAGCATTTGAATGCAACATTTGTTCCTGTTTCATGATGGCCAAAATCAAATCGCCCAGTTGGACTGAAAATATGAGCACACGAACACTTAATTCATTTGTAACCTTGAGAAAATCATCAATTTTGAATCAAATGAAAAGCCCCCGTTAAATTGGAATCCGGGTTGGTTTCTTTCATTAACAACACTTGGACCAAAGCCCGTCAGCGATGTTTTGCCATTTATGTCTTTTGTTTGATGAGAGTAAAATCGGGATCGGTTACCACCTGAAGATCCTTTTTGGTCCGTCTCTTACAATTTCATTGATAATTTGCTGGACGCGTTGTGTTTCGTTGATTTTACAAGTTAGCCGAGTGAGAACATCAATCAAAACTCAATTGAACTATATGCTTTCGCGTGTTCAATGTCATTGAAATAACTTTATTTCTATAGCGCCTGTTATCGCATTTCGAAAATCATCTAATTTTGAAGAAAAAAAATAATGGAAGGCAATAATGTCGATTTAAACATTAAGATGGCGTTAGTAGGATGCCGGTGAGCTTGATAGCATGCCGAAATGTCAAATAGTTGTGTTAAAAATAAAGAAGGTTACATGTGAGAAACATTCACGCTTGTTATCATTCAGTTTGGAATCCATCGCACACATTTTACACCGGAAAGATCCAGAAACTCTGAATTCGGTTGAAGTGAATCCTGTGAAATGGCGACCAGTTTGCGTCTCATCAATTTACTTAAACAAAATCGCACAATTTATGCGTGCTCATCGAAATTGTTGACACGGAATTTACGGCTGTCGTATCAATTACCGGAATCTCGAAATTATGGTCAGTATAGCTAATTGTTGGCTCACAAAAAAACGGAGATTGAATGTGATGTCAAGTGATTTTTCTGAAATGAAATTCTACATTTTGTAGGTAGTAGAATATTAGCATGTCAAACGAGTTTGCTGGGTCAAGGACGTAACTATAGTTCGGCCAACACAGAGCAAGCGTCTAATCGACAGGTCGATAAACATGAATTTAAAGCCGAAACTCGAATGCTGTTGGACATTGTAGCACGTTCGCTGTACTCCGAAAATGAAGTGTTCGTTCGGGAGCTGGTATCGAATGCCAGTGATGCACTGGAAAAATTCCGGTACACAATTCAAACGGCTGGTGAACAACAAAATCAATATGAAAGTGTTGACAGACCGCTGGAAATTCATTTAGAGACCAACAAACAGGCATCAACATTGACCATCAAAGACACTGGAATCGGTAATGATCGCGCAACATTTTCACTTCACATCAATGTGTCGTTCACACACATCAATAATTTTAAAATGTGAAATTTCAAACGAGAATGTTGTTTATCTTGAACAGGTATGACAAAAGAAGAATTGGTTAGTCATTTGGGAACGATTGCACGCAGTGGTTCAAAGCATTTCTTGGAAGAGATTCAGAAATCGGGCAGTGCAAGTGAAAATGCATCAAATATCATTGGACAATTTGGTGTTGGTTTCTATTCGGCATTGTAAGTTCCGAACGGATTGTGTTCGATTGTGATTTTTGGGTATTGGCTTCAAACAGCCAATTAGTTGTCATCAAATTTCAGTGCAAATATTTAAAACAGTGGTTGATTTTCATTACAGTATGGTTGCTGAAAAGGTTGAAGTCTTCACAAAATCGGCAAAAGTTGATTCACCTGGCTTGCGATGGGTGTCAGACGGTACGGGAACTTTTGAAATCGAAGAAACTGATGGAGTTGATGTTGGCACCACAATCGTTTTACATTTGAAAAGTGAATGCCGAGAATTTGCCGATGATGAACGAATCAAAGGTATGCTGATTATTTTGATTATTTTTCGTTCGAAAATCACGATTGATTCATGAATTCATTCAATCTTTTTAGGTGTTTTGAAGAAATACTCAAATTTTGTGGGTCATCCAGTTTACTTGAATAAGGAACAAGTGAATGAATTGCAGCCGCTATGGTTGCTAGATCCGAAAAATATCACTAAAGAACAGTATGATGAGTTTTATCGTTTTGTTGCAAACACATACATGAAACCCCGCTTCACTCTTCACTACAAAGTAAGTGCAATTGAAATGAGGAAAATGAAGAAATTCGATTGATCGAATATTTTTTTTTATTTATATTAAAACAGGCCGATGTGCCATTAAGCATTCGTGCTTTGTTGTACATCCCATCATCGAAGCCAAATTTAATGGATTTATCACAGCACACCGAGGCCGGTGTTGCATTATACACTCGCAAAGTGTTGATTCAATCAAAAGTCGATAAATTGTTGCCGAAATGGTTGCGTTTCGTAAAAGGAGTTGTCGATTCCGAGGACATTCCATTGAATTTGAGCCGTGAATTATTGCAAAATAGTACACTAATTGCAAAACTACGGAATGTATTAACGGCACGGATTTTGCGTCACCTGCAGGAATGTGCAAAAAAAGAGCCGGTTGAATTCGAAGAATTTTACACGGAATACAATTTATTTTTAAAAGAAGGAATTATTACAACATATGAAGCAAAAGAACGTGAAGAAATTGCAAAATTATTGCGTTTCAATTCGAATCGTGTGGAAAATAAAACACAAAAAATTTCCCTCACGGAATACTGTGCACGCATGGAAGCCGACCAAAAAGTGATTTATTATTTGGCCGCACCAAATCGTGAATTGGCCGAAAGTTCACCATATTTTGAAGGTTTAAAATCGAAAAATGTTGAAGTGCTATTTTGTTATGAGCCATATGATGAGCTGGTTTTGGCTACACTTCAATCATTTGCTGGCAAAGAAATTGTATCCGTTGAAAAAGAAATGCGTACCGATACAAATGCAACGGATCTTAGCGATTTGGGTCCAGATAGTTTACAACGTTCACAAATCAACGAGCTAAGCGAATGGATTCAAAAGCAATTGGAAGGAAAAATCGCTTCAGTCAAAGCAACCACACGTTTAGTTGAGCATCCATGTGTTGTTACCGTTGAAAATATGGCCGGAGCACGTCATTTTATTCGCACTCAAGGTCATCAAATACCTGAAGAAAATCGTTACGCAATTTTACAGCCACAATTAGAAATCAATCCAAAGCATCCAATTATTAAGAAATTATTTGCATTGAAAGAATCCAACCCAGAGCTGAGTGTGTTGCTAATAAATCAATTGTTTGGAAATGCAATGGTTGGCGCACGATTAATTGACGATGCACAAATGTTAATCAAATCGATTAACGATTTACTAACAAAAGCCCTGGAAAAACACTAAACAAAAAAAAAATGAATTGTTATTTTGGTCAAAATTTAAAATAGACATTTATTTTTGGGGCATAAATAAAAGAAACAACAAATAGAGTTAAATTAAATAAAAAATGAAACAAAAATACAAATACGTTAAAAATGTATGACATTCGATAAATAAACAGTAAAACAAGTAGAAATGTTCTCTCCAATGTATGGTTTTGTAACCAATAATCATTTATTCATACATTGTCGAATCATGCGATGGTTTTGTGAAGGTTACCATTACCACACAAAACGCTCATTTCGCTGTCTCTCTCTCCCTCTTGACTTCTTTGTCTCTGTCTTTCGCTCTGCTTGGAACAGCAATTTACGGTTTTGACTGTTTGATTGCATACGGATCGGTCACGAGAGTCTCTGTTATATCGGTTTTATCTGCTATCGAACGTAACGAAAAACAAATCATCTGCCTACTGCGAGAGTGTGTATGTGAATGTGCGGCGCACACAGACTACAATTAAAATGTTTCGAAAAAAAAACAGCAGCAATTGTCGTTTTATTGTTCATTTTCAAATTAATAGGATGCTCTTTCGATCAAAATTTTTCCAGATATCCCAT
The DNA here is from genome assembly GCA_030463065.1 of Aphidoletes aphidimyza. Classification (NCBI taxonomy): domain Eukaryota; kingdom Metazoa; phylum Arthropoda; class Insecta; order Diptera; family Cecidomyiidae; genus Aphidoletes; species Aphidoletes aphidimyza. The sequence goes on along the minus strand of CM059997.1, from coordinate 10,758,730 downwards.
AGAAGTGGGACTAATACATTCACTACATATACACTCATTCCAGTGTAGAGTTCACCAAACTACTTACATATGTGTGAGATTGTATGATGATCACATGTGCGTTTGGATGAAATTCATGGCCCATAAAACCGTAAAATTATAGCTCAAATGTGTGTCTGCACAAAATATTCAATTATGTGAATGCGAATCATGTGTCGTTGTTATTGCATTTTAAAACTTTAAAATAACAAACAAAAAATGCTGATAAGTGTTGTAAGTAAAGAGTAAATGTAAGTAAAAATCGCGATCAGCACAAAATCATTTCATTTGAATTGAATCAGCTGACCTAAAACAAGTGCGATAAATCTATACAACTGGTTCAGTCAGAGCCACCCACAATCATCATTTAATCAATGAAAATCTACCGATTTACTTTCAGGCACAGCGATATTAAAATATTCATTCTCATTTAATTACAATCGATGTAATGAATTTGACGATAGAAATTTCGTGCTCTTTTTATCCGTTGATGACGTTGATTCATGTTTTGGATTTGTTCCGTTAAAGTGGCGCTTTTTATTACTTTCTAATTGAAAATAATTGAAATTGTTGCGCCTCGAAAAATTGAATGAAAAATCATGCGCTTTAAATAAATAAAAAAAAAATAACTACAAACTACAAAATCGTTTATTTAAGGTCATAAAACACGATTAACTCGATGAATTGTATCTATTTACTTTTTTTTCTTTAAAGCGGTTGCGTGTTGTTGGCATTGATTCTGATTTTGGAATAGTTTTCGCAAAGAAAAACAGCACAAAAGTACACACACACACACACACACACTGCCATCAACACGTGCAATTCTCAGTTAAACGATTCAAAAATCTTCAGGAAGCTGAGAGAACATTTTTCTAGTTCTGTAGGTCAATGTCTTATTTTTTCGCTACCCCAATTTCAACTTCAAGAATATCCATTTATCAAACGATGAAGTCCAACCGATTTCATAGATTCTCGTTTGAGAAATTGCATTTGTATGATGAATCACATGACACCAGCCAGTTTGGTGGAGGGCGCATTGAAATATTACATGTTGCGTGCCATTTGCATTCGCTTATTGTGTAAACTGTGTTGTCGAATGTAATATAACAATATAACATGTAGTCACATGGAGCATTTGATTTGGTCTCGTTGATCACATTTTCGATCTGTTCGACGATATTCGGCACATGAATTTCGGCCTTAATCAATTGTTGCTTTCATCTTTCATTTTAAAATGAATTTATTCCAGTTGAAAAATCTAATTATCGGCCAATTTCTATGGATTTCGATAATAAAAAGCAAATAAAGCAGAAAATATAACAGAAAAAAAAACAACATATAACACAATCGAATAAATAAGCAAAAAAAAGATTTGTCGACAATACAAAATGCGATTGAGAATTGTTTCCTCGTTCGTTGCACGTAACATGTGAGCGAGTGATAAGTAAATTTTTCCCCTTTTTTCGTGTGTCATGATTGGAAGTTTTCGCACGGCGAACACAATACAAATGCACACATTTGTGACAACACATCGGTCAAATTGGCGATTGCATTGGTATTGGTGCGAAATATGTTGTGTGTACACATGACTGTCTTCTATGAGACAACACAAAAATTGTTTCATTGAATTGAAATTATACAAGCGCAGCATTGAATTTTGCAGCGCTCGCGCACTGTATCAGTGTATCGACAGCGCTGATGCGAAATTTTTTTTGTTTTTTTTTGTTTGATTGTACGTGTACTGTGTACACACAGACGTAATAGCGCACCGTACATGTTTCAGATGGAGCAGTGCACATAATCGTAGCGGCTCGTTCATTGGCCGTATTTTGCACGCACACAACCAACGCAACCAATCAGCGTTGCCGTTCCATCGAATTGTGACATAGCCGTGTGTCATATGACCGTTTTATATCTAGTGAGATCATATTTGAGAGTATTTCGCTGGGACATTTTAGTTTAGTGCTGTGCGTGCGTAAAGCTAGTTCTGTTTTTATCATTTTTCTAAATACCAACCATAAATATTTTTTCTGAACCTGTAAATACTCCGAACGGATTATTTTCGCAACGATCACAGAAAAAATACGAGAAATTAAATTACAGAGTTTTGAAAAAAAAACCAACAACACACCAGCTTAATCGCAATTTAAACCGATAAAAGCAAACGGAGACACACAAAAAAATCAAGTAAAAAAAAATTGATTTTGGTTACTAAACCCCCCTCGTAAAGGAGAGAAAGAGAGAGCGAACGAGAAGTGAAAAAAAACTTCCAAGTCAACCGGACAACCAAACGGAATCCACACGTTCTCCAAAAAATAATCACATTCAGTTCACTTGAACATTCATAATTTTTTTTGATTCGTCAAAAGGAAAGCAATTAATTTTCAACACAAAATGTCAGAAGCAGGAAGTCCAATTTACGGCCCATTCTTTGGTGTTATGGGAGCCGCATCAGCTATCATCTTCAGTGGTAAGTGAAAAATCAGCTCAGCAAACATTTGTATTTTACAATCAACAATTTTCAAAATGACAAGAAAAAAAAACGACCATCCGTCTGAAATATCAATGTACAACTTCGCAAAAACATAGCTACAAAACACAAAAAAAAAAATGGCACCACAAATTGTTTCAGTCTCACTCCAAAATGTCAGTGTATTGAAGTTTGTTCGACAAATTTGAAACAGCAGAGAGACAGAGAAAATACCATATTACTATGAATAATACACACATATTTTGTTTTGCCATTGTATATCGTGCAATCAGTTCGCGTTATCGAAATAAATATCGGTCGATTTAAATTGAAGAAAAAATATATTCCAAATCTGTCACAAGCTACACACGGATTGTGTAACATAAACATATTTATTTGTAGGAGAAACAGTTTTGATGCGATAGTCCCTTTTCGTTGAATATTGATTTTGGGCCAAGGACTCAACGGAATCCTATATCGAATTGTGAACACTCTTCCATAGAAAATTAGTAGCCGAATTTTAGGCCATTTGACAAATTCAATTGGGACGCAAATCAGCCCACTGAGATTGTTTCATATTTTGCACATTTACTGAGAATTCTGTTCATGTGACATTTCGCAAAACAAGAAGGCAAACGAGAAAGAGAGAGAGAGAGAGAGAGAGAGAGAGAGAGAGAGAGAGAGAGAGAGAGAGAGATAGAAAAAACGGCCCCCATTGATCAGTGAACGGACCAATGAATTTTTCCAACCAGACGGAAAAACCTTCAAATAATCAATGTGTGTGACCATTGCGCATACGGGGGACATGAAAAATATCCAGTCAATTGACATTTTTTTCTTTTCGTTCATTTGAATTCGAACGAATTTAAAAGACATTTCCAAAAAGAATTTTCATACCGGTTGAAATCGTGCTAATAAAAATATGTCACGAGTTTTACACTTATACATATGCTCATTGATTTCGAATTTTTTTTCTTCTCTTCATCTCTATGTGTCTATCATTTCTCGCTACTTCGTTCATTTGTTCGTGAAACGTCGGTCGCCTAGCATTTCAGTAAACCGAACGAAACAGTCTCTATCATATATGTCATATTGTGTGCGATAGAAACAACCAGCACATCGGCAGCACATACACAAACACACAGCATACAAATTTCGTTCGCATACATGTGCAAATGCAACACACCAATAATGTTCTCCATTATATTGACGTATTCGGTTTAATGTGTGTATTCGTATTCGTGGCCATATTCCACTTGCTTGTGTATTGCACAGAACCTCCAAACGAAACGAATAAAAAAAAGAAAAATAACGTTAGGCTTCAGTGTGCTGCGTTCAATGATAAGATATTTGATTTCCAGGTGCCGATGTAGTGGTGCATTTTGTGCTTTGCGTGTTGAATCGCTTCGCTGATTCAAGCAGATTCATCGATTTGTGGAAAGCATGTGACGCGTCATGTGTCATTTTGCTTGTAAATGGAAGATTTTTTTTACGGCCTGACATCGTTTCGAAATCCATATTTCGCAGAATGATTTGGTGAACGAATGCAAAATGATTTTTTTTTTTAGAAATTTCTGCATTTGCTGAAATAAAATTGTGCCATATGGAGAAAAGAGTGATAAAAGAAAAAAAAAATGGCGAATAAATGCGCAATTGTTTTGCTGTCTGACATTTATTTCATGATACATTTTTTGTTGTTGTTCGGTACGGCGAATCCGAGCAATTTCAGTGTAAAACGTTCGGTTTTACGTGCAGCAATACAACGAAAAGAGAAAGAAAAAAGTCAAATATTATAGAACATTGGCGCAGGTCGTCTACCGAAATACGACCATCAAAATGGACTTCGTTTCAATTGAAAGACAACGAAATTGGCACATATTAGACGTTGTCTTATAGACACGCTGTGTGGAAGAGCAAAAAAAAACACCACACAAATGAAAACTGATTCGCTTTCAAACGGATGAATCAACTGATTGTGTGTGTTTGTCAGTTTTGTCGCTAAAACAATCGGAAAAAACCACTCACACACACACTTTAGTGACTTAAGACAGCGAAATAATATTCGAATAGAACGCTTTTGCTAGGCAGTTTAATTGAATGGACTATTGGAGCATTGAACCATTTTTTTTTGTGTTATTTATGACTATTAAAGTCGAGACATTTTTCGTTCACCTTCGTATCGAAATGTTTACATGCTCTCGTTTGAGGCATCAAAGAGGACGTGAAAAAAATTATCGTTTTCTATTTTTTTTTTGGGTTACATAGACACAACTACACGTGCAATTTGGCGACAAGTACGCATCGATCATTGAGATGCATGTGTAGGTGATGAAATGTCACAAACTGTATCCCAATCGTGTTGTTTCACACATTTATTTGCATTGTGTCACAAGACACAACTCAGATTTTACTTCTTCTTTTTTTTCTAATTAGATCGACTCGAGCAGATAATTTTATTGGATTGTAACTGATGCTAATGGGAATTGTCAATCCAGTGAGTGGTATGAATGTGCCAAATTGGTAACCATACGCAAAACCCATGAAATAAGCTCTGAATTTGAGTCTCAAATCACCTTAGCAAAAGAAACTGTGCTATTTGGGCTGATTTATCTATGAAATGAGAAACCACATGATTTGTTACCACAAAACGGAGAATGCTTTGTGATAAGAATATTTACTTAAATTTGTAATGAAACCATTTCAAAACGCGACTTCATTTATCAACAAGTGTAACCCTCTCACATGACTTATTACGTCAAACGCCGAAACGTACAGATCATCAAAATTCATTAATCGTATTCGTTGCTTTTGCCCGCAAAATTTCATTTCCCCAAACGAATGATTTTTTTTCTCAATGAATTTCAATTGAAATTTCAATTCAATTTGATTTCTATTCGCTCTCACCAATAATAAATTCGAAAATAAAGGATGAAATAGAAAATGAATTCAACGCCTTTGAAGACATAGTGAGAGAAGATGAGAAAAACAATTCCAATTTTTTTTTTTATTTTTCTGTCTTGTTCGAATAATTGAACTTGTGCTTTGGTCAATGAATGTACTTGTGCTTTTTGTATAGGTGGGGCAACGTCACATGATCTCTGTGTTTCAATTCGATGTGCTAATACAGTGATATGTTCGAAAAAGTGTTGGCTGTTGGGTTTGGTGGCTGCTTGTATGCGGCGGCATAGCCGCAAGTGCACAAATCGCTCTCTCGTATATGACACGCAACATACAACAGATATTAATATCAGACACAAATATTCGCGCACGATTCCCTTACATTGTGTGTGAGTGTTCGTTTGTGTACCACACACGTATTGGCCATAGAATCGAAACCAAAACATAGCGCACTTCAGTGTAGACATTTGAATGATTTTTGTCCCTTTTTTCATTGTCACAAAATTCATACTTCTTTTGGGACACGAACTCAATAAATTGTTGTTTTTTTTCCTCGTAGTCGACGTCGACGTCGTCGTCGTCACCACCGTCGTTGCCTTCTTCTTCTTATTCTTACAAAGAATTCAACGTCATACTATTGATAATTAAATGGAATGAACGAGATTTAAAGTGAAATTTACTGTACTCGCCTGCTTTGAAAAATACAGGCAAAAGCGAAACAGATGTATACGAGAGAGAGAAAAAAATGGTCACGCGTGAATTTATTTGGAAATGAATGAAATGAAAAAAAAAATAATTTTCATATTCACGATGTCACATTCACAAAACCGAATATAAATGTGCGCCAGTCCGATGCTATAGTTGCATGTGAACAATTTCAAATTGCACACACATTCGCAAAACATCTTATGTAGTCGATTCACATACAAGGCCACATCAAATGTACTTGCGAGAAAGAGAGAAATCACACGATGCTTAAGCACACTGAACTAAGATTATTACGCGAAAGAAAGAAAAACAAAAATGTAAGAGGATTTTTTTGTCTTGCATAAAAAAAATAAAAATAGTCAAAACTTTGAAATTTGGATTCGCGAAAAAGGGGGCGAATTGTTTCATAGTGTTCTTTTTGGGCCAGCTACTTGAAATTTTTCATAAATATCTAATCGTCACGAAGAGATTTATGATTCAGATTTTTCTCATAAATATGGTTGGAAATGTGATGCAATTTCAATAGCAACGAATCTGAAGAACTGGACATTTTTATAGGATTGATAAGAATGCAGTATAATGAAGTACAGTAAAATGAAATGCCACATCATATAACAAATATAAATATCCGCCCTTTTGTTGTTCTTTTGATTTTTCAAGAGTTGAGATATTCTTGTTTTCTTTGTTTGAAAACATGAGGTCATGAAGTTGAATAGCGTTTTGGTATTTTATCCACGATGATAAGACGCCTTAATCACTTTTGCCGGTTTTAAAGCAAGCACCACAATCAATTCCGTCGTTGCACCAAACAATATTGTTATCGTTGCAGCCATTAATCACATCATTATCACATTATTTGGTGTTCATATTGGATGCATTCCAAAAATCGATGATTTTACGTTCAATTCGTATATTCCGGTGTAAGATTTAATGGGTGCCTTTATAGCCTCTACAATCAAAGCAATTCGCATGTGTTTCGGCGGAAAATGCAAATTACAATTATAAACTTTCTCACGATAAAAGCTTCGATAATAATTTGAAATGGTGAATCAAATGAGAATTATGACCATCGCAAAATGATTCATAATTGTAAAATTGTTGCCATTCATTTTTAATAGTATAACATTTGGCTCACACGTTCCAATGCTAATATATAAGCGTTGCTGAGACTGCATTGAGAACTATTCATGCCCTGAATTTTTCAACCTCATCCAGAGGGGGGTTCTAATTGATGTAATAACTTATCTCATGAGCTAATTTTCAAGGTTCAATTCAAGTATCAGATCGTCTAGACAATGCCTTTGTGGCAATAAAATACAGCCACAATCTTCAATCCTGTCCAGAAACGCATAAAATCTAATAAATCGTTCCAATCATTTCAATACATTTGCCACGAGTGGCATATTGTTCATGTGTGGCTGCGTGAGCAGCGCGGAACAGGTGACGAGGAATGTGAACTGTGTGTTGTATGAGCGAGCGTTCGAAATGTTTTTACGTTAATTTTAAATATTTCCTAGTCTATCTAAATTTAGATGTGATTTGTAATATGTTGCGGTACTACATTGAATTGATGCGTGCGTTTAAATTGAACAGTTGAGTGAGTGAGTGTTCTGTTTTGTTGGTCTCTTATGCTCAGTGTTCAGTGTGCGCGTAAAAACAAATATCCCGTGTACAAAGCCAAAAAAAAATATATAATATGCGAATCGTGCACACATTGAGAACAGCGTACGAACATTGGACTAAAGTCTTTTTCACTCAGTATGCCCAATAACACATGCACAATATGACCAAACCGAGTATAATGAAATTGTTCGACTAAATATGACTATGCTAATGAACGAATCGAATTTAATTTTGATGAAAAAAAAAATAATTTTGTTTTTTACTTTCAGCTTTGGGAGCCGCATATGGAACAGCAAAATCAGGCACGGGTATTGCTGCTATGTCAGTGATGCGACCCGAATTAATTATGAAATCAATCATTCCCGTTGTCATGGCTGGTATCATTGCCATTTACGGTCTGGTCGTGGCTGTACTTATCGCCGGTCAACTGTCCGATGCAAAATCAGGATATACACTATTCAAGTAAGTTTGAATGAGCCTAGTGATCGCACTACCGTTGCATTTTGCATCGATTATCAAACAAAATCCACTAATCAATTGAATTATCATCTCTCTTTTCTCTTTCTCTCTCTCTTCATTTGACCCATTCCATCCACTCCTTACCATGTGCTTGCCGTCTGGCCCCTTCCTCTCCAATCAAACAGAGGTTTTATGCACTTAGGTTCCGGCTTGGCGGTAGGCTTCTCTGGTTTGGCAGCCGGTTTTGCCATTGGTATTGTTGGTGATGCTGGTGTAAGAGGCACAGCACAACAGCCACGTTTGTTCGTCGGTATGATTTTGATTCTCATTTTCGCCGAAGTATTGGGTCTGTACGGACTCATTGTAGCCATCTACCTTTACATCAAATTGTAAAATGTCTGTATGTATTGCGGCACCGCGCGTTGCGAACAAAAAAAATCAATTTATTTTTTATCAAAACAAAAAGAAAAATCAACAAGAGAGAAAAACAAAAGTTTCAAATTACAAAAGATCATCTGCAACTACACTCAGCTATAAAACTACAGCTTGTACAACTATTTGTTTTTATTAATACCAACAACAATACATGAGAGAGAGAAAAAAAAATTGAAAAAACAACGTCAGCAGCTAATAAGCCACAGCATTGAACAGAACCGATCAAGAAATTTCAACACATCAAACGGATTTTAAAGTTAATTTTTTTTTTGAGAAAAAAAAACAAAATTGTGAGAAAAAATATTTTAATTTAGGAAATGAGTAATCGTAAAAGTGAGAACTAGAATCGAATGAAGATTTAAAAAAAAAAACAAACAAACATCAGTTAAATCCAAAAAAAAATTCAATCAATAAAAAGTAGCATGGATAAAATTCAAGACGATGACATCAATTTGAAACTAGCATACTTTTCATTAATCCATTTTTATTGTTTTCGATTGAATCAAGCAAAAAATTGTTTTTGTGCAACCACGAGACAAACACAAACAACATGAAGACACACACACATAGACACAAACACATTCGTCTGAAACGCATTATTTGTTTTTCTTCCCAACACCTTAAACTAAAACAAAGAACAAAATCGAATTCGTTTCGTTAAAGAGCACTTTAATAATAAGCGCGCAGCGATGTAATGGTGACACCCGAACTTACACACACACACACATACATCGTTTCGAACAGACATCAATTCAATCGTTGTTATCCTCGTCACTGTTGTGTAAATGTAAGTCGAATCGGCAATCGAGGTGTGATTTTACCAACTGTCAAACCAACAATTGCAATTTGTGCATTTTGAATTTGTTTCTATTTGATTATTAAGTAGGATTCATTTCGTATTCGTTTTTTTTCATGTTAATTTTTCTCTCTATCTCTCGTCAAATTGTTAATGCTCTTGCACATGAATCTTATGTTAACATTGTATAGTTTAGTGTTATTTGTGTGTGTCTACATAAACCATTACAAAATCAGGTTATAATTTCAATTTAAACTATTGATTTTAAATTGATTCGAATCGAACGCGATCAACACCACCAACAACAAATAAATAACATCTCAATCTGCGAATCGATTTTGTACAATTTTTCTTGGATAGTTTATGTGTATCGTGGAATCGCAATGTTTGAGCAAAATATATTCAACAAAATGAAAAAGATAAAAAAAAACCAACAAATGAAAATAAAACAATGAATTCACTGAAATATTTATAAAAAATATCAAATTTGATATATAACCTTATCGTTTATGTCATAACGCATTCACTTAAAATGATAAAAAAAATGAAACAAACAAAAAAAAACCAACATCATTTGTATATAACACAGTTAAAAACACACGAGGAAGACAAAGTAAATATCTAACGTAGCAAATAATGTTCAGCCACATGTGTATATATATTAGGAATCATTAAGCGATGAAAATTGCAAAGATCCAAATAACTTAGAAGGAAAATCGAATACAAAGTGCAGGAGAGCGACAAAAAAAGGCACACTGAACCGTTCGTTCATTAAAATGGATTTAAATTGGCTGGGTCAAACGTGGAAAACGGGAGACAGAGTGAACTGCATTACAAACAAAATCGAAAATCATTTCGAACGAATTATGGAAATCTGCCTGTGAATTGTTTGAAACTAATTTCACTCTGTCTCTAATGTGTCACCATCCGCGATGATTGAGCCGCGCGCCACTTATCGATATAGTGCAAAATATCATAACGATGCCGTTTCAGAGGTGAGCTAACATTGAAGAAGCGCAAGCAACAAATGAAACGCATTTAAATTGACCAAAAAAAAAAATTAGTGTATATTTACGATCGAAACAAAATGAAGAAGAAGAAGAAAACAAAACCCAATTCTCCAATTTCAATGTACTTTCGGGTGACAATGACTTGCAGCGAATTGATGCGCTCAGTTTTTCCGATCCCTTTGTCTCTTTTGCTTGATGCTAATGTTTTATATTTGTTGTTGTTATCCATCTTTGTTGCAATTTCCGTAACATTTTCGAGCTGCTCAAATCAGTCTCGCCTCTAGCACAAAACAAAACAAAACAAAAAAATCTCGTTGAACGTTTTAAAAGTGGCATTCAACAAGTGTTCTTCGTTTGTTTCAGTTTAATCCAAAAATTGAAAATTACGATTTTAAGTGATTTTTAATTGATGTGCGTCCGCCAAGTGCGTAAACTCCTCTTCAAAAATACAAACTAAAAAACGAAACGCAAACGTCTTTGTTCAAAGCATTTGTTCTATCGATTTTTCTTCGGTTTGTTTTTTCGTCATCGGTACATTTTTGTTTTGTTAAAATGTTTGTTCTTTCCATGCATTCAACGGCATAAACCACACACATACACATGTCACCCTTGTATTTTGACCAACACCGTTTGAAACATGTGAATGAGCTGAAAATAGCTCATCGATACGCGCGCGAAATGTTTGTTCTGGCTTATTAACAATATGTAATTTTTTTTTTTTTTTGGTTTTTGTTTTTGGTTGAAATGATGAAGTTGTCCCTGAATCTGGGACACAACATCATACACCGTATACCAATATGTGATTTGATTTTCTTTCGTTTAATTTCTATTGCGTAATTGTTGTAACCGCCCATCGAAAATGTGTAGCAATTTATTTGGGGTGGCCGAAAAATCCGGACGCTATTCTAGCTAAAAATCAACATTCCATTTTGGCTGTTTTGAGTTTGTGATTTGAATTTATCCAGCCCAATTTTCAGAATGTCACACAATTAATTCGTTAAAAACGAAATTATTGCGCGATATAACTGTACACAAAAAAATTGCTGCATTTTTATTTTCCAATTACGTTCTAGAAACAGATTTAAATTTACATTTAAAAAAAAAAACTTAAATGCATAACAAGAGAAAAAAACACATACACACAAAATGAAAGAGAATGACATCACAATTGAAGCGAGAAAAAAAAACACACAACAAAACAAGCTGAGTAGATTTCTACAGATTTTCTTTCGTTAATTTTATTATATCATAATTATACTTTTAGCAAATACTGTTAGCGTATGAAAAATCATTACAAATACGAATAAATAAATTTAAATTGAACAAGAAGAACCACACCACAGTCTGGTTTTAATCAATGTAATGTAAAAATGGTCAACGCAACCGTTTCGTTGTTTTTTCAAAAGACCTAAGCAAAGAAAAACACACACAACAACAACAGCAACAACAACAACAACTACAAAACATTATTATTGTTCATCTTATCTTGTACATAAAAGACAAAGAAATGAAGTTCTAGTTCAAAATACAACACGCAAATGGACATGCAATTGAACACAATTTAACGCGTTCATATATATAACATAAAGATCCTACAGAAGGAGAGCCGGTGTCTTTGCCTGGCAATCTTTACCACAACACACACACACACACACAAACATAACATTTTATTAGTTTGAAATTCAAATGTATTTAATGTGTTGAAAAAAAAACAAAGAAAATTGTGTAAATGGCCAATATTGAGCATGGGCAACGAAACACACGTTCATTAAATTTTCATTTAAATGATTCAATTTGTTTAATTGCAGAAAAAATTGAGCTTATGTTTCTCGTCGTTCCCTTGAAAAAAAAAACAAACAAACCAACTAATTTTGAATGTGTTAACACGTCGGCTGTTCGACAATTACTTGATCAATGGTGCACGCACAAAAAGACAAACCCGAAAAATCATCCGATTGTGATCGATCTGATTCAATTTTTACATATTTCACAGAAATCACATTCATGAACACCTGTCCGTACGATTACGCAAATTGTAATGACCGTGTGCTTCTTGTGTGTTTTTTTAAAATATGCTGCCAAATCTCAAATGTAGAAATCAATTTTTCGATATCAAATCAATGCTACGTCCTGTTTCATTGCAGTGGCCAGAGATTGGATTGCTAGAGCCTGAAATAAGTTTGTCAAGATGCTGGACACCTTACTTTCCCTCTTGCAAACCCGTATCGAAGTGCCACTGAATAAAATTGTTGAGTTTGATACGAATCACTGCAATTTTTGTGCAGTCTTGCAAATAAACAAACGAACGCGCGTACTTAACTTTATCTGATTTTCCGCGTCGCAGCCACACAAACACTCTACTTTCCTCAGTCGGTCAATGTGTGTGTGTGTGTGTTTTTGTGATTTTCATTCATCGAATACACACGATTGATGATTCCACTTGGTTTGGATGTAACCAGCAAATGCATTGTGTTCACTGCAAACACTTAGCACAAAACCGATTTATCTTTCGTTTGAGGGAACAACAATTCACACATTTATTTATGTTGGTTTTATCTCTGATTTATAGCACATCAATTCATAGCTCAATGGATAGGAAAAAATAAAATGAACACCATTTTCCGAGATTTTCAAACCTGTTTTCCGTGTACATTGATTTCCGTTGTTATTTTATTTCATCCGCAATTCACATTTCTTAAATTACTCACACATCTTATTTAAATTGACTTCTTATGGACTGATTTTTTTGCGAAGATATACAAAATTAAAACACACCTGAGTAATTTTGTTTCGCTGCACTAGATAACCAAAAACATAAAATCTGTTTCAATCATTTCAAGTCTCTATTTACGTATGCCAGTGTTGTAATTGAAATGGCGATAACGAAGAAAATTTAACAAAAAAAAAAAATAGAAAAAAAATCACACACAAACAAAATCGATCATATCATAGGATTGCATCGTTTAGTTATGCGATACTGTGCTATCTACGATAAGACATTTCACCTATATATTGTATATGTATTAATGAAAAAAACAGACAACAATTATATGCATAACGAATAGGATTAGATTGGAAATTGCGCCTGAATTTCGGATTTCCAATCTCATTTGTGTTCTCTATTTTTTTTTTTTTTTTTGGTTTCATAGTTTTGTTCATTACGTTTTTCTCTCTTTCTCTCTCCTTCACACATACACACACAATATTTTCCGTAAAATGTGCGTGCGCGCGCGTGCAAAGTCCATAATATAGAAAGTCCAACCACCTCAACACCATAAATTTCACATATGTTCAAATCACATCTGAAATATTAAAAAAAAAACAAAACAAATCATTTGCTTGAATTCAAACAAACAAAAAACACCACAACACCAACCCCACATACTGAAACAAAAATAAATGAAATAAGAAGAAAATGAAAAAAAAAATGTCTTCAAAATGATAAAAAAAAAACTTATTGAGTCGTTAAGCTAATAAGAAATTGTCAGGGGATGAACGATGAACCAATTAATATTATTGAATTAATGATAGTTTATAGTTGAAGCAAAACAACATACCATAAAGCAACATTTTTGTGAAAGAAATGCGAAAATGTATCGCAAATTACGATTACATTTTACGATACAACGTGAATAATCCATTTCTCACATATTTTACACACACACACAAACAAACAAACACACAATTTATTTGTACATTCCAAACGTTATAATAATTTTTATGTGTTTTTTTCTTTCAAACTGTTTATTCATTTGAATTGTAATTCATTTAACTACATTTTGTTTGTTTCTTTTTATTTTGCCTTAAATGTCTTCTTCAAACTGTCTCCGTCTCTGTTTATACTATAAACTCTAACACTATTCAAATCGTTTGGTTTTGATTATTCTAACTTCTTTTTTTTCTCGTTAAATTAACGTTAAATATTTTTAATTTACGATCAATATGATCAAAAATGATGTGTGCAATTATAAACAATTCAACAATGTTCGGTAACACAAATAAAAACTGGTGTAAAATATTAACAACAACCTGAAATAAAGAAAAACCAAAATAACAGCATAGTTTTAAAAATAGTTCAAAACTGAATTTAAAAAAAAATTATTATTTAAATTGAAATTAAAAAAGAAAAACACACACACACACATTTTAAATGGAGGAGAAACCAAATCTATAACACTATATATAAATATATATTATATGTTTCAAATAAATTGAAGAAAAACAAATATGAAAGTGGCCCTTTCAAGTGTCTTGCCACAACAAAAAAACAAAAATGTTCGAAATGGTTTCGCAGGAGGAGTGAATTCCTTGTGTGGATCATTTAACATTTCTGGCTATGGCATTTGAAATCAGCCTAAAAAAAACCACTGAAATGAACATTTAAACTGAAATGAAGGCAAACAAATTTACCGTAATGAAAATATTATATTATTAAACTAAACAACAACAACAACAACAACAAATATCAATAATATTGGTTAAGTGAGAGAACAAACACATAAAAAAACAAAAACAACAACAAAAAACACAGAGAGAGAGACACACAAAATGGCAAGCACATCATATTGAAATCTTTAGATATTGATATGTAGCGATTTGTTGTGTATCAAAATGAATGTGGCAATAATTGCCAAACCGAACAACAACTACAAAGAAAAAAATTTGACATCTCATAATTAATTTGAAATGAAAAATGGAGAATATTTGAAAATGTTCCAATGGAAGAAATTTTTTTTCTTTTTGGAATTTGTTACAAAGAATAAAAAAATAACAAAAAAAAAACAACAAAAAACAAAAACAAATCATGGCGCTCTTTATTTTATTGTTCGATTTTTGTTTCGGTTCATGCGTTTCGCCCGGCAATTTCTATACATTTGATAATCCTCGTTGCTAATGGTAAGTAAATCGTTTGTAAATCCACTATTATCTGACGCCTTGAGAAAGTTTGAAAATGTAAGTATGTGATTTATGGACGTTTGGATGGAGCAATACAATCAAAAGGTAAACGAAATTAAAAGTGTCAAAATTGGTACAATTTGTTTATAAACAAACGGCTCTGTCCAAGATCAAATTCAGAATCATAGCAGCTATGCGAATCGCATGTGTTTCGACGCATATTATTTGTTGCCGCATAATTGCTGGTTCAAACCATATGTGGCGCTGCCGTCGCTAAATGGATAAACGGCACGTTCATATCACACGTGCGATATCTGTCAAATCGAAAGCAGGTTAGGTGTCATTGTTTTGGTTTACATGCGGACAACCGACAGTTGTTTTAGAATAAGTTTAGTTTTGCAACGAGATTTCAAGAAATACATCTTCGGTGAACAAGTGATTTATTCAACAGAAATCGTTTTATCATTGGAGTTTGAGGGAAAAAAACTCTCGAAAACAACATGAAGTTTTCGTATAAGGTAAAAATAATCATATGTTGCTTAAAATCCATTAAAGTGTTTAACCAAAAGTATTCAATTGTCATTTTGGTAGTTCTCGAATTTACTCGGAACCATTTATCGCAAAGGAAATGTGATATTTTCGAATGATGGAAACTCGATTATAAGCCCCGTTGGTAACCGGATTACCATATATGATTTGAAAAAGTGAGTAAAATGTGACACATCGATGGTGATTCGATATAGTCAAGAAGCCACTTGAGGCCAACTGTTTTTGTTTTGTTTCTTCTATCGAAACAATGATAAATGTTGAATTTCGTTCACAGCAACAAATCAAAAACCCTGTCCCTGGATAGCCGATACAATTACACAGCCATTGCAATATCGCCCAATGGCTGCTTAATGGTAGCAGTCAATGAAAAGGGTGAAGCGCAAATGATCAGCATGATATCACAGACTGTAATTTACACGCATAAATTCAACGAAACCGTAAATTGTGTTCGCTTCAGTCCGGATGGCCGATATTTGGCAATTGCACGAGCGCATATTGTGTCCGTGTACATTGTGCCGGGTGAAATAACCGGTGATTATGGAAATTTTAAAGTCTATCGACACTTTCATGGTGCCAATGATGATGTTACATGGATCGACTGGTCAAGTGATTCCAGATTGTTGGCAATCGGCTCTAGAGATAATACCACCAAATTGTGTGCGCTGGAATTTCTTGAAAATTTTCGCCCATATCAATTGGCCGGACACACCGATGGTATTGTTGGTTGCTTTTTTGAGGATGCGAGTCTCGATGTGAGCACAATCAGCCGAAATGGACAACTCTGCATTTGGGAGTGTAGTCTTCGTTTGTGTGATCTTACACCAAAAGTGTTTACCAATGTTAAAATCGACGATGAAACGCAAGAGGATGAAATTGATACGAAACAATCGCTAGAAGAGCCCGTAAAAACGGATGAACCAGATCAAGATGATTTAGACGAAAGTGATCGCATCGCAATAACTGGCCGAGATGATCAGGGAAAGGTTGTAGCTGAAGAATTAGTCAAAACACATCCGTTCAACTATACTCGGCTGGCACGACATTATCTCATGGATGAAATTAAAAAATCTAATCCACGCGCTCATCTCACGGCTGCCAATTACCATCGACGCACCAAATTGCTCATAACATCTTATTCAAATGGTGCATTCTTTTTGCATGAGATGCCTGATGTCAATTTGATTCATTCGTTAAGCATTTCGGACTTTGCCATTCAAACGGCCACATTCAATGTGACCGGAGATTGGATTGCACTTGGATCGTCAAATTTGGGTCAATTGCTTGTGTGGGAATGGCAAAGTGAACAATATATCATGAAACAGCAGGGTCATTCAAGTGAAATGAATTGTATTGCATATTCGCCCGATGGCCAACACATTGTGACTGGTGGTGAAGATGCTAAGGTTAAAGTGTGGAATGTCAATAATGGTTTTTGCTTTGTAACGTTCAGTGAACATACCAGCGCCGTCACAGCTCTTGAATTTAGTAATACTAAGCAAAAATTTGTGGTAAGCGCTTCACTTGATGGAACAGTACGAGCTTATGATTTACTGCGGTATCGAAATTTTCGAACATTTACATCGCCAAGACCAGTACAATTCTCGAGCCTAGCACTTGATGCATCTGGTGAATTGGTGGTAGCTGGTGGACGAGATATTTTTGAAATCTATTTGTGGTCGATGAAACTCGGACGATTACTTGAAGTGTTGAGTGGTCATGAAGGTCCGGTTGTGTCATTGGCCTTTGCACCAGTTGCAACCTCATCAACGCTGGTGTCCGGTTCATGGGATCACACCATTCGCATTTGGAATTGCTTGGAATCGTCCGGTGAACATGAAACAATTGAAATTCAATCGAATGTAACGGCCGTTGCTTTTAAACCGGATGGTGAGGAAGTTGCTGTAGCCGCTCTCAGTGGCAACATTCAAATATTCAATGTGAAAAGCTCCGTGCAAGTCGCTAGCATTGAAGGACGAAACGATTTGGGCGCTGGCATGTCCGAAGTGGATCTGGTTTCAGCAAATAAAAACAAAGAGAGCAAGTGAGTGTTGTTAAACGATTTATCCGGATAGCCATGATGATTATTCTTTAATTGTATTGTTATTTGATTTTTAGGTATTTTTCGACGATTGCGTATTCAGCTGATGGTGAAACGCTGCTTGCAGCTGGCAAATCGAAAAATGTTTGTATTTATAACATTGCCGGTGGGATTCTGCTAAAAAAATTGGAAATCACCCAAAATCACAGTTTGGATGGGCTCGACGTAAGACTGACACCATATCAAATGAACCAAGTTCAATGATTTCTAATGAAGGTTATTTTTTTTCTCCATGGAACAACTAGGATTTCATCAATCGGCGCAATCTTACGGAGTTTGGAAATATGGCTTTGGTTGAAGCCCGAGACGAACTTGAAGGTGGAAATGTTGCAATTCGACTTCCGGGTGTCCAGAAGGGAGATATGGCATCACGAAACTGCAAGCCCGAAGTGAATGTGTTCAGTGTACGATTTTCACCATCGGCTCAATCATGGGCGGCGGCCACAACAGAAGGTCTCCTCATTTATTCACTTGACCGTGGAATTGTATTCGATCCATTGAATTTATCATTGGAAGTGACACCAAAAGCGGCTCGCGAATGTCTAAACAAACACGAATATTCGACAGCCCTATTAATGGCATTGAAATTGAATGAGGTCAAATTGATTGAAGAAATTATCGAACAAATTCCATACAGTGAAGGTGAGTGTTTCATTCCGGACGTTAGAAATTTCGCCATTTCACATTGGCAGCTATTGGAAAATTAAGTGTGGCAACACAAAACAAAAACACCAAACAAAATTCAAAACTCAAAATAAAAAAAAATGTTTATATCTGTTTTGCCAACACAAATAGCAAGCTATTGCATGCACCGGAATTGTGTGCCACAGTAATTGGTAATTTCAATTTCCACCCACCACAGTGAAAGCAAAAAGGAAACTTATGCAAACAGAAAAAAAGTCTTTGGCGTGATAATGAATGACGCAAAACACTGCCGTTGCTGTTTTGTTTTTTCCATTTACGACGACGATTTATTGCATGAAACCAAAATATATATCACACAATAAAACCGTAATCTGATATCGTTTGAGAATGTCGAACACCAAAATCAACATGGTGCATGCACAACTGGTCAATGTCAATTTAAACTTAAAAATTAAAATCAATATGCGGTTATTTTTTTTCAAAGTTCCTTCAAACATTTTATCGAGACGACTTTGAAATCAGAAATGAATTTTGAGTTTAAGGTTTTGTTTTTGCTGCATCCGAATTCGAATTGATCAAATCTATATGCTCTTTTTATGGTATTTTACCTTTGACCTCATGACCGATTCCAATTATTTGTTTGATTTGTTTGAAACGTAATGAGATGGATGTCATAATTACTTCAATTTTCTAGGAAATATATGGGCCATAATTTCGCCTACATGCCTGAAAATCACATTTCAAATGTTCGCTATATCTTTTCGTTATAATTTCAATATTTTTCAGTTGAACTGGTTGTGTATGCACTGCCGGACTTGTACGTGGAAAGAACGTTGGAATTTGTAAGCAAACAAATCAGTGCCAGCCATCATATTGAATTCTACCTATGTTGGGCAACAAAAATACTTACCATTCATGCAGCAAAAGAAAATTTATTAAAGCAACAGTCGTTGGTTGCCATTCAGGATAGTTTACAACGAAAATATGATGCACTAAGTAAAGTATGCGACTTCAATAAATATACACTGAAAGTATTAAGAGAAATGGGAGATACCAATGAAGCAGCACGAGATCAAGGTGACGAAACAGACAGTGAAAATGATGATGATGATGACGAAAACGATGAAGACGATCTCGATGATGGCCAATTGATGTTAATCAGACAGGACACAAATGGCACAGAAGATGTTGAAATGCAAACAGACAGCGAACAATCATCAGATGAAATGAGCACGGACGAAGGCTAGACGCACACCATCCAAACTAGATTTCAATATGAATTCCGATTATATATTTTTTTTTTTAAATTCAAACTGTACAAATTGTTTAATGAATAAAAATAAAAATAAAAGAAAAAAAAACCAGTATCGATCTTGATAACATGTTATTTATTGTTGGATTTTATAAATTGTATAATTTCTGCCTTGTAATTTTCTATCTTGATAACGTTGAGAAGCGTCGGACAGGTAAAATGAATAAAATGCAAGATAAAGAATTTACGAAAGCAGGAAATTCATATAATAATGGCTGGTTGATTTTGTGATTTTGATTGAAAATCTCACATTTTTCTATATGTTTTGAATACAAAATATAAACAATCGTCCGCTTTTGATGCTTATTCAATGGTGTTTCTGTTAATGTTTCATCATTAAAAATCTTCTATTTGAAATTGTTCATCAACGATTGGCTTGGTATACGATTGAGCTTGACATAATCTTCATCAAAAGTTGTACAGAGGGTTTGAAGGTAAATTACTAAAATGTTCAAGTCAACAAAATATTTAAAGCAATTGTACATTGGTTCGTTAAAATTGATTAAATATCTCTTGTTTTATTTTAAAATTACAGGTTTTTTGTCATCTATGCACAAGCTTTTTTAAAAAGCACAATTGACATTTTATTTGCTATAGGAACAATACAATTACGAATTTCATAGCCACTTTGACATTCTTTGGCGTGGTGACTATTACTTATCTTCTGTATTTTACGGATTTCCAAGTGTTTTACGATCTCCGCAACCATTTGGAATTTAAGTTCACCCGCTACCAAATACTGCACCAATTCATTATTTGAAATATTAGAATTAAAAAAAAAAAACACAAAAAAACAAACTCGTCAACATTTTGAATTTTCGTCGGTACTCAAAATGAAGGAAAAACACACTACTGAACGAACAAGCTTTTGTATAAAAATGTTAAGAAACAAATAAATTCGGTAGAAAGCTTTTCTTTGATTGAAATAAGCATCTAAAAAATTACAAATATTTTATAGTATATTTTAGAGTGAGCCTGACTGTGATGGTATTGTGAATTTTGATGAGCATCTCAAAGTGTCAACACAGTCACAGTCTCGAAATGATCCACATTTGAACTAACAATCAAAGGGCTTGTGACGTATGAAATATTACATATAATTTGAATACTATACTATCAACCCAGGGTATTTCAACAATTTCACATTTCATAAATATATTGGGATATTTCATGAAAATCGAAACCAGATATTGTCATTTCCTATAGCAATTATACGTATTGGAAATATTTCAGGAATACATGAAATCGGTCTGAATTGAATATGTCACAAGCTCTTCGCTCATAATGAACGTGATTCAAATATAGATATCGAATATTTGTCAGCTTTGAAATAAATGGAGATTCTGAGTATGATGAAAATGGTGTGTTTTAAAATGCGATCGCAATAGTAAGCGCTTGCAATCGGGCTTTCTTGAAGCTTTCTTTAGCAACGATCTTTAGCAACTTAGCCCGGACAGAAAGGCCTTTGTTCCCTTGGATTTTTGTTCATAAGCTCTTTAATCTTTCAAATATAATCTAAAAGTGTTTGAGTATGTGTCAGTTGTGCAAAATAATGAGCAATGTGTTAGTTATGCTTTTATGATATAGTTAATAAATGCACAAATGAATGTTTGATAATTAGATCCTGCGATTTATCACCGCTGGATAACATCTTATGAATGACTCTGAGCAACAAAAACTTGTAACCAACAATTTATACAATTTCGTACTATGAATTTTATAAATTGTACTTGCATTCTCCTTTACAATATTGGTGTAAGAACTTATTATATTCCTACAAATCGAAGATCGAGGAAATTTTTTTAGACACAATTCAAGTTACGCGACTTTCGGTTTAACAAAAACCATCAAGTACCTTATTTTATTTTGATTAGTATGCTGTTTTGCCAAGGTTTGGAACTTCCAAAACTGATCATCAGTAGTGTCGTTGCTGAAGCGTGAAAACAATCAATTTTCAAATAAACAATTATTGCGTTTGAACAGATTTATGTTTTGCATGTTTTACGCTACTTAATTGAAATGTATGCTACACGCTGCGGTTTTGTACAACTGTTTGGTATCGGATACAAGTTTCTAGCTCCGAGTTTCACCCAGCTAATAATCTAGATTCTAATGAGCTATTGAATTTGAAATCCATTTAGTATTTAGAAGTTGGTTTACTGTGTTCTATAAGCAACAAGATTTCTGATTCATTAATAACGGCTCAAAGATTGACGGCTTTTGTGTGCTTAATTTCATTTGCAGTGTATGAAGTGAGAGGAAGTTAAGGGCTTTGATATTATTTCAACCCACTTCAATTCGATCATTTATAAATTCATATTAATACCGCGGCCTGAACGACTTGATGGTTTCAGTACATCTCAGTTTGAATAATTATGGAGCAAAATTTGGTGGCTGTACAAATCTACAAATGTGATATTTTATCATTTTTACTTTTGAATGAAATATGTTTCAATTAGATGATCACTAAGAGTTAATCATTTTTTTCTAATTTAGAACATGCTTTCCATGATTTATATAATCAAATTCATTTGTACCATTTGTTTACTAAATAATTTTGCTAAATATTGATGATTGTTATCAAAGTGGTGCGCATTGATTGTGGTTTCTAAATAGACAAAGCCCTTCAATTGATGATTTTAAACATATAAAATTGAATGAATTGTTGGAAAAATATCTTGTAATTTCGTTGAAAACAACTATTGATCAGAATATATTTTATGCATTCATAGGTATTTCATAGTCACTTGGTGACTTTAGGGAATTGGTGCCAAGTATAAACATTTCAGGGATTATGATGAATTTATCATGTTTGAATATAATTTTAATAAAACATGTACGAAAATCATTGAATTGTTATAAGTTTTTTTTAACACACATAAGAAAGTCCAAAAAAAAAACAACAACTGATAAATCCATCACTGCACCTAAAATGAATATGATCTGGTTATTTTTGGCACTAATGAATTTTAAACTAAATATGAACACATTAAATATTTTCTGATCAATTATTTGACGAGTTTCGAAACGAGTATCTCCCACTATACTAAACTATATAAAATATTATATTTATGTCCGAAGATCCCTTGAATTGAACAGTTGTAAATTATAGTACTTTGCAGCTTTCCACATCGAAGTGATAAGCGTGAGCAATAAATGGTAAAAAAATCGATATTTTTTATTTATTAAAATTCGTTTGATTCAATGCAATTCTGAATCATCATCTACTTTTAATTCTGCGCAAAATGCTTGACATTTTTTTGGTTTTCCCCATTGAGCAATTGTTGAATCGTTTTTTTCTTTTGTTTGTTTATTGATTGATTGTTTACATTTGATGCAACAATAAGACAATAAACGATATGCATGTCAAGCACTTAACATTTTGAGTTGCCTTTGTGCAGTGCGTAATTGATTTCGATCATAAATGCGCCGAATTTGCATCGGACATCAACTAATTTTTACAACTATAAGACGAAAATGTTGTTCGAAAAATAGGCGTTTTTGTTTGTTTGTTATTTTTTTGTTGTATCACTTCACTTATTCACCTAAAATAAACTAGCTTAAATGCTAAAAAATGGGTAAATATTCAAGCATATTTTGATACGAGGCGCTTCGATGGTTTTCAATCAAATCGCAAACGAAACAAAATCAAACAAAAACTGAAATTGCATGGCTGGATTTTGGTGGCAAGTTCAAAGGGCTCAAAAGCATTTAATTTTTTTTTTTCGTTCCGTTTCGCCGTTTTTGAATGCCATTCGGCGAATGGTGTGGCTGCAAAATTACACTTCGTCTAATTTACTTGCTCAAAAAAAACTTTTATCATAGTTGGATTTCATCAACAGTATTGGCCAATACAGTACCACAAATACTAAAAATAACCCCGGAAAAACAACACGAGAGGCCTTATCGATTTCCCTCCACAAAATTTTTACATCGCCCGTATCAATGTCAGTCCAAGCAACCGAAAGCAAACTTTGTCGTCGTGTTGTTTTCGCCGGTAATCCACCATTGCCTTGTAATGATGTCTAACCATGATAATATCACCGCCGACGCCGCCGTCAACGCCATCGTCGACGCCATCGAATTCCAATTCCGCGATGCAATGCGACCATGATGTATGGCACCGTATGTAATCCATCAACCCGCCAAAACAATTGCCGATGCATTTTCGATGTTAGGCAAACAGTCGCATTTTTTTCGATTTCATAATTGACAAGGTCACCGATGTGTGTGTGTGTTTATTGTTTTATGTTGTTTTCAAGAAGACATTAAACATTTACGAAGTGAGGACGATAAAAATAATGGTGGGGGAGAAAGAGAAACAGGTAAAACAAAATAAAATATAGATTATAAAAACAGCCAGAGATTGTTGCATGAAAATAGATTAAAATTTAAGTACACAATGCGAATGCAAATGTGAATGACAATAAGCAATCTATTACCTGGCCAGGTGTTGTAGCCGTCGTTGGAGTGGCTTTTCGCGATCGAACATTTCCACTTTCCCATGTGGCTACGGTGGGACATTGACCTTTCTCCATTGCACTAATTCTCTGCAAATAAATGCAACCAACCAAATTTTGATTTGTTGAGTTGATATAACAACATTTTTTTTTTGTCCATAAAGAAAAAAACATCCCATTCTTACCATTGGCAACACTTTTGGAACACGATTTATTTGGTATTGATATTGAACGTCGAGAACCTTAACCACTACAAATTCACCTAAAGCTGCAAATACAAAAATCATGCAACCAGCCATCCACAAATCCAATGCCTTTAAACAAAAGACAGAAATGACAGAAAATCAATTGATAAAAATTGAACAATTGTTTGGATGAGTTTTTGTTAAGGTGGAATGATGGAGAATATGAGAATCTACTTACTTTGACATATGCCACTGGTGGAATGTCGGCACGTAAGCCGGTGAACATTGTGACCAGAGTTAACATGCAAGTAACCAATAATGTTACACGGCCTGGAATCGCATCTAAGCCCAACCAAAATGAAAACCATGACAGCATTACGACGAGTGTCGATGGTGCAAAGGTCTGGATTAGGTGATGGCCAATTTGCCGTTCAAATCGAAAGTTCACGGTGAGCCTTGAAAAATTACCTATATTGCAATTGGCAATCCGTTTCAATGGAATAAATTAAACAAAGCGATATTTAATATAGGAATGAATTTGTTCATTGAAACATTTTTAAAAAAAATGTTTTTCTCTTCAGTTTGATGTACGATCCGGGCATAATATTCACTACACTTACCATGCTTTTCTGGCATATATCCGATACTTTCAGCTACTTCAAGTGGCTGCCCCAAATTGTACTGTAGCAATTTAAGCTCTGGATTCAGTACGACACCGGCATCATCCCATTGCAAACGCACTTTTTGTGTTGGATATGAAACTGAACAGTCCAACAAATTCGAAATTATTTCAAGGAGAAAATCCATTGAAAAATTTATAAATGATTGGCTTTACTTACAGCTTTCGATGTAAATTGGGCATATTTGAATGTCCATCGGATACAATTGAAATTCCATTTGGCATGCGATAATCGCATGCATGCGGGCAGCATAACGTACCGTTTTATTTTTATATAATGTTACTGATGAAAATTTGTGCGTCAACGTCGCAATTTCTGTTGATTCAAAAATGTTTGATAAATATTGATAACATTTGTGAAATTGTGTGATCGCATGAAACTGTAGAAAAGTTGTGCGAACAAACCGATTCGGCGATACATCATTTGTCATTTACCAAATAACGAATAGTTTACCTGCGATTTTTGAGTTTTGAATTTGTAATTCGGGCTGCCATAAATTCTCAAAAAATACACTAGGCAGCACGACATAGTCGTCTCCTTCTTCAAATATATCATTCGGAAGTTTTAATCTAGATTCTTTCCAAGTTTGATGCACAAACATATCTACTCTGTAAATATTCAAAAATGGAATAATAAAATGCGGCACATTTCAATATGTTGGGCAGACAGTTTTCGGGACGGCACAAGTAATAATATTTGGCAAAGCGCACAAGTGCACTTACCGAAAGTCCATATCCTCTACGTTTATCGAATTGATATCTACAACATATACGGAAAACTTAACGACAACAGGCTGGCCCTTTTTTGACGGTGGACGCACTTCTGCAAAGACAAAGAGCCGCGTTTTGTTTTTGTGTTGGAGTGTTTGTTTGTTTGTGACAAGCAAATCAAAAATCTGGTATACTTAAAGTCAGCCAATCAATTTTAAAGCGGAAAACTTACCCTTTACATATGAATCCGGCAAAACTACACGCGGTCTTAGCGTGTAATTCTTCTTTGCTTCAATATATGTGTGATGGAAACTGCCAACGACAAAGAGCATAATTTCAGTTATGAAAAATAGATAAGTTTGCCCGAGCAAATAGAGGCTCGGGTTTAATAACAACAACAAAGTTCGACAAGTGAAAGTTTTACATTTGCCTATATTTTCACTTTCACTGTTTCATTTTTTGCCATCGAAATTATGTCGAAACAAGCATATTTTTTTGTTGTTGAAAAAAAATGAGAGAGAGAGAGAGAGAGAGAGAGAGAGAGAGAGAGAGAGAGAGATATTTTGTTGTGACAGCAAGCGATTTATTTACATTGCAACTTTTTAATTAGTTTAGTCGATAGTATTAGCGCTACTGCACCTCGTTTGGGTGTTGATTTGCTTACAAACAGTAAAGAAACAAAAAATGAACCATACTAACAAAAATGCGGAATTCTTTCCGACAATTTCCGTGTTGCATTCAAAATTTAAATGTTGATTTTGATTTGGTTGATAAGAAAGAGGGACGTTTGTTTGTTTTTCTTTTGCCTGTCTCTCTCTCTCTCTCTCTCTTTCCATCTCTTTAATTTTTGTTTGAGCTTCGGAACAAGCCGAAATAAGTCGCAAATTGCGCGCCATTTATACTATTTGATGTATATTCTGTATTGTGCTTTGCAAGTCAACCTCACGATTTTGATTTGTTTTCGGTCGGATGGCAGCGGCTACGATTGCGGTGGCGGCGGCGGCGGTGGTGGTGGATCGAGTACAAATGTCGTGCATACAATTTTCATTACCTTTTGTCCGTCGTTCGATGTTTATACATGTTTCTTTCTTTCTGTTTAAAGTCATCGTGTGCTTTGTGTACCGGTGTAAAAATAAATTTCAAAATCGTGCCAATAATTTCAATTTTATCGATTTCAGACGGCCTTTTTTCCCGCACACACAACAGTTGGCCCATACACATATATATTGTTGACCGTGTGTGCACATTCGACATATTGTTTTCCTTTGGCTTGTTTTTTTTTCTCCAATTCTGGGGAAGGATACAATAGAAAAAAAAACGGTTGACCAGCCACCATCAAATCAAAATGCAATCCGATGAAATTCGTTCATGTATGTAATTGCATGGCGCTTTACCTCAGGTTCAGGTGCTAAATAAGCGGAGCAATGCAATTTATTTAATTACCCGAAAATAGGCTTCTATTAATCATAGCCAAAGCCGTATATTTTGACGGTTGAATTTGCAGATAGCAATTTATCGATAAAAATTTATGCACTCGATAACAATCACATCGCCAGAGGTCATTTGATTTGACATGTTTATTTTATGCTCATCATATCACAGTTTTTGTTTTCATTCATCTCGTAAATGTGTAAATGTTTTAATTGTTGAAACTGCGCCGAAAATGATCAAATCATGCAAATGACGAACAAACGTAAATTCAAATCGTAGAAAAACCAATTCAACCATTCTATAGACCGTAACATTTATCAGTTTCTCACATTGTAGCGGGTTTTTTGTCTATGACGTGAGATTGATAGCATTCTGTACACTTCATTCGCCAATGAACAAAAAAAAGGTAGATGAAGACATTTAAAAACATCAGATTTGCGCTATACGACAATCAGACGGAAATGATTTCTTTTTTTGTGTGACCGGAAACGTCACTCAGTCGTTGGAAATTCCATCAAAACATTGTGACTCAAATGAACGGCCTATTTCTTAAAGTTTGTATTGTTAGAAACGTAACACTTCAAGTGTTCAAAACGAATTAAAGCTGAGCTTTATCTTGATCTATGAATTTTTTTTTGTGGGGTTAGATTTGCTTACCATGACAGGAGAAAGATAATCACTAATGGCTGCTTTTTAACAATAACAAACATTTTTTATGCTGGAAATTATTTAACATCTCACAAGTTGCGATTCAAGTTACAGTTTACGTTGATCGGATATCGTTCAATTGTGATGAAGTGTTTTATTTATTCCGGATGATCGCAAATGGATACGATTGCTCGGCATCATGTACATCATCGTTTAAACACGGAACGACATGTCACGCGTCCCGGGTATTTTCCTTAATTTATTCACCATTCTTCAAGCAAATTTTTCACTGAATCCAATTACTTCAATTGAGCCGTCTCGAAGAAATGTTGAGCATCGAACAAAGATTTCGAATTGAAATATTTTGAATCAATTTTTTTTTAACCAAAACCATAAATGTGTTTTTTTTTCGATTGAAACTAATTTTTATTACTGCATTGATAAATTGTGGTTAGCCGTTACAGGCACATCATTTGCTGAGTTGATGGCAGTTTTATTTTTCCAACAGGGAGCGTATTGTCATACGGGCCGTTTATGCACTAAAATGTTGTAATTGAAGGGAAATCATTATCGTGCACGCAAACTCTATGCTTTCTCTCTCTCTCTCTCTCTCTCTCTCTCTCTTTCTCTCACACAGTCCCTCTCGTTCTTTCCTTCTCCTTTGATGCAATAAAATGTAACTCCAATGCTTATTTATATCCCAATATATGCATTTGAAACCAAAGTGTCGAATGTCACTATTTGGTTTCTTGATGTGGGAATTCCACCAGAAGATTTTGCCACACGAAACACTCACTAATATCTTAAAACGAGCTATGAAAACGGACACTATGCTTGTTGCCTCTGTTTTTTTGACTTCAAATTATTTTCTGTAGCCAATCAGAGAAAAAAAAAGAGAACCGTCTGACTCAATTAAAAATTGTTACATAAATCTTGTTGACTGATTTTTTTTTTTTTTTCAATCAATATAATAAATCCATTGTACGATTTAAAAAAAAAAACGGTACAATTCGGTAACTTGTATTCAACACTGATTGCCAATTTAAGGATAAACCTCCACTAAAACTGAACGAGACAAAGATTCTTTAGCATTCGATAAAATTATAAATTGATGTTTCGATAAATTATTTAAAATGAAATCGGTACTCTCAAGTTCATGTGAAAATACATGACAACGCATTCGATGCACTTTTCCGTACACATTCACAATACAATATGTTGCTAAACAAAAGAATGTGAAGAAGTTTCTTGAATCTTTGATTGTGTCATTGGTTGATTTGGTTTGGTTGCACATAAATACACGTCGCACACAATGTTCAATGTCATAAAATTCCAATTGTACACTAAAACAATGGATTTATTGTAGACAATTTCAAAACAAACAACATTTACTAACACATCGTTGCATTTTTTTTAACATTTCATTTTATTGTACATTGAACAAAACATTTCCTTTATTGCACTGTAAAATGCCAACACCTTTTTCTTTAAACGAAAAAAATGATAACAAGTCCAATCCGCTTGGTTTCATAAAACTTTAAACATTTTCCGTTATTGCTAACAGATTGCCACATATATTTTTTTTTTTTTTTTTTGAAAATTGAGTCGTTTGGTGAAGTGGCAATTCGAAACCGTTAAAGACGCGCGACTATTTGGCGGATGATATGAAATGAAATAAGAAGTTGCACGATAAACAAGAACTGTTCCATATATCTACTCATGTACATGTGATTTTGCACTTTGAATCAACCACGATTGATTCAAATTTTCACATGCCGTTTTTCCACAGAGCTCACAATTTTTTTTCGGCTTGCGGTTGTCTTTCCGAATATGCTCGGTTGGACGGCGATTTGGTTGTCTTAAGCGGCGGAGCAAGCGTGTTCTTGTGGATTTGACTTTTGAATTGAATTGATTAGATTTTAGGCGATAGGCGCAAAAACGTCAGCAGGTTCGCCGACAACAACACAGAATTATGGTCACTTTTCATTTTCGATCGCATCATATTCACTGCATTTAAACATTGAATGTGTGTTTTTCTATCAGGATCACACACGGCAATGCCTTTCTCTCTCTCTCTCTCTCTCTCTCTCTCTCTCTCTCTCTCCGTGTAAAACGGATATCTAAACAGCAACCAACATCAGCACACATTTACACATCACCGCAAATGAGGAGGAAAAAAAGTGCCACGGAATACAAAAGAAAAACGAAATGAAAATTGGAAGGGGCTGTATTTTATATTAACACTATCAAAGACAGTCCGCATGCAAGCACACACACACACAAACTCGCTTACGAACCGCAAAAATATGATTTGGTGTGTCGTTTGGCTGAGCAAATTGAATCGCGTGTTAACGAAAGCTAATACTAGAAAAATATCAAGCAAATAAATTGTGTGGCATCAAATGAAAACCATATGGTTGTTATGATTTGATTGTACTTTTTTGTTAACGGATCTCCAATGTCGCTTCGGTGTGTGTGTGCGATTGTAAGAAAGTGAGTGCAAATGCATCGAACGCCATACATTCAAATTGAGACACAAACACCATTATACATTGCACCGTTGTTGTTTTTTGGAATGCAAACACCAAACCGACCGTCTAATGATTGTGTACAAGATACACACCATGTCAGTACGCGGTGCATAAATTCCATGTTGGTTGCATTTAATTTAAAGTCGGTTTCGCTTGTGACGTATGTTCCGTCGGGACTATGGGTTCAATCGAACGTGTGATTTTCATTTTATTTCTGTTGTGAATTTCATTAATATTTCCGCTACGCTCGTTGCATTCAACGCAACACGATCCTACTTCAGGTGAGTAAAGAAACATATTCGAAAATGTGTTTTACCCACCGAAATTACAATTCATCGTGTATGAGAATGCCATAAGTAATAAAGTTACTGGCAAACAACCACCACAACAACAACCAACTGCGACAATTTTATTTCATTTTTCGTGTGGCGAAGGGACACACATAAAACGGGGTCACTGTAAATAAGGTCTTCATGTTTTCGTAAACGATTCTAGCTTTTTCACATTTTCGCACATATTAAAAATGACGTGCGAACGTTAATGATTTTATAAAACTACATAAATCGTTTGCGAACATTTTCTGTGTCGTTGGTTGATCGAATCCATTCCCAGTAATGCGAAGTCTTTTGATACATTTGCAAAGTATTCAATCAATGGAGTTTGGATGTTGTTGTGCATATGTAACAAATGTTGGAAACTTATTTCGAGATTCGACAATAGACATGTGGAGTGTATTCTGACTTCAATATTTTGGAACTGTACTACGAAGGGATAGAAACTTCCTATTAAGAAGTGACTAAAATCTCAATCGTAGATAAACATCTCTGTCATTAATGGAATTTATTTATCACAGTTTCATCTTTTTTTCAAACTGTCAATCAATTTTTAGCAACATTCATTAGAAATTGAACCATTCAATCAATAGATATCAATATAGCACCAAGAAGAAGTTTAAAAAAAAAACCTCACCTTCTAAATACCCATTCAGAGCACACAAATATTGACCTAATGATTGATATGTCTGTATCAGTATTTGGCAATCGTTTGTTCAACAATCAACAATCGAACAACCGGTCAATTTCATATTTACTAAAATGGCCATTTATTCGAATGAGTTTTGGAGTGTTTTTTTCGCCATATTTTTTTTTTGACATTACAATGAAATGTTGATTTATT
Organism: Aphidoletes aphidimyza; assembly: GCA_030463065.1. Lineage (NCBI taxonomy): Eukaryota > Metazoa > Arthropoda > Insecta > Diptera > Cecidomyiidae > Aphidoletes > Aphidoletes aphidimyza. The sequence goes on along the minus strand of CM059997.1, from coordinate 10,726,992 downwards.
TTCAACATATAAAAAAAATGTGTATCATTTGTTGAAAACCAATTACATTGCACCTATTTATTAACTATTTATGATGAATATTCGGTTAAAGTTTCGTGCAAACCTTAAGCTCAAGGATGAATTTGAATCCATGACTCATTGTTAATGATTCGTGACTCATAATGTCTAATGACATCTATCTATCAGTATAGCAGCAGTGTTGTTCTATTGTACTATGATTAGTCGAAGCTAAATAAAAATCAAACTAGATTTGTATGCCATACAAAGTAAACTGAACATCGTTTAAGTATTATCACATCAAAACCTTCGTAGTGTATTCTTTTCAAAATTACAATCACTCGTGAAGCAAAACAGATCCTACGATTCTAATTCCGAACATAGTTCGAAATTTCGAATACGGACCCAAATGATTCTTTTAGACTTGTATTTATCTTCAATTAGGCAATGAAATTAACGTAAAGCTGACCACTTTCGTTCAAAACCATGATTTGAAAAAAAACATAAATGACATTAATTGTTATCCATTAAATGTGATAATTTTCACACTATTTCAAGTAACATTTATGAATCATGCAGAAATTCCATTGAATTTCTCACCAAAACAGGTGAATAAAATTTTTTCAGAGATAAATTGATTAACTTATCAACATTTTTGGAATGTTTCCATGCTTTCCGGCTTAAAAGTTGTGAAATTTACTCTACACTAAACTGAATGCTTTTGGCTGTCCGTGCGTCAAATATGTGAAATTAAAGTAAGAAAAGTATGAAAGGAAAATGCCATTAAATTGTGCAAATTTTCATGTTTCCGAACAATTCTACAGATTCCGTCACAATTTTCAGAATACACATTACCATTAGCATAGTTCAATATTTTCCTGACTAATGAAATGGCTGTTTTCTTTGAATTTGAAGAGGAATTTTACATGTTCTGAAATTTGTGTTTTGTTTACTTCAAATAAATAAAGAAAACAACAACAAACCAGTTGTCAGATTTTTATCAACAACAACAGCTTTTTATCCATTTATGGAATTATTCCATTCATGAAAGTCGGTAGAAGCCCAATTTAAAATTCATTGAAGTTTTTGTGTTATGCTTCTGAACGAAATCGGCAATTAAAATATGCTAGTTATGAAATACAGACAATACCATTGCACTAAATATATGAGCATGTGGCACGGAGCCTTTTACGTGCGCAGAGCCTATCAATGGGTACTAATCTATGCGGTGACGATGATTACGAATGGTGTGTGTGCGCGCGGTGCGTGAAATGAATGAATGAATGATATTATAAACCAACAAATCCAATAGATGAGTTTGAAAGACAACAACAACAAAAATGTGACTAACGTTTATCAGTTTTTGTCACGTTCACGGTGTATTTCACGCACTTTATTTTCCATTTGCACTTTACCATCCACCGGAATAGTTTGTTAATTGAAATATTTGCCCATGAAATTTTATGGATATTCCAATTAAAACGGAAGCAATTGTCATCGTTGTTGTTATTAAAATTCTTTATATTCTCATCAAATAAAAATGACAACAAAAACTCGAGTCGATAAAATGATTTAAAATTCTTGATCTTTTAAGTGTACGAGGGGGTTTTCTTGCCTCTATTAAGATTATCATTTGCAGTCAATTGAGATGACATTTCATATATGATCAAATAAATATATAGTGAAACAATGAAGAGAAGCAATTTTATGATCGTAAAACGACTCCTGTTTACCTGCCATTAATCAGGTTTTTTTTTCACTCAATTACTAACATTTACTAAACGGGTATAATAGATGTTTTGCGGTCCGCAACAAAAAACCCGACTTTTGCCGGTTGTGTATGCATTTTGTGTAGAGCACTTGTCTAAGTGCTAGGTCGGCTGACTTCTCTCATTCACATTTTTCGTCTATGCGATTGTCAATCGTGCTGAAATTGAGATTTAGTGTCAGAAATGCCATAAAATCTTGTATTTTATAATCTCATATATAAAATTCAATTCCATAAAGTCTGTGAATGTGCTAATAAAAAAATTGTTTATTATCCATTATGACCGATTGTAATGTGAGCGATGCGAGTTTGGTGTGATGTACAGTCGGAACCGCTCTGAAAATGCCCGATGCCGAATGTAAAACACAATGTCATTTCGTATCGACCGTGATGGATGATATAATTAGACACAATATGAAAAATGAGCTGTTTATTTATCCATGGCAAAGAAAACATATGTATTCTGGCTGGAAAAATATATGGATATTGTTTTTTTATTCATCATCAACAATTAACGTTAAGATAACGAAAATACAAGAACAAATAATCAAAACAGAGGCTGCTGACTTGAAATACGTTTGCATGCAGCTTACGATCATTATTTGATGATGCATACACAACAACAACAACAACAATTGAAACCACGACAGCGATGGAAACACAACGAAACCCGTTATTTTGTCCAAATAACAATTTAAATATCAAGTTCATGAATCGCATGTCATAATGAAAACCAATACGTCATACATTGAAATTGCATTTGTCGACAGCAAAATGGTTTTGTTTTTTATCGGAAAATTACATCGTAAAATGCAGTGTAAACAGTGGAAATGCGATCTATAGATCGTTCACTATCTCTTTTTCGGAAGCTTTTCATCAGCTATAATGCAACCGAAAAATCGATGGCTGGAAGCTTGAAATACTGGTTGGGCCATTTTATCGATTGCTTTTAATCGCTACTGGTGAATTGTAAGCCAAAGTATAGGCCTTTGAAAACAGCCAAAAATTATGGGCTTTAAACGTAAATTATCTTCTTTTCTCTTCAATTACGGTTGTTGTTTTTTTTTTCAACATTGATATTGTCAGTCAATGAGACTATACAGTTTTATTTAAATTGAAATATTTTTTTTTTTAAATTGGACACAACATATTCATGTATTCAAAACAGGAATGCATTAACTCGTATACTAATTGCTTCAAACCATCTAAAGCATGTACATTTTGCACGATACAATTTAACATTTTAAAACCGCAATTCCGTTTTTATAATAATGTTCATGAAAAGAGGTGCATTTTTTTTATAATGGCATTTCAAGTCATAAACATCGATTATTATATCGACCTATACTAAGGCTAAACAAAGTTATCTCAACCAAAATGCACTGTGGATTTCTTGGTGGAGACTTTTTAATTTATTGTGATTGAAAATTGCAATTAACTTAGATATTTCGCGTTAGAGCCATAGATTCAAGTTTATTTATTCATTGTTGGGTCATGATCATGAGCAAATCGTTATTTTCCTCTGTAATAGAATCTATTTCCTACATTATTGTCAGTTGTAATCGTCCAAATGATCGAAGCGGTAAATTTAACTCGTCAAAATGTGTTGATTTCGAATTAAATCAGATTCATTGATTTTGAACGCAATCGATCAACATTTTTTTTTTTTTTCATTTCAACGAGCAGGACAATTGAAATTGTCAACGATTGTAAATGTCCATCACGAAGATAGGACCCTTGCGAAGTAATCCAATTCAATTAAATCATTTTATCAATCATGTTCACGTTATTTGCCCCAAAATGTCAATGGCTAAAAGCTTTCAAAAATAATCTATTTTGAACAGACTCAGCACTTTTCAAAGGAATACTCAATAGAACGATATTATTATATTATCTTATTTTCGTGTTCATGGAAAATGGGATTTAGAAGGAATGCTTTATTGGCAATATGATTCACATGCATCTTCAAATATGGCATTAAGATAAGGTCGTTAACGTCATCGATTAAGATTAGATTTAAAATCACAATTTGATAAAACCCGAGACTCTACCTCTAAATCATCTATGACAGTAAATGATACGGCGATGACTCATTTCAATAGCTGTCATCGAAATGTGGATCTCATTTTATCTCGGGCTTAAATCGTATTTGAATATTACAATCGCAGCACATGAACTTGACGCAAAACGGGAAAAGTGTCACACAATAAAAATCATTGTAATTTAACAACTGTTTTGTTCCGCAGTGATTGAGCTGCTAACGTTGAACTTATTACAGAAATGCAAACGTGTATACGCGCGCACATGATGTAAACGCATGTGCATTACGCACGTGAATTCGGTGGAAATGTGAGGCAATCAAACATCTCTCAAACATGTTCCTATTTTGATTGGAAGGTGATTACGGCATTTGCACTATTCCGAATATAAATGTTCAATTGAGCCCATTTATTTTAACAACAAAAAATTGTGGCACTAATTTTGTATGAAATGCGAGTACACAGCGATGAATCAACAATCTACAAACACACAGAATCCAAAATCGGGAAGTTGTTACGATAAATCTGACAATCAGCATGGTAATGTGTATTCAAAAAATTATGCAATAACAAAAAAAAAAAAAAAAAATCTGATCAAATGCACTTGTAAACGGAGCAACGCTTGACGATACATGTGACAATCGTCATAAATAATGATTTCGTCATACATAAATATATCCGGGAAGTTACATATATCGATAAAAAAAAAGAAGAAATACAAAAACAATCAACAACAACACAGTTCCATTTTTGAAAACAATCTCCGATCGCATCTTAAATTAAAGCAAATTCGAGTACAGCAACAGTAGTCGATCAGTGCACCGACATGATTCACGAGGAAGAGCCACGCGTAATTTATTCCACCATAAATGTAGTCAACATTATCGCAGGATAGCGGCATTGTTATCATCATCCGGACTGGAAATAGTAGCTACTATCTTTGTGCTGTACTGTGTGTGTGAGCCTGCCCGCCCGCTCATGTTTATGCTATGTATTTTGTATGCCGAGCAGATATGCCAATTGTACGAATATAAATATGGGAAAATGCACCTCTTTCCGTCTCATTTTTCGCATCGAAATGATTTAATGTTTGCCGTGACAATGATCGACACAGATACAATGCACAGCAGCAGTTTGGACGATACGATTAAACGAAATATTATGTGCGATGTGCGATACACATACTGTTTGTTGTTCGTGAATGTGAACTACCGCATATTCGAACTGCGTTCTACTGGCACGCTCGTATAATTAATTATTCAATGTAAATAACTAGGAAGTGAACTGATGGTCAGTTGGCTTGTTCGTATATGAACCCATATTTTGTTGTTGTTGTTGTTGTTGTTGGTATTTCTTCAACGTGTTTTTCCCTCTGCATCTTCTTGTGCGTTGAAAACTGAACTGGGCCAATTTTCTTGGATTGGTAGCCGGTTGACGAAACAACAACCGCAAACAATTTACTAAACACAACGGGTTTTAAGCAAACTGAGGCGCCAAGAATATGTGAATAAAATTTTTGATCAAATTTTCATTGTGGTATATTTTCGCCCTTTTTCGCCGATTTTTCGAAGCTTCAATTCGACCCACAATCAGTGGCTGCACGATATTTTTGAAAGAACGGAACATTGATTTTCCATATTTTTTGTTTGATTGAAATTCTTAAATTATAAAAAAAAGGTGACACGAACTATCTGGCCATGAAACGTTCGCAAAGTAAACGAAACTCGATGATAACCCAAAAACCAAATTGGTCCAATGGCAATGCTATTATGCTTCTTAGAAATGATTATTTGTTCATAGTGTTCAAGTGACTGGCGTGAGAGTGCTCAACTTTATGCTTATGCTGTTGACTCTGGGCTGACGTTTACTTTGCCACACATATGCCGTGCATACTAAATCATTTGCTTCGAGCGAGATGAATCTGGTAATGGAATAATTGCAATCAATTGCGAATTCTGTCGTCATTCCTTTTATCCACCTCTCCATGTTTAATACTCTCGAAAAATATTTATTGAATAAAAAAAAGAGTTGTGTTTGAATTTCCAAGAAATAAGAAATTTTGTCTTTTTTTTTATTGCTTATTTTGCGGTTGTTTATTGACATGTCGACTGATCACGCAAGCAGCCCAAAGTGATACGGATTCAGAAACGTAATTGAATAATATATTTTGCGCGCGTGTTCTCTCTCTCTCTCTTTCACTCCATCTCTCGTAAGAAGTCGAATTGTGAGCGATAAAAAGCCAACATAAATAACAAAAAACCAAACATTAGAAAAGAAAAGAGAAAAAAAAACACAAATACGAAGCGACCATTCCATGCTAAACTGATCCAATCGGAAATTTGCATTTTTGACAAGCGGTGCGCGAGTGTGCGCGCGCGTTCAATGAGCGCAATTTTATGTTCGCGAAATCAATTCATCAGAATGCCGATAATTTCGATATGAATTTTTAAGTAATTTAAGTTAACCCGTTGTGGAATTCATACCTAATTACAGCACAAACATTAAGTGTGGTGTATGAAATTGGTGATGGAATTTATCTACCACATTGCATTCCATGGTTTGGTGTGTACACGTACAGCATATAAACGAGTAGGTTGCATCTTACAACATAATTTCGTTTTTGGGAAGAATGTTTTATGGAATTTTATCATCATTAAACGATCAAATTGTGTGGAACTGTTTGGCTCCAATTAATTACCAGTTATTGATCAGTTCTCCTGAACCAATTGGTGAGCTGAAATGAATCAACTGAACAATTGTACAATTTAATTCTAATTCCATAATTACCGTCAAGGTAATGTATCATGCGGTTGAAGTGTGGCTACATTTCTGAGTCACACTTCATAGCAGGCATTTGCTGGTGTCTCACATACAAAAGCCACAAAAGGCGAGATGGGCTTGGGATGAGGGTTGGGGAGTGGCGTTGCCCTGTATAGGGGTTAACCTAGGTATACAACTTAGCTTAGCTGTAAGATTACTTGTATGTGAGGCGAAAAGCAAACTTTCATCCAGTGTAGTCCATGCGATTTAATAGTGGTTGTGAGCAAACCATTAAGCTTTTCTAAAAGCATAGGGTTAAATATGGAACAAGATCGTTCAAATTTTCCATAAGATATTTTTGAAACGAAAACATGAGTGTAAGCGACTGCCGTCGGCACGTCTTTACTAATAGAGTAATTGCTTAACGCTCCAATACATATGGCCTGTTGCTTTGATTTAAAATCAACGCCACTGTGCTTCGAATTAAGCATGAAGCGTGCTATTCGCTCTATTCGCAACGATCTACAGGTATTTTGTCAATTATCGCACCACAACCAGAAAGACCGAGACAGAGGCAAAAAGACGGCAAACAGACAGACAGAGATCGAGAGAGAGACAGAAATTTATCGAGAGTAAAACATTGAAGAAAAAAAAAATAGGCAAACTGAACGAGCGGGTAAAACAAAACGCAAAGCACACAGACGGCACAGTGACTGAAACCGCGTAATGTGTATTTTACTTGCTAAACTGCTCGTTTTGCACACCTAGTACTTCTCTTTCTCTGTCTCTCTCTCTCTCGCTCTCTTTTACTCTGTCTATTTAGTATTGTGTATTGGCTGCTTTTGAGCATGTATTTCAAGCATGTGTACGTTCGCCCGCCGAAGTCAATGCTTCGTTTTGCTTTCGTATTTTGTTGTGTTGCTGGTTTGTTTTTTCTTTCTTTCCGTTTCATTTATTTATGTACGAATGATTTAAAATTGGTTAAAGGTGCGCGCATACCTGGGTTTGATGTTGATTGTTATTTTACTGATGTTGAATTAGCAAAAACTGTCAGTCATCTAAAGTGCGCGAAACGTTTAAGGTTTAAACATTTTTAACTAGAACCGCAAAATAAATTTTCGCCAGTTTTCCAAGTTTTTTTTAACTGTTTTTATTTTTATTGTTTTTTTTTGTGTGTGGATTCCTTTCCATTGCAACATTTTCAATAGATTTCGTTTTTAACAATTCAACACTTTTATAATGAACATTTTTTAAAAAATTAAAATTGATAATTTTTTTTTTGTTTCGTTTAAAAAAAAAAGAAAATCAATTCAATTCTGTCCGTTAAATTCTGTTAAAGTTTGATCTTTTCTGTGAACAGACATTGACTTAAACACCTGTTCGTTTAGTAAACGAGAGTGAGTTGAGTAAACAAACTCTCTCTTTCGTCCATTTACAACGAATACCAACAACGAAAAATTGCACCGATCACGTTATGCAGATTCAGTTTATGTGATCATTTCGTGTGGTTTTTCCCATTTGTACTGCATTGAAGAAAATAGTTTAAAATCGCATCAGTATCTCAACCAATCAAGCCGAAAACACTCAATCAACGGCCACGGGTTCTATTTATCAGTCACATCAACATTTCATCAAATCAATTTGTAACGGTTTTATTGACAAAGTAAGGAAATATAATACTTAATCATCAATTTCAATTTTAATCGAATTGAAATCAGACCCCTTTTATCGCAAATGTTCTGAACTCAATCGTGATAATCAAGTGTCTTGAAAACACAATTCTCGTGTGTGTTTTTGTTATGTTTTAAAATGATTGGCCCAAAAAATACAAATCGACCAGTGAAACATGCGCATAAATGACTCACTACGCAAAACCTCTAAGCGATTGACACAGAAATGGTTTATCAATTGGAGATTCTTCAGTGAGTTTAATCATTAGATTAGCTAGGGATTGAGAAAGACATTTTCAACGACACGCACCTCGGTGCATACACTGCATTTTAGTTCAATAAAAAAAAACTACGTTCAATTTGTTCAAACAAAGCTTCAAATCACCTGTTAGCAGTTTGTTAAATTAAGCGATCAAGTGTGATTTATTGATATAAAATTATCGGCTAATCGAAAAATCTCATGGAGTTTTCTTTGCAAACCAATTCAAAACAAAAAAGATAAATATAAATAGCAGATGATGTACGTAATTCAAAGCTAGTCGTAATTAATTGATATTATTTATCGGTCTAAAAAATCGTGCCACCTCTTTTTTCGCTAATCAATAATAAATTGAATTTAAACAAAAAATTAACAGGACAATTATTTATTCATCGAGTCTATATTCATCGATCTAAAAATAAAACAACTGCTTACATTTTTTTTCTGTTATTTTTTAATCAGCACATTTCTGATTGAGATTCTTGTATATTGTGTGTTTGGGCCAGCTGCAAGCCGAGAACAAAAAAAAACACACATTTCGCGCAGAAACCGCGACACCTTTCTCAAGGGCCAAACCACGCTTCCGAAAAAAATCATACGCCAAAGTTAATACGATTCTAATTTGGCCATCCAGTGGACCGTTACACACTTGTATGGTTTGCGTCAATTTGCTCACCACTTAATGATTTCCATCCACAGTTTGTTTTTTTTTTTTGTCTTCTTTGTTATTCCATTTTTTTTTCAGTTCTGACAAAGTTGAATCGGTTTATGTGTGACCATTTGTGTTATTTATGGTGTTGAGCATGTTTTATATTGAATAAATGCCACCAATTTTACAGTTCAGAATTTCAATATGAATAGGACAATTTTAAATTGAATTGTTTACCATTGAATGAAGACATGTCTATTTGTTCAACATTGAACAGAGTCAAATTCAATGATTATCGAAAAAATACAAAACAGTTAATTTAAGAATTTTTCTTATTTAGTTTGATGGGTGGTTTTTTGTTGTTGTTGTTGCCATGCATTTTTAATTGAAATCCAATTTTCCCGAAACCAGAATTTGCAGTGAGCGTAGTTAGTATACGACAACAACCTAATGATTTGTTGTCACAGAATCTAACGATCGTACGATCATATGCAATGAGCATTGCACGCGGAAACTTTCTAAATAAAGAAAACTCGCATATTAAAGTCGTGCTACAAACAAACAAAAAAGAATCAATTTTTTTTGTTTATGTTGCGTGTACAAATGCCTCGAAAACTGATTCAAAGTTTAAATTCATTTCAGAAACTATAAATCAATTGATTTGAACAGAAAAATGAAACTTTTTTCTTAATTTACAATAAATTGTACACACATACACACAAAAGCCACCACGACTTGAATGCATAAAAAGTTGTATAGTTTTTTTTGTGTGTTGTGTTGTCATTGATGCTGAGTGTTCGAAAATACGCTGGAACGTATTCGCTTGAATGGGATCAAACAAAGCGAATATTTTGATTGTTCTCGAGGTCAGCACACATTTTTTCTTTCTGCGCTTTTTTTGTTGTTGCTGCTGCTACTATTGCTGTTGCGGTTGCTGCTGCAAAATTTGGTCATCGTTCCATAAATCATTATTTAATTATTCAAATCTGTTTGGCTGTAGTCCGACAGCACTATTACTGTATAGATTCAGTGTCGGCCAACTAAACACAACATATTATTCTGTCGCACACATCGTCGTTCATGTGTTTTTTTTTTGCACTGCTCTCTCGGTCGGTGTGCGGGTCGCGTGCGCACACGCGCACACGCGCACACACACACACTCACAGAGAGAGAGAGAGAGAGAGAGAGAGAGAGAGAGAGAGAGAGAGAGAGAGAGAGAGAGAGAGAGAGAGAGAGAGAGAGAGAGAGCGAGAGAGAGAGAGAGAGAGAGAGCGAGAGAGAGAGAGAGAGAGAGAGAGAGAGAGAGAGAGAGAGAGAGAGAGAGAGAGAGAGAGAGAGAGAGAGAGAGAGAGATAGAGAGAGATAGAGAGAGAGAGAGAGAGAGAGAGAGAGCGAGAGAGAGAGAGCGAGAGAGAGAGAGAGAGAGAGAGAGGGAGAGAGATAGAGAGAGAGGCACTGCAAGTGATTGTTTCACAAATTCCACATTGATTGATGCGCGTATGCGAATGATGACGTTGAGCTGTTGTGAATAATATATGCGATCGTATTGCCTATCTCTAATAAATGTGAATAAACTGAATAGGTTTGCGTCAGCACATAGATAAAACGCCGCTTACAAGCGGCATGTACTTCAATTTTTAATAAAAATAGCACCAATAAAAGCGTGAATGATGTTGACTGATTTTCATTGATCTTGTCTCGTTCAGGAACCGAACAATTGCCAAACAATTATCGGGCAATAATAATCAAAGCATTCATTCAAAAAGGTGAACGACACGGTCTCTTGCATTCTTAACACAATCAATTTTCCATTTGCACATCGTTAGCGAAGTGTGGTTGTTGTCGCATCAAATGTCGCCCGGTTGTCTAGCAATGGAATTTTTACTTGCAATTACTCAATCTGAAAGCAAACATCGGTAGACATCGGCATCGTGTTATTCTTTTTGTTTTTATCGACAATTATATGGTGTTTGATGAAATTAATGAATTGTTTAAACTTTTTTTACCTTTACCAGATCCATTAAAATTTCATATTGATAAGATGAAGATGGAATTTTCCAAAGCAGAGAATGTTCGAATGTCTTCATAATACAGACAACAGAGCAATTTCAACCTCAAATCATTTTTCATACATTGAAATTGACAAAACGCCTATTATTGTTTGAATATGTCAACAAGATTTCGTATCGATCAATTCAATAATCCAAAGATAGATCGAGAGTTTTCTAAAAAAAAAACGTCAATTGTACACCTACAAGTACATGCGTACTCTAATGCAAATCTACCTCAAATATATGACGCATAAAATAACAATTTTTACGAGAAATTTCGGTCGCCTTCAACAAAGAAAAACACGCACCGGTGGAATTTTAAGATATCTCATCACCAATTTCGCAAACAATTAACACGTACTCGCGTTATTTTAATAAATATTGAAATTTTGTCGGCAATTCATTTGTGTATTTGTTTGTGCTCGATTTCGGATACAAACTTCAAATGCAAATCTGTTTCGTATAACATTTCTGATCATTTTGCTGCTGTTGAAAGTAAAACACACACATCAAATCGACATTTAATCAAAATATTTTTATTCATGATGTTCTGATAATAGTTTTGTCTTCCGATGATGTCAACGTATCTATAAACTGTTACACACGCATATGCAAAATTAATCGAACAACCAGAAGAACCGATTGAAAGCATCAAATTATTCGGAAAAAGAAATAAAATACGATTAGGTAAACTAATTCGTGAGCTATTTACAGTGATTATCGCATTCATATCATTTCCAATGAATTCGTGTCCATTAAGTCAAACAACAATCTAAAGAATCTAGTTCTATAATGGGAGTTCATTCTAATAAATCTCATCATCGTCATCTCCATGACGTGTGTTTTTAAGATCAAATAATACATCAATTTGGAGAAATTTAATATGCAGATAATAAAAAAAGTGTATAAAAACTTAAAAAAAAAAAACTGAGAAAAAAAACGATCAACGCATTTAGCGGAATTGATTGTTTTTTTTTCTGCTTTTTGTATTTTTTTTATCAGAAGGACAAACTCGTTCTCTTCACTAAAAAAAATACGATTGATCATGCATAAATGTTTTTTCCCTTCGCTTTATAAAATATCTCGACATGGTTTTAATACGAAGAGCTCTCGAGTTTCGAGAGATTTTTACCACACAAATGAAACCGGTTCAAAAGATTTTGTTTACACAACTTTTTTTTGTGTTTAATCAATTCTCAGTTTTTTTTGTGTGTCGCTTTTTTTAGTTTGACATTTATTGATGGGTGGAATAAGATGAAGAGAACATAAATTGTTGCGTGAATCATGTTGCTTAGAATTAGATCGATAAAAACATCGGCCTAATCATGAACCGGACATTGTGCATCAGGTGTTCTGGAATCACCTGCGTCAATCCATTCGAAACAGAAACATTAAAAAAAACTCCCACCACCGATTGTTTGCATAAATTTGGCCAACAGCACCGCAGTCAACTCATTTTCTACTCCCTTATTCTATGCCGATAAGGAAAAACCATGAAAAGTGCAATACTGTCGTTTTTTTTTCGATCACTACTCACTTTGTGTGTGTGTGTGTGCTGACTTTGTGGCTTCTACATTCTGGGCATGGTTTAGCTCAAGACGGTCATGTCTGCCCCGCACCAGATATTCAGCTGCCATTCAGCTTGAAAACAAATGCAAATTGATCACAGTGCAGACAAAATCTCTGTATCATTATAATGAATATCATCGAGCCCGATTTCTCCAATATCGATATTATATATAATATTAAACAGTCCTAAACCTTGTCGTTCAACTAGTTTTTGTTTTAGCTCATGTTGTTGCTTCATTTCGTATGCACTTTTTTTTCTTCTTATTGTTGTTGTTATCAATGCGTCGGAATGACTCGCACTCATGTGCATTTTCAATGTGGCTCAATTATTCCATTAAAACAAAATTATATCATTAAGAAAAAGCAAACTAGACCAGTCAATGTGCTTTGTTGCAAAAAAAAAATCAGCAACCAGCAACCGAACCGATCAACTGAACGACCGACCGACCCACCGATCGATCAACAGATGGTTCAGTTTGGGTCGCATGCAGGTGAAGTTTCACATTAATTTCCATTTCCATCGAACAGTTTTTACACTGGAAATGAATGTTAAACACACGTGCAAACAGTTACACATGTAACAACACAAAACGAACAATATTATTGTATTTCCACTTGATTAGGGAAAAGTTCTAGTCTTCTTGTAGCGTGTGACGCGTGCAGATTAAAAAAAAAAAAACAATCTTCATGGGGTCCGGATCAAGCTAAACTCGTTCCATACCTTTTATGTGCTCAATTTTACGTCAATCAATTAATTTACATTATATTCAAAATTATGTATTTGTATAGTATAAATAAAGCAAAAAAAAATGTTCGCATTCGATCTTGAAAATGAATCAACAAAAAAACAATTAATGAGAAGAATAAAAAAAACGCAGCAACAACAACAACCATATGATAGATATATAGCTGCACAAATGTCAGCGCCCAGACTCGCTGTACAAAATGCTCTATTAGAACAACTGAGTGCTCAGCACGTGAGACATAATGTAATGCATCCATTTACAATGAAAGCCATCAAGGCCAAGAAATACGAGCGAATGTGTGGGTACTCGATGCAACAATATTTCAAGCAACTTTCTTACAGAAGACAAAAAACAAAATCACTGCCTTTTTTTCGTTCTCTCTTTCGTCAAATGTTTGCTTTTAACCAGCCATTTAATGATTTAGCATCATTAATATTCTCTATTCAATTCTCTATCGTACGCTACTACTCGAACAAATTAAAAAAATAAAACACACTAAAATATTGAAATATAGTTTAAAACGATGCAAGAAACAGCTCAAAGTTCTTGACTTAATTTGCATGAGTTTTTGTTTTTATTTTGATTTCTCTTTTATTGTATCTTTCAATCAAAACAAACATCGACACGCGAATTTCGTTTTAATCAAAATTGATTGTACTGCTTTCTTCATCTGATTTTACATCTATTCTTAATTGATCAATCCATTTGAGTGGCAAACCCCACGTGCAAATCATCAATTCAATTTTTGCGATTTTTTTTTTCTGTTGACATTTAGCATTGGCGTTGTTATTACTGCTCATAAGATTAGTAATAAATTAAATTCGATTACACTTAGTCAGTTTTATTCATAGTCCGATTTGTTTTTTTTTAAGTTCCTTAGATTATCGCAAAATATCTTTTTACGTATCATAAATTCAAATAATTGTGACACGTTATCATTGAACCGTATTTATTTATACCAATGGAAATTGGAGTGTCTGTACAGTCTGATTCAGAGTTTAAAAATGAATTATTTTTTTTCAAGTGTATTGATGAAATCAAAATGAATAACAAAAAAAAAACAACAAACTCTCGAGAAAGATTTGAGCTGATTCATCTGCAGATATTTGATGTATACAGTGTGTATTTCCCTATTATTATTTCTGTTTGTTTAATAAGATGCTCACGACCACTGAGATTACCGTAAAAGTAACACCAAATGGACCATGAGATTGTTACCTTTTTACGCTTAAGCATTCGGACTTGAATTATAATTATTTGCTAAAGTCTTTGCGCGAAAGTTTTGTCTTGTGTACCATCGAAGGTTACCGTTTTGTAACTCAATTTTTATATCCATCCTTGACGTCATACTAATTACATACCGACTTGAGTCAATCCTTTTGTTTAAAACAATTAGCAAATTCAGCCAATTTACGAAAAAAAAATTCACTACAAATAGGAAATTGATCAAGCTCGATAAAAGAATGTTCAACACGTGTCTTCTTGTTCACTGTTTTGTTTTCATAGATGAAGCCCAATAATCTAAACAGCTTAAAATAGAATTGTTCTTCATTGGAAAATTCCATCTAGTCTAGAGACAAACAGTAACAAATAATTCTAATCTAATTTTAGAACAGTCATTCACTTGTCAACAGTTAGCGCCTGTTTGGATATCTGCTTACTAATCCAAAAATGATAATTCAGACAAATATTTTTGATTAAAGTTATTTTTATTACCATTTTATTTCAATAGACGAATTTTCCACATTGTTTTTTTTTTGTCATTTGTACACCATAACGAAGATTTGAGAATGTTCGTTCTGGTTGTTCATTGAAATCGACTATTTACATTAAACAGTGGTGGTTGCTTGATAAAGAATACAAGTCTTTTATAAAACACTTGAAAAAAAAATAATAGCAACAATTATCGTTTTTCAATTACATTGTACTTTATTCGCAATGTATTCGCATAATGGGATAATATGGGATTTGTTCTCTCTATCCTTGGCATATTTCCAGTTCACTGTCTATTTTTAAATGCTTTTGTTCTGTTTTAATTTAATTCTTCTCTCACTCTCTCTCTCTCTCTCTATATTTATTTCTTTTTCGTTTTTATATGCTAATTTGATTCGCATACAAAAACAAATCTATATAATTGTGATACAATATTTGCATTACATTTTATAGAACATTTGTTAAATCGTTTATGTTGACAAGTGTCTCAATTTGAAAGTCAGCAGTTGAAAAGGGTTTTTTCCCTCTCTATCTCGCTCTCTCTCTGTTTTATTTCTTGCATCTATCTCAATTTATAACATCTCAAATAGACTACGCAGCTCATGTAAAATTGCAAATCATTCAATTTGCCGGAAAAATATTCGAGATAATGCTGGTATTTTATCAGCCATTTTAATCGAATGTAATGATGACGAAAACTCAAATGAATTGTCTCTCATTGTCATGGTGTAGAGAGATCGTATCGAAACCGGTGAATGGAAAATCAGAATGAATCATTGCAATAACAATGGCGCAATGCTCAATTGTGTGTATGTACCGCAACGTACCGTACTTTGTATTGAAGCTTACAAAGAATGTTAATTCACAATCAATCAAGGCTTATCGCTTCCTTACACAAATGAAACACATCTCAGATGTGACAATAAACGTGTTTCTTGGGTTCAATTCAAATAGAATTCATGGTGTGAATGTGTCAATTCCATAACAAAAAAAAATGAACGTTATCAAATTGGACATAAATTGCAAATGGACATTTTGGTGACCATTGAATGATAATGGGGGAGCAAGAGTACAGGGTATGCCTGATTGTGTGGCATGTGGAAAATTAAATGACGTACAAACTATATCGAAATACTGTATTTAAATCTATTAGCGGAAGGTAGATAATCCATTGTTGGTTCTCGAAGCAACTACTGTCAAGTGAATGTACTCTACATGCCTCTTTTGGTCCCACATGCGGTGTGCATGCGATGGTAAATTGGATCAAGTTTGCGACCCCTGGCACATAAATTATACATCAGATTTTTCTATACACTTGTGAAACAAAAACAAAACCACAAAAAAATGTCATCGTCAAAGGGGATTTGGTTTCGTGTCTTCGATTCTAAAATTAGTAAATAAGGTCAATGAAATGTATACAAAACAAAAACAATTATCTTCATATATTGCTCCATCTGACCGAATTTCAACAAAATACACGGACTTTGCAATGTTATTGGAAAAACGTCATTCAATTTTTGAGACCGAATTTTTAACCGAAATCGGCGTGAAGCTAAACAAGTATTTTTGTTTTTTTCTTTTTAATGAAACAAGCTAATTAAGAACATTCAAGTTGTCTTAAATTTCATTTCGAATCAATGATGCTACGGATGCTTAGAATAAATTGACAGAAACCGATTTGCAGCTACTACGCTACAAACAATGTTCATTGACGTGATTCAAATGAATCGTCGAACACGTTTGTTCCATAAAATTTATCAATAAACAATTTAACGCCATTGAAACATGTGAACATGTGAATAAATATAAATAAACGAAATTGTATAGAAACGAATCAAAGCACAAAACGTCTATAATACGGTAAATTTGCATGGTTTGAATGTCGGCGCCGATCAAATAAAACATTTAGCACGATGATAGAATTCAACACGAACGGTCAATGCATTTACACATGAAATTTTCATACACTTCATCTTCGACTTTATTCATCTTCGACTTTGCTATTACTCTCCAAACCGTACAATATCGATACAGATTTAAAAAGATCATTTGATTTCTCAGACCATAGTTTCATAGTGCAAACTATTTCCCTCAGGGTAATATTTCCACAGCGGCCGATTTTTATCATGTAAAACTATAAATATTGTATTTCCTTGGCTCACGATCGCAAATCATTCTGGCTAAGATTGCTCACGATTAAAATCGTGCCTCAAGGAAATATTACCCAAAGGGTATGGTGAGCTTAATAGTTTAATAAAACGATCACTTTTAGCAACAATGTTTTGAGAGAAAAAAAAACGTTGTTCCTAATTGGCATTCAAATTGAATTGTGTGTTTTTTTTTTCAAAGCACTTTCAATGAATGCCACTTCTTTTAAAATCTACTTGTGGATCTTTGATCATTTGAAATCTTTGCTAGTTAGGAAATTCCATTTGATCAAAAATTTCCACTTTGTATTAATATCCCATTCCCAGCATTTTGCGTATTTCTTTTTTTTTTCTTTCAAAATATTCTTCGAGTGGAACTATTCAAACTAGATAACACTTGAATTGCGAATACACAATTGAAATGATTGACGATTATCTGTGCAAAAAGTGTTCGAAAATTAATCTAATATTTATGTTACAAAGATGAACAAATTTATGTGATACAATGTAAAAAGGAACTCAAGTATACATTGTCACAGTGAGAAGTACTAATTTCAATTGTTAAAATTTGCCACTAATCAATTTGTCAATGTTTATAATCTTAAGTAGTTTAAAATCTTTGGAATTTTCATTGAATATCTTCTGTCATATGTCGATCATTGTGAAATAGTGGACGATGAGCAAAATTGATCTTAAAGTTGTCATTTTTTTAATGATTTATTAGCCACAAATCAATTCGATTTATCTAAAAAAAATCTTTAATCGGCAATTGTAACTGTCAACGGATGTGCATGATGCGTGCGGTTCTTTTTTAAGTATATATTCGGCGATAAAAATCAAACAAATGAAAAATTATTGCCGAATCGATAATACTATTAACGTAAAGAACGTCAGTAAATCTTTTGATTACACATATTATTGGACATTGTAAATGTTTGGAAAGTAATTTAGGCGCATTCAACGATTTCGTTTAAAAAAACCAAATTTAATTTGTGCCAGACGGTTAAACAGCTCACACCTGGGAAACAATTTCTTAGCTGAGCTTACTGTACTGCACAAATTTTCAAATAATTTTGATATCGTTTTGAATTCAAGGTGGTTGGCGCGTGTTTTTATTTTATTTATTTATTGACTTCGATTTATTGTTTATACCAGAAATGTGAGTGATTATAAAGATTATTTTTGTTTGCTTGTTTGTTTAATTTGTGAGCATCGTAGGTTTAATCTGTTTATCTCGTTGCTTGAGAAAGTATAATAAACCTTAAAACATTATTGTATTCGCACTGGATTCAGTTTTTTTTTTTTGTACTGAAACAACAACAAAATATATGGATAAAATTGCAAAAATATACATTTTAACATGTTGAAGACTGCAGAGAGAATTAAAACATAAAAGTGATCATTAAGATAACTAAATGTTGCCAATAAAAAAACATCAATTTCAAGTTTTTCAACTTTTTGATTGCATCGTAAATTACAAGATGCAATCTCACCGAAAATAAGTGATAAGAGTTCCATGCCATTAATTGCAATTAAATTATTTTTATTTTTTATTTTATTTTTAACAGTTTACGTCCTCATTAAAATTATATTAATATTTAAATTGTTTTGTTTGATTTTCTTTTAGCATGGAGAAGAACCAGAAAGGGGCTTCGGTGTTTACTTTGAGCGATTTCAATTCAACGTAAGTAGAGGATTTGACCCTTTAACACTTTAGCCTTAAGACGTCAGGACACTTAAAAAAAAAAGAGCAACATGAAATATCTGCGATCTTTCATAAATAAATAACGTTTTACATACGAAATTTGGTGATTAATACGTGATACGATCATAGTTAAATATCTTGTGAAAAGATACCGGTGATCCAATGGAAGAAGCTTAAGAACAACAATTGAATAAGAAATCTGAATTGTATACACAAGATCGTTGATTTAATATGTGAGAACAAACCCTTTGAAAAATGTGCGCAATTATTCCCATTCTGTCTCAGGATACAGATGTCAGTGTGATGAAAGAGTGACGACATATTTACTTCTCATAATAATTTTGAAGGAGCGTCGAAAGCCACTACAAGTTCCACATAAATTGATGATTTTTGAAGATTTACGCAAATATCTTTAAGTGGTATGTTTTGCGTTGCCACAGTGGTTCGCGAATTGTGGTCAGTTGATCAGCGGGGAGGATAAATGTTTCTTCATAAAATACTTAACAATCAATTGTTTAACTTAAAAAAGTGTTTTTGTGGCCAAACGTGATTATTTGCCATAATCGTGAAATTCGAAACCAAACTTATTATTTTTTGATTTGAACAAAATGTTGAAGTGTTTTATAAAGCACAAAAAAATATGATCAACGGCCAATTTTGAGCAGATAATAGTTTTTTTTTTTTTTTAAATAAAATGTGCTGTTGAACTGTGAATTCCGAACTCAAAGTTCTTCACATGCAAGTCAACCACCTCAAAGGTTGCGACACGGCAAACCATTCAATACAACTAAAACACATCAATCACTTGATGTGAATACATTTCCGGCATTTTCCCAACATGAGCGATAAAAGGCGCCACTAATGTGAAAACTCAATTATCTCAAATCTATAAAAGTCACATTTGCTAATACAAAGCCAGATATACGACACCGATAATATCGTCACATTTCGTGTAGTTTTCTCCATACATTTTTCATATCAATTTGGCGAGTGTACTTTGTTTAAAAAATTAGCACCAAAAATGACCAGTTGTAACATTTGCCAAACTTAGATTTTTCTATTCCATATTTTGAACCGTTTCCAAGGACGTGCCAAACTATGGAATTCAACACGTCAACTTTGTAATTAGTACTATGCTCTTATCGATGAATAGAAAAAAAAACCGCGAAAATAAAATTGTATTTTACCTTTACCTAAATACTGCCAAAATGTGTGACGTGCGTAGTTCATCGTTTAAAATTGATAACGATGTGATATTATAGCAATTGATTTTTTCTGTCATCTTTTCTCAATAAATCAACTGATAAGAACCAAAATTGCTTGCATTTGATGTCAATTTTTTTTATGCAATCGTAAATCAGTCTGTAAATGTGCCAAATTAAGTGTGATGAATGGAGTTGAATATGACAAGCAAACGAGAAAAAAAAGAGCGGAATGACATTGTAAAGGCCAATGATATTTGAATTATAAATTGTGCATACATATAATATTTGTTTCTTTTTGTTTTGTTTTGAAATCTTTTGCTAGTCAAGAATATCGATTCTTGGCGCTAGTATCCATATAAATATTAAAATTAGGTTTAATTAACGCGTTGGCCTTTGTTTTCATGGTTTTCATTGGTCAATGGACTTTAGCCTCTTTTTTTTTGTATTTCTAATTGTTTTTCATCATTTTATTTTGCCTTCACAGAACAATTTTAGCTGAAAAAGTCGAAAAAGTCGAAAATGGCAAAGACGGTGATTACGATCCGTTCGAGAACAGAGATATGTCACATTCCAATTCGTAAGTTTTATTGACTTTTGCTTTTTGTTTTTCTTTAGAAAATTATTGATAATTGTATTTTAATTACGAAATTAAATGCTTTTTTTCCCTCACAGAACAATGGGTTCGTTGGCGCATCTATTGAAAAGCTCATTAGGTACAGGAATTCTCGCGATGCCAATGGCATTTAAAAATTCCGGTTTATTAGTCGGGGCACTGGGGACAATTATCGTTGGCTTCATATGTACACATTGTGTTCATATATTTGTAAGTAGTAAACCAATCCAGATACCTGTTGAAATCACTTGTTACAATTGTTTGTCATCACAATTGATCATTAGCTGCAATCAAATTAAATGGTTCGCTTGTTGTCTTCTGCAGGTTAGAACATCACATGAAGTATGCCGAAAGGCAAAAATACCGTCCCTGGGTTTTGCTGAAACCGCCGAAAAAGTGTTTGAACATGGTCCACCCGCTGCTAGAAAATATTCTACATTTGCACGGTAAGTTTGATTGTTTAATCAAATTGAAAATTTGGGTGTGATTTTCGTTTCAGAAATTGAACACTTGAGATAAAATCCTGATTTTTATTTAAATTACGTGAATAAGTTTACACCAAATGCTATATGACTTTAGCTTAACGTTGACCCGTAATTGAAATCAACCAACATTTAAATTATTCGTTTTTGATTGGCAAATAGTTTGATTGAATCCGGGAAATGGCATCGCCTCTAGCTGATCGGCTAGCCGTTTCTGGTCATCAATCAGCCGATAGATTTCGCTTTTCTCTTGTTTTGTGAGCGGACGTCGCTTTTGTTTTGCCGCCCATACTCTTTTGTATGCTTCAATCAACTGCAAATGGCAAAAGTTAAATCAATTAGACAATTTCCAAAACAAACATGTCACAAAATCAGTATTGCCTACCTCCTGATCAACTAAATCCAGTTTACGTTTGATTTCCAAACGTTTCATTTCCTCTTGAGCGGCCACCCGTAACTGTTTTAGCTCGTTCAAATTGTATTCGGCAATGGATTCCAATTCGGTTCGAACACGCTTAATTTCGCTCAACACTTCATCATCTTTTTCCTTAGGGAAATCGCTTATATCCAAAATTCCCAATTCAATGAGTTCTTTTTTCAGACGAATCTCAACATCGATGCCATTTTTTAGCAATGACGTAATCGGAGTCGCATTACTTCGATTGGCTGATGATGAATTATTTTCACCACAGCTATCATTGCTTTCATTGGCCAATGCTGCGATTCCATCACCAATAATATCACCACTCTTCGAATTCAATAGATTCTCTTCGAGTAAAGCCGCCACCAGTCGTTGTGTTAACGGTCCAGTTATACCTAAAACCAGAGCAAATTCAATTTCAAGTTGAAAAAAATATGCTAAATAATCCAAACAAAATCCAAACGCATTTAAAAAAAAGACAATTATACAAACCTTCAGCCATAAATTTTTCGCCCTTCTTCATCATGTTGTTCACCTCGGGATTGTTTGCATTCGTGAAGCGTTTATTTGCTTTGGCATTTGGATTTGAGTTGTCTTGTTCGTCGCGTAAATCTTCGGCTGCCCATCGTGTCGTATAATGTGGCCCTAAATCTGGTATTGGTGGAACTAATGGTCCTGAATACTCTTCAATCATATCATCCAGCAGTTTGATATCTTCTTGTGTGATTGGCATACAGTATGGTTCAACGGATAGCCAAAATTTATTTGGAATATCATTTTTCGGTATTAACATTTTTGGATTCGCTTGACCAGACGATGACGATTGACTATTTTGTTGTGATGGTATAGCGTCGAGACTGTCATCGGTGTTGTGCTGCGAATAATCTGGTGAATCGGCCGAATTGGATTTTAATTTTGCAACTTTCGCTGGTTGTGTTGCTTTTGCTTCTTTGGCTGACTTTTTATTGGTATCATCACGTTTACGCTTTGGTGCAGCGTATTTATCACCTTTCTTGTGATTTTTTTCTTCACGATCCAATGAATCAAAACCACTTTTTAGACTTCGATATCGTAATGCCACCGTTGATAGTAATACCTCTAGCTCCAATTGAAGTCCGTCAAGCTCTTCAGCTGGAATCAGATCTGTGGCTGGTTTTGTTAGCGCAGCCGTATAACGCGGTAGAAACTTGAAATTTTCACTCGTTTTTATCAATGTCGATAGATTTGGTTGTGCACTTGGCACCACTGCACTAGTTACGGTCACCGGTGGAATGCTACCAAAATTACTGGCCAGTGGAGTTGATGTCGTTGCCACCGATGTTGTTTGTTTAATTGGATTTTTAGCTGCATTTTGTATTTGATGATTTCCCGCATTTTGATAGCTATTCCGACCTTTTGCCGATGCATTTGCAATTTTTTTACCAGTCATTTTCGTTTTTCTCCACGTTAAATTGGTGAACAGCACAGTTGGCCTTTTTCTGTCAGTTCTATGTTGTTTTTTTCTCTTTAATACGAAGCAATTTTATTTTCGCAGCGTGTTCACGTCTCTCGGCGTCCAATATAAATAAAAACACACGAAATACTGTTTTCGCTATAAGTCAACGTTGACTGTCAATTGCCAACAATCAATGTGTTGAGTATAGCTATACACTTACGCACACATTAACACAGACACTGATATACAATTGCTGCTGTGATAATACAGATTGGGAAAAAAAACAATATAAAAAAATTATCACGATTCAAGACGGGCTTTAATCAATTTTGTTAATCCGATAAAATTTGAAATGAGTGGAAAATTCCATTTAAATGACCAACTAAACGTGGCAATTCACAAATGCGCTGTTTATATATGAACGTCACACAATTGATTGGGAATTGAACGAATTCAATTCTGAGATACTGACACAGCCTAAAAAAATGGTAATAAATATTGAGCTAGCCGTATATATCGGTAACTTAGATCTCGCTCAGCGCGATTTACAATTTTCAACATAATTTTTGTTTTTTTCGATTTTCATTTATTATTTGAATTTGATAAAATTGTTATTGTTGCTTATAATTTCTATTGTTTGTCATTTTCGTTACAGAGCGATGTGTGAATATTGTATGGTAGCGACGTACTTGGGTGCTAATTGTGTATATATAATTTTCATTGCAAAATCATTTCAAAAAGTGATCAATTTTGAATTAGAAGTGGATTGGGATGAACGATACTATGTAGCTGCCGTTGTTATTCCATGTATAATTCTGGGTGAAATTCGAAAATTAAAATATTTGGTGCCGTTTTCAGCTGTTGCAAATCTTTGCATTGTTATAACATTTGCAATTACATTGTACTACATGTTAAGTGGTGAAATGAAAATTTCTGAACGACCACTTTTCTCGTCATGGGGTCAACTTCCATTGTTCTTCAGGTAACTATAGAATTAACTTCAGACAGATTGATTTGTCAAAAAAAAAAAATTAAAAAAAAAACATGCATTAAAATGTCGGATTATTTTACGATAGCACTGTGATATTCGCAATGGAAGGTATTGGTGTGGTGATGCCTGTTGCAAACTCAATGAAGAAACCACAACAATTTTTGGGATGTCCAGGTGTCTTGAACACAGCCATGATAACCGTAATGGTTTTGTATGCAGTAGTCGGTTTCCTCGGTTATGCACGATATGGTGATGTGGTTGATGCCAGCATAACATTGAACTTGCCGAGGGAAGAATTGTAAGTAGATTTCAAGACATGTCAATATAATTTAAAAAAAAAACTCAAACTAAAATAATGTTTATTTTTGCAGACCTGCACGAATTGTTCAAGTATTGATTGCAATTGCCATTTTATTTACGTTTGGCCTTCAATTCTACGTGCCGATGGACATTTTATGGCGCAAAATGGGACCAAACATTCCAAAAGACAAGCACAATATTTCACAAATTTGTTTCCGTGCTGGTTGCATTTTGATAATGGGCTCAGTAGCGGCGGCTGTTCCAAAACTAGATCCATTCATTGGGTTGGTTGGTGCCGTTTTCTTCTCATTCCTTGGTAAATATAAATTTTTTCTCATTTTCTATTGACAACACATTCCAGCTTGTTATAAACTCTTTTAAACTGAACACAAATTATTTCTGGTTTGCAGGTCTCTTCGTTCCAGCTTTAGTCGAAACTGTTTTCCGTTATCCACATGATTTGGGCTTTTTGAATTGGGTCATGATAAAAAATGGATTTTTAATGATGTTCGCTGTGCTAGCATTGGTTACTGGTTCATTTGTCAGTATCAAAGATATCATCCACTTTTACTCATAATTCTGTGAATTTTTCCCCCCTCAATCAAACAAAAACCAGATCTTTCTCTTATTTTGAGGAATGCTTCAATTAGTTGTATCAATGGACACATTATTTTTGATGCTATTTCATCGTTCATTTGCTGATCCAAACATTAAGTTACAAACAACGAATTTGTTTGTTCACAATAATTTTCTGTTTTGCAAAACAAAACAAAAATACAATTAGTTTTAATTAGATAGGGAAAAAACAGTATTTATTCCGAGGTTAGTTCATAAATGTAGAAAGAAATTTGAAACAAAAAAAAAAAAAAAAAACATCAAAAACCACAAAATTACAAAACATTCCAGAATTTAGTTAATAAGAAATGATTTCACAAACGGATGATAGGGTACTAACGAATATATCTTATGTATATACATTGTACAATTCAGCTCAATTGAATTCTCCATCCAGGGAGAGACCAGGAGAAAACAAACAATCAAATGGATATAATTTACAATGAAATTTATAAACTAGCTGTAAGTTCAATTTTAGGTAGAACTAAATGAACCAAAATGTTCTTTAGTTGTAATAGAGTGGTGTCTATAATATGCAATGCAGATGTGTGCAAGTCTATGGTACAGCAAAACCTCTGTGTTATACTATATTTCAAACAAGGAAATAAACAAATTGATACGCATTTACAAAAAAAAATAAAAATAAAAATAAATATACGTACAGCCAATTACTATACAATTACAAATTCAACAACGAAATGAACAAATTGTGATGGAAACTATGCCAAAAAACAGAGAAAACAACAAAATAGGAGAAGATGGTGGAGAAGGAAAGAAGGAAAAAAACGGTGTAAATCATGAAATGGTATAACATTGAATATGAAATTGTATGCAGGCTCGATGGTGACCGAATTTTCATTGAACCGAAAATCCGGGACATCTCAATAATATATGAGCAAACAAACTATTGTGATTAACGCTAAAAACACAAATAGTTTTTATTTCCCAATATCTAAGATTTAATTAAATGATTAACAAATTAGGTTCAAAATTTAAATAAACTATTCAATTGATAGGTATTAGACTCTAGAATAACAATAAAATAGACATTCAGCGCAATCTTAGTAAAACAATGTAAATATACAATCGTACAGCCATATTCGAAAATAAAACTAGTTAATTTCAAATTGAAAATCCATTTTGTTATTTCAATTATTTGTTCATTATTTTTGTCATCACAAGAACCATCGAATTTTTTTTCGAAACATACAACACTTCATATTCATTTACCTCCGCAAAACAATTTTTTGTAGTTAGCGGTTCGGCTTGTTGGTCACTGCGACACCGTACGACACTGTGCGAATGATGAGGCGAAATGAATGCGTTCAGTGCGCACAAATCGTGTGAAGTTGCAGCAGAACATTCGCTCTCCACCAAAAATATACATTGACAAACCGCTTCTTTTTACGGCAGCTAGCTTCAAACAATCGTACAATTGATAGAAGTTTAGTATTTATCGTAACATTCATTCATTAGACGAGACAACATATATACGATTGAGAGAGAGCATTGAGCATTGAATCAAGACAAATTTTGATTTTTGGCTTTCGATCGCATTCATTGCATCCGAACGAAACGAATATGTCGAAAAACGTGGAAAACGCGAACGCAATGGATACCAATGAAGATTCTGTAAGCCATTTCTCGAAGTTTTTCGCACAAACGAGAAAGTTTGAGTTTTGTTTTTATCTAACGCGATATGAATTTGATTATGACGCTTTCTGTTTTGTTCTAACATGAAAACAACAACATTGCAATGCACTTGATGCATTGCCATTGTTGACATTCATTCGAAAAGAAAAATAAATCACAAATTATGCATTGATTTTATTGTTTTGGTTGGCATTTTTGTTTTTGGGCTAGGTAAAATCTAAAATACACAAAATTTAATGTGCAAAAGAACAAAACACAAATCGCTTGTTTGTTATTGAAATTGGGCAACAGGGTTTGAGGTTATATTTGGTGTTATTGTTATTGCTTTGTTGTCTTATTGGTTTCTGATTAATCACTTGTTGTGAAATTGGATTTATTCAATGGAACAGAATGAATCTTCATCGAATACAACGGAATCGCGCCAAAAACAGACCGATTTTGAAAATAAACTCGAAATGGATCGATCAAAACGTTTCGATTATCTACTTAAACAAACCGAAATTTGTACACATTTTATGACAAATACTGGACCAAAATCACCAAATAAAAATCAAGCCAAAACGGTTGGCCGACCGAAGAAAATCAAAGACATCAAAGATGTTACCGATGCTGGAGAGTAAGTGTTGAGCGTTTTTTTTTTTGTTTTCGGCTGAGTTTCCCGCAATTTTCATAAACATTTTATGATTGATTTTGTGTTATTCAGTCATCGTCATCGAAAAACTGAGCAAGAAGAAGATGAAGAATTGCTTGCTGAAGAGAATCAAGCGCCAGATGTATTTCGATTTGAGGAATCTCCCGGCTACATTGAGGGGGGTGAGATGCGTGACTATCAAATCAGAGGTTTGAATTGGATGATTTCACTGTATGAAAATGGTATTAATGGAATTTTAGCCGACGAAATGGGGTGAGTGTAAGAGCCTCTTACTAAGAGTGGGTACTAAAAATGGCGCCAAATTGTTTACATGCTCCGAAACTAATGCGTTCCATATTCATTCGTTATCGTATAGATTGGGAAAGACTCTGCAGACTATTTCACTGATTGGTTATTTAAAACATTTCAAGTACGTAGAAATTGTGTTCATCAAAACGATAATGTTCATTGTTAAAGCGTTATGTTAATGGCCGATTCTTGTGTTATTTTTACAGGAATAATGCGGGGCCACACATTGTTATCGTACCAAAGTCCACACTACAAAACTGGATGAATGAGTTTGCGAAATGGTGTCCATCGGTGCGGGCCGTGTGCTTGATCGGTGACCAAGACACACGCACACAATTCATTCGTGACGTTCTGATGCCGGGCGAATGGGACGTCTGTATAACATCATATGAAATGTGTATTCGTGAAAAGTCCGTATTCAAAAAGTTTAATTGGCGTTACATGGTTATTGACGAAGCGCATCGTATAAAAAATGAAAAATCCAAATTATCGGAAATTTTGCGTGAATTTAAAACGGCAAATCGTCTCCTTTTGACTGGCACACCATTGCAAAACAATCTGCATGAGCTGTGGGCCCTGCTCAACTTCTTATTGCCCGATGTATTCAACAGTGCCGATGATTTTGATGAATGGTTCAATACAAATCAATGTTTGGGTGATGACAGTTTGGTTGCACGTTTGCACGCAGTATTGCGACCATTCCTGTTGCGGCGTTTAAAATCTGAAGTGGAAAAACGTTTAAAACCGAAAAAAGAGATCAAAGTGTTTGTTGGTCTATCGAAAATGCAACGTGAATGGTATACAAAAATTCTTATGAAAGATATCGATATTGTGAATGGAGCGGGAAAAATGGAAAAAATGCGTTTGCAAAATATTTTGATGCAATTGCGAAAATGTACAAATCATCCGTATTTGTTTGACGGTGCTGAACCCGGTCCACCGTACACAACTGACGCGCATCTGATTGACAATTGCGGTAAAATGATTGTGTTGGATAAACTGTTGCCAAAATTACAGGAGCAGGGATCGCGTGTGTTGATCTTCAGCCAAATGACACGGATGTTGGACATTCTTGAGGATTATTGTTTGTGGCGACAATTCAACTATTGTCGCTTGGATGGAAAAACGCCACACGAAGATCGCGATCGCTATATTAGCGAATACAATGCAGAAAACAGTCAAAAGTTTATATTTATGTTGTCAACACGTGCTGGTGGTTTAGGCATTAATTTGGCCACAGCCGATGTTGTCATCATCTATGATTCGGATTGGAATCCACAAATGGATTTGCAGGCCATGGACCGTGCCCATCGAATCGGTCAGAAAAAGCAAGTGCGCGTCTTTCGATTCATCACCGAGAATACCGTCGAAGAAAAAGTGGTTGAACGCGCCGAAATCAAATTACGGCTCGACAAATTGGTCATTCAACAGGGCAAATTGATGGACAATAAATCAAATCAACTGCAAAAAGATGAAATTCTCAATATGATTCGGCATGGTGCGAATCATGTATTTGCATCAAAAGAATCTGACATCACCGATGAAGATATTGACGAAATTATGCAGAAATGCGAAGAGAAAACGGCCGAACAAAAGCAAAAATTAGATGAGCTGGGCGAAAGTTCGTTGCGAAGTTTTACATTGGACACAGCATCCGGTTCTGGTCAATATGTGTATCAATTTGAGGGTGAGGATTTCCGTGAAAAGGCCAAATTGATGACACTTGGCAATTGGATTGAACCACCAAAACGTGAACGCAAAGCAAACTATGCGGTTGATGCGTATTTCCGTGAGGCATTGCGAACGTCCGAACCAAAACAACCGAAAGCACCACGTCCACCAAAGCAACCGATCGTACAAGATTTTCAATTCTTTCCGCCACGCCTTTTTGAATTGCTCGATCAAGAGATTTACTATTTTCGAAAAACATTAAATTACAAAGTGCCACGCAATACAGAACTTGGACCAGAAGCGGTCCGAGTGCAACGCGACGAGCAACGGAAAATTGACGAAGCTGATCAATTATCGGAAGAGGAAATTGCTGAAAAGGATTCGCTACTGACACAAGGCTTTACCAATTGGACGAAACGTGATTTCAATCAATTTATTAAAGCTAACGAAAAATATGGACGCGAAGATATTGACAACATAGCAAAAGAAGTGGAAGGAAAATTTCCAGAAGAAGTCGTTGAATATAGTCAAGTGTTTTGGGAACGTTGCCATGAATTACAAGATATTGAACGAATTATGACACAAATTGAACGTGGTGAATCGAAAATTCAGCGCAGAGCCTCCATTAAAAAGGCGCTTGATGTTAAGGTAAACAAAGAACAATATTTTAAGTCCTTCGACGAACATCTCTTTATCATGTTTTAACTTACTGAACTTCTATTCTGATTTGATTCGTAGATGTTACGCTATCGTGCTCCATTCCATCAATTGCGATTGTCTTATGGAAATAACAAGGGAAAAAATTATACGGAAGAAGAGGACCGATTCTTGGTGTGCATGCTGCACAAGCTTGGATTTGATAAAGAAAACGTTTACGAGGATCTCAGATCAGCTGTTCGGTATGTCAACAATTTTTTTTTGTTCGCAAGGGACAGAAGATTTTCAACTATTTTTTTTTTGTTCGCTTAATTCGGCAGATCATCACCGCAATTTCGTTTTGATTGGTTTTTGAAGTCACGAACAGCCTTAGAATTGCAACGGCGTTGCAATACACTCATCACACTGATTGAACGTGAAAACCAAGAACTGGAAGAGAAAGAGCGGCTTGAGAAAAAGAAAAAAACGGGAAAAGGTGGCTCAACACCAGCTAGCGGTACTGCGAGTACAGGCGTGTTGACCACATCCACACAGCTGAAAAATAATCAAAAACGTAAAGATGCCATTGTAAATGACAGCAAAGCTACCAAAAAGAGAAAGAAGTAAGCAACCGCTCAACGGCGGCCTTCGTACAAATGATAAGAATCGCCAGATGTAAGGGACTCAATCACACACACACACACATACAACCTTTGATAATTTGTACTTGTTATTAACTAGTAGTTAATGAATAATGAATCACGAAATCACTGTAAAATGCAGACCATTCTTCCATTGTGTGCAACCGATGAGTAGACTTTATTTTTGAGATTTCGCTTTCGTAATTTAAACCATCACACTTTTTGATCCCATGGAAAAAAGACGTATATTTTCGTATCGAGCTTAATTGAAATTTTCGTTCGTGTTAAATCAACGAATCAAACGATCCAAATTTATATACGCCATATCAACTCACAACAAAACAAAACAAAAAAAATTAATTTAGGTCATTATAAATTTCTACCTACCGCATGCCATATGAAATTCCCATTTGGTCTGAAATCTTTTTATATTGAAATAAAAATTGCCTATTGGCATTTAGAAGTACATGCAGTGTTGCTATGTTATAAGTAAATTTTGATTTTTACTGATTTTATGAATGATTTACATAATGAAAGAAAGAAAAAAAACTCGTTTTTGATTTGATTTATATTATGAATAGAAATATTTGATTCGATTATACAATAAATTTTATTCAGAAAAAATGAAGAAAAAATAAAATTCTAAATCAATATTGTTTGTGTTCTTTTCACTCCATTTTATTAGAGTTATATTTATTATATTGGTTCGATGCATTTTTAGCATTGATTTTCAATCCTTTGCTGCACTTTGCTTTGTCCAAATACATTTTTGCATAGAAATTACCGAACAATACAATAAACGAAATCATGTAAATGACTAAGGCATATTGCATCCATAAGGGGAAATCACATCCAGCACGGATTCCATTTATACCTAGAATCATTGCACCAGTAAATTGAATCTAAAATTACATTAGAAATGAATGAGTTACTTCAAAAATCGTTTGAAACATCTGAAAGTTTCTAACTCTGTTGCAATTTATTACCAATTGAATAATTGTCAAGTATTTTTTCCACCACAAATATTTTGTAACTGTTGGTCCTAGAGTTGATAATCCATAGTACGAATACATGAGAACATGTATAAACGAATTTGTCATGGCCGGCAAAAATGCTACTCGTACAACAACAACAAGGAAAGTTTAAAGAGTATAAAAATGTCGGTGAAAAACTTGGAATTTTTAAATTATAATTGACATTGAACTTACTGGATCCACTTGGAACATATTTAACTCCGATCCACCAAAGTGGAAACATCGTTGAATGATGATAAACATGCAAAAAGGATAATTGACTGGATTTTTTACGCAGAACAAAGAAAAAGCTGTCACTAAACTCCATACATTTGGATATGTAAAACCACCAAACGGCATTTGTAATCTAAACGACATTGAAAAAGAAATGTAAGAAATATCAAACATGAACCAGGGCTTGGAATGGTCATTTCACTTCGATTATTGCAATGGAATATTAAAACTCACTCTAAGTTCACCACTTGAAAAGACTGGCTTATACGGTTGACAAATATAGCTATATCGCAGTGATATGGATGCAATTAGCAATTCAGAAGCGATATATAAATTCAGTAGAGCCATTGCTAAATTATATATGATAAGAGTATTTTTCAGCTCAAACGGTTTCCGACTACCAATTTAAAAAAAAAAAACATCAAAAATAAGTTATCAATGAAATTCTAAAACTATGATTTTACATTACTTTTTCATTAATTTTGGTCCAATCCATACAATAGATAGATAAACGAGCGTTATAAGAATAGTTGGCTTTGGCGAGTCAACAAAAAGCATTCCTTTGGTTCGATCATCTGTGAATTTACAAGACAAGAATTGTCAATGAAAACTATCGATCGCTTTAATTACACAAATTATTTGGCTTTCTTTTTTTTGTGGAATTGAAATCTTTTAAAACTCCAATTTTTTTCTGCAAACATTACCCGATAGAGTCAAAGTCCATTCATAAAAATCGATTGCACGTGTCAAAATATCATGAGATGTACTATTTTTATCCATTTTTGATTATGATACTGATATTTTCTAATCTCCTTATGAAACAAACTCTGAATTTATATATTTTGTTGTTTTAAATTTAAATGAAAATTGCGCATAAAAATTTCGATATTACTATACACTCTTATCCGATTCTATTTGGCACATAAATTTTTATAAAAATCACATAAAAATGTCGAACACAAAAATTTGTTCCGTAAACACTAATATCCATAGGGACACGTCCGTTCTCTTTGCCACCTAAGAATTGAGTGTCAGCAATAATTGTTCAACGTTTTCGCATTACAATGACAATTTATTTATTGGTATTTTTGCTGTGCTGGACAAATGTTAGTGTTCATATTTGTAATTTGTGAATTGAATTTTGGTATAACCGATTGGTATGTGCAAAGTGCAGCAATAAACACTTTTCCGATGGCACATGTTCATTGAGTTATTTATGTTCGATTCCGACTGCATTTAAACATGAACAATTTTGTTGACAAATTTTCATTTCAACGGATCTAACAGCATAAGAAAAAGAAATTGAATGTTTATGAGATAAATCAGGGAACACTATGTGTGTATGGAGTATTTTTTGTTTGGAGGTGGAAGATTTGCTAATTGAAATTATATTTTTGAGGGTCTTTTGTCACTTGCAAATCTTCATTATATCGAAAATTTATCAATAAAATGAATCGTAAATGGTGTTCCAAATTGAAAAACGAAGCAACTAAAATTAAATTTACCTGATTTGCTTACATTCCTTCGTAAAGCAGCCAACTTATGTTTATACTTGAAAGCATACACAAAAACAAAATATTGTGTAAAGTATCCAATTACCGCTTATGTTAAGCGGCAGCGCTATTTGTATGATTGAACTTCACGTGTTTTTTTTGCGAACGTTTATGATGAATGAGACAACAGATCATAAAATTCTTTAATTAACATTTTAATTGTTGACATCATTTGGCAAAAAGAGTATCCATGCAAAAACGTCTACATAAGTTTAAATTATTTCTTTTGACGGTTCTAGTGATGCTACCGTGATTCCATCCAGTGCTATTTTGTATACAAAACAAGCCTATTTATTTGAATCCAATATACGATACGTTGATTTTTTCAATTAAAATTTATCTTTATTCTAAAATAACGATAAAACAATCTATTCGTTCCATGTATTGAAGTTCAAGATTACAACTTAAGAATCATTTCAAGGTAAAACGTGTTTTTGTTCCATAAAATTCAGTGTTTATTTAACGCTATTTTACAATTGTGCATCTCATATATAAATAATTGTTATTTAGTTCTATTTTTAAGCATTGGCACTATTTTTGGGATTTGTTAGATAACATCTTAGTATTGCTTAAAATAATCTCATCTCTCCAAATTGTTTCCATATTTAGATTTACAATTGAAACAAAAATTTATTTTGTGTCTTCAACTAACTAGAACTGCGCTCACAATATCGCAGTCAATTTTACAGTTGTTCACAGTCAACGTCGCTATTTTCTTCGCTAAGACAGTCACTGTTATCTTGAACATTTAATTTATTGCTATATTTGGTTTCATTATTCAACGGATGATTGGATCTTTGGTCGGCATTTGGTCCAAAAACGCGTTCCAATTCGGCAATTCCGCCAATTTCTTTTGTCGACATTGCATCAGAATGTGAATCAGTTTCATTGTGTCCGCTGGCAAATACGTCAAATGGAAATCTCTCATATGGTCTGTCCATTGGTTTGTTTATGAATGCGTTCGACCAAAGTAATTTATTGAATAAGGTCTTTGGTTGATTGGGTGAAAAATAGCCTTCACCTGCGTTTAGATAATCTTTATTAAATTTATTTGGTGGTGCCTGTGTGGACAGAAATTGACGATAAAATGTATCCGATTTATTGAAATCATAATTTGGTGTTGAGTCTGCGCCTAAAAAATTACACTGTGCCAAACGATTCGGGAAAATTGGCATTCGATTCGGTGATTGAATTTGCATTGGTGGATTTGCAGATGGAACTGGCTGTGATGGACCAAAATTTCGAAATGCAGCGTTTGCATCATTTGGTGGCAGTAGCGGTTGTGGATGTGCTACGTTTGGAGATTGACTAAATAACCAGAGACGATCACCGACCACCATTGGCCGAGCGATACCACCGATACCAATCTGTGCATAATACTGTGAAGCCAATGTCTCAACATCCGATGTATACTTTCGCTTCCATTTCGTTCGACGATTTTGAAACCAAATTTTTATCTATGGATTAAAATATGAAACAGTAATCAATTTATTTGATGTGTGTTTTCAAAGGCATTGTACACTATATTGCCAGGATGGTTATTATGGGATGATTATATCAGCCTATCTGATATAATAATAGCTGATTGTTTACAAATATCGGTTGAAAATAGGTGCTAATAAATTCAAATGAAACAATGGATTCCATTCTGAATCTTGAGGATCATAGTAGCATCAGAGCGAGATTTAGGGATCGAGTGCTCTGCTTTCTGCTATCTTCAACTGATATTTTAAAATATAAGCTATTTTCAGTCCATAATAGTCCCTGCATATAGTCCTACGTCATATGCACAGCGTATTACTTGAGTTTCAGTAAGCCGTAGCTGTTTTGCCAGTGCCGTTCGCTTTGCAACTGATAAATATTTTCCACGTTCAAATTCGGTTTCCAAGGCTTTGATTTGTGACGCGGAGAAGGCTGTGCGTGGACGCTTTTTTCGATCATCATTTTGAGCTGAAATAAAAATTAAAAAAAAAAAACAAAGTTTTGACAATAATACCGATTTGAATACATCACATTTGATATTGGCGTTCAAATGACGAAAAATTTCAATTTATCGAATATGTTGCGGCGCAAATTTGACCAATTTTTTAGACTTGGCAAAAGCAAATTTCAAATAAATGTGTCATCAGTCATCAAGATGAAAGACCAATTAAATTGAATCTGTTTAAAATATTTCTTTCAAAAATTTAAATGAATATTGCCTAATTTTTTGCATGTTTTGATATTTTTCAGTTAAGTGACCATTTAGCCTTTTCATAAAAATCGAAATTTTTCACTCAGTTTGCGAGAACAAACAAAAAATAAAACAGATCGAAGTGACGAACAAATTAAAACCGATGACTAATTTTGTCTGACTGAAAATAGAACGATGTGACAAAATAAATTCTGATTCGAACATTTGAGCCAGTGAATGTTCCGTAGTCAAACTGTAGGAGATCCACACCTCTCAAATCGAGGCGGAGCCGAGTCCAATTCATAAGTCACTTTGTTTCAGAAAAAAATCGCCGTGAAAGAGCTAATCAATTATTCAAATACTTTTGCGCTTGTTCTACTTTGTTTTTCATTATTGTAGCAATTTGGATTGTCACTGAAAAATGGTCGAAACAACGTAGTTTTAGACGTACATTTCCATTGCTATGCTGACAATTAACTAATGATAATTCAAAAGTAATTTTCGAAAGAATTGCGAACGAAGAACATGTTAAAAATAGACCCAGGTTCGAATCTATTTGAACAGTTTTCCTTTGCATTCTGTAATGTTCGTGTGTCTTTCTCTTTCCTTTCTCACTTCTTTGTTTCACACACGAGCAAGTCACAACAACGATTTGCTCGCAAAAAATTCTCGCCAATCGACTTACTATACATTAACGATTAATAAAACGGTAATGAGTTACATTTGATTTTGGCATCACATGCGAAAAACAATGCAATTAAAATTCCAATCACAACTAATTAATTGCAAAATCATCAACATATTTGAGCCGATTCACATTCGACATGGCGAATGTACGACGCACTCTAATGATCTTCGTTGTTCAAATTAATTTACAGCCGAAATGTTTTTGTCGGTTAACATCCGCTTGGCACTCGAATTGTTTAATCACACACTCAATCGAGAACGAGAGAAAGCAGCAAATAGAAATTGTCAAAATTCAAGCATTTCCAACACACCATACAATCATTTAATGGGACTTTTAACTAACGCCGCTTGGGCGGAGTGTTGAAAGGAAATTGTTAAAATCGCACACATTTTCAACGGGATTACATTTTAAGCACAACATCATCATTTTATTAGGATTAAACGATCGATTTGTGCTAAAGAGACAAATTGTTCGAATTTGTTGTTGATCGATTCGTATTCAGAAATTGCACTATTTTCACTTTAAACATTCTTCAGCATGTCGAATTGGCAATTTGAAATTTGAAATGAAAAGCGACGGAACCATCTAGATTGGTGGAAAAGGGATGGATTCTAATTTAGAAAAAGAATTCTTTTTTGACATTATTTTGAGATGCTCCGAACTCTGCATGATTTAATTTGTCATAGCTTGAATGAGGTTTGGTGTTTGTTGTTTTTTTTTTGTGTGTTGGCATTGGGCTTTGCAAAGCTAAAAAATTGCATATCTAATGAAAATATAGATCGCAAAAGAGTCTTTGTTTTGGAATAAAAAGTGCATTCAACTTAAAAGAATCTTTTTTTGTGTGTGTGGATAATTTTGTTGTTCTGTCACCAATCAAGCGGATACCATTTTGCAATTTGTGCGTAATTTGATCGTAATGTTTTAAACTGGGAAATTTTTTATGATGAATTAGCAATCGAGAATTCATGTATTTAAAAAAAAAATAAAATTATTTATTAGTTATGTGAACGTCACCACAACATTCTTCGTCTCTGAATAATTCGACCGCTGAAATAGTTCGATTGTTGTGAAAATTGACTGCAATAGTTTAAATCAAGTTATAAGAAACTTTACTCGAATCAGATCATCTTATATCGCTATACACCGTCTATTCGATTTCCTAATGCTTATCCGAAATAGACGAAAATTCAAAAACGTAGATTTACTTATGCTTTATTCGGCAACAACTTTCAAGTAATTTTAACAAACAAACAACAAATATAGATCCAAATATATGTGTTTGAAAATACAAATCAATAACACAACTT
Organism: Aphidoletes aphidimyza; assembly: GCA_030463065.1. Classification (NCBI taxonomy): domain Eukaryota; kingdom Metazoa; phylum Arthropoda; class Insecta; order Diptera; family Cecidomyiidae; genus Aphidoletes; species Aphidoletes aphidimyza. The sequence continues at coordinate 10,689,348 of CM059997.1, read as the reverse complement.
TGACTCAAAACGGTTGAAAAAGTATTTGGAAAGCATCCAAATATTAGCCGAAAACACAAAATAATACACGGTAATTATGAAGTGACAAATTTAAAATTCGCCTAGCTTGCTATGAATGCCTGAGATATTTGAGCGAAACGCGTAGAGGCGTGATCCACAAATTGGAATGTGTGCTATGTCGACGTTTTAATTTCAACTAATAGCAACACTTAAGTGTAAAACGAACATTAGCGTGTAATTATTAGTTTGACTGGGCAAATTTTCTGGTTTGAAAAATGAATCAATTGTTTATAAATTCTCAATAGTTTTTGTTTCTGTATCCATTTGAAAATATAGTTGCAAACGGGAGAGTTTAAGCAATAAAAAAGACAAATCGGATCATCGACCAAATGGACCTATAAATTTCGTACTTTGACTGTCGGTCAGTTGACTGAAATTCAAAGGAGAAACATTTGAATAGTTCTGAAAATAAGCGTGTCAAATTGTGTCTCCGTGTATGCATTAGCGCTCATTTCTAAGCTAATTAACATTTTTGCATTTCATCACATCAGTTGCTGCTAGAAAAGTTGTTGTTTATTTAAGTGCTTTTGATATTTTTTTGTTTTAAAATATGAATCAATGATATAAATATTCATTAGAGGTGTGCGAGATCTGTGATCCTCTGTCAAGTGTTTTTTTTTTCTTTAATCTTAGAAGAATTCCCAAGTAGAAAATTCAAATTATTGAGGAATCTTCATCAAAAATCTGTATCACTTTTATATTTGTGATATATTTGTTCTTATACGAAAATCTCTCAATGATTCGGCCTTTTAATAAGTCTTTGAACTCTCAGCCCTCAACAGCAAAATTTGAAGTGATTGAGTTAAATGTTGTTTTTTGAGCTTCATGGTTCTATAAAACAAATGTTTCTACTTGTAAAAACTGGAATCACCAAACTAGAAGCATGATGAATTTCGAAATGTCAACTGGCGTTGCCATTGACACAATGAAACTAATACTCATCAATAAACGTATCGATGGTGAGAAATACTTACAACTTTCACCAGTGGTGATGTCACTAAGGCTATCAGCATTATCCTCTTCGCACCCGCTCGAATCAGGTGAAGTAAATTGATTCCGACTTATATTGAGATCGTCGTGTGTACTAAGCTGTTCATCGCAGATCGAACCATTTGTTGGTTCCTTTTTTAAAATAATTTCCTCATTTGTAACCGAAGACACTCCATCTAATGAATTATTATTTTCCAAACACTCGGTTGCACTTTTGGTATTGCACTGATTCTCTGTCAACTGATTTTTATGTGGTTTTGATAAAATATTTTCAATTGAAAAGCTGCTTCTTATCGTCATCGTATTTTCTGAATTCATTATGGTTGGATCCATAAAATTATACAAAACAAACAGAAATCACAGAATTATCAGATTAAAGTATCTGCACTCAAAAAGTAATCCTTAGTAATCTCAAGTCTTAAATAATTTCAGTGTTTATCGCAATCAACAATGTATAAACTACCGGTTGATAAAGAATTCGAAGTCAACAATTCAAAACAAAAAAAACTTTAGTCCAAAGGATCGCAGGATGATGCGGTGCATCTAAGATGCTTAAACAAACTGATAGATAATCCTGATGCTTGATCGGTTCATGATGAAAATTTGTCACCACTTTTCACTGAACAAACAGTAAAAATCACGATAAACAAAACATACGAATGATCAATGTGGTTCGTGAAAATTCGTGCGCGAACCGAAGCAAACGCCCGAACGTACAACGTCGTTCGCATCATCATAGCGGCGTGTGTACATATGTCAACATGATCAAACCAAAATTTATAATATTTACAGTAACGGCATCAAGATCGTTTTGGTTGTTGGCCGTAAAAGATGTAAATTGTACGCCCTTTTTGTGTATGATGGGCGGAGACAATTCCATATGTTAAACAGTGTTCGAAATAGCAACTCCTGGAAACTACATCGGTGTTGCTGTCGCCAAATTTCAATCATCGAACATAATTCGACATGTTAGTTTCACCTTCTATTCGGAATAATCGAACAAAAGCCGAGAAAATTCGTTTAACGATCCTTCATTCAACGATTCACTTTCTCAATGGTAACGGTTTTTTTTTAGTTCTTTTTCTACTTTGCTTGCTTTCATTTGTAGTGCAATGAAATGGGATAATTGAACAAAGCTGAAAATAACAAGAAAACTCATTAAGCGAAGCGCCAGAACAGTGTACCGTCGAACGATGACGAACACGAAGGAGAGATTAAAGTTGGGCACACGGATAATGAGCGGCAGTGTGAATGAAAACAACCAAAAACCAAAATGATCGCGGAAAACAAGCAAAACATAAAATCATTACGACCAATTAACTTTTACATGTGAGACAAAATGAGCCATGTGAGAAAAATATGAATGCTGTTTTCCACACGTTTGATTGGCCATAAGATGAATATTAAAAACATATTAAGGGAACGCCACACTTACCAACCGAACACACACAACAACAACAACAACAACAACAACAACATCATAACACGAAGGATTTTCCTGAGCCGCAGATAATAAATTTATTAAGAGTTTCGTGGAATTCGTTTGTACGCGATGCAATCAATACTATTTAGGCTAATGAGCAAGTCAAAGGAGAATGAAATCGAGAAAAGAAAAAAAAAACACGACAATAACGGAAAATGAACGAGGAGAAAAACTTCGAAAGAAAGTAAAAACACAAATTAAATTGAAAAAAAACTGCTCAAAAAACCGAAAATCGTCGGAAAATTTTTAATTGGAGAATTTATATTAGTGTCAACTGAATTGCTTTTTTTGTTGTTGCATTTTTTTTCGCTCGTTGCGGCCGTTGTTAATTGTGCCCTTTTTTCTTTGGTTCTTCGCTTCTCCGTTTCCCTGTTTCATTCGTAGTACAGTGCGTTCAAATTCGTGAATGAATGGTTTTTTGTTTGTCTTTTCTGTTCAATGTCTAGTGCATGGTGTGTATCGTATTAGCGTCAAATTTCCAACCGAAGAAAATCAAGTCAGTGCACATGCGGATAGCAAAGAATGCATTCTACATGGCGCATCATCAAGCAGCTAATTGATTTATTTCTCCTTTGCTTGTATTCCATTTCATTTCACATTTCTCTTGTCTGTTTTTTTTTGCTTGTTTCACTATTCATTTGAATGCTCTCACTGTGTATCATTCGAATTGACAACATTAACTGTGAACTGTTGAGTGCTGTATTTTCATTACTTTACATCTAAATAACCAAAAACAGCACATTTGTCCCGAGCAGAGATATTGTAGTAATGTCAACGTTTTTTTTTGCGTATTTGTGTCTCTTTCTCTATGCGTGCGAGTGTGTTTGCTGCTTGAGTTCGTTTATTGTGCGCTTTGTCTCCATTCCTTTCCTTTCCTCTGGATTCTTCATTAAATACTTGTGATATGTTGTTTGACGTTTATTCGTTTAACACAGACACAGTGATTCAGTAGTTTCCCATATCATTTTTCGTGGCGACTAATATTGAATTGTAGCCGCGTTTTAACAGGATTACTTGTTGTTGTTGTTGTTTTTTTTTTTCTCTCTTGATTTTTGTTGTTGAACTTTCGTTTCTTATTCGGTCGAATGTAATTAACACGCCTTTTTTCGAGCTAATTAGCAGGACTCAGGGAAAATATTTAAAGTGTTAAAAGCAAACATTTTTATAGCAATTATTCATCAAGAGAATTATGAGCGTGTGGAAACTAGCGATGATGAGCTGCACACTGTTTAATGCTCTTCTTTTTTTTGGTATCCGCAATCCGAAAATAAGGAAATTTAAATGTCATAAATCATTGCACAATAAAAAAAAACGAACAACAAGACGACGAGAGAGAGTGAAAAAACACAATGAAAATGCGTTTATTTTAAAGCGTATCTTTAACACAGTGATCAGTCTTTGACTCGTGAAACGTAATTTTTTTTTTTAGAATTAAAATGAAATCATCAGAAAAAAACACTAAGGCTCGAGCGAAACAATTTACACAGGAATTTCCTCTGAACGATATGAAGTATTCATATGTCATAATTAATAAGAATATTCGGGGGAAAAAATGCGCCTGGCTCCAGGCGATAAAACATTGGCAACCAGTCCTAGGCATTATCAATCTTGTTATTGAAACATGAACATGATCATTTCCTTAAGAGAGAGAGATGCACAAGCCTAACAACAACATTCACATTTCATTTTCATTCTTCATTCCCATTCAATCTAATTATCTCATTTGACTTGATTTTTACCAATTAAAATGAAAATTGATTCAGTGAACAGATTTCCCGTTTAGTCGCACTTTATCGCGCTAAATATCTTCGCTCTTGCGTGCCTGACACCAGTGAGTAATTGCTAAAATTTATTGCTCTTCAGTTATTTAAGTTGAGTTGAACGCTTCAATCGTTGTCACTTTTCATTGAGTTTCGGCTTTCCATTTCCATTTTTGATGTGGATGTGGATGTGTGTATGCATATTTTCAGCAAAACAAGGCATATAATTGAGCTGAAATGAGGTTTGTATGGATTGAAATCGGTAGGCATTCATCGAAGTCCTCTATTAGCAAAACAACCATTGCCATTACATGCACGGTTCTCTTGGCTTTCACTTGTCTTATTCATTCGCTTTCATTAAGAGAGATTCAATTGACACGCAAGACTGAGAAAAACCGATGCAATATAGGCCAGGACAACAGGCACTCAATCACATTACGCTAATTAAGGTAATTATCTACATTTAAATAAATGCTGTCTAGTATGCAGCACTGAAACACTGTGCAGTGTCACCGTTCGTTGTGCACAAAAATCATTTCCATATGTTTTACGCAGCTATTCTCGCATTTTGTGAAAACACTTTCTTTCGTTCGTCACCAATTTTCGCATTTATCTCTTTTTCTTGCAAAAAAAACAACAACAACAACGGCAACAACAGCCACACATCAAAGACGTTGAAATGTTCTTGATTTTTGGTTCTGTTTCATGAAATTACGCTCAAATTCCAAACGATGACTGCGTTGAAAACACAAACGAAATCATTCATTTTCACACAAATTATATTTTACAGTCACATTGACCACAATTTTGATTTTCAAGCAAAATAAATTTGATGCGTGCATTTTATTTGCTTTTCTCATATGATTGTCATCTTATTTTTTTTTTAAGCTCACAAGTGCGTCTCAATTATGGAGACACTTCTTCATACCGCAAACATTCAAGTAAATACTCATTTTGATCGAACAATTCCGTTATAAATATCAACAATGTGGATTTTTAATAGAGCCATTCAATTAACTAAGAATTCATTGATTTTAATATAAAGCCAATAGTAAATAAATGTTCGATGTGTCTCAATCTAGAATTTATGTAAAATATTCTCAATGGCTATTTTTAGTATTCAGTAAACTTATAAGAGAGCATCAAAGAAGTCATCAGGTTGAATTAAATTCGAAATATGTCCACAGAAAATTCAACACATCATTATCTTTCAGCTTGACTGATTTTGAAAAGCAAGCATAAATTATATGCTATGTTGATGTTTATACTATAGTGTGCTTGTATTCTACATCCTCGCAGCGTTAGCCGTACGTGTCATTTGCTACGCAACGTTTTCAAATCGTCTAATATTACAAACGAGTTCAATCGAATTGAGTTTGATTTTCTTTTATCAACACACAAGACAAATAACCCAAATGAGGAAAACGGATAACGTTATTCAATTTATTATCATATTGTTATGCCCTAGATTTTAACATTCACTAGGAGTATTTCTGATTAGTCAGTTAATATGATTTTTTACACTTGCTTACCCAACTAACAGGAAATCATTAACTGAAGAAAATTGCTCATACTTAAAATCTAAATGTATACAAGACTTGGAATCTACAGTCGTTTATTTCACTTTTTAGCCCGAAGTGGAAAAAGTTGTTGCGTTCGTCGAGCGTCCATCCGCGGGCAAAACACATGTGAATGCACAGCATGCGAAAGTTTGTTGTGCTGGGCACATGGCTTACGATCTCATGACATTCATAATTCATATAATACTTAATTAAGATATAAGAAGAACGGAACATTGAAGGATTCACAGATGGATCAAGGATTACGATAGCATTTCGAGACTTGACCAATGGTACACAACAATCAAGAAACAATATATTGAAGATCCAGACTTGCGATAAATGCCCAATAGTGCTGTAGACCCGATAAAGAACAACAAAAACCGTATTCGAACCGTATGTGGAACTCGAAAAAATATTTCCGACCCGTGAAAACCGAATATAACCGTATCCGAAAAAATTGTATCCGATACGGTTCGGATATCACGAATCCAAAAAAAAACTCACCAATAACTTGCCTGAAAATGATCTAAAACGGATTCTTATGCTTGGGGAAAAGTTTCAGCAAAAAAATCATGAGCAGCATCAAAAAAGTTTATTCTTGTGACTTTTTCCAATTAACAACAAATCATTTAATGATTTACAGTGATAATAATTGACATTTACCTTTTAGGGATATACTTTTACTTAATATTATGCCAAATTGACACACCTGCCGAGGAGTCGAGGAGTATTTGTTAGCAGAGCAGTCAATAGATTTACTTACTTTTACTGAAGATCGATGTATTTTTCGATTTTTTTTTCTAATTTCAGTTTTATTCAAATTATTTTCAGCAGCACTACTTTCTCATTCAATTTGAATTTTCTAAAATAGTTCAAACAAAATATCTGTTTGCTTTTTTTTGTTGCTTCAATGAGTTGTAAATACCACTAATGACATACCCAATCCTTCAATGATACAACAAATAATGACAAAGAGTCCTTGACCGAAATCGGCGAATATTTTAAATGTGATGTTTCAAAGTGGCCATTAGAATTTCATCGATTTACAAATTATTATCAATTATAACTTGAGCCCCAATGGAAATCATTAAATGTCGATTGTAGTCAGTTGAATTATCTTCATGTGGCTTATGAGGAAAAATTGATAAATTAATTTACACCGTTTGCAAAAATATGACATAAAATAACGCAGAAGTGTTTGTACAAGAATCAGTTTGGTTGAGTGTTACGATAGTCTGACTAATTTTAAACAAATCGAACAACCTTTGACATTAAACTTCATGAGAGCAAATACACAACATATTTAAATTTGTTCTATTTTGTTTTGCAAAACTATTTAACTGAAGTTGATGCCCGGTTGACACCCCCATAATCATGCGAATGTCCCGGTTTTGTTCACTTTATTTTGGATAACTACTGATATTTTTCCAACTTAATGAAAAGTTCCATTTCGAAATTAATTGTGCTGAATTCAAAAAGCGTACCTCTTATCAAGATCCTCGTGTCACTATCATTGGTTTCAATTATGATAAAACAATATTTCCGTCAAATCGGATATTCTTTGCAAAACATAATGCATTTCTCAATTCAAGAATAGCGCTTCGGTTTTAAGTTAAGTAGGCGTTTCCGGATGCGTTGAGCCAACAGTTGACTGCACTGATTTTCAAGAATCATCAACAATTATATCAATAATTCAATGTTTAATTTGCTTTAAGTGCGACATTATTTCCGAATGATTATTATTATTCGATGATGTTCTGGAGTAGCTCTCTAGTCTGTTGTGATTTTTTTTTATATATTTCACAATGAACCAGCAATTTATAACACGGAAATGCAACGTAATATCTATAATGTGGTTGAACTTGATTAAACAAAAGTCTAATGAAATTGAATATGTAGAATGATTCAAATCACCACTATAAGGTAATATATACACATATAATTACGAAATTAGTTAATGTAATCAAAACAAATAAAATGGTCATATAAATGATCAAATCGTCTTGTTGACGTAACATTCATAATTTCAATATGATTTTGAGAAGGCGATTTTCAATTTGTGTGAGTTGTTTGTTGATTTGTGCATTCGTTTGCTGGACATTTGCACAAGATGACGACGACGACCAGTATCGAACAGTTGAAACAAAATTGGGAAAAATTCGCGGTCTTCGAAAGGAAACGTTTTTAAATCAATTCGACTATTATGCATTTCGTGGTATATATTATGCAAAGCATCCAGTGGGAAAATTGCGATTTAAGGTAAGGTTTTTACATCATTAAATGTGACCGAATTTGCTCAAGTGAATAGTATATTTTTTTACCTGAAAATGTATACGGCATAGGCACCAGAGCCCATCGAACCATGGACAGAAACTCTTGACGCATTTCAGCATGCAAACACTTGTATTCGCCCACAACTGGGACCAATGGAAGATCATTCATCACAAGGCGAAGATTGCCTTGCGTTAAACATTTACGTTCCTGGTAAATATGGCACGTATAAAATTTGATCGATTCAACTGTACCGGTTGTTTCCCTCTCATTTCTATATAGCTGAAGCGAGTGCAGAGAATAAACTTCCCGTTTTATTTATGATACACGGTGGTGGATACAACTATATGAGTGGTAATGATGATTTTTTGGGTCCAGATTATTTAATGGAACAGGAGATCATTTTTGTTACGATTAACTATCGCTTGGGTGTTCTCGGTTTCTTATCGCTAAATACACCTACATATTCTGGTAACATGGGGCTCAAAGATCAACAGATGGCTCTGAAATGGGTCCATGAACATATCGGTGATTTTTATGGCGATAACAAAAGAATCACAATTTCTGGATTTAGTGCAGGTGAATGATAAAATTGTTCAATTGTAACACAAAACAACAATTTAAATGGCTTTTTTTTAAATTTGATTGACTAAACGGGTTGTTAGGTTCATCGTCAGCTCATTTACATGTTTTATTAAGTGAATCTAGGCAGTACATCAACAATGCAATTTTGTTGAGTGGAACGATGGCAAACCATTGGGCATTAACTGAAGAAGTTGATCATATAGCCTTTGCGTATAAAATAGCCAGCGAATTGGGGCAACCGAGAACTTCACTCCCAGGTCTAATTAAATTTCTTATTGCTTGTCCTGCTGAGAAGTTCGCCAGCTATGCCTTTCTTTCGACCTCTTGGTTCAATACACTTTATTTCAAATTTTCACCGGTTATTGAAAGCAAGTTACCCAGCTGCATTATTAAAATAGCGATTATTTATTTACTGCTTTCATGATGATTATAAATTTAAATCGATCAATTTAGGAAAGGATGCAGTAAGACCAATCCTAACGAAGCCACCGTTCGAATTATACAAAGATTCAGTCGTTGATATGAATATTTTATTTTCATCAACACAAACGGTTCGTATATGAATGACGCATTGTTATTTAATTGTGCTATATTTAAATCAAATTTTATCCATAGGAAATGTCTGCATTTATCAGTGCTTATTCGGTTTTGTATCCGGCGGAATACCGAAAAATGAATAAAAATTTCTTATTGAAATTACCATTTAGAGGCAATCGACTGGATGTAGAATCGGAGGTGGGAGTCCATTCATTGAAATTAAATCCATCTTTCTCGTCCGCTCACTTGATCTGTAAGAAAATTATTTATCGTTCATAGGAATATCGTAATTTGACCAAAGAAGTGCGCGAATTTTACTTTGGAGAAAAACGTGTGAATCCAAAATCCTCGTTCGAATATTCGGATATGATAAGCGATATGAATTTCGATTTTCCCGTTTATATGAGCATTAAAAGACACATACAGGAAGGAAAAGGAAAAGTGTATGCTCTGCGGTAAAGTACAAAGGATGACATTTATTCTTTATCATTTAACAATCAATCGATTTCTGTTTCGTTCTGTCTTCAATAGGTTTTCAGTTAATTCCACGTTGAACGTAGCGAAACGACTCCTTGGTGATAGGTCCGAGAGAGCCACTCACACCGACGAATTATGCTACATATTTACGTAATGTTTTTTAATTTCCGCTTTTTATCGATTTGGCTCTCACCAGGGGTCCGAGGGGTCCTGATTACCCCCACTCCCCCCTCCCCCTGAGAACCCATGTCGTACAATATTTGAAGAAGATTTCGTGAATTACGTGTGCATCTCATATTTTCCACTTTATCATCCATAGATGTTACGCTTATCCATACCATTTAGACGTAATCCAATCGTATCAATCCGAACAATCGAGAGTCAGCATTCAAACAATCACCACTATGACAAAAATTGTATCCAACTTTGTAAAATATGGGTATTTTGATAGCAAAATTAATGCTATTTTCAAAATTCTACAATTTTTAAGATTCTGACTCTGATTTGTTTATTTTTTTTCGGTATTCAGTGAACCAACATACCAAGAAGACCCAATCAGTGAATTTCCACCAGTTCAATGTTTCGATATCCATTACCTAAACGTTACTAACGATGGAATGCATTTGGAAGTGAATCCAAGAAAAAGGGCAGTGGAATTTTGGGAGGAGCTTGAGAGAAAAGGCAAAAAACTACAAGAATCATTAAGACTTTGAAACTGATCTGGTCGCAGTTTCCATGAAAAAGCTTACTATAATCCATTTCACATACAGCTCAGAATTTATTATACATAAGAACATCTGTGGCTGTTGTCTATTTACACAATAAAAAAAATTTAAATGAAAATTGAACTATTTTGAAATGACTGTTTGCACATATATTCAAAACTGCACACATAATAAAAATGGACTAAAATTTACTCCGTTCGGAGTAACTTCATTCATTTTATATGGTAAAGAATAGTTTACTCTATTTTCTCACATTTACTCCACATTTTGGAGTAAACTCTTGCCATTTTGTATATGACAAATGAACAAATTTTCTCCAAACGGAGTAGAATTTACTCCAATTTTATTTGATGTGTATCTAGTCCACGATATCAATTGAACCGCATAGAATGAAACGATGAAGAACGTCGAATCAAATCCATAGACAATCTATCAACAAACAATTAGCCAGCATAATGCATTGGCGATTTTGGATGAGGAATTAAAAGATAGAGTTTATGTCCAGAGACAGGGTTTAAATACACATTGTAAAGCTTGCCCCCGAACAGAATGGAGCAAGAGATTTTAGACCATCATTTTCAAGAAATTGTTTCATCAACAATCACCAAATTATCAACAAGGGGCAAATACATCGGAAAATGGGAATCGGTCCCCAAAGATGCCACCATTGGTTTCATATCGACCATTTGCAAGTCGAACTAACAACGGACGTGTCCATGAAAATGAACAGAAAATCGTACAGGAACGTTTGCTAGAAAGTCAAAGAGCACTTTTGGCTAGGAGACAGCAAGCAAATTCCAACCAAAATGGACAAAGATAAACTCCAATCGCAACAAAATCAATTTTGCGTCAAATGAATCAAAGAATTTGGGCTAAAGGTAGCAAGTAAAACAGCAATATTTGGCTGTCCGTCCGGTCCGTCTGTAATTGTTTTCGGACAGTTCGGACACTTTCTTACAGACAATTCGAACAGTGTCCGAACTGTACGAAAACAATTACGGACGGACCGAACGGACAAATTCTTATCCGGCAACAGAAAATGTAGGGGTTAGATACATGTCCAAAAACGCTATTCCACACTATTCCTGCTAATCCACGAATCCATGAATTATATTGATAAAAGAACATACACGAAGAAAATTCGAACAAAGCAGACGACGAAAACAACAACAATAACATGCTGACGCATTAAACTAAAAACGCTATTTCCACTATTTCTAATCCACTTGTCTCGCCCCTCACAGAAAATACAGGAATCGGAAATATATGAGCTGAACCACAGTCGATTGCAAGTACATCTGCTCGTCAGATTTCATATGATCAAAACAGATTCACTCTGGGCACATCAGCTCAAAATCCACCGGAACAGAGCGATGACTTAGAGAATATCTGGGACGATGAATGGGTTAACATTAGACCACCAAGCATGAACAAATTCAATGCAAACAGTTTTTACTTTTTTTCGGCACGAAGTGTGGGGAAAGTATTGGTTTATAGTAAAAAATTGGTGATTGTTGATCGTTATTTCTTGAAAATGATGGTCTTACACCTTTTGCTCCATTCTACTCAAGGGCAAGCTTTACAATGTGTATTTAAACCCTGTCTCTCGACATAAATATCTCATATATCCCAACTGTCCCAATTTACCCAAATGTCACAATGAACTTTAAAACACCGAATTTTCGAACAAAATTTGGAACTAATTTTCGAAAAAACAAATTATCGAACATTGAATTTTCGAACAATGGATTCGCAAATGTCACACAATTGTCATAATTGTATCAAATGTTTCAATTATCGATTACACTATTAACATATACATTTTTTTTAAACAAACATAGTGCAGAAAAGTACGGATTGCTAACTCAATTCAATTCATTATGGTGGGTCAGATACTTCAGTTTCAGTTCCATCACAGCCGTCATAATCTTCACACGAAACGCTCAACCTAGCAATGCTAGAGGATTCATCTGATAATGAAACAAAGCAATCAGGCATAAAGGATATCCTTGACGACTTAAATGTTGGCGTAATTGTTTCAGTTTATGTATCTCATGTCATATGAAATCTGACGAGCAGATGTACTTACAATCGGCTGTGGTTCAGCTCGTGTATTTCCGACTCCTATATTTTCTGTTGCTGGTACAATTTTCATGGCCGCAATTTTTTGATTCATTTGATGCAAAATTGACTTCGTTGCAATTGGAGTTTGTCTTTGTCCATTTTGGTTGGAATTTGCTTGCGGTCTCCTCGGCATAGAGGTGTACAACGGACAGGATGTTGTCCGTCCGTCCGTCCGTGATTTTCAATAGGACGGACGGACACTTTTCATTTTGTCCGATTTGAGGAGAAGGACGGACGGACATTTTTCATTTTGTCCGACTTGAGAAGATGGACGGACGGACATTTTTCATTTTGTCCGACTTGAGGAGAAGGACGGACAGACGGACAAATGCCTCAGGACGGACGGACAAACAAGAATTTTTGTCCGTCCGTTAGTCAGTTTTTCAAACAAAATTCATATTTGACACAAATTTTGTCCGTCCGTCCTGAGGCATTTGTCCGTCCGTCCGTCCTTCTTTTTAAGTCGGACAAAATGAAAAATGTCCGTCCGTCCTTCTTCTCAAGTCGGACAAAATGTAAAATGTCCGTCCGTCCTTCTTCTCAAGTCGGACAAAATGAAAAATGTCCGTCCGTCCTTCTCCTCAAGTCGGACAAAATGAAAAATGTCCGTCCGTCCTTCTTCTCAAGTCGGACAAAATGTAAAATGTCCGTCCGTCCTTCTTCTCAAGTCGGACAAAATGAAAAATGTCCGTCCGTCCTATCTCACTAAACGGACGGACGGACACCACACGGACGGACAACACCCTGTCCGTTGTACACCTCTACCTCGGCAAAAGTGCTCAATTTCAGAAGACAGATTTTATATTACACGCTGCTCATGTTTTAAATCAGGTAAACAAGTGTAAAAATATTGATGAAATATAACTTTTAAAGTCAGTTTCTTTTCCCGTAAAATTGGCCGGACCAAATCTCGATAAAGTTAAAAAAGTCGTCATTTCACTTGTAAATTCAACAACCGGAAGTATTCGAATCGAAAGATTACTTTGCGATTTTCGTTCAAATGAAGAATACGGTTTACCATTTATACGGTTACAGGACTTTTCAAGAATTTTTGGATGGGGAATTAAAAGATAGAGTTTATGTCCAGAGACAGGGTTTAAATACACATTGTAAAGCTTGCCCCCGAACAGAATGGTGCAAGAGGTGTGAGGCCATCATTTTCAAGAAATAACGATCAACAATCACCAAATTATCAACAAAGGGCAAATACATCGGAAAATGGGAATCGGTCTCCAAAGATACCACCATTGGTTTCATATCGACCATTTGCAAGTCGAAAAGGAAAATCATACAGGAACGTTTGCTCGAAAGTCAAAGAGCACTTTTGGCTAGGAGACAGCAAACAAATTCCAACCAAAATGGAGAAAGATAAACTCCAATTGCAACGAAATCAATTTTGCGTCAAATGAATCAAACTTTTCATTTTTAATCTGTCCCTGGAACTTACATATGAGCCAAACGGAATCTGTACTTTTCAGTACCATCCAATACTGTTCAGTACTATTCAATATTTCAGTAGTGATTCTCCCCGCGCTCAAGCTTCTACGAATACAGTTGTTACCCAATCGATCGTGTCTACATCAGACCAAAATGTTGCGACACCATCAACGAAAACACCAATGGCAAAAAAAAGAGAGACGACGTTTGAAGATGAAAGACGTGCTTGCTGGACTACATTAATGAAATCCATTCGTCCACAAACCGCGCACAAAGAGTTTGGCTCATATGTAAGTTCCAGGGACAGATTAAAAATGAAAAGTTTGATTCATTTGACGCAAAATTGATATCGTTGTAATTGGAGTTTATCTTTGTCCATTTTGGTTGGAATTTGTATGCTGTCTCCTAGCCAAAAGTGCTCTTTGACTTTCGAGCAAACGTTCCTGTATGATTTTCTGTTCATTTTCATGGACACGTCCTTTGTTAGTTCGACTTACAAATGGTCGATATGAAACCAATGGTGGTATCTTTGGAGACCGATTCCCATTTTCCGATGTATTTGCCCCTTGTTGATAATTTGGTGATTGTTGATCGTTATTTCTTGAAAATGATGGCCTCACACCTCTTGCACCATTCTGTTCGGGGGCAAGCTTTACAATGTGTATTTAAACCCTGTCTCTGGACATAAACTTTATCTTTTAATTCCCCATCCAAAAATTCTTGAAAAGTCCTGTAACCGTATTCCGCTGTAACCGTATAAATGGTAAACCGTATTTTTCATTTGAACGAAAATCGCAAAGTAATCTTTCGATTCGAATACTTCCGGTTGTTGAATTTACAAGTGAAATGACGACTTTTTTAACTTTATCGAGATTTGGTCCGGCCATTTTTACGGGAAAAGAAACTGACTTTAAAAGTTATATTTCATCAATATTTTTACACTTGTTTACTTAATTTAAAACATAAGCAGCGTGTAAAATAAAATCTGTCTTCTGAAATTGAGCTCTTTTGGCTAGGAGACCCCAATCTGGATTCAAAGTTTGAATTGCGTGTATGAATACGCTTGTGACAGTTTTGTTTTTCCGACATAGTACATATAAGGTAGTGGTATCGTTTGAAAGGTAGTTGAAAATGCAATAATTTGGCTCTACTCATTTTTCAATTAAGCTGGAAAAAAATGTTTGGCCATCTGAAAAAATGTACCTTTATTTAGACACTTCCTAAAATTGTCCTATCAATTCGAAAAAATTAAGTAAACACACCAGATATACAAAGTTTAAGATTTATTTATTTGTTTTATGTGCCTTGAACATGAAAATGCATTGAAATTATTCATCAGCTTCATCAAATTCCTCATCATAGTCCGATTCACAAAGAACATTACATTAAAGGAACTGGCCTTCATATTGGCTCAGTGAAATTCAGCCACGTGAATTTCGGTCGCTGCATAAAGTTCTGTTAAAGCCGCGGCGGTTGAAATTATTATTTATTAAAGGCCTCGGCCATTGCCTGCACTCACTTTCACATGAATCCTTTGTTGTACCCCTAAAACACAAGGCGAACAACATTCACTATTCACTGTGTCAAATGAAAAATGAAATTTATCCGCCGCGAACTTAATGCATTCCCAAAAAATTCTGCTTCAGTCGCTAAAAAATGTTCTCGCTAAAAAATGAGCTCGACGCATAATTGAAAATAGTTTTAGCATTGCGTTAGCACGATAGAGAGTGCTGCAAACAAAATTTGAGCAAAATCCCACAACAATTGAAAAAATCGTCTCAGCCGTATGCGTTTTGCATAACTATTGCCTCTGTCATAGCGCATAAATGTATGCGCTCCACCAACTTTATTGGTTAGAGAAGTAAATGGAGAGGTTCATGACATGGTAATGATGAATTGACACCACCACTCCTTTTATTGAGTTTGTTAATTCCAAACAAATAGAATCTCTTCAATAAAACTCTCCGGGGTCCGTGCAATCATATATATAGCGCAACCATGAGCATTTCTTGACATGCAGTGTTATCTATGTCCATTTGTTCATCGTAGAGTGTTTGTCACTGCTTTGAAATCCAAAGCAATGGGTTGAACGTTAACTGGCGCATAAACATTTACCAAAATTCGTTGAGAAACATCGCTATCAAATAAATCACCGCCATTTGACGTGCACCAATTTGACGTCCTCTGATTCTTTTGGCAATAAATTTGGAACAAACTGATTGATCCGAAAGACGTTTGTTTTGATCATTAAAAATGTATTCTAACAGTTCATCAAATATGACAATTTGATTGCAAGTACAAAAACAAAGTATTGTTATTATGTTTTTTAGTTTTTATTTTAATCCTTTATTAATTCAGAATTTAATTGAAATTTATACAATTTGTTATTTCACATAACTGTCTCCTAGCTAACTTAATGAATTGAATATTTCGAATTGTTTACCTTATGGTTTTGTATCTAAATAATTGCTTTGTTTAGCCTGCTTCGCCTTTGTTGTGATTTTTGTATTTTTACGTATATTTCATTTGTTTTGAGTTTTGAGTATTTTATTTTTTTTTATTTTTTCATGATTAAATTCAACTGGTCATTTTATTGAATATATGAATCTGTGGAAAATTATCGGACGCTTCACAAAACTCGTTATAGCTCCATGAAATGAGTGCACGATTGTTTCACTTGCGGTGTATTTACTTGTCGTTGAATGGCGAATAGATTGGATACAAAAACATGGAATGTTGGTTTTGGAATTTCGGGTAGATTTTTTGTGATTAAATAATATAATAAATTTGATATGTTTTAGGACTGGAACAATATTAATGCTAATGAAAATAACAATGGTCGAGATTTCCAATCTTAACGTTTGTAAACTCGATGAAGTGATCCAAACCAGTCTTCTTTTTTTTTAAAAACGATCGAATACTTTAACTTTAATTCAATGTGCGAAATTCAATTACAGCATTATTTATTGAATGCAAACATAAAAGACAAAACAAAAATTCACGATTATTCAACTGTTTTCAGAGTAGTATAATAAATATTAAGCAAATCATAATTTGTTTGATTCTTTTATTAAAGAGAATATCAAGTATTTCGATTTAATATTATTATTATATTTATAAAATTATAGATATTAATGCTTTAATTTGAAGACATGCTTTATCCAACTAGTTTGTAATATACAAACATTAACGTACACATGAATCATTGAGAATTCGATATTTTGATGCGAACAACAAAAAAAAACAACACTGTTGGATGGCTCCATGGAGCAATGCATTGTGATTTTGCAAACAAAAAGATCGGAAAGCGGGCACATTGAAAAAATATCGCTAAATATATTTAACTATAGTTGTTATCAGTTTTCTGCTTCATATTCTTTTCTTTTCATAATTCTTATGTGTTTACATCTCAACATTTCCTACAATAAACGGTTCATTTCATTTTTCCTCTTTAAATATTTTATCTCATGTGTTTTTTTTCCTTTTTCTTTTTCACAACAATGTATGAACGAACATAAAAACGAATGAAATAGGGACGGAAATAGTAAAACTAGAATGTTTTACACAATCACAATTTATTGCTTATATTAGTTTGATTTTTTTTGTGATCAACATATTTGTGAATTTGATTTCTGTTTCAGTTGTTTCTGTTCTCTTCACACTTTCTATTGTCTCTCTGTCTCCATCTCTGCTTTTTTCTATCTAAAATGTTTTCGATCACTATACTCAAATGGGTTTGTAAAATGCTCGCTTTTACCATCGTATCAATAAGATGACATTTGCGAAGTAGTACAGTAACAACGAAATCGATTTTCAGATGTGAAAATGTGTGTGTGTGTGTGTGTGTGTGTGTGTGTGTGTGAGAGAGTGTGTGAGAGAGAGTGTATACAGATTCAATAATAAATGTTTTCCAAAGTGATTTGTTTGAACAAAATTCACATAAAGATAGAAAACTATTGACGCTCATTTAACAATAATAATAATACTCATCCACAAAGACTATATAATGTACGAAGTAAAATTCTGAAATGAACGAGGACAATGTGCAAGAACTCTTTTCATTCTATTTCTTTTCTTTTCTTTTTTTTGCTGTTGTTCAAAAGTTTCAGCAATCTTCGAATGCATTCGAAATCTATTCAAACATTTATCATTTTGTTTTTTATAATGCGAACAAACAAACATTTTCCGACTAAATACATAATTCTGAACAAATGTTTTCATTTCATTTTCATATTGAAGGGGCAATGAGTTTTTGGGGGGAAACGATTAAATATCTTACTCTTGCCGTCGGCATTGATCACAGTAGATTTGCATTCAAAAATGTTGTGCATTTTGAAATATTGTTGATTTGTTTTGTTGTTGTTTGTTCTTTTCTTAGATTTTGATTGGTTTTTTTTTGTGGTTGTTGTCTTTTGTTTTGTTTTGAATATTTTAAATAAGTTTGATATTTGCAGCGAATTAGGTGGCATTTAAGTAAGTGAACACTTGGGCACTAGAGCTAAATTGTTGAGTATATTCTTTGATGAATTTTGAATTTTTCTTCATTTTTCTCTCTTTAAATTGATAGGGACTTAATAATTGTGTTGTTGTTTTGATTCCACTTTGTTGTTGTTGTTTTTTTTCTGTTGGTTTTTTGGTCTAAATGATGAATTTACATGACAATACAGCATCGCCTTGATCGTGTACTGTCACTAACCACATCACTGGTCACACCACTGAATTTGGTGATGGTGGGCGTGGATTCAGCATGCATTAAATCATTTGTTGATGATGATAAAAATGACATTTCCATTGATGGTGCCATACTGTTGCGTGCCAAGCTTGAACCCGTGTTGCACATACTATTTGTGGCCGTTGTAATGCTCGGTGTTGCAATCAATGAACCATTTTCCGAGACAGCACTGTTTCGTGATTGAGCTCGTTGCTTCTTTAAATTAGCCAAAGTCGTTCCTGCGTGCGATTGATCCATATTATGAGTGTCTATTGATTGATTATGTGAGTGCGAAAGAACGGAGAATTTTTGTCATATTTACAAAATATGTGTGTGTGCCACATACACACCATCACACATCGATCGATGGGGTCGATTTATGACGACAATGTGTACACGTTGTGCGTTCATATTGTTTTGTGCGTAATAGATGTGGTTTGGTTTTGAGTTTGTTTGTTTTTTTTTATTCAACAGTGTTTTATTTTGTTGGGGTGGTGCATGTGATGTTGTGATTTTTGTAGCCGTAACACAGAATGTTTTGAAGATGTATAGAAATGACCATGTAAAAAAAGATAGAGAGAATTACGAAAAAAAACATCAGTTTTGTTGAGTTATTTTTAACTGTGGAATAAAGGTGTGTTGTGAAAAATACTATCAGCTATATTGTTAGTCTGCAATTAGCAAAGAGACTGCAGGAATCTTTACATTGCTAAGAATTCCCCGTTGATTTATTCAAATGCACTCTTGCAGACTTTGCTTCACTGAAATACTATAATGGCCAATGTCACCATCCGTGATAAATATCAATAGCAAAAACGAAAAAATTACAAATCCAATTTCGACACACACAAAAAAAAAAACAAGGGAAAAATAATAGCAAAAGATATGAAGATATCTGTAATGGAAAATTACCAGCGATAACAATCGACTCAATGTGAAATTTGAATGTACAGAAGTTGGAAAAGAGAAAAAAAAACACATTTAACTTTCAACCAAGAATGTTTTGTGAGTTGTGTGCAATTGATAACTATAAACAGAAAACAAAATTTGAAGACAAAAAACAACCAAACAACAAACAAATTAGACAGAAAACGGAACCAACTCAAAAACTGAATCGAATTGAAAAAAAAAAAACGAAACGAAACGAATCGAACTGAACTGAAATGATAAGATGAACTCACCAACAAGTACGGTGACTTGAACATTAATTTTGCCATTATCATTAGAAGCAGAAAAAATCTCGGTAGAAATATCGTTACCAATTCTTTGGTGTTGGTCAATCATTTTGTTGGCCGTCTCATGGTATTTGTGCGATGTATCTTTTGATGGTGCTGTATCCTCCACACGAAATGAATCATTATCTTTGCCTTCCGGTGATTTTCGCATCACATTGCTGCCATTTTCATATGCGCTACCAGTCAATCCGGTCATTGCTGTGTTGCTGCTGTAGGCAACGTTACTATCATAATGTGCATTTTTTGTTTTCGGTATGGATCTTTGTGAATTTAACGATGACGTTGAATTGTGCACTGTCAAACGAAGGGGAAGAAATGGCGAGAGACAAAGAAAAAGAGAGAGAGAGAGAGAGAGAGAGAGAGAGAGAAATGGTGGTTAGTAATGATTGTTAAAATGGGCCAATGACATGTGTTAGCTATTTGATTGATTACCGGTATTGTAAGAAGCATTGTTGATTAACGCCGTTTTATTATTTCTCGATACATTATTGTTATTATTATTATTATTGTAGCTGTTATTTATGTTGCTGCTGGTGCTATTATTATTGCTGATATTCCATAGAAACAAATCAAAACAAACAAATTAAAACAAAAAAAAAGACAATGGAAACAGGCAGATTTGATTAGAGGTGCATTTCGATTCGTTGAGACAAATCAGTTGATTGATTCATAATACGAGACTTACTTGTTATGACTGTTGTTGTGCTTATTGTTTGATGACAAACGATTACCGGATGATGTGACAGAATCGGGCTGATCAACTGCCGATGAAATTGAATGTGGTTCAGTACTCGGCACATTGTCCGTTGGTGCTGTGTAGCCCTTTGTTTGTTCGAAAGATTCAAAAATTGAGCGGTAATTTTTTTTTTGTTTTCTCGAATTGGCAATAATATTTTATTAATTTGGCGGATGCGAAAGTAATTTGAAAAAAAAATGCAATCAATTGTAATCGAATCAGACGTTTCGTGTCAAAAAATGTGCTCATTTTGATTAAGCCATGCGATGCATGCGTTTGACACGGTCGGTTGATTTCTCCTTCGTTTTCATTTCAACAGTGAAACGATTCAAATGTGCGCACAATTTTTGCGGTTTTCCTATAAGAAGAAAACTGCCTTTTGTTTTGTTTTGTGTGTTTTTTTTATGTTGATATCATTTACCTTGTAGGTCAAACCAATGATATCCGACTCTCCATCGTTAAGGCGATTCAAATCGAAAAACCACCGCATTATTTTGGGTTTGTTATGATTTTGGTTATGGATGTGACCCGTTGTCCGAATGCACCGAATTACAAATTCAATTTTTTTATTCACTGGCACAGCGTGTTAAGTGTGTGTGTTTTTTTGTGGAACAATTGAAACTTCTTCTTTTGCGCAAACAGCTTACCGACTCTTATAATGGGATTCAATTCGACTGTTAAATTCAATCAACATATCAAAAGGCGACCCGCATTCACGGTTTGATATTTATTACAAATAATGCAGAAAATCGATTTGAACTCAAAAACCAAACGAATGAAAAACGTTCAAATGAAATAACCGCGTATAATCGCTAAAACAAACACATAAACTTTAATTTTGTTCCGAAAACTCAATACATATTGAATTGTTGATTTGGCTAATTGAGCGAATGGCTTGGGCTGTTGTAATTCCGGAAAAACTCATTAACTTCACCATCGACAAAATATACGCAATCACAAACGTACACACACCAAATGATGGGCTTTCGGTTGATTTAATTGCATTGTATTAAAACAAAGAGCCGAAACGGTCGATGCATTTTGGTTTTAAATTCGAATGTTATTGCTCATAATTGGTTATGTCTTCAATTTTTAGCAAACCAATTTCATTTACATGATTAGCCACTCTACCGGAAGTTTTAAAACCCGAAAAGTTGTGCAAGAAAACGAAAAAAAAAAACAAAAAAAAATAAAAACAATAAAATTAAATAAACGCCAATCAAATCTATCGCATAGCAAAAGATGAGCCAATGCGCGCATGTTTAAAGCTAGCCAAGCCCATTCGAAATGATGTGTGTAAGATGGTGTGCGTGTGTGTGTGCGTTTGCGATTTCGAGTGCGTATCTATTGCGATGTTTGCGAAATTATCAGCAATTTGCGTTCATCATCCGTTCATTTGGATCCATCAAAACGATTTTCTTTCTTTCTTTGTTTTGTTATGTTTTTTTTTTTTTACATCGCTGGTGTTATTTTTGAAAGCTATCGTATTTATCACTTACAAATGCGTACCGAGTGTTAATTTGTTAATAGTTACAATTGTTCTTATGTTATGGCGTTTTCATTCATTTAAAGGTTATAATTTTATTTTGACATTCGCAAAGGAACACATATTTTATCATTATTATCACATGAACATTCACCCCCGCACACACTCACACAGACACACACAATTTTGACTGAAACCATTAAATTTATTTCGATGCAACGGCAAGATTTATCCCAACAAATTGCTTGGTTATCGTTTTGTTGGTGTCGTTTAACTTTAAAACTCTTTTGTTCGTATAAAATGAAGGCAAGAGCAGCATTTCACCATGATTCTTTTTTAATGACGTTAACTTTATGTTTTTCAAATTCAGTGTTTTCTTTTAATATATTATATATATATATATATATATACGTAAAATTTAGTTTTACTTGAGCTGTAGAGTTCGCGTCTTCAGGCGAAAATGATAAAATTGAATGTTATTGCCGACGAAGAGTGAGAGACGAGTGAAAAGGATTTCGGTATTCACTTTATATGCTGGTCTCTGTTTTGATAACTCTATATCTTTATATTTCTATGTATTATATATAAAACGAACAGCTTTTTGATAAAGTTTTCGTCAGCATCATCCCTTTGATGGCACTGGCGTTCTTTTCTATTTGCGTTCTTTTTTTTTTCGTTGCTTTCTTTTTCTGTATAACCGAATTTATTCCACTCGAACAAACTTAAATGGAAAATAAATTTTGCGACTGTGTGTCGTTCCTGCCGATTTTTTTGTTGCTGTATTCTTTGCTTATTTTGCTCACTAAAACGAAAATCATACGAAAAATTCTCGTAAAAATTTCGCGAGAAAACCGTTTTTCCTTGACTTGAGTTTTGTTTAACGAGCGGTCTTTAAAGCTTGCTAGCTAAAAATAGACTAATTAACGATCTATAATTTTTCATTAAAAAAAAATTGTGTGATGAACATCGAAACGAAACACACAAAAAAAACGCATACAGTCAAAACATCGCAAAACACTGTACGTCGTTTTTTTTACTCTTCCATTGCAATGCATTTTGCGAAAGCCCTGCATACCACATTCACCGCGGTGCTATAGAGTATGCGTTCTTTTTTTTCATTATTTCACTATGATTGGATGAGCAAACGAAACGTATAAACAAAACACGCAACAAAACTGGCAATTAGTAAAATCTGCTACTGAAACGCCATCGACGAATTAGTTGCGTCTTTTTCGCATATATGCAATTCACCATCTGCACTGAGTCCAACACACCATCAACATGCAGCAATAACAGCAGCGAAGAGAGTCTTAACACATTACCGCGTGCGCCGCCAACCAAGTTTTTTTTTGGTTCTTCGGTGTTTTTTTTTTCGTGGCCGTGTGCTGTGTTGCTGTATCAAAACACAGATTCACCATTTGACGCACAAAATTTCCACCCGAAATGCACAAATATGCTTGTGTCTTTAATGTCTTCACTCATCGTATGTTAAATACTGTCGAAATGATGACGATTTTTGACATTCATGAACATCAATATGAATATTGGCACAGATTTTAGTAAATGATATCACGTATTGATTGCTTTGTGGAAATCGTCGTCAATGGTTCAATGAAAATATGGTTCAGATTAAATTATGTCTTACCTCTTGTGCTTTGAGCCGCAGTCTTGTCTCTTCAACGGCATCCTTTTTGGTAGTGAGAGTTTTATCCCTCAAAGATGTACGACGAACCGATTGTGCCCTGTTGATCAAAATCACATTTGATATGAATTGACAAAAATACATGTTCCATGGATCGTTATCTAATACGGTTAAATCGCATTAAAATGTACGCGACGTGCACACTAACCTGGTATTATTACTTTGCGATCGACGAACTCGTCGTCGTTGTGCTTCTGCCAAGCGTTTACTTTCTTGCTCCGATTTCAATTGCTCGATTCGCTCTCGTATCTCGGCATCTTCACAAATGTCTGGTTAATTATATACCAAAGAATGAACACACACGAAAAAAAAGAGACACAATTATACAAAAGTTGTAAAAGCTAATTAGAGATTTCAGATGTTGAGTCATTGGAAATTGTTAGGTGCTAAGTGACAAAATTAATAGCTAAAAATGTTGAGTAACCGCTATTGATGGGTGCCTTACCGGAAGGCGTTTCATCGTTCTTATTCTTGGCGTTTAGGTCGGCGCCGCTCATTGCAAGCATTTCAAGAATTTCCATCTGAAATGAAAGAAAAAAAAACAGGCGATCGAAATACATTTGTTCGATATTATATGTGTGTATGAGCAGAAGGAAACGAGGATGATAAATTGACCGAAAAAAAGAGACGATGATAATAATACGTACATGGCCCCAACAAGCAGCTGCATGCGCTGGTGTCCATAGATCTCTGTCAACCGCATCAACTGCTGCATGATTCTCCAATAAATATTCCACTACTTTGGAATATCCGTTTGCTGATGCCACATGAAGCTACAATAGCAAAGTGAAATCAGAATATTAACCGAAAATCTTAAGGGCAACCAATGTCAAACTGAAACTGAAACCGAAACCACTTACCGGTGTTGCACCTTGCTTATCCAGTACGTCAATATCCCCGCCATTATCCACAATGACCTGTAAATCGGTGAGCATTTGATTTTCCGTTGAAGCTCGCGTTTCGTCGATTAGCTCCTGGGTGATGCCACGCCTAGACATTTCAGCTTCGATACAGTCCAATGTTTCTTCATCGTCGCATAAATCGTATGGCATATTTCCATCGACATTAACACTCATCAAATCGGCACCGCGACTTATCAGTAATTTCACAAGATACAAATGTCCACATGTGGCGGCCGCATGCAATGGTGTCCACTTTTCACTGTCGATCGCATTCACATTGGCTCCGTAGTCCAATAACAGTCTTAGCATATCGGCATTATTATCAATGCAACATTGATGCAACGGTGTCAGGCCATCACAATTGGTGACATCAGCCGAAACACCTTGCTCCAAAAATCGGCCAACTTCTTCGATGTCATTGCGTGCGGCCGCCTCTAATACAACAACACTATTTTCAAATGAAATGTGTCGACGCTTTTTAATGTTCACATTATTTCCACTACGATCACGACGTGCCTGTTGTTTTAACCATTCCTTTTCACGTTGTTTAGCCACTTTCAATTGCTGTGCACGACGTCTGAAATAAACGGCGGGAAAAAAAAATCGAATAAAAAAAAACCGTTCGGTGAAAAATTCTTAACGAACTGAAATAAATTGGGTCAAAATGTCAATAAAAATGAATACAGAGATTTTCACAATTACATTCGTGCCAGGTGTAGGCGATCTTGTGTTGACAGATGCTCCACCTGTGCCATTTCCATTACTAAATCAGCATGGTCCATTTTTTTTAAAATATTAACTTCCACGATTTTCCCCCCCGCTCGTTCCTCCCCCGGGTTTGTTGTTGCTTATTTCCAACGTATATTCACCAGGCTCTCAATTTGTTTTTATTTGCTTTTAACTGTCGTTTATTTTCGTTCTCCTTTTAAATTAAAGCCAATATCCAGTCTTTTAAGCTCACGTTCGGTTGCTTCCCAATTTAATATGCATTTGATTCGTTTTGACGAATTTTATGATTGGATTCGCTGATTTGGTAACCGCATCTGAAATTCAATAAAATCGATTAAATTTTCACAGTGGGCAGAAAATAGAAAAAAAGGAAACAGTTTGAATTCTCATGGAAATGGTTAAGAGAATAGTGTTTTTTTGTTGTTGTATGCAAAATAACTTCGAAAACTTTGTGTTGACTTTAATTTGCCTGAAATGCAAAATCATTCAAATGCAAAATACTTCATAGGTTTGACACAGTAAATGTGCAAATGTCTGGAATGTGAGAATGTCTGTGGGTGTCTATCTCATCCTGGGCAAAGTTTTAACATTTGCAATAAAGATGAACAATTTGAAAGACGTCATTCTAATGTTGCAAATAACAAAAAAAAACTTTCCATAGAATCTTATGGAAATCTCTGTGGCTGACAACTATGCAACACTATAGAACAGTGTGTCGAATGTCACAAAAATTCAAGTTTCAATTTGTGTACAAGTTAAACTCGTTTGTCATCCGAATGAGGGTCACAGTGGAGCAAAACTATTGCCAACACTTTTGCCACCATTGTTGCGCATTTTTGTTTTCGTTCATTTTCAGTCATTTCTCCCTTTTCTTTTTTTTTACTCTTCACATTTCTCGCGATAATCGATTTCCAAAAGTGTTGTGTCGAATTACTTGTACTCTTCTTGTAGCACATTTTTATCTACTGTATACTTTTTTCCGAAATTTCCCTTGTTACAATGGATTCCAAGTGGAAATTCATTTTGTTTTTTTTTTTTTTTGCTTTGTATCTTCATTGAAAGCGAAACAAAAAACAAAAATAATAAAACAAAATCAAACATGAAAAAAAACAATGGTTGAAACGCACCAACAATTTTTACTTCATTGGCGATTCTTTTACGTGATTGAAACAACAACAACAACACAAAAAGAAAGAAACAATCATTGCATTGCATTGCGTTTGGTTTTATAGCTTGAACCGGGCCAATCTGGTAAGTAACGATTCGTAACATAAATGGTGAAGCGAACGAACAAAAATAAATCAGAAATATTCAATTTATGTTAAAAGCTAATGTGCGTCTGTAAAGTAAAAATATTATCGGACGGTATTCTTCAGATTTTTATAGCTCAACAATTTTTCGCCTTCTTCTTCTTCTTCTTCTTCTTCTTCTTTTGTTGGTTTGGCCACTTTCACGATATTTGTCTTATTCTGATTGAAATTTGAATCATTTTCAAATCGAAAGCAGTTTATGTTGTTCGGTCGATTTGTTTGGTGCTCATGCTCTCTTTCTCTATCTCCCCATTTCTCTTTCACTCTCTCTCAATAACTTTCCTTTGGCGTAAAACACCACTTTCCGTTTGCATTTTTATTTTTATTTTTTTGGTTTGTTTCATATTTTTAACATCGTCCATTATCACCTTCTTTTTCCTATAATTTTTGGCGCTTCAATGAGAAGAAACGCTGAAATTCAATTAATGTTGGATTTTCGTTTGTGTTTTGATATGGTTGGAGAAATTATTAATTAATACAAATGATTGTTATTCAAGCGCAATTCAAACGACAGTGAATGCGGCCATTCATTCCGAAATTTATTCATTAACACACACACACACACACATCGATCCACATGCACTTGTTATTTGTGTTTATCATTAAGCGAAAATGGTTTACGTTCAAGAGAAAACTGACAGTGTGCTGTTTAAATTATTGAGTAAGGTTCCAACCGAAGTAATGTGACCGTTTTGGGGGGGACAAATGTTGGTGATACTTCCTCATAGCGTTCCATCTATAGAAGAAATTCCAAAATATTCCACACACAAAAATAGCCAGCAAAAGGGAAATATGAGAGCAACATCGAGAAAATTACGCAGATTTGATGTAATACGTGTTGAACACACAAGAGAGAAATAAAATGCGCATTATTAATTATTCATACACACACACGCACACATACACACCGCATAAGATGGAAAATCTAATTCAAATGACGTGGCTATATTCGGGCCGAATATGAAGATATAAATCAAATGAATACATGTTCTCTGAGTTTGAACAAAATACATGCTCCGTAAAATGATGTATTTTCATTTAATATTAGACAGGCATGTAACATTGAAAGTATCTAGTGAAAATTCCAAACTCTACACAATGATTATTGAATAATTTCCCATCTCATGTGTTTAATAATTTAAGTTGATGTATAGAAATTGAAAATCGCTTTTTTTCATCATCATCATCATCGTCATCTTCTTTATCTTTTGCTTCGCTGATTTGAACGGTGAATATGAACAACATTCAACATGTTGTGATTTGATATGATTTAAGGATTTTTCGAATCATAACTGGAACATTGCTGGAAATGGGTGAATGTGATCATCTGTAGCATCCGTTGTATTTCCTTGTACCAATCAGCTCATGTTTTCGAATCTGTGTACCTTCGAGCAATCCATGAACCATAAAATATGATTATTGTACCCAGATGCAATCATATGCTGTATCACATTTCTATATCCATGTACACGTTAACGAGATGAGAATATTTGCGGGGGCATTTTCATACATTTAAAATCAATTGGCAAGTACATACAATCGATTTTTACGCATGTGCTCCAATTTCCCTCTCAAAATCAGAACTGGATTTCGAAAAGTGCATTTAAATTTAATACCGTTATTTGGGTGAACAGCACTTCAAGTCAACACTTGAAAGATAGTGCCAGAAGAATCCGGATTGAGTGAAATTAAATGATTTTTATCGATAAAAACGTATAGTTCCATCAAGTTTATAGAATCGCTGATATCATTCATTCCTTATGGACCACTTTAGGTCAATAAATCCTAATGCCAGAAAACATGTGCAAAAACATAAAAGTGGAGCCATCAAATGATTCGTTCAATATATTAAATAGACATAAAATGTCCACGATTTTATACGAAAATATATTCGACACTTTGACAAAACTTTCTTTTGGTCGATTGCTTTTATTGATTTCCATTTATTGTCGATTGAAGAGACTGACTAACTGAAGGGGAATCTGCTAAAAATCAGAATCGTGTGCAATTAGTAAGAGCAATGATACGGCGGCGGTGGGAGTGACAGTGAGGACGTGCAAATCGTTCAACCATAGCAAGTCACTGTTCTAATTTATCATTAGATGCGAATGTCTTTTTGGCATTTAACTTGAGCTCATTTCAAAAACAACGTTGAGAGGGGGCGATGGAAATTAATGAATGATTCTTAATTGATTGAATAGACACAAATTGATATAAAGACAATTAATAATGAAATCAGCACGTCGAGTATCTCTCTCTCTCTCTCTCTCTCTCTCTCTCTCTCTCTCTCTTGCTATTTGTGACTCCATCACATTTCGTCGTTGCGCTCAAGTTTTTTTTTGTTTTGTTCGTTGATTAGATTAGTAATCGTTCGATAACGAAAATAAAAACAATCATTACCGATTTGAGTTGCACAATGCTGTCACCGATGCTATTACTGTGCTTTTGTGTGTATGTGCGAGTGTGAGTGGCTTGTATTTGCAGGCGAAAAGCATGTGCTGATGTGTGCGAGTGGGTGATAGTTCCATATCATTAATCACGAGGAAATGCCGCATAACGATAACAACTTGTCCAGACCTTACACTGTTTGCCATGCAACGAAAGTAAGTGGAATTGCTATTTTCAAGGCAACAAAAATAAATAACATGAAGATGTCAACATAAAAATAGCAATAACATTCTTTGCCGCTTTTATCGGTTTCTATTTTGTTTCTTCTCTTTGTTGTCGGGAGAAAGAGAGAAAAAGATGGAGAAGGGGCGAGAGAGAGAGAGAGAGAGAGAGAGAGAGTAACATTTCACGTTGCTATAGCCATAAGCAGGCATTTAAACGTGCGCATTGAGGATGTAAATGAAAAACACACCGAGTGACAGCACAAGCGAAACGGGATGTAATTCGAATTCGTACTGAACTGTCTTGTGAAGTGAACAGAGCATGAAAGAGGCGGATGTGTGTCGTTATACCGATCGATCTAAGAAGATTGGATTTTTGTTGTTGTTGTTGTTTTTGTTTCGATAAAATTCCAACATGTCAAGTAATCGTCACAGTGGATGTGTCGCCACATCAGGCGCACGCATATCATGTCAATAAGCTTCTAGCTTCAAGCACAACGCACCTATTCTTGGTCGCTTCGACGTTTGTCTTATTTGAACCTGTATGATTGATCTGTGCTTACGCAGATATTCTTTTTTCGCCCAGTTCCATGTTGATCGATTATGACACACAAGCACATACTCACTACGGGGTGCCTATACTTTAATTTAATCGCTCTTATCGCATAATGCATGAGTCTGTGTATAAAACTTGCACATTAATTTCGAAGGGAGCATAATTCTAATGGATTATTTTTGTTCTTCGGGTACAAAATCATAAAATTCAAGAAAACCCATCGCGTTACGCTTCGATGCATACTCACTGTTTATTTATATTTTTATAACACAACATAAAATTGAAGGTTGCACTGAGACACATGCACACACACAAACCGTAATTTTGGTGTTATTAACAATGGCATCAAAACGAATGGATAAAATGGAGCGCAATTCCAAAGTTTAACCTTACTTAACGGACTTATCGTTGAATGCTTGTGAATCACATGAACAACACACAAAAAAATGGACCAATTCCTTCAGGACTTAATCTTTTTTTTTGTCGGAAAATGTTTGAACTCTTTGTTTTTATGTCGTTGTTTTCATTTGAATATCAGAACGATCCTCACTTTCCCAAGATTCTACCGACTCAACCAACATCTCAATTTAAAGTGGAAAAGTACTTGGACGATACAAACACACATACACACTCACAGAGGTATAAATACAATGAACACACAAACACCAAATCAAAGTTGAATTAATAAAACTACCAACTTTTAATAATGCAATATGCGAAAAACAAATGATTTTGTTGTTTGTTCTATTTGATCAATAAATTATTTGATTTATGAGCGCAGCTGCAACACATCAATCAACAATAAACACATGATGTACAACATAGTATTCACAGAAATGTTTTTAGGCCATCCGAATGATTAAAGAGCATTTTCGGTAACATTTAGATTTTTCAATTGATAAAACAGCAATATTTTTTTGCTGTTTTTTTCTTTCATGAAACTTTAAATTACATATTCTCATCAATTTCGTTCATTTCACAAATTTTGGTCAAACTCAAAAATTCAAATGTATTACACAAACGGCTATCGACGTATGTGATAACCCAAAAAAAAAAAAAATCAACTTCACACTTCCACTCTCCACGCTATACTTCGGTAGTACTTCGGTGTGTGCAGCAATTGAGTCTTTCTTTTATTACCAAATCGGAAGTAATGAACAAATCGAAATTGCAGGAGTCCAATAAACGGCAACAACAACAACAACAAAAGTACGCGAGCACGGCATAAAATGCGCCAAAGGAGAGAGAACTTCACAAAAATTGGTGCTTGCTTCAACCGTTATAAATTCGAACACTAACTAATTTCTTGGCATGATGATAGTTTGGCATCATCCATGTCGCTTCACCACCGTATGTATAGTAATTTCACATCGGTTTTATTTATTTGCACACAAATAAACTAAAAAAAAAAAAAACAGAACCATATTTACGAAAAAACGCAGCAACAGCAAAAAGAAAGAAAGAAAGAAGCAGTAGCAGCAGTACACATTTCATTCGTTAGACTCAATTCACTCGCACATTGGCAACCACTCTCTAGCGCGCTCTTACTACGCAATGAAATATTTCCAGATAAAGTTGGAGTTGTGCTTCGCTATGGATTCATTGCACGTGTGCATGAAAGAGTGAACAACAGCCACAATGTTGCTGTTATTGTTATATGCCTGAATGTGGACTTGGATAACGTACATCGCATATACAGATGCATTGACTATGTACAGGCATATACGTTTTTTATCAGAAAGCATAAAATACTCACACTTCATGTAAACCGAGCCGCTTTACTTGCCAATGTACATTACACACACTCTCCTGTCATACTCATACTCATTCTCATTCACTCTGTCTCAGGTCTCTGAGTTATCCGAGAAGCGTTTCTTGCTTCAACATCCGAAAGCTCAACACACAAGACGTTTTTGACTTTCTCGACTCCAATGTACAACGATGTGTGTACAGTGTACACTACAACTTGAATATACACACCGCTTACATACACTTATTTATATTGCTCTATGTTTTATGCCAAACGAAATGCGGGCTTAATAATTGCATCGCCATCGAACATATGTAAAAAAAGCAGCAGCAGCAACAACAACAACAACAGCGCAATAGCAATAGCTGCCAGAATAGCGAACGTTTATCACACACATCTGAGTCTAAAATCAAAAGGTTTTTCATTCGACTTTTTTTTGTTTGTTTTGTTCATATGAATGAAATGAGTTTCGCTCAAATAGCTGTTTGCCCATGCAGCAATAATAACAACAACCATAACGAGAAAAATCGAATGTTTAACATACTATTAAAAATTGAATGGTATTCACAAACTATTCATTGGCATTCACACCGAGACCAAAAGACTACGGCCGATGGGCTCAAGTGTGTGCGATGTGAACGTGAGTGTGTGTTTGTGTGTGCATTGGTATTGGACTTTTGTGTGGTCCGCTCGCCTTCCCATTCATACTTCCATTTGTCTGTGTGTTATTTTGCTTGCGAATAACAAAAGCATATTTCATATTGCAGATCGCTAGCTTTAAAACGAACTGGTGAGAGCGTTTTGTGTGCTGTTGCGCTACTGCTCTTTCATTTTTGTGCGTTTTTTTTCATTTTCTCTTGTCGGTCTTGATGATTTGATGTAAATCCTTTGAATATTGACTGCCCCTTTGCTGCATGGTAATGCACAAACTTTGGCTTTAACTCTCTCAGCTCACGTCAAAAACATACAAAAGCCATTTGCATTCCATTTGATATTCCCAAAGCGATCTATTTAGCACATAAAATATGCAATTTACAAGGTGGATGTTTACAATGAATATCATTTGTTAAATTAGCACCTTTAGATACATGCCAGACATATCAATCAGTTTTTACCAATTTATCTTTAAAGAATGAGAAATCATTTCAATGTTCAATTGATTTGTATTCTTCAACTTACTGGCAATCAACGAAAATTCGGGATTTTTAGCTTGTAAACAAAATCAGTTTCCATCCAGTTTCGTATTTTAAGTGTTATTGGGAAAAGTACATAAATTGATTCAACAGTGACATTGCTGCATTTAAGTTTAACAGCATTCACATCCAGATGGGTGAACGATGACCACTCGATGTATTGCTATGCCATGTAGTAATGATATATTGACATTTTTATTTGTTTGATGCTGACGGCAACAGCACCAACAAAATATTGGAAGACAGCTGTAGTTGTAATGCGTATTCAGGACACATACGGCCCAGGGGCGAGTCACTAACGAAAGCCTAGATGATATTAACAATCAATTTACGCGCACAAGGGGCCAATTTCACAAGAAAATTGATCTGGTCACACATTTACATATTTTCACGTATCCGGAAATTGATTGATTAAAGTGATTTCACAAATCTGCACCAAACTGATTCGCTGAATTAGAAGTAATGCTCATAAGAGAGTTGGCAACTAAATGTTTTTTATTTGTTGGTTTGCAGACTGTCGGATCTGGATCATTGCAAACAAGGCTGCATAGATACGAATTTCAAATAATTAAAAAAGTTTTCGATGCTTGGCGCGTGGTCACCGATTCCCAACCAACGAAGGGTGCGAGGTGTGCGTGTGTGGATTTGTAACACATCCCAAATCTCAATCGCATGACAGCTGAAAATTTACACACTGTATTGTAGAAATGTGTGAGGTTCATATTGATTTTTATTTGGATGCCGTTAGGTGCTAACCCAACAAATGTGTGACATACGGATTATTAATCGTTCCTCTTTTATGAGAAATTACGTGCCCATATGCCCACCGCAACTGTACCATAAGCTTTGTTGACATCTTGGGAATACACACACACACACACACCGATGCGCCAACATACAAAATCACAGTATAGACGGTTCACGCATTTGCGAATGACTGTGTGAACCAACACAAAATAATTATTTAACTGAATTAGAAAGATTTGCGAGACGATGCGTTCGCACTAAAAGACCAACCTAATGCTATAATAAATGAATGAAATTGACTTAAAGTATTTCAAGCTTATTGAATTTTATCAATTTTGTGTGTTCTTTGTAGCAATTTTGCCGCAATCTTTGGTTGCCAACATTGTGGCGTCATTCTGTAAGAGCTTAAAAGTTGTGTTGAAACTCCAATTAAGAGCAATTAGGACGAAAATTGAATTATATAGACAGTTCAAGCGAGAGAAACGGAGTTGCGGATATATTTTCACAATCTCATCAATGTGTTTGTCTTCCAAGAACACACATTCCCACTTTCATTTCGATCGGTTGTTTGTTGTCTGTGAAGTATCACGGTGTTAGACCGAAAAATGAGTTACCCGCTGCCGGCACACGGTAGTGTCCCAACGATATGAATTTCATTTCAAATTAACTTTGGTTGCGAAAAAAAACTTTGTCATTCCGATGAAGTTTGGGTATTATTCCATTTGGATTCGTGTATCAATTTCATTGGGTGTCGTAAGTTAGTTAAAATGGAAGAATGTTTTTTTTTTTTTGTTGCAATGTCTTTGTTGTCTATTCATTTTGTCTTATCTAAAGTGGTTTTGAGCACAGAAGTCGATCAATGATTTCGATCAAGTGTTCAACTATCAAGCACAATCTTTTTGCATGAGTCATTTTTAATAAATTGAATGTTTGTATAGATACATCGTGTAATGAAATGAAATGTATGAAGAGAAAACAAATTGCCGTTTTAGACACTTCAAACAATCGTTTTGATCTAATTTTTTTTGTTTGTTTGTTTGTTCATCATATTTGAACACGGGCACGTGATAACAAATACAAGCGCTCGCGCAAAATGAATGACGATGACAAAGCAACGGGTTTTCAATGCAGTGCATCATTTAATTCATTCTTTTGTGTGTTTTGTTTCATTCATTTTTTTTTGTCATTCATTTGCAGTTGCTTGGCTATTCTTATGATTTCCGGTGCCACGCATTCCAAATCCAAATAACATTTGAGACTTTTCCATTTCACTACGCACGAATTAAATGAACAATTGTATATGCCCCTTTAATAACTCGAATGGTTGTTAATAATAAATATATAGAAACACCGCAAAACGAATGAGAAAATGGGGAAAAACAAACCACACCATCCATCGCTCACATTTACGGTGACTCGTAACATTCTCATTTCAGCACACACTTCTTTGCACCAAAAATTGAATAATTCAAAGCATGTCGTTGGATAAAACAAAAACTTCCTGTTTCCTAGACGATGTTACATTTCGTCACAGTGTAATAGTTTGTTTGTTTTCTCCTGAATAACAAATTTAAGAATGATTTTATACCCACGAACAATGACTTCAAGTGCATACAAACAAAGCCATACAAAAGTGTGTCTACATTCTACACACACACAAACACACTAGTCCATTGTTCACAACTTACATTGATGTGTTGGTATACCAGTTGATTGTTGCACAAATCCAAGCACCTGTATTGTTCAGTATGCGCCTCATTCTGATGATGCACTTCTTTTTTTCTTTTTTTTTTTTAATTTTACACTATCAAACAAAACAATTTAACCACTTGAACCATTTGAATGTCATTAACAATTAGCATTTATAACAAGCACTACACAACAACGAAAACCACCCGGATGGTTTACCGCTTTATTCAATTAAAAACAAAAGTGCACATGCACAACCAACGGCAACAAAGTTGACGGTGCAATTTCCGATCGAAAGTTCTTGATTTAGAGTTTAATGTATGTTTATGTTTGGTTTAAAATTTAATAAATAAATGTCCCATAAATTTAATATCTTGTAAATTTGTGTATGCTTACAATGAAAAACAAAACTGCACAAACACATCAACATCATCGACAGATCACGAGCTCATGCATTGCTTGGTAATTGGTCGGTTCGTGTGTTTTTTGTTTTGTTACTTTTTTTACCTCTCGTTTATTTTTTTTTATTATGCTATGTATAGTACACCGAAAGTGTCTTGTATCTCTTGAAAACCTGTTTGTTGGTCATGAGAATTTAGAATGCAATCTTGAGTGTTGGCTTTTGTTGGAAACAATTGAATCTGTTGTGTTTTGTTTTTTTTTTCATGTGTTGTCAGTTTATTAATAGTTAACAATTTTCAATATGATTCTTTTGAGTCAAAAATTCGACGCAAAATAGACAAACAAACACTAAATACGTAGACACAACACAAATGATTCACATTTTTTTGTTTTTTTTAAGGAAATGAGAATGCACCGCAACTCTCGTTTATCACAAAATTATATAATTGCTATAGTTTTCATCCCGAATTTTTTATTAGTGTTCATGCAGTTTTTGTTGTTGTTGTTGTTGTTGTTACATTTGGTATTGCTTACACTTTGGTGATTTACCCCATTTAAATATATGATGACCATGTTGTTTTTTTTTATTCTTCTTTCATGTTTCAAGAACTAAACGAACACAAACAACCACTTGAAGTTGTGCATCAGATGAAAGAAAATACCTTATTTAAAAACAAAATAGTTATATGTCGACAAAATACAAATAGTCAACCGAAAAAAAAACACACAGAACAGTTCACATTTTATGCTATTTTCAGAAAAGCGTTTGAAATGTTTTACTTCTAACCAAAAAGGAAAAAAAAAACAAAAAAAAAAACACACAACTAGAAGCAGAAGAAATAACTTGAATGATAAATACAATTTGAACAAGTAATGAAGAAATTTACAGCAACAACCGAATGAGATGGTGAAAAGAGTTTATTTACGTTTATACAAACGCATCTGAAGACGAACGATAGAATGGAAGAGGGAGATGGAGAGACAACCAATTGGTATTATACTGAAACACGGTATGAAGATTGAAGCGACATGAACCACCTGATACACACAGTGTGTACCGTGCACGGTGTGAGAGAACCACATTTATTTATACACACTCAAACCAAAACACTAACACATACACATTCAGAACCAACAAACACACACACACACAGAAACAGTGATACACCAATGAGTCGACGGCGTTTTTCGGTGTTTCGGTTCGGTTTCTAGCACGCGATTCACAGTGAATTTCGCATAAAATGTGTTGCTGGTACTGGTATCGGTAACCCGATTTGGTTAAATTGACTGCAGTCGTCATATAAATTGCTTTACAACAGGCAATTCCAATTTTTGTAAAGTGTTGAACGCTCAGCTCCGCTTCAAAAGATTCAAATGCACAAATTTGTGTTAATTGATTTTCTTGAAGTTTAATCGATTTTTAAGCGAAACACTTCCACCGAATATAAATATATATTTATATCAAAGACAAACAAATACTTTTTGTACTTAGCGATTTAAATACCAATACAAAAACACTTATGACATTCAGAATCTCATTTGATTCTGCTTGGTTTGCCTATAACGATGTCAAATACTGACAGATCCATTGTTTACATGCTCATATCTCTTACCACATGGCATTTTATCGTTCATTTTTTATACAGAGAATTGCGAAAATAAAACGTAGATTGCTTAGATTTCAGGCTTTTTATCGATGACATGCATTCAATAAATATCGAACGTGAACTATATGAATTTATGGTATAGAATTGTATGATTATTGATAATTGTTTTTCAGTGAACTTCCATTTTTTGCATCTCCATGATGAAAAAATTTCAATTTAATGTCAAAACTTCAAAAAAATCAATATTCTCTCATGAAATGGTACTTTTCAATAATAGAATTTTCGATAATAAATTCAATACAAGAGCGAGCACTTTGATTGAAGATGTTTTATTTCAAAAATGAATATGAATCTATTGTTGAATTGCATTTTTCTGAAATGTTGTTTCATTTTTGAACTCAACCTGTGTCCTTTTTGTGCATGTTTTTTTTTAAGTAGGTTGACGAAATATGTTAAAAAAAAAAAAACTATACAAAAGCGAGCAAGACATTGAGTCGTATACTTTACGAAGCATCTATTCAATGTTCAAAATTGTTCTGATCAATGACCAAAACTGTTGTGCCTTTTACTTGAATCACGAATCCATATGCAAATAAATTCATATAAGAGAATATTAAAGAATCGCATTTTTGTTTGAATCGATCAAAAAGAAATTGCATTTAGAATTTTTCGAAAGCAATTTAAACATTTCATTGCATTTTAAACGTTGGTCATTCAATGCGTCTTCAGTTCATTCACAAGGCGGCGACACATGCATTCGATTAAAACGTCAAATCTCAAATAAAAACATAAATATATTGCAAAACATTCATCGAAACAATCAATTCATACATTTCGTTCAAAACTTTTAGAAGTAAGTAATTTAAACGTTAAAATGGAGTTGGTGCAGATACCGCACTGTGCTATATTTTCCGGATTATTTGGAACAGCAGCAAGTGTTTTTGGTAAACTCATATCATATTCCGATGATTTAATAGAAAATATACCAATCGATACAAGTCAAGTAAGTCGAGTTTCGATGAAATGTTTAATTTGATAATTTTTTCCAATCATTTTTTTAAAAATACTTTTTATATTTTCCATTTTGCAGCAGTTCATTTGGCGATGGTTATCGAAAATTATCTGCATAGCTCTAATGGTACTTTGTAATGTGTTTGTGTGGACATTTTTTGTAAAAGCGCTTCATCAACGTGGTGGATCGATTGTAGCCACGGTTACCAGCACAGCAACCAATTATTGTTGTTCGGTAATTAAAATCACTATTCAGAAATGGCAAATTTTTCTATGAAATTTAAGGAAATAAACATATTTGAAATGAATTGCAGGCGGTTGTTGGAAGTTGGATTTTTGGTGAAGAAATATCGGCTTTGTGGTGGCTCGGCACAACGTTTGTTACAGTTGGTCTGGTATTTGTATCAATGGGAAATGATGAAGGCTCAAATGCTGTTAATAGGAAAAAAGACTGACAAATTACTATTCACATTATTAAGTTTTATTGATATTATTGATTAAATTGTACTATTACAAAAAAATAAAAAAAAAATTGCAAAATAGTCTTTGGCACTTGTTCAATTTAAATGAATTGACTAGTATTGTGTGCTGAACGCCATCTAACGTAAATAAGCGCAAAATAATATCGAAATTGGTGTGAAAATAGCCAACGTCACATCATAGATTCGGCGATGACATCGTAGCCATTTTGAAAACGCATAACAAGACAGGCTCTAATCTTCCGGTGAATGAATTCTGTCTCTTTCTTCATTTGATACGTATCGATATCGATGCGGCATTTCTTTGCTTTCAGCTAAAAGTACCATAAAAAATAGTGTAAATTTGACTACACATTTCAAAGTTGCGTGAAATTTTGTTCGGTTGAGTTTAAATTGATTGTGAATCGTTTCATCAACCATTTAAAATGGCAAAGAAAAGAACAGACGAGCGAAATGGTGAAAATGTGGAAGGCGAAGAGCCCAATTTTGAAGATCCAGAAGATTTTGTTGATGACATTTCAGATCAAGGTGGGTACATGCATTTAATTGCAAACTGCAATTGAAATGAGTTACAAATGAATCGAGCGAATGGAGAATGTCCAAATTGAAAAAAAAAATTATGAAAATGTTTTGATTGACAGCGTGGCATAAGAAGAATGCCATTGAGTGTGAAAGTGTCGCAGTGTGCAACTTAACCTAAAACTCAACTGCATACTGCTGCATGACCAGTTAGAGTGACTCAAATGAATTGAAATTAAAATACTTGAAATTTAAATGAAAATGCATTTTGTTTAATTGTTGTCTATTTTTAGAATTGTTGGGTGATTTGTTGAAGCAACGGCCCAGTGAAACGGATGGCGTTGAAAATGTGGTCATTGTTGACAACATCCCAAAAGTCGATCCATCGCGTCAAGATAAATTGAAAACGGTTATTCACAAGCTTTTCTCTACTTGCGGTGAAATCACCAACGTCTTCTATCCAGTCGATGAGGAGGGCAATACGAAAGGCTACTGCTTTTTGGAATACAAAAATGCCGAAAATGCTGAAGAAGCCGTCAAGAGCTTGAACAACCATCGTTTGGATCGGAAATTTACATTTGCCGTGAATTTATTCACTGATTTCCAAAAATATGAGCACATACCGGAAAATTGGACACCACCAACACCTCAACCATACAAAGTGCAAAGCGATTTGTATACATTCTTAACGGAACCGGACGCATATGATCAATTTTGTGTAGCTGCTGAAGGCCCACAGAATGGCGTTCAAGTACAATTCTGGCAAAATACATTACCGGAGCCAACACTTTTGGAAACTAGAGAGGTAGGTTTTTGTGCCGTTATGCGTTGGCCGAACAATTGAAAATTCATATTAGTCATTCAAATAACACTTGAATGTTGTTTCACTTCTTTAAATTTTGTTAGCGTTTTACCGACACCTTCGTGAAGTGGTCACCACTTGGTACGTACATTGTTACGTTCCACAAACAGGGTGTTTGTATTTGGGGTGGATCAACATTTACACGAATCAACAAATTCCCGCAAGCTGGTACACAATTTGTTGATTTTTCGCCGTGCGAAAAATACTTGGTGACGTATGGCCCAACGGCAACCGGTCAAAAGATCATCATTTGGGATATTCGTACCGGTCAAGAGAAGCGTTCATTTGTATCGGACGGTGGTGCCGCAAATATGTCAGCATTTCGTTGGTCACATGACGATCGCTATGTAGCACGCATGGGTGACGAAGCTATTCACATTTATGAAACGCCTAGCTTTTATTTATTGGATATGAAATCGATTAAAATCCCCAAATTGCGCAGCTTCAGTTGGTCACCGACCGATAATATCATCGCATACTGGGTGGCTGAACAAACAGATGTGCCGGCTAAAGTGACCCTCATGAAAATACCAAAACTCGAGGAAATCCGTAACAAAAACTTGTTTAATGTGGCCGATTGTAAGATCCATTGGCAAAAGAGTGGTGACTATTTGTGCGTAAAAGTGGACCGTTTCTCGAAATCACGAAAGGATAAAAAGGATTCAGATGTGAAATTTTTGGGCATGTTCTACAACTTTGAAATATTCCATATGCGCGAAAAGGATATTCCAGTCGATTCGGTGGAAATTAAAGAGTTAATTTTGGCATTTGCCTGGGAACCAATCGGTACCAAATTCTCCATCATTCATGGCGAATCAAGTAGCGCAAATGTGAGTTTCTATGAAGTGAAAAAGGGCCAAAAGGTGAGCTTGGTCAAGAAATTGGAAAAGAAACAATGCAGCCATCTGTTTTGGTCACCACGCGGTTCGTACATTGTATTGGCCAATTTGACGATGGGCACATTTGAATTTGTTGACGCCAACAATGATTTTATTGTTATGAATTCGGGCGATCACTTCCGTGCATCGGATGTTGAATGGGATCCAACCGGTCGATACTGTGTAACCGGTGTCAGTGCATGGAAAGTGAAGGAAGACAATGGCTACAATATGTGGTCGTTCCAAGGTAAAATAATGAAACGTGTTATTTTGAAGAATTTCGTCCAATATTTGTGGCGACCACGTCCGCCAACGTTGCTCACTGAACAACAACAAAAGGAAATCAAGAAGAACCTTAAGAAATACTATCCACAATTTGAGCAAAAGGATCGCTTACGAATGACACGCGCTTCAAAAGAATTGCTCGAAAAACGGGCCACATTACGCGAACAGTTCATGGAATACCGCAACAAACGTATTGAAGAATATAAGGAACAGAAACAAGCTAGAATGGCACTACGTAATCGTAAGTCACAATCAAAGTTATTTTTACTATTTGCTTTAAGGGACGTTTCGTTCAAACAGGGAGCAATTTATTCATTTTACATTTCTATACATTTTCAGATTTGGATACTGATGAGTTGAATCGTGACGAACTTGAAGAAGAAATTGTTGAAGTTTTAATCAAAGAAGAAACCACCAACATTGAGTAAACGACTAGATAAATGTTCACATTAAAAATCGTTTCGTCACAAAACAAAACAACAAACAAAATCAAATCGAATTGTGAAACGAGAAATTTATTTTATTCTATTTGCGTATTAAGTGAGAAACAGATCAGCTCTCCAACTATTCAAACAAGAACAATTTGAAAAGCAAACAATTAAATCAATCAACAAAACCAGTTAATGAGGAAATAACAAAAGCTTAGATTACATATTAAAAGTGTAGAGAAAGGGTGATAGCAATTGGATTTGATAAATTTTACTCGTCAACATTTTTGAGATCTTTTATTGAATCCAAGGTTCTTTTTTTTTATACATAAAAGAAAACAAACAATTTCTGTAAACATGCAGCCAACTCATTACAGCAGTTCCATTTATAAATACAATAATAAAACAAATATGAAAATCAATTGTACGACAGAAATGTTCATTTTATTTTGACCATTTATTTTGAATGTACTGCAACAATTCGTACACACCGTTTAGGCCGGAGGTGCCTTTTAAATATGTCAACTTAATTTCAACGATTGCTTTGAGCTCGCTGACTGTCTTCGACTGTACGCTTACTTCAATATGCAGCAACGGCGGTGTATCGCTTTAACGAAAGCGAGCGTTTCATAAAAAAAATTACCGTAATTTCTTGGCGGCGAGATCGAGATCATCAACGTCATTGGGCAGGAAACGATGCGGTGCTTTTGGTTGAGTTTGTCCAAGAACTAATCGTTTTTCGTAGCTCTTTACTTCGTTGAATGATTTTTTTTTCGCAAATTCAACTTCACCACCGGCAGTCATTAATTTACAGCTAATTCCAGTTGGTGCATTGTTCGGTGGTTTTCGTTTGTCTGGAATTTGTTTTTTGTCTCAAATGAGGTCACAGAATTACCCCCAAAAAATCTCGGATTTCACGAAAATTAACCCACCCCCCTCCACCCCTGGCTCGACTATGTCAAAAGGTATGACCGATTCCAAATTAGAAACAAACATTGGCACACACGGCATTCGGCTAAACTAAAATAGGCTCTTTTTCAGTAGTAGAAACATTTATTAGAATTAGAATAGAATGTTTTTTATTCCAAACATAAAAACAAAAATGATTCTAATCTTGAACAATTGCGTTGAGTTTTGTTGAATGTTCATTTCTGTAGTAATTTTCATAATTTTCCAGATAAATTTCCATATCCAA
Organism: Aphidoletes aphidimyza; assembly: GCA_030463065.1. Lineage (NCBI taxonomy): Eukaryota > Metazoa > Arthropoda > Insecta > Diptera > Cecidomyiidae > Aphidoletes > Aphidoletes aphidimyza. The sequence continues at coordinate 10,646,316 of CM059997.1, read as the reverse complement.
AAACCACTTTCGACCTTTGTAATGTTTAAATTAAATGGTTTAGTTTAAATAAAGTCTTTCATTGAATAAACAAATATTTCAGTCGTTACCGATTGCGAGGCAGCATATCCAAAGCATCATAGAGTCTGAAGCAATTACTTTTGGAAGAAAAAAGGTTAGTTTGAGGAGACAAACCAACATGAAAAATATAATGTAACGCGCAATCGTGAAAGAAGTCCTATGAAGAGTTCCTGAAATCTGTCGATAAGGATCTGAAATAAAATATTAGTCTTATTACTTTGTCACATATATTTTAGGAAAAATGTCAACATCCAATGGTTTCAGCAACTGAATTTGCCTGCTGCAATGCAAATGTAGTGGATTAATCGCATAAATTCATTTGCTCAAACCATTTAGCTTGAAGAATCCATCGTATGGTGTGCCTAGTCTACATAACAAACCTAGGGCATAGCATATGTACACCAAAGCCCAAAGCATTTCCAAAGGCGTTCTATCAAAGCATGTCCTTTCGAGAATTGCACATTCATAGAGCGTCCGAGATCCAAGTATGCCAGTTATTATTAAAAGTAATGCCACTAATAACCACTCAAGCAACGACAATCCATATCGATTCATGTTTGGCACTTGCTGTAAATAGACAATTGGACTCAATGATGATTTTGCAGTAGTTTTCATTCAATTTTACTTACTTCGAGAGTTTTGTACCGACACAACCTGTAATGGACAATTGTATTTCTACGCCAGAAAAACCATTGAAGAGACATACATATTATTAAATGCAAACAGGTTAGAACTGTTATCCTGTCGGACATCATAAGTTCAACAATGGACCGATAGTTCACATAGGCATCAATGTATGCCACAAGTGACAAATAATAAATCATTTCATAGATGACAAATGTAACCCAATAATAATATTTGTAAGTTTTAATTTTTTCTCCGTACGCCTCCACGAATGTCAGAATAAATACTGTATTGAATAGAAATAGTTGTGTTAAAATATTTATTAATTATAAAATAGATACATTTCTTTAATTGGTATGTAATACCTGTGATAGAAACGATTGAAATCCAAGTTATTCGAATTGGATTTGAAAAAATATAAGTTTTTGATGGCTGAAATATGAAAAATGCAAAACTCAGTAACAAATATGAACATAAACGAGTTAAATTTCTAGATTGTACAATGTACAAATGTACATTACCATAAAACGAAGATCCAAGACTAAGAAGATAATGGGGATACCAAACGTAATAAAAACTATTCGGTGTTTTAATCGTCTCATGGATTTATCTAGATACAATTTATTAAGTTGATCAACAAAAGAATCCTTTTCGTTATTGGCCATTTTGATATATTGAAAATAAACAAACGCTTTGGGATAAAGTGTACACACAATTCATTTGTATTTCTACGAGAAAGCAGATGTACAGCAATGACAGTTCCTTCATAAAGCGCATGTCCATGTTTTCAATATCGACCATTCCACATGAAATCGGCAATTGCTTGTAAATTCTGTTACATTTCATCAAATACGTTATAAGTAGCAGAAATAAAAAAACGGTATTGAAGGGAATTCTTCCTGATTATTGGAAATGCTACCTTCCATTTTCAAAGATTTGGTTGATATTTTGCCTTGAATTAATGTGTTGGTGATGCTGAATTACTCCACACTACAAGAATTCCTAGGAGGAAGACGCCGATTTTACTAGAGCTAGTTTCATTTAATATGTGTATTAGCCCAATTTAAAAAAATATTATTGTGATGGGGAATTCCATTGATTTCGAATTTTTTCCCGCCCGATGCGGTTTTGGTGGAGGTTAGATGCAAAAATGATGCTTTGAACATTTTAGCTCAATCGGATTACGGGAATGGCGCCGCATCAGCCATATATCTGATCCGGATCTAAGCATCATTTGAATAAATTAAATTTTGAATATATCGACGACGTTGAAATCGGTGGTGTGAAGCTCGATTATTGTAAATCGATAAAAAATCTTGGTGTCATTTTTGACGAAAATCTTAATTTCCAAGAACATGATAGGGCTAAATTGCAGAAAGTGTACGGTGTTATTAATCGCATTCGACACACAAAGCAAATTATCCCTAACTATGTTAAAAGAAACATTGCAACAGCGCTCATTGACCCAATAATGGACTACGGAAACGTAGTGACTTATGGCTGGGGTGCACATGGTACAACAAGCCAAGTTAGTCGTGATCTTGTTGCTGATAACGATAAGATAAGATACATTTACGGTCTTAAACGTAATGAGCACATTACAGAATATCGTGAGCGTCTGTGTGGTTTGACTCCTGAGAATAGAGCTAAGCTTCACTCAGCAGTTCTTATCTACAAGCAATTGTCAAATCAGTCTCCAGTTTATCTCAATCATTTGTTCGTTAGAAATGGTGAATCATCGCGTCATCCTAATAATCTTCGCGTTAATTTTCGTCCACGTAATGAATATGACACGCGTACTTTCAGTTATTCAGCAATTAATTTTTGGAACAGTATCCCCGTCGAAATAAGAAATTCAGATTCAATAACCGCGTTTAAATCAAAACTTAAATTCGAACTTCGATCAAAACAGCAATAAATAGTCTTTAATGAATAGTCTTTAATTAATCCGCGTTAATCAGATCTCAGCACTGATTCCATGCACATTTTCACCAGATCATCATCATCATCATTTTAGTTATAAGTTTGCTTTTGTTTTTGCCCCAATGATGTTAACGTAAATTACATTCAAAAATTATTTCTATTGTATTTCCCCTGACTTTCCAGAGTCAGGCCGGTTTTGCCATGGTTTTCCGGACCCAATTCTGGTATTAAAGCTTCCCTTAGATACCATCCCACCCCTGACTGTATTCTCATTGCTAAAGACGCACCATGGGCGGAATTTATGCTGTATTGGGTCTTTGACCAGCATGTTCTCAGCTCGATGTGAACACGTATTGGCATAAATGTAGGCTTCGTAACAAATAAATAAATAAATAAATAAATATCTCCATGAGTCCATTGCATGTGAAATTTGGCAACAATTCGCCAACCGGGCGGGTCTCGGTCATACCTTCTGACAAGGTCACATAGATCACAGATTACCCCCCCCCCCTTGAGCCTCGATTGAGCACTTACCCCCTAGATTTTTTGGATGAGGTCACAGAATTTTCAGTGATCATATTCATATATTTACATATATGACCCTTCGAATATGAAGCGAATTTGCAAAATATCAAGGTTTTTATCAAATCATTGACTTATGGTTGAAAACCTCTCTTTGTTATTCCGTTGGCTCCCCAAAAAGATAAGAAAAAACTACAATCATGCGATTGAACACCTATATTTTTGATGTTCAAAATTACCCCTTAGAAATTTTGAATGAGGTCACAGAATTACCAGAATTATCAAAAATCTCAGATTTCACGAAAATTACCCCCCCTTGGCTCGACTATGTCAGAAGGTATGGTCTCGGTTGGGTGTCGGTAGGGTTTCAAGGTTTCTTAAACTAGTGAACTTTTTTTTCAAAAACTTGTATAGGTTACTCTCTATATATGGCGTTTTTTTAATTTTTGAAATTTTAGTGCTTCAAATGCATTCAAAAAGCTAGGGGCTGGACCCACGAGTCCAAAACTAAAATTGTGAATCCACGAATCCCACTAACAAAACATAGCATATGAAAAATATTCGAACAAAGCGAACGAGAGAAACAACAACAATGCAAAACAAAATATTGAAAAAAAGGAAGAATCTTAAGAATCTTATGAATCCGAATCCATGCATGGATGGTAGACACATGTGTCTAACCCCTATTCAAAAAATTTTGAGCATCATTGTCTCAAAATAATCAATTTCAAATGTTCACAAGACAAAAATGATGAAATTTATTTGTAGCATTCGAATAAAACAAAATTCTCGAGAGTCGATTGAACACATGCTGATTCGAAGAAATTTAATTTTTTCTCTCAACAAATATAAGAGATTTGTATGATTTAAGCAAAAATCATAAGATTCGTACGAATTCGCCAAGGAATCGAAGGAATCGCAAATTCCACCACAACAACAACAACAACAAAATGAATTATTGAACAACACAAAGCCAAATCTTGAAGTGATTAACGAGAAAATTAAAATTTGCCCTACGAAAACGGTACCAGACACGAAAATCACTATCATCACAGTTTCTGTGAGGTCTGTATAACAGAAGACAACAGTCTAAGTTCAGTTGATGTGATTTTTGGCTGAATAATTCGAAAAATCATCGAGTAGCCTTTTTATTTCTCTCTTGGGTGTTCTACAGCTCTGCCCGCTTGGCGCGTGACAATCTACTGTGTACTTGCAAACTGCCAAAATTGTATGTTATTGTTGTTGTAGCTTCATAGCTGTGAAAATTACATGTTCGAAAATTACATGTTCGGAAATTTCATGTTCGAAAATTTCATGTTCGAAAATTTAATGTTCGAAAATTCGAAAAGCCTTAAACCACCGCGGGCCCAAGACCTTTCCAATGGTACCCTGGGTTTTCGGATCGGTTGAGCGGTTCAGAAGATTACCCCGAACATACATACATACACTGACATTTATATATTTAGATTATATTTCTCACATTCAGACCATTCCAAAGATTTTATACTACTCATGAGAATATTAATTTTATTATACTTCCATTATTTTTACAAAAAGTCAGTTTTTTAACGAAAATTTGAAATTGGACATTTTGTGGCGTTACCATGATTGAAATCCTTTTATGTGATGCCTCTGAACTCTTCGAATCCCTTCGAACCACCAAAATATAAGAAAATGTTCAAAAAAATTCCTCAAAAGTCCATCGAGAATCATCTGATTCAACGAAATCGGAAGAAATTTTGAACGAAAATTTGATATCGGACAATTTGATGTATTTTACTGATTGAAATCTATTGATATGATGCCATCGAACACTTTGAATTCATTCGAACGATCAAAATACCAGAAAAAAATAACAATTAGAATATGTCGAACAGGGTGGAAGGAAAAATTCGATTTTTTACTCCATTTTTTTAATATTCACATTTCGCTCATTTAAAAGGTATTATAACATTCAGGGCTTCATTTTAAACTCACACAATTCATCGAAATATAGGAAATGAAATCATTTTGATTTGTTACTGAAATTTTGTTAAAATCTTCACATTTCACTCATTCAAACGCATCTGGCTTATGTCGAATAGGGTGGAATGAAAAATTCGATTTTTTTCATATGAAAATTTGGAATTCAATATTTCGTGGCTGTGATGATGATTGGAAACACGTTGTGTGGTGCCACTGAACTTTATGAATTCATTAAAACTACAGTCAGTAGAAAAGTATTCGGCAATTTTTTTAAAAATAAAATTGATTTTTTGAGAAAACTACGACATGCAGCTCAAAAATTCCATCTCCATAGGAAAGATCAAGTAATATCGCTGATGTCTGATTTTCACACCCCGCCATCAATCTCGAGAAAAAAAACAATTTTATATCGAAAAACCTTTTTTTCATATGGAGTGTTCTGAACATCGCCTTCTGTTCATATTCAGTTCATGTTCATTTCAGATTCAAATGTGATGTTCATGTTCGTTCATGTTCAGTTCAGCTCGTTCAAAACGAGAAATATGTGTTCATGTTCGGTTCAGTTCAACTCAAAACGTGAACGAACGTGAACCGTTCAGTTCACTGTGCAGCTCTAGTTCCCAACGAGCATGGGGGTGAAATCAAGGCATTTTTTTCCGAAATAAGCACCCTCTACAATTCAAATGGGAAACTCTGGTCACTTTTGTAACCAGATAACAATGTGGTCACAAAAGTGACCAAAATTGCTTTTATTTGGTCACAAAAGTAACCAGATTCTTATATGGTTGCAAAAGTAACCAGATTGCTATTTGGTTACAAAAGGAACCACATAACAAAGTGTGTGAATTGAAAAAACGTTATTTTTTTATTTGAATCTTTCTTGAGTTTTCCTAAAAAATGAGTTATGATATTAACAAAATTCAATTATTATTTTCACATATGAAGTTGAAAAAATAATCTTAATCGGTTGAACGTTATTCTTTGCATTGCTTTGCATGCTGGTTTAAAGTTGTAGTGTATAAGTGACAAACCATAATAAAACACATGAAATGATCTTTATACAAAATCAACTCATAATAGATCATGCTTTGAATATTTATCAAAATTGTCGATTTATCACGGATTCTTTATGTTTATCAGGATCAAATCTCGAAATGTGACAATAGTTTTGCATAACCAAATCATAATAATATGGCAACTTTTGAGTAAAGAAAAATCGTAAAAAAATTGAAGATTTAATCTAAGCATGATCTATTACGATTTGCTTTTGTGTAGAAGATCATTTGATGTGTTTCATAATGGTTCGTCACATATACGTTACATCTTAACATTTCCACCTAAGGAATGTAATTTATAAGTGACAAACAATATGAAAGGATATTTGGTAAAAAAAGTAACCAAATTGAGCTATTTGGTAACAAAAGTGACCAAATTGTTATTATTTGGTCACAAAAGTGACCAGATTGAGCTTCAACTTTGAATTAATAGACGGCGCTTATTTCGGAATATTTCTCCATATAAAAATGCATTGACTTCACCCCCATGCCAACGAGTACTATCAAAAACCGTTTGCAGAACACACATCAGAGTCAATGACCTGAAAAATGTTGCACAGTGTAATTCCACACAGTTGAAAATGTGAAACAGTGGACATGGACGCTATTCTATTGTAATCTCTTTTTGTTACATTCACAACTCATGGGCATCATTTACATGTTTCTTCATTCTCTTCTTTTATTGGTTTGTGTGGTGTGCGATTGACTTATTGCCAAAGCATTCGCATTTCATAAAAAGAAGAAAGAAAGAGACCGCAATAAGTCACTCGCACATCACAAAAAAGAAAGAGGTGAGAGGCAACATCACCGTCGGTGTTTTCACATGATGCGGATTTTAATAACGGTTAAATGTTAAAGAATATTCAGATTTGTGTTGCAAATTTTCTTATTATTTTGATTCGTCGTAATTACGTGCGTTTCCATTCTAATAGTTGTTGGAATGTTTTGGAAAATTAAATTTTTTTTTTTGAGTTTAATTACAAAATGGAAAAGAAAAAAAATTGGGAAAAATTCGGGGAATACATTGGCATTTTCACATTGTTGTTTGTTATTTTTGTCGCTTTTTTTGTCTACATATTGCTTGAGTTTTGCCAAGTAATTAGAGGAAACCGTACATCATCGACATTGGAGCAATATTATAAACAAAAGAAGGAAAAGAAGGAATAATACAAAAAAAAAGAACAGTGAAAAAACGATAAAATAATAAATTTTTGTGTTAAGATAAAACAGTTGTTGTTCGCGCTAATATCAACTCATTGGAATTTCACGTTGTAACAGTGAACATAAAAAAATTAGGAAAAAAGATTTATATTATTATCGATATCGATGCGGTATTTCTTTGCTTTTAGCTAAAAGTACCATAAAAAAATAGTGTAAATTTGGCTACACATTTCAAAGTTGCGTGAAATTTTGTTCGGTTGAGTTTAAATTGATTGTGAATCGTTTCATCAACCATTTAAAATGGCAAAGAAAAGAACAGACGAGCGAAATGGTGAAAATGTGGAAGGCGAAGAGCCCAATTTTGAAGATCCAGAAGATTTTGTTGATGACATTTCAGATCAAGGTGGGTACATGCATTTAATTGCAAACTGCAATTGAAAAAAAAAAATTATGAAAATGTTTTGATTGACAGCGTGGCATAAGAAGAATGCCATTGAGTGTGAAAGTGTCGCAGTGTGCAACTTAACCTAAAACTCAACTGCATACGCATCTAGCTGCGTGACCAGCCAGAGTGATTGAAATGAATTGAAATTAAAATACTTGAAATTTAAATGAAAATGCATTTTGTTTGATTGTTGTCTATCTTTAGAATTGTTGGGTGATTTGTTGAAGCAACGGCCCAGTGAAACGGATGGCGTTGAAAATGTGGTCATTGTTGACAACATCCCAAAAGTCGATCCATCGCGTCAAGATAAATTGAAAACGGTTATTCACAAGCTATTCTCTACTTGCGGTGAAATCACCAACGTCTTCTATCCAGTCCAATGGTGCCTAACGGTTCGAATGAATTAGTTGAAAATAGAATTCACGCCATCTATATTCATCTATATTGTTATGTTATTTACTTGTGTAAGAGAGCATTCGACTTAGCTATTGCGTCCACCCTGGTGGCGAACTGTGTAGAGATAATATGCAAAAATACAAACATTGATGTTTAATTTGATCATGGCAAAACGAGATGGCGTGGTCTTGCGAGACTACCACATCGTTTACATTACCGAGATAGGAATGTTAAGCACCATTGATCCAGTCGATGAGGAGGGCAATACGAAAGGCTACTGCTTTTTGGAATACAAAAATGCCGAAAATGCTGAAGAAGCCGTCAAGAGCTTGAACAACCATCGTTTGGATCGGAAATTTACATTTGCCGTGAATTTATTCACTGATTTCCAAAAATATGAGCACATACCGGAAAATTGGACACCACCAACACCTCAACCATACAAAGTGCAAAGCGATTTGTATACATTCTTAACGGAACCGGACGCATATGATCAATTTTGTGTAGCTGCTGAAGGCCCACAGAATGGCGTTCAAGTACAATTCTGGCAAAATACATTACCGGAGCCAACACTTTTGGAAACTAGAGAGGTAGGTTTTTGTGCCGTTATGCGTTGGCTGAACAATTGAAAATTCATATTAGTCATTCAAATAACACTTGAATGTTGTTTCACTTCTTTAAATTTTGTTAGCGTTTTACCGACACCTTCGTGAAGTGGTCACCACTTGGTACGTACATTGTTACGTTCCACAAACAGGGTGTTTGTATTTGGGGTGGATCAACATTTACACGAATCAACAAATTCCCGCAAGCTGGTACACAATTTGTTGATTTTTCGCCGTGCGAAAAATACTTGGTGACGTATGGCCCAACGGCAACCGGTCAAAAGATCATCATTTGGGATATTCGTACCGGTCAAGAGAAGCGTTCATTTGTATCGGACGGTGGTGCCGCAAATATGTCAGCATTTCGTTGGTCACATGACGATCGCTATGTAGCACGCATGGGTGACGAAGCTATTCACATTTATGAAACGCCTAGCTTTTATTTATTGGATATGAAATCGATTAAAATCCCCAAATTGCGCAGCTTCAGTTGGTCACCGACCGATAATATCATCGCATACTGGGTGGCTGAACAAACAGATGTGCCGGCTAAAGTGACCCTCATGAAAATACCAAAACTCGAGGAAATCCGTAACAAAAACTTGTTTAATGTGGCCGATTGTAAGATCCATTGGCAAAAGAGTGGTGACTATTTGTGCGTAAAAGTGGACCGTTTCTCGAAATCACGAAAGGATAAAAAGGATTCAGATGTGAAATTTTTGGGCATGTTCTACAACTTTGAAATATTCCATATGCGCGAAAAGGATATTCCAGTCGATTCGGTGGAAATTAAAGAGTTAATTTTGGCATTTGCCTGGGAACCAATCGGTACCAAATTCTCCATCATTCATGGCGAATCAAGTAGCGCAAATGTGAGTTTCTATGAAGTGAAAAAGGGCCAAAAGGTGAGCTTGGTCAAGAAATTGGAAAAGAAACAATGCAGCCATCTGTTTTGGTCACCACGCGGTTCGTACATTGTATTGGCCAATTTGACGATGGGCACATTTGAATTTGTTGACGCCAACAATGATTTTATTGTTATGAATTCGGGCGATCACTTCCGTGCATCGGATGTTGAATGGGATCCAACCGGTCGATACTGTGTAACCGGTGTCAGTGCATGGAAAGTGAAGGAAGACAATGGCTACAATATGTGGTCGTTCCAAGGTAAAATAATGAAACGTGTTATTTTGAAGAATTTCGTCCAATATTTGTGGCGACCACGTCCGCCAACGTTGCTCACTGAACAACAACAAAAGGAAATCAAGAAGAACCTTAAGAAATACTATCCACAATTTGAGCAAAAGGATCGCTTACGAATGACACGCGCTTCAAAAGAATTGCTCGAAAAACGGGCCACATTACGCGAACAGTTCATGGAATACCGCAACAAACGTATTGAAGAATATAAGGAACAGAAACAAGCTAGAATGGCACTACGTAATCGTAAGTCACAATCAAAGTTATTTTTACTATTTGCTTTAAGGGACGTTTCGTTCAAACAGGGAGCAATTTATTCATTTTACATTTCTATACATTTTCAGATTTGGATACTGATGAGTTGAATCGTGACGAACTTGAAGAAGAAATTGTTGAAGTTTTAATCAAAGAAGAAACCACCAACATTGAGTAAACGACTAGATAAATGTTCACATTAAAAATCGTTTCGTCACAAAACAAAACAACAAACAAAATCAAATCGAATTGTGAAACGAGAAATTTATTTTATTCTATTTGCGTATTAAGTGAGAAACAGATCAGCTCTCCAACTATTCAAACAAGAACAATTTGAAAAGCAAACAATTAAATCAATCAACAAAACCAGTTAATGAGGAAATAACAAAAGCTTAGATTACATATTAAAAGTGTAGAGAAAGGGTGATAGCAATTGGATTTGATAAATTTTACTCGTCAACATTTTTGAGATCTTTTATTGAATCCAAGGTTCTTTTTTTTTATACATAAAAGAAAACAAACAATTTCTGTAAACATGCAGCCAACTCATTACAGCAGTTCCATTTATAAATACAATAATAAAACAAATATGAAAATCAATTGTACGACAGAAATGTTCATTTTATTTTGACCATTTATTTTGAATGTACTGCAACAATTCGTACACACCGTTTAGGCCGGAGGTGCCATTTAAATATGTCAACTTAATTTCAACGATTGCTTTGAGCTCGCTGACTGTCTTCGACTGTACGCTTACTTCAATATGCAGCAACGGCGGTGTATCGCTATTTCTAATCATCTCCATTACGCTACCGGCTGCACGATTTTCATCGAGACGAATACGTTTTTCGGGAATGCCATCAGAATTGTGCACCTCTTCATTTTCTTCAGCTTGTTGTTCGCGAGCTTGTTGACGTCGTTTGCGTCGTTGATTTTTCCATGTACTTGACTGTGCAATGAATTGAAAACGTTGACCTGATTCAATTGTTTCCTGGTTCATGATTTCCGTTTCTGATAGTTCACCAAGAATTCGACTAAAAGTACCGATTGAACAAAGGAAAGGTAAGTTAAAATGTCGGCAAACAAGTCGGATAACTTCAAACAAATGTTTAACGAATGCGAGCGTTTCATAAAAAAAATGTACCTTAATTTCTTGACGGCGAGATCGGGATCATCAACGTCATTGGGCAAAAAACGATGCGGTGCTTTTGATTGTGTTTGTCCAAGAACAGGCACCACACGTAATGGTAAATCATTTCGAAAACTCCATGCGACACCCCATCGCTTTGTCCATCCTTGACAAAATTCACTGGTACAATAGTTCGTAATTCCAATGTTTTTTAGCTCTTGTACAATGGGATTAAGGCTCGCTTTGTGACCCAGCATACTTGTGAAAATACTAATCGTTTTTCGTAGCTCTTTACTTCGTTGAATGATTTTTTTCACAAATTCAACTTCACCGCCGGCAGTCATTAATTCACAGCTGATTCCAGTTGGTGCATTGTTCGGTGGTTTTTGTTTGTCTGGAATTTGTTTTTTGTCTTCGTTTAATTCATCAGCACCATCTTTAATGTCATCTGATTCAGTTTCATCTTTAAAAAATGGTGGATTACACATTGTAAAATCAAATCGTTCCCAGTTATTATTTTGATTCAATGCATCCATTGGATCGTCCTTTGAGGTGCTATCAATAATTTCAATGCGTTTCTCCAACGCATTTTCCAAAACATTATCCCGAGCATATTTAACGCTCTCTTCATTTAATTCAATGCCAAACATGCGCCAATCCGGATTTTTGCTCACTGTCAACAGCGGATAAATGCATGATGCACCACAACCTATCATCGATTTTTTTTATTGTCATCAAATCAGATTGATTGAAGAATTCTAAAGTGAACATCTTTAAAGTGAAATGAATATATTACCAATATCAAGACCAACCACATTTTTAAGTTTGAATGTTGTAACGATGTCTTCAATCCACAAAATATAGTTTAGGCGTAATGGTAATGTGGGTACTAGTTGATTTGGTGGTAAATTTACAGTCAAATTGAAGTCACGTTTCAAGAGACATTTTGTCAACGTTTTAAGGGCATCTTCATCTTTGAAATCAATATGCACTTTTCCTTTTGCGGTCTGATCCAATTTAAATGAAAACAACAATTCTCAGTTCATTGTTTTGTTTAAATCATTCATTTGATGATGATGATGTCGTTGTTGAACTTACCGTTTTTGATATCGCACGAAATTCCTCGAATTCTTCTGCCAATTTCGCAAAATCCGGTGGTTGATTATAAATATTTCGTGAGTGCATAAATTTATTCATTGCCATGATTAAAACCCGCTCACCGTAAACATTCCGAACGAAATATTGAAATTTGATGTTGTGTTGAATGTTGACATTAGTGTGGCCATTGACACAACATCACGACAATTCTGACATTTAAATATTTAAACACAAAGACCGATGTATTTACACAATTTGCCGGGCGTATTTTGGCGTTGTAAATTTGGTTAACGATTCAGCACTAAAATGAAGCGAAACGAATTAGTTTTTAAGTGTTTGATATTATCTACAATTCTGAGTGTTGTGTCACTCACTGAAATCGATCCAAATGGTTATCTTGCATATTGTCCGTGTATGGGTGAGTTAGTATAAAATAAATTGTCAATCATTTCAATGACTCAACGTGATTTTGTTTACAGGACGGTTTGGCAATCAGGCTGACCACTTTCTCGGTACATTGAATTTTGCCAAAGCATTGAATCGCACATTAATCTTACCACCATGGATCGAATACCGTCAGGGTGAACTGAAGTCAATTCAAGTGCCATTCGATCGTTACTTCCAAGTAGATCCGCTTCGGAAATTCCATCGTGTTATCGCAATGCATGAGTTTATGAAAAATGTTGCTGCTACTGTGTGGCCTGAGGATATGCGTCGCTCATTTTGTTACATGGAACGCAAAAGTTTAACCGGTTCCACGAAGAAAGACTGTCATGCAAAGGAGGGTAATCCATTTGGTCCATTCTGGGATGAGTTTAGCATTGATTTTGTTGGTTCGGAATTTTTTGCACCGCTACATTATGATGCCTTTCATGCACCCGATCTCATTGATAAATGGCAATCAAAGTATCCGGTTGATGAATGGCCGGTACTTGCATTCACCGGTGCTCCAGCATCATTTCCCGTTCAGAAAGAGAATATCCAATTGCAAAAGTACTTAATTTGGACAGAGGAGATGCAGTCAAAGGCAATCAATTTGGTTAAATCAACATTACCGAAAGGTGCTTATTTGGGCATTCATCTTCGCAATGGCATCGATTGGAAACGAGCTTGTGAACACATCAACGATAGTCCAAATCTATTTTCGGCCGCTCAATGTGTTGGATATCGCAATGAAAAGGGATTGGCCACGAAGGAGATGTGCGAACCAACTAAAGAATTAATTATCAAACAAATTAAACAAGAAATTAAAGCTTATCATGCCAAATATCCAAACAATCCAATCAAATCGATTTTCGTTGCATCAGACAACGATTACATGATCAGCGAATTGAATGAAGGACTCAAACGTTTAAAAGTATTCGCATTCCGAACTGGTGATAAAAATCCACATTTAGATTTGATCATTCTAGAAAAAGCCAATTTATTCATCGGTAATTGTATTTCATCATTTTCTGCATTTGTTATTCGATCTCGTAGCGTACGTGGATTTCCATCGAAATTTTGGGCATTCGAAGATCCATCGTCTGCTAAAAAGAAAGCGAATCAAAACACCAATCGTCACGATGAACTGTAATTAAAATAGCCAAACTACTTCGACTACCGCGTAGACATTTAATTTTTATAGAAAGAAAATAAAAATTATCAATCATAAAACGAAAATAGACTCTTTTTCAATGGTAGAAACATTTATTAGAATTAGATTCTAATCTTGAACAATTGCGTTATGTTTTGTTGAATGTTCATTTCTGTAGTAATTTTCATACTCGTTAAGATAAATTTCCATATCCATAAACCACTGGCGACCTTTATGATGTTTAAATTAAATGGTTTAGTTTAAATAAAGTTTTTCATTTAATAAGCAAATGTTTCAGTCGTTACCGATTGCGAGGCAGCACATCCAAAGCACCATAGAGTCTGAAGCAATTACTTTAGGAGTAAAAGAGATTACTTTGAGAATAAAAACCGTCATGAAAAAAATAAGGCAAAGCGTAATCGTGAAAGAAGTCCTATGAAGAGTTCTTTTAATCTTTGGTTTAGGGTCTGAAATAAAATATTAGTCTTATTACTTTGTCACATATATTTTAGGAAAAATGTCTACGTCTTATGATTTCATCAACTGAATTTGCCTGCTGCAATGCATATGTAGCGGATTAATCGCATAAATTCATTTGCTCAAACCATTTAGCTTGAAGAATCCATCGTATGGTGTGCCTAGTCTACATAACAAACCTAGGGCATAGCATATGTACACCAAAGCCCAAAGCATTTCCAAAGGCGTTCTATCAAAGCATGTCCATTCAATAATTGCACATTCATAGATCGTCCAAGATCCAATTATGCCAGTTATTATTAAAAGAAATGCCACTAATAACCACTCAAGCAATGACAATCCATATCGATTTATTTTTGGCACTTGCTGTAAATAGAAAATTGGACTCAATGATGATTTTGCAGTAGTTTTCATTCAATTTTACTTACTTCGAGAGTTTTGTACCTACACATGTGTAGTATTTATTCTGACAATCGTGGAGGCGTACGGAGAAAAAATTAAAACTTACGAATATTATTATTGGGTCACATTTGTCATCTATGAAATGATTTATTATTTGTCACTTGTGGCATACATTGATGCCTATGTGAACTATCGGTCCATTTTTGAACTTATGATGTCCGACAGGATAACAGTTCTAACCTGTTTGCATTTAATAATATGTTTGTCTCTTCAATGGTTTTTCTAGCGTAGAAATACAATTGTTCATTACAGGTTGCCCTTGTGAAAAAAAACGATTGCCAGCCAGTCGACTGTTAGACGACTATAGTCGATTAATTTGGGACAATAGACGTCTGAAACCGATTTTTATGACAGTCGATTGCCAATCGATTAACAGTCGATTGCCAATCGTTTTCAATCGATTGCCAGTCGTTTTTTGTCCCAATTTAGCCGTTTGCCAAACGACTGTCTGTTCAATCGTTTTATTTTCACAAGGGCAACCTGTAATGGACAATTGTATTTCTACGCCAGAGAAACCATTGAAGAGACAAACATATTATTAAATACAAACAGGTTAGAACCGTTATCCTGTCGGACATCATAAGTTCAAAAATGGACCGATAATTCACATAGGCATCAATGTATGCCACAAGTGATAAATAATAAATCATTTCATAGATGATAAATGTGACGCAATAATAATATTTGTAAGTTTTAATTTTTTCTCCGTACGCCTCCACGAATATCAGAATAAATACTGTATTGAATAGAAATAGTTGTGTTAAAATATTTATTAATTAATTATTTGTACTTAGTACTACTAATATGTAGCGTCAACCGATGCCCGAGTGTGGTGCAGCATGGAGCCAATGTTGTGAATGTGGCTCTTATTCTCGACCACACTCTACAGCGGCCGCTGTGTACCGCTCAGATTAACTGATGTGGCTCTCTGGAACACCACACTCGAGCGTCGGTTGGCGCGAAATATTAGTACTAACGAATAGTTGCTAACGCTGACCAGCGACTAATTCCTCAATAAAATACATTCGATGATTGTATTTGTATTTGTCTGAAACGAATACTCTAAAAGAAATTCCATGAAAATGAACGATTATTATATTGCTCACATTACACCCACATTTTCTTTAAAAAAGATTTAACAGCAGTGTTGTTCCTATCACATATATTCAATACATTATGTTCCTTGCTACTGTATATCACTATGACACACAATAAATGTCATTTGAAACGATAGGATATTTTCTGGTTAATTTGGGCATAGATCTGTCCACTGTACGATGAAAATCAACAAAGTTATGGCTTTCAAATGATTTCATGCGATGGCAAAATCGAAGAAAATCGGTTTTTCGATGATTTCGAAAATCATGGATTCAGTAATTTAATCTTCATCAAACTTTGTGGATCTTATTTTTATCCCAAATGGTGATGTCTCGGTGAATATGAACTTGTTCCCATGAAAATTAAGGGTACCTCTCATACAAAATTTTCAGTTTCAGCCGATCTTGGCCCACAAATATGGACATTTTGTATGGATATAACCAAAATATTTTGGTTTTCCAATCAACGATGAAGATTTTTTTGGGCTTATTTATAAACATTTGAATCCACATTTTCACAATTTTTTATTCTCGATGTCTTTCCGAACATTTATTATCTCAAAATTATCTGAAAAATGCAGCTATCTAGATAAGATTAAGATAAATTAACCAAAAAAAAAACTGTTATCTAGATGAGATAAAAGATGTTATCTCACTATCTTATCTAGATAAATTATCTTGGAACAACACTGCTTAACAGAAACTATAAGTAATCGAGTCAATAAAACGCACAAAATTTGATCTAAGATTCTATGTTTTTATTTTGTTGTCACAATGTATAAATCATAAATCACATTGAACAAGATGAAGGTCAACGGATACAAAATGGTTACACTTAAAAAGATGAGATTTCAGATCTCCAGTTTATAGAAAACAAAAAAGGGAATTAATACCAGTTGAATCAAAAATGTGACTGACTGATTTTATAGCTGATTTTTTTTCATAAATTTCAATATGGGCCCAATTCAACGAAAATGCTGGTGAAACAGTGCTTGTTCACAATACTTCTTAAATGGGAAAGGCTTTCATATATTATTAGAATATTCTCAAAATGTATATATAAAATGCCCAACACTTGAAATTGCCAAAATTGTTTGGGCATATCATGTAAAATGTTAAGAATATCCAGACGATTTGATGAAAACTCCCATTCAAAATATCTTAAGCAAAAGTGAAACGAGGGCCTAGCTAAAGCCAAACATGTCTAAAATTATGTGATTATTGTGTAATGAAGTTGAAACAAGTTGAACCAAGCTAACAAATGATTATTGCTTGGCTATCGCCAAATATTTACTTGAATGAAAAAAAAATTGATCTTAGTCAATGATTTTTCCCAATTTTATGGACTGTTCAGTCAGTATATAGCGTGATTTGTATACAAATCATATATGGATTTCTTAAAATTATGGAAACTTCTTTTTCCCGTTAGGATTGAAGTGAGATGGCAAAACCAAAGATATACTCTTTTCGAATCGAAACCCTTGCGATTTTTTCTTTCTTCAATAAATCAATGGGAAAATCACTTCCAATATCACTGGAACGTGAGTATAAAATGGAAATCAAATAAAAGAAAATTGAAATTTAACTCATAATAAAAATAATAATGTTTTTGAAATTTTACCATAATTATTTCTAGTGTTATGCATTTCTTGAAATTTTGATATCTAGATTCATAAAATATTAAATACACATAATAATTTATTTCCATTCATCTTCAAAAATAATCAGTTTAATTATTATTATTTGCTCAAATTTCAGTTATATTCGAAGTGATTTCCCCCTTTGATATAAATTCAGCAATAAATGGTTTGATTCAATTTTAGTCTTTGTAATTTGATAAATAAAGTAAAAAAAAAAATTCTTCAAATGTTAGAAAATGAAGCAAAAGACCAACGATTTGTTCTCGAAAATCACAACATTACTTTTTTTTGTAAATTGACGACATTTACGTGAAAATGACACATTAGTTGTAGCTATTTTTTTGATGTTTTATTCAAAGAAAAAAATGAAAATAAGGATTATGAAGTTATGAACTTTACTAATTCTAAGGCCATGTTTTCTTCACATTCTCTTACTCCAAGAAATACTTTGGATGCACATTTTTTTTCTCGTTTTTATTCTTCTTTATTATAAGATATGATCAACCATAACGGCTGAAATACTCAACGATATTTTTTTTTAAATAGCTATTAGCTATCTATAATCCTCCTCATCCACAATAAGCGCAAAAAAAATAACAAAAAGTAATAATAAAAATGAGCGTTTTACATTGAGTGATTTTAGTTATGTAAAATCAAATTTTAAGGGTAAAGATATCACAAAAACGTTTTTTCAAGTGTATTTTTTTTATCATGTAAATAAAATCGTATTCGATTTAATTTTTTCTTTTAAATTTTTTTTTGTTCAATTCTTTTTATTTCTTTGTTATTATTGCCACTTCTTCAGTATATCGAAGGAATTTTTGTGCAATTATTAGTGTTAATTGTAATTCTTTTTTATTCAAATTTCGGAATGATAAAGTTCCAGCCTAAATATAAAAAAAAAATAAAGTCTTTAATTTTCCACGTTTGCGAATAAATTTTTTTTTTTTGTAAAATAACTATGTAATTCCAATTATTCAAAAACATGTTTTTTTCGGAAGCCAAAAGTCTGATGCATTCAGTTTATCATCACAAATTCGTTTCGTTGAATTAATAATATTCCTTGTCATTCAAAAATTGATACTGATATACAGTAGGCGTATATTTTAAATGTTTTAAAACGATTTTTGGCAATGCATAACGCTAATCAGTTATGTAATTTGAAATGAGAATATAATTCCAATTCTCAAATCGTAATCTATAAAATAAAAAATAAATAACTCGTTTTGCACTTAATTAGGTTCATGTTTGAATTTTTCATATTTCGAAATGTTTATCAACTACTTTTGTTTAAACAAGAATTTCTTTTCATTGTAAAATTTTTCGCACATGTTTGGTTTTTTTTTCTCTTCCATTCATATTCTTCTATAAACTTGTCGATTTCGATAGCATCATATGTTTATAGATATGAAAATGAATTTTAAACAAAATCAATTTGCATAAATATCGGATTCGTTTACACCAATTAAAGGTGTAGATCATTTTTTATTTTTTAGATGAGATTGGCGTGTTGACTTCGAACCAAGTCTTCATTTATATTGATATCTCGCGGTGTTGAGACATCAATTAGCACCATTTCAAGCACATAACCAGGTGTACCCGGCTCTTTTCGGATTGCTTTAATTTTTGTTGCGAATTGCTTTTGAACCGTTAACTTTTGAAAGTATGCACAATCATCATTGTTCCAAACGTTGTTTTTGGGTTGAATGCCTGGCATTGAGAAAAAAAAAAACAAAAACAGGGAGGTCAGAATCAGACAAATCAGAAACCAGGAACATACTACTGTAGATAACAATTGTGTACCATGCAAATTGGCTGGAATTGCCAGTTGTGGAAGCTTTCGAAACTCGTATGGAAGTGTTCGCAGTAAATCCGTGCTTAGCAAACTGATATCGCCAAAATCGCATTTGTATACAGCCACCGTATCAGCCGGTAGAACCTTCTGAATTTTCAGTCTGAAATTTAGAATTCAAAGAAAATCAGCATTTGAATGAATCCCACTGAAATGTTGTCAATCTTAACAATTACCTATACCAATAGCCGTCTTGCAGTAAGCCTGCATAATATTGATTCATTTGTATATCAATCGACTTCAAATTTTCGTGTGAGCTTTCGCAATAGCCTTTCAATTGGAGCATCATCTTTTTAAAACCAACCTCTTCACTGCAAGGTCGAACCTAAGGCCAACAATCATACGGTTTTTAAAAAGTCTGCATAAATTTTTCAGTGCAAAGTACTTACAAAAAAGTTTGATGGATTTGGTGCTGTAACAACGACTACGTTAAAGAACTTGTCGAGTGGCGGTTCGGGATACAATCGCAACTCGGCATTATCTTTGGCTTGAATCGCATCAATTGCATTGACGAATGTTTTTTCAGTCTCCAGCAGCAAATCAACAGTACTACACCAAATGACAACAATAAATTGAAACCATTCACATTTAAATTCATAGAAATGCTGAAAATATGTGAAGAGAGATTGAGTGTGTATACCTTTCGATTTCCTGCTCCATGCGAATGGTGTCGTTAATTTTGCATAGAATATTGTTTTCCAAACGTTTGCAAATGTTCACCATTGGAATCATTGATGTGACTCCAGCAATTTGAGCGAGAACTGGTGTGCCGGAGCACAGCAAACCTCGCATTCGTGCCACAATTTTTGGATTGTAATTGGTAACGTCGTTAAGGCGTACGAGAATTGCTTGATGTGGATATTTACTGAGCGCAGCACTAAGCAAATCCAATCGATAAATATTTTCACGTGGGACAAGTTTTGTCATTCCGTAATCAACGTATTTACACAATTCCGCCGTATCGTCGGCCGATTTTTGCGGTAAAATAGCCGCTCGATACCACTTCAGATCGTTTGGATCCTGAATCAAGTACAGTTCACTGCTGGTGATGTCGTTGGCGGTGAGTTTTGTGGTCAAACGTGCAAATTGCTTGTTGATGCCATTCTGTGTCAATCGATGAATCAGTTGCTTGATGTTATGCACCGTGTTACCTTTATCATTGTGCAATTGAACATAAATGTCACCGGCATCGCTGATATGTGACACATTCACTGGATTCCATTTGGAGCGTTGCAATTGTGGTGGTTCAACTTTTTCGCATATCTTTTCCAAAATGATTTTATTCAATTGAACATCTTCATCGGACGATGTGTCATAGAAAACGGCTTTGATTTTAGCATCAACGCTTGATTCACACTGTGCCACATATTCGGATTGTGTGGATTTTACTTCGGCAATTAATGTTTTTCCCGCCAAATATTCGTCAACCTCTTGTTTTGCATGCGGATTTTCCGCAAAATCTTCTAGATTGAATAAACTAAAGCGAATCGCCTGCGATGGTAGTTGAAATAATTTTGCATCACCTTCGTAGATTTGATCCAATGACCACCATTCTTCGTCACCGTAATCGATGAGGAAACACAACGCAACCTTTCGAATTTCATCGATTTTTTCGATTCGAACACGATAACAATCGGGATTGGTTATAAAACAATATTTGCCCACCGTTACATTGGTACATAGAGTTTTTGTGCCACCCGAAACGAGCTCAGTTTCAATGTCATCCAACACCGAATCCAATTTGGCCTGCAATGTGAATGTGAATGACGGTGAGAATGTATTTCACTATTGATCGATCATTTAATTCAATTTAAAATGAACAATAGACCAATTACGAACGCGTGATGATTCATCAAAATTACGCCTTTTAAAAAGGAAAACAAAAAACTGATTGCAAGTAATCTGATAATTACCGAATATTCCGGACCGATAAGTCTTCCCCAAATGTCGACAGTTGATGACACTGATGTCACAAAAATGTTCCAGTGCTTTTCATTCCATGGCAAAACTAATTCATCCAATTCATTGGCCTTTTGCTGGGGTGATCCGTTGTCGCTCTTTTGATTTGGAAGATTTGGATAAACGCGATCCATCAAAGCATCCTTTGCAATCGATAATAGATGTGGATTGTCTTCAATGATGCTCATCCAGCCATCCGGCAATGTCATATCGTACTTTTCCCTGAACAAAAAAAACACACATTGATAAATGCCCATTTGAATCATTTAAATTGATAAAAGATACACTTAAATTATGATTTCAACTAACTGGAACAGCTGAGGAATGAATTTCAAAAACACTCCATTTTCGCTAATACATTCGAAAATTTTGTTCGCAATTTCGGCCACCGAATCCATGCAAACTGGATATTTTTCGCTATATTCAATCTCATTGATATTTTCCATTGCGATTCGGGCGGCTTCTTGTTGTGCTTCAGTTTGTGTGTTGAATTCGTTTGGATAGCTGGCATAAATGGCCGGACCAACAGTGACCTTGCACGTAAATTTCCGTGCTTTTGTTCGGCTGTACGAATATTGCGGCTCTGGATAACCTTTTTCGCGGCAATATACATTGATTGCTAACACATTTGGCATCTGCTCACTGATGTCACTGATTTTAATGTCTTTCATCTAATCGTAAAAAGGAATCGTCATTTCCAATGAAATGTTGGTAAATAAACAATTAAGAAGAATGTCATTTTTGCTTACCTTTTGTGTGATTGCGCCATTTGAGAATTTGAGTGATGAATCGTCAGCAGTGAATGTGTCACATGCAGGTGGATGCATCGGTACATAGTCAACTGTATCAGCTGAAATGGATTTTTGAATGGCTAAACGAGATTGAACGCTGCTTTTCATTGGCACAGCTTCATTTGGTTTTTTATTTATTCGATCAACATGTGCATTACGTGGATTCCATACATTTGACGGTCCACAATTCTGTTGATTGTTTTGTGATCGCATTGGAAATGGTTTCGCTTGCGTCATTGGATTATTCCATGTGTTGATATCAATATTTGCATTTGTATTTGTGTTTGGAGTTTCATCCTTTGGCACTTGTTTAATGTTCGATTGTTTTAAAATGGGCCGATATCCACTGTTGTTGCCATTGCTATTGCTATTGCTGTATGCCGCTTGCAATAGCTTGGCCGGATGTGTGAATGCTTTTTTCACTGAACGATTTGGCATTTGTGTGTATGCTTGCGAATAGGCTGTGCCACTCCAATGATTGTCTGTGGTTGGCCGTAATGCACGTTGCGGTGGCATCATGTTGCCCTTCTTTTTACCTTTGCTGGGGCTATTTGGTGACGATCGATTCATGTATGCATCTTTGGACGGTTTTGACATCACTTTAATGCCTTGCTTCGTTTCGAAGAATGCAAATTGATTTGTGGCACGCAACAAATCTTCCAATGTCTTGTAGCCCAACGCTTCATACGGTATTTGTTTACCTTCCATTTGTTCGTAATCGTCAACAATCTCTTTAATTAGCAATCCATTTTTGGCTGATGTTAATAGTGTGCGAATTACTTTCACAATTTCAGTGCTATTCTTCGGTTCCATTTTCCCACTTGTCAATCGTTTGTGGTGTGCCTGTCAACCGTAAATGTGTATTGGATTCAATTTGACACCGCAAAAACCTAGTTTTTTTTAAAGGAAAAGAAAATAATAACAACAACAAATCAGACACTTATTTCAATTCACTGATTGATGCTTTTATTTCAACGTTTCAATTGCAATTTCCATTGAGAAAAATCAAATCGAAGCAAATTAATATGCAACAACACACACATTTCTTCATCAAATCGATTGAGCAAAGTAAATGGGCGCATTTAGAATGAATTTCATTCGATTGAAATGCAAAGAATTGTTATGAAAGATTGATTTAATTATTTTTTTTTTTTTCAATTTCATGTTACATTTTGATCTCGTTTTGAAGGCAAATCTGTCATCCAGAAAATATGTGCCACAAACCAAATGAATAAATAGATTTGTGTGTAATTCACATCGCACATTGTCTTACAAAATCACAATCACACATACCACCACCAATCATATGAAACTGACTGTAGACACACAAAAAAACACACACGACACTTGGTAAACAAAAATCGGCGATTGCTTATGAAAAACGCAAACACATTTACAGTACGATTGAAGATGTGTGTTGCGTCAAAATTGAAAACGTCAACTAAAATTTAAGACGTTCAATCGTTTACAACAGTAGCCAACGGAGTGCGATATGAGATTGTACTGTACTGATTCGGTTTTCGATGCAAGCAAAATGCCCATTTGTGTCAACACCACTTACATTTGGAATGCAATTGCAATGAACGAAACCAAAATTCAATTTGTGCACAATGAACAATGACCAGAATACAACAATAAAAAACAAAACGCACACACAACAAAATAGACACAGCTCAACTCTATTTTTGATGGTTTTCAATTTATTACAAATCACGTCTGACATGCATTAAAGATCGTGCTGCTGCTGCTGCTGCTGTGTATGTGTGTACAGTGAGTGTTACACTGTTCGGTGTTCACACCGTACACATCTTTTTCCATCTCTAACACTCTCTCCACTCGCTCAATGCGTTGGTATGTGTGTTCAAAGTAAATAAAAAAGACACATTCCAATCGCATTCCTTTCCATCAACCAGTAAAAGCAACATCGAATGAATTTAATACACATTATTATGAAAGATACCGTAATGTTATTGCACACGCTGATTAAAACTAACACACAATTTAATACCACCGAAATTGTTATCGATGTTCAATGCTAACGATACACATCGAATTTAGAACAACCAAAAATGATTCGTTGAAAAATAATCGTTTTCAAAGAACCAAAATGAAACTATACATTTAACACACACTGCCAAATGTAAATAAAAAAATCTTTTTTTTTTTTGAGAAAAAAAAGGGCAAAATTTTCAAATTGAAACGTACAAACCAGAGATTTACTCGCGGCAAATTGTGTGTTGCAACTGTAATTAAAAACTTTCCACACAGCAACACAATTCGATTTTGAGGTTGAGCTCGCAGCATTCACGCGACAATCGTAAGCAACAGCAGTAGCACACACAATTATTGTTAAAGTCTACTTTTTTCGTTCGCTCCTTTCGGCCAATCGAACATTTCACTTTGTATATCACTGCAAAGGCAATATCAAAACCATCCACAAGCCATCGCTAGCAGACGTCTGTGTTTGTTACTTGGATATTTGTATATCACAGTGTTGTGTGCTCGACTCAACTCGAACTCGGCTGTGTGTGGTGCTACTCACTTTGCTTGGTTTTTTTTTTAAATTTTGTCTACTCATCAACGTGCATACTGATAATGATGATGATGTGATATAATTTGCTGACTTTCGAATGCTTACAATTTGTATTGTCGGGTGGCACACAATACGCTCTCATATCACAATTAAATTGTGTGTGTTTTTTTTTCTTTCTGCTTTGTTTGACAATCTTTTTTCATGCCTACACATTTTTTAGCAAATTTTATGAGAAAGACATTTACGGAATAAAGCAGACGACCGATTTCACTGTCTTGAATATTCTTAGTAGATATTCTCAAATGATACACCGTATCAAAAACTATTTTAATACTTACGGCATTTGAAAACACTTAATTATATGATATTCGCTTTCTCGAACTCGTTTCGATCGAGTTTTTTTTTTTGCTCTCAAATGGATGAAATCGACATTTGAGTTAAAATGCAATGGGATTATTTTTCAAAATAAAATCAAGTAAAATTTCAAAGACAAACCAATTGAATAGTTTTATTTTTATCAATAAGTTTAAAGGCTCCCTAAAAATGAAGAGGGCAACATTCATTGGACCAAAAGCACTTTGTCTGCTTAATGAATATTTAAGATGAAATTGGGTTATTCTGGGTTTGGGTATAGATATTTCATATTAAACGCCCGTGGACGTTGGCAATTTAACGTGGGTTTAACTGGACAAATGTGTCACAGATGCATAGAAAGTTCGTGATCATGTATGAAAAAAGAATAACTGTAAAGTTGCTTCTTCCTGTGTAAATCGCACTTTGATCACCCAATTAAATCACTTTCGTGTAATTACGTTTTACGTGTTGCATGCCTCAAAATGATTATTGGAACCGTACTAAATCCGTTAACACCAATAATCAAAGTAACCGTGTCAATACATTGAAGCGGTGGTTTTGAATAGAAAACAAAGTTTTGCCATAAAATGGCGTTGAATGTGAATTAATTTTTGGTGTTACAATTTACTATCGACTGAACTAGAATACGAATGACAATTATAATGCACAGTTACATGATAATTTTAGTCAGTTTGCAGAGAGCAAGGTGAAGAAAATAGATCTCGAACGTGTGCCGAATGTCATATTGGGTGGCACAACAACAATACTACTCTTTATGCAAAGCATTTGAAAAGTTAGCAAAACAACGATCGAAGAATGCTTTTGAGAATGGAGAAACATGGAAAATGTGATGAAGCTAATGCCTAACACAAGCACACATTCAAAATTGCACTGACTACTGAAATTAACAACGACAATTTACAATTCTGGGTTTCTTTCATTTACCGTTAATCCATTGTTGCATGCATTTGCATACTTACTTCGTTTCAATTTTCATGGCATTTCTATGCACTGAAGATCTTGTTGTTATTTTAAAATAATAGTTTAAGAAAAATAAGAAAGCAGCATTAAAACGACATCGGTGTTGCGGTTTTGTGTGTTTTATTTTTGACAAAAAGAAAAAAAGAGGTTACATATTTGTATTGAAATGAACGGAAATTTCAAAATTCAAAATGTTTTACGTTTACAAACAGTTTTTTTTATTGATATATAATAATTAACGAAAAAAAAGAAGAAATGAAGTGGTCGGATGAAAATTTGGAAAATATATCGTCTCCCAAAAAAAAAAAAAAAAAAATTGATCGAAAAGAGAGTAAAAAAATTGAACGTATTTCTTTTATTTTTTTCATTTTCAGTTTTTTTTTTCTTTTTATTTTTGGATTGTTTCAACAAATTTTTCTACTCCTTGCTGGCTGTTGTTTCCCTTCAAATTTTTTTATTTTTTTGCTTTTTGTTTTTTAAAAAAGATTTTCATTTTTTTTATGTGACTTTTATTTTTCTGTTATCTGAACAATTTTTCTGTGTTTTTTCCGTTTTTTTTTTTATGTTGGTTGTTCGCAACTTTGAGATGGAAATCCATTTATGTATTTTTTTTTTTTTTTAATAATTCAAAAAGTTTATTCTTGTTTGATGATATTTTCTATTTTTTTTTTCGATAAGTATATTATTTTTCATGTAGAAAAGTAATTGAACAGAATTTGATGGTTTGCTGGTTGCCGATTGATTGAAAGCATGATACCAGCACAAATGTCGTTCGAGGTTACTTTTAGAATGAAAAATAGAAGAAGATCGTTGCAAATCAAGAATTTTGTTTATGTTTTCTTTGCTTCTTTGTTTCATTGTTGCTTGCTTTGTTTTCATTTTTTTTTTGTTTCATTTTAACTCTTCTGATTCTTGCCGTTTTTTTTTTATTGAATCAATGTTTCAATGTTTCATCTCATGTGTTTTCTTTTTTTTTGCAGAATTTTGGTATTTTACAATTTTTTTTCTCCGAAAATCGATCATCGCGCCCAATTGTTTTGGTCAATATTTTCAATGATCGAAATTGGATCGAGTTTTTTTTTATTATTTTCTTTCAACTTTTATTCACTTTTGTTTTTTTTTGCTGATGTTGGTTTTTATTTCCTTTCAGTTGATGTACTTGAAAATAGTTTTATTTAATGATATTGTTCAAATCAATTGTAACAAACAAAATGTGAGAAAATGGCATTCTTTTTTTTTTTAAATAAACAATAACTTGAGCTTTGTATCTGAATCTGAAGTTTCGAGAAAATCAAATTATTATTGGTTCTTTGTTGTAATGTAATTGGATTATGTGGTTGAGAAAAAAGAAGAATTACGATTTTTTAGATCGCAAACAGATTTAACAAAAAAAGTAGTCTGACTAAAGTCGCCTGATGATGTTTTGTATGATGGTATTCGCAAGATATTCACAATTCGATAAATTGTTTTTTTTTGTTTTTGTTTTGTTTTGTTTTGTTTTGGTGTTGGTAAACGTCATCAATTGGACAGAATTATCTGTTTTGTGTGTGTTCGTGTGTGTGTATGAATTTTGGCTTTTTTGGTATTTTGTGTATAGTTTGGTTTTTTCTTCTTCTCATTTCTCTTTATAACGCAACGGAATGTATTTTATTGCGATTTTTTAAAATGGTTTTACAGAGGGAAAAAAATGTGATTTTCTGTTGTTGGTTTTATTCTGTTTGAGTGAACTTATTCCAATTTTCCACCAGAGGTGACAGCTTGCTTGGCTTGGTGAGCTTGAAGAACAGCGACAGCTTCATCAACTTTGTTCTTCAATGAATCCCTGTGCTCGAGCATGTGCAACAATTCCGAATTATCGATTTCGAGCAACATACCGGTAATTTTTCCGGCCAATTGTGGATACATCGATTCGATAATTGGGAACAAACGTTCACCCAGCATTTGCTTCTGTTCGGCTGGCGGTGCAGCAGCCAACATTGAAGCAGTCAATGGCTCTTGACCTGAAATGGAATAATCATTTTTTTTAATGAGAAATGTTCGTCATCAAGCTGACAGAAACAATGTTCAGAAATGATAATCACCCTTGACATGCACAGCTTGTACTGGAGCAGCTTGTGGCACCATAGCAACATTTTGAGCTGGTGGATTGCGCATGTTTGCTGTGTATTTGTAGTTGGCTGGCCGGGCTTGGTTGGCTTGTGGCACTGGTCCTGATGGCATTGGTCGTCCCTGTGGAAATATCAACGGAAACCATATTATAAATCAGTCGCTTCGAACGAATGTATGTGGTCTAAGTATTTTGTCAGTTGAATTTACCTGAACGGCTTGTTGTTGTCCAGTGATTGGTCGTGCTGAGTTGCGAATACCAGCAGCTTGGGCACCTTGGCCGCCTTGGCTTTGTTGTCGAACACCGCCAGCTGGTGCTTGACGATACTGTGCATTCGTAGCGCCAGTAATATTTGGATAACCACCGGCAGCAGCTGGATGCAATACTGCAATTGAACACACCGATTATTTTGCGTGAATTTAGTTTTACCATCGAAAGTCAATTTAAAATGTTTACTCTCTTTCAATCGAAAACAACTCAAATCGTTGGTGTTTTGTGATTAAGGCAAGTTTTGGTAAATGAAATGTTGAATTGAAAAATTACCTTTAACGTCAGCACTTTGAGCGCCGGCTTGTTGACGAACGGGTTGTTGTGTGGCCCATCTTGGTTGGCTTCGCAAATGTGTGACTTGTGGTCCGTAGAATCGTTGTGGTGGGGCCAATGTCGGTACGAAGTAGCCGCCAGCTCCGCTTGGTTGGAAGATGTGTCCCAATTGCTGCATACGAACATTATTAATGCGATTCACGTATTGAGCAGCCAAGTGAGCTTTGCGCTCTTCTTTTCGTTGCGCCAATGCAACGTACAATGGTTTTGATCCACAGATTCTACCATTC
This sequence comes from Aphidoletes aphidimyza, assembly GCA_030463065.1. Lineage (NCBI taxonomy): Eukaryota > Metazoa > Arthropoda > Insecta > Diptera > Cecidomyiidae > Aphidoletes > Aphidoletes aphidimyza. Next base: position 10,617,216 of record CM059997.1, on the reverse strand, counting down.
ATTTCTGTGACTGCCTTGGTGGCTTCTTGAGGATCGGAGAAACAGACGAAACCGAAACCCTGCAATCGGAATAGAGACAATCAAAACAATGAATCAACTCACTTCAAATGAACATTCATGAATGTTTGTTAAACGTTTAAACGTTAAGACTTACCTTTGAGCGGCCATCTTCCATCATAACCTTTGCTGATGTGATTGTGCCGAATGGATCGAATTCATGACGTAAACGTTCATCATCGATTGTGTCGTCCAAATTCTTTACGTACAAATTGACACCGTGATAGCGGCTCAACCGTTCTGTTTTGATTTCTTCGAATTTACGCTTCAACTCGAGTTGACGTTCAATTTTCTTTTGTGCACGGCCGACATACAGAATTTTGCCATCGTTCAATTCTTTGCCATTCAATGCTTTAACGGCATTTTCAGCGGCTTCAGCATTTTCGAATGCAACAAAACCGAAACCACGTGATTTGCCGTCATCCTTTGTCATGACCTTGTGACTGGTAATCTTACCGAATTTTTCGAACATGTCGCGCAACGTTTCATCGTTCAATTCGTCGCCGAAATTTTTGACGTAAACATTTGTATACAATTTGTTCTTTTCGCCCAAAGCCTTTTCGCGCTCTTTGCGTGGAATGAAACGGCCGACGAAAACTTTTTTACCGCTCAACAACATGCCGTTGACTTTTTCAATTGATGTGTTTGCCGCCTCTTCAGTTTCAAAATGTACGAATCCATAACCTTTAGACATTCCTTTTTCATCTTGAGCCACTTTACAGCTCAAAATATTACCGAATGCCGAGAACGTATCGTAAATGGCTTTGTTATCGATGTTCTTATCCAAATTCTTGATGAACACATTACCAACGCCTGATTTACGCAAAGATGGATCCCGTTGCGACCACATAATACGAATTGGTCGAGACTTAACCACATCAAAGTTCATAGTATCTAAGGCACGTTCAGCTAAAATACGCCACCGCAACAACACCATTCAAAATCGAATGGAAAATGATGAGATAGTGGCAATAGACGAAGAAAAAAACACAAACGGGGGAGAGAAAAGAGACGATAAGAAAAAAAAAAGATAAAATATTTCCTAATCAACTGAAACCGAGCATTTGCATTCGCAAGAGTGACATGGAAAATGAAATTCATTCGGAACTCATTGTAAATTGGCCTCCTTTCACAAAACGCATTCCATTTTGTGCATATCGTTAATTTTATTTTTAAGACGCAAAATAGAGACGTTGTGAACAAATAAATGTCAACGTACACACAACCAACCAGAAACAAATTAAACAACATGCCATGTACTCAAGCGTTGAGCCAGTTCTATAAATGCGTTTAATCTGGAATTTTTGCCGTTGTTGTTGTTGTTGTTGTCATTGTATTCAACTTTTGTTTCGTTATCGCATTTCCTCCCATATTTACCCGAAAATAAAAAAATGTGATGAGTCGAAACAACGACAACCACATTCTTCATATCAATTACATGTATTTCAGCATGATTCATGCCAATGGCTGGCCTTTTTGTGTAAATTGATTGGAATGAATTCATCATAAATGAGTCGAAATGAACCGAAGAAGAGATGAACAAAAAAAAAAAAAAAAAATTCCATACGGTAATGTTCAGTTCACAACAGTTGTCTTTGTAAACACAAATGTTGAGTGAATCATATGACATTTGCTGTACATTTATCTTGTGCTGTGCTGCGTTAAAACGTGTGCGCTTGTGTGTGATCAATGTGTGTTTGTTTGTGTGCGTTTGTGTGTGTGTGTTTATTAGTGTTCGGGTGCCTGTATACACAGCGTACGAACGATGAGAAAATAAAAGATGGCGGCGCCCGTATTACCAACCAAGAGAAAACGTCGGAATATATCTATAGGGCGCAAAACGAATGCCACAAAAAAAGAGTACACGTGTTCAAAATGAATGACACTCGGAGCGTTCGATGTATGGAATATGCATTTCGCAACAGCACACAATCGGCCATATCACAAAACTATAATGAGTTCTGAAAACATTTCAAATTCCAGCGAAATTCATTTTCGAAATGTGAACTAAAAATTACGAAAGTCGGTACACCACATGGCCCCCCCTCAAACAAATGAACAAAAAATGCAATGGTGACTAGGTTATAATTGCAGTCACATAAAAAGGCCATTTTTTTAGAGGTGTGATTTTCACATAATTTTTTTCACATTTTTCCAATCAATTTCGCAACGTAGTTCACATTTGATTTTTTTTTCTTCTAAAACATAAAAACATAGAGACACACACACACACGGTATGTGGCAGTAACATGCTTACCATCAGCCGGTTGTTGGAAATTGACATAGGCATATCCAAGGGATCGACGAGTAATAACATCGCGACAAACGCGGATGGACAGAACTGGTCCAGCCGTTGAGAATTTCTCGAACAGAATTGCTTCAGTGACATCCGCGTGCAAATCGCCTACATATAGTGACGCCATTGTGATTTCCCTTCTTTACTCGCTACTTTCACACGCGCCAATTCCACACCGAACCAATCGACCAAAGCCGATGAAGACGAATCCAACCAACCAAATCGAAAAAAACGCACGTAAATTGTCAAATCCAAAAGCCCCGCATGAGCGATGACAGTCACCGACCGAAGAAGAAGAATATAAGAAAAAAGAAAAGATTGACAACGAAAAATTAAAATCTCAAAGTGATAAAGAATTGACACGTTTTGTTGAAAATAGTTCGACACAAATTTGTCAATTGAGTGATCATTTTGGAAATGTGTCGACAAAAATAACGAGACGGCAAGCGAATTAGATGTAGTCAACCACACTCACATCTCTCTTTCTCACCCATGATTTGGACAACGTAATTAAAGAAAAAAATCCAAACGAATGTCTAAATACAAAATTATTAAACCTAATCGAAATCTAAATGAGACGATATCTTAACGATCTAAGAAAAAATAACCACAAAAATGAAATTGCACGTACGTTTTTTTATTTCTCCCTTCAAAATAGTACACAGTCACACACGATGTTTTTTTAGTATGATTTTTAAACTACTATTTTTCGATTTTTTTGTGTTACAACTTTTTTAAAGGATTTTTTAATTTTTTTTAGATTTTTTTTTTATTTTTTTTTTTATTTTTTTTTTATTCACAAAATGTGAGATTTGTTGTGCTAAAAGTATAGCAATATACACACAACCTCACATCAGCAGGGACTTTACTCGAATAATGCGATACAAAGAATAAAAAGTGAACGTAGAACCAGTTCGAATGAAAGAATGAGACAGCTCTATGGTGGCAATGAGTCAAACACCATTCGAAACGAGGCTGGTGCGAGTAGACGCACACGCGGCTGTACATTCGTGGTCGCAGTAAACTGTGCACATTTAAAACGCATTAGGGTTTTCCCTCTCTTTTCATGCTCGTTCATAAATTGAATACGTGCTTTCGTATTCAGTGTGGAAATTTTATGGAATTGCCCGATGTAAGAATCGCATCGCAACGACAAACATTTGCACATGGAAACTCTATGCAATCGATAACAAAATATCCAAATTCATTTGTATTAATGAATTTATGTGAAAAATATGCGCAATTATGGCATCAATGTGATTTTATTTGAATAAATAAAAAAAGATGCTTGAAACACACACAACTCAATCCATTAAGACGGCAACAATTGTTATGTAAAATGAACACGAACAAAAAAATAAGGCAATAAATATAAAATGTTCGGTGAATGCATAATGACATCTAGCGAACGTAAATGACAACACACGATTCATTAACAATTATTGAAAAAGAATTTCCAATTCGATTTAATAATTTCGAATTTCCGCCTTTCACTGTATCAAACAGCCATCCATCGATGGTGAAGCTCAATTTTGTTTGTTACATTTCATCAATTTTTCGCTGTGAAATGTATGGCAAAACGGTAAAAATACGCGGTCATCATAATCATATGCCATCATCTACGATCGATTCGAATTTGAATTATCGAAATCTCGTATACGATCATGATAGCGACCAGCATTGAATGGACACGAACGTCTAACTGTTTCAATTTTTTTTTTCTTCATCTCTCAAACGAAGGTATTTTCGAATTCACATGAGAGCGGTATCAATCTCACTTGATTGCTTTCGTTGAGTATCTTAAACGATCTGACATTCAAGATCGGCTCCAATCAGGCCATCTGAAATTTGTGGTGCGCTGATGCGCTGGCATACATGACGAGCGCGCAACGAACGATTGTTCGCTCAAATGGCCTGTATTTATAGAAACAAAAGGTCCGACAAAACTCAACCAAACTAGATAAATTGAGCTCATTTTGTAAACAAATAAGATTTCAGCATTGCAATGTTGTGCTGGTTGTGGTGAGTCTGTCTTCGAATATATATATGACTGACGAACCAAGTAATCGTCTGACCGTCCGATCATCCGACCATCCGATCGATCGTATCGTAACAATGGCTAGAGACTGCGCGAAACTATATTCGCCAAGATAGACCAAAATGCACGACTCATAAAGCGACAGAGACGAAATGAATTGAAAGATGAGAGATGAGATGAGGCATGTGTTGTGGATATCGAAACGAAAAAGTATAGTCGCGAAGCGCGAAAAAAATGTCGAGATTAATCTAAACGGGCAAACGCCAAACATATATTCAATCAGTGCTGGCAGTGTGCTCTGTTGCTCATAACTGAGCGGACGTGCTACGAGTGTATGTGTTACGTGGATTTTTCATACGTTAATTTTTTTGTTGTTTCTTTTTAATTCTCCTTATTTTTATTCGCTGTTGTTTCTATTCATATTTGATTTTTGCTGATCGTTGTCTGCACTCACAACGGCCAATACTCTACTTTTAGTGTAACAACCAATTCAGCTCAATTTGTATCGAACATCTTCACTTTTGGTTGTTGTTTTTTTTTTGGTCCATTTGATTGTTCGCCTTCACAATCCAATTTCACGTGTGATTCCTTTAACAAGTGACTTGATAAACAAGCCAATTTTGTTAGCCAAGAAAAATGAATTAAACAAATCAAGTCCACAAAATGCTTACTGCCAAATGTCTCGATCATTTCACGTGCGACGGATTGAGCTGTTGTGATGTGATGTGATGATGTGTAGTGATCTGTAGACATATACCAATGTTCAATCGGTAATGGTGCAAAACCGACAAACGTCTTAAAAATTCATCAAATGTGTCGCAATCAAAGTGTAAAAATATGTTGATTGGGATGTGTCGTATAAACCGCGAAAATTGTGTGGTGACAAAAGTTTAGCAAAACAGACAACAACAACAACAACAACAACAGCAAAATCAAAAAATTGGTTTCATTGAAACTGAGACGAGTGAAGCCGCGATAAGTTTATCCATCGTATCGGTCAACTGACGATTTCGATAAGAATTGGATATTTGAGAACGCATTGCTCTCTATTGTGCTCGAGTTTATTTGACGAAGGTAATTTTTGGTTTGTTAAATATACAGTATAAACAACGAAAATTGTATGTCAACAGGTTTTTAAGTATTTTTTTTCGGTTCGGCTCAATAACTCTTTGGCATCGAAATGTTTAACCAGCCAATTCAACCTCAGTTCAAGTTAATAATAATTGTTATGCAAAATCTAACCAACAACAACAACAACAACAATAAAAAATTGTTGGTAATGGGCATGAAAGTGCAAACCACAAATCGGTACCAACCAAAACCAAACGAAATAGAAACGAATAGAAAGAGAACAAGTGAGAGAGAGAGAGAGAGAGAGAAGGAGAATTGTGTACGCTATGCGCTTCAACGATATTGTTTATTTGTGCATTGTTCATGGCAAATTGATTTTTCTTGTGGCAATGGTGAAGAGCGCTATGTGCGCACACTTTTTTTATTTTCCTCGCCAATTTGAATCGAAATTTCTTTTATCTTTCACTTTGCTCATCATTCAGTCTTAAATGTCGAAAAAAAAGTAAGATTTCAGTTTGAAAATTGAATGTTTTTTTTGTGTGTGTTATTGGATGAAGAAGCAAACAGATAACAAATGAGTAGAGGATGACGATGACGATGAAGATGACGATGAAGAAGAGCACATGCAAACAATTCAACACAAAAAACTAAAATACACTCAAAATATTAAAAAAAAGAAGAAAAAAATATGGGGCCATAAGCTGACGCACATAAATATTGCATTGAACAGAGCTCACGCTCGCGATAACAGTTTTAAGTGTACGCCTACGAATATCGAAACAAACATAAAACACACAACAATATCGAAGTTTGTGCGAACCTGAATCAAAAATCATCAGGCTTTAAAAATTGAATCAGAGGCACAAGTAACAAGTTTAACCAAACTGGAAACCATGTTATACTCTATATAAATGTTAATGTTTATCAAAGCGCTTGCATATTCACTTGCTCGGCTGTGCTCTCGCAATGCGCGCACACTGATCTTATAATAATGATATTCGTCAATGCTCGAGATGATTTGTGTGTTTGTATGTGAATTTCGTGGTCGATTTTCATTTCTTGCTCATCATTTCCATTTCATTATCGACAGTGTGTATACGCAATTTTCTCACTTCACTTTCTGTTTAGAAAAAAAATCCAATTATTAGTCGGTACGCATCTATGGTGTGTGATTTAAGGCAAATTTCTTCGTGTTCAGCCTTTTCCAACCATTTAATTCCAAGCATCATCATGATCAAAGATATATTGTGCGCTGAATGCATTTTGATCGGTAATAAAATATGCACATACAGAGAGAGAGAGAGAGAGAGAGAGAGAGAGAGAGAGAGAGAGAGAGAGAGAGAGAGAGAGAGAGAGAGAGAGAGAGAGAGAGAGAGAGAGAGAGAGAGAGAGAGAGAGAGAGAGAGAGAGAGAGAGAGAGAGAGAGAGAGAGAGAGAGAGAGAGAGAGAGAGAGAGAGAGATGAGCATGTATTCAACGAATAATAAATCCACTTCATAATCATCTGCAGTAAACCCAATGTACAATGTATATTGCACATTGCACATGCCACTGATCACTCGTTCAAATAGAAAACTTTTCATTTTTAATTGTTAGATAATATGGTTGTCATGCATCAACAGTAAAGCTCGACTGACTGCATTTCTCCGCACTGTGCGCATACTGTAGTTTTCACTCGCGTAATTGTTATCCAAAAACAACAACAACAACAACAAAACAACCAAATGACTTTAAATGCTACACAGAATACACAGTTGAAATGCGATCGTTGCTTAACATCGATCATCATTAATTGAGTGGATTGTGGGCACACATTTGTGATGATGCGAGAGAGAGAGAGAGAGAGAAAGAGAGAATTAAACAACGAAAAAACCATTGCGTACATCGATTGTATCAGCGTGACCGGTGTCACTTTTTATACGATTGACATTCCACGAGGTAAACCGTTAAGTATGTTAGATGATGATCATTGGTTCCGGGTGACGTGAGTTTTCTACATTTCGTGCTTTTACGTGTAACAGGAAGAGGCAAAAGTGATCATCAATAGCCTGCTGTTGAACAGCATTAACATAACAGCATGCAGCATCGAGCATCGCTACATTTTTTTTCGGTGTATCGAGATAACAGAATAATAGTAATGAAATATCAAACAACACAAAACAAACAAACAAATAGAAAACACAACGTTGCGTGTTTGATAAAAGTTTCACCAAAATTGCAATTTCAAATGTTCAACTGAATAAAACAAAAAAAACGATATAAAATTTGATCAAGCTCATGTTCAAGTTAATTATCCGTCGTTATTAATTATCATTATAAATAAAGCCGCATTCTAGTATGTTCAAGTGCCTTTTTTCACACTTCAGCAATAACACAGCGAACAAATCAAAAATCAATGTGAAAATCGACAAAATGCGAAATTCCGAGAGTAGCTAAAGAATGTTCGTTTCTCCCTGAAATTATAGATCGAAATTAAAAATTAAAAATTAAAAAAAAAAAATAATAATGAAACGAACAAAAATGAACAAATTAATGAACTATCGGCTTCTCCGAAGATGCTTAAAAACAAAACAAACGCTTTCGGATGAAATGCGCCTCAAAAAATACACGAAACACAAAAAATCGATGATTTGGTTCAATACAGTTGATATAGTTCGATAACAGGCATTTCCATTTTAAAAACCATTGATATTTGCTGTTCAACGTTCGAAGTACAACGTCCAATGTTCGACATCCGTCGATCGTAAAAGAGAGACCGGCTCTGAAATGAACACTTGAATTAAGGTCGACTGGCACATGATGTTTTGATGACATTATGGTTTGTCAAATCATGGCCATCGTTGTAATGGATATTAAGGCGATCTGTTGATATATAAATGACCTATAAAGTGACGATGAGTACATCACATTCAGTGAAGGCCTAGCTAAAGTCATTTATATTTTTCAGACCTCTATACAAAATCTCTTCGTAGATCGTTTTTTTTCACTCATCATCTATTGTTGTATAGACAAAGAGTTCCTACCAAAGAAAACATCAATCGAACTATTGTTAAGTATTGCAATTGAAAATCTACCCAATGGTTGGTTAGTTAATTGCCTTGTTTCAACATATCAAACATCGACAATTCATTGTGAAATGGTACTTGGAAATCTAATGATTATTAATACCATTTTAATTGAATGGTGAGCATTATTCAATCAACAATAGCTAAACCAATTGAAATAAAGTGCATTGGTGTCCGTTGATTTGCACCTGTACTTCCTATGGCTGAGGCATTAGCTAGTTCTTGCTTTAAATGGTAAATGGTATTCGTGATTTTTTTCTCTGTTGTGTGTGCTGTTTGAATATTCGTATTAGTTTGCTCACCGAGCGCTTGCCAAACAACCCAACCAATTGCACAATATCGAAGAATAAATGTAAAAATTTCAGTTATATTCGTCTGAATTTGCCCATTTCATAGGCAATGCTTAACTGTGAAACGACTGCAAGACATGTCACACGCACACACACACACACACACGCGTGTTGCGATTTTTGAATTTTCGCAATAAGCGTTAATGAGCAAAAGACAAAAGTGTCATTATTGTTTTTCGCATACTTTTCTAGTGTACAGAGTAGACATATCGTATGCATGTTGACATTTTAATCGGCATGGTTGCAATTTATACATTTGTATGTAAGACTGCATTTTCTATGTGAATCAACTGCATGACGTGGTCCAAAATTGTCCAAACCCATTGAATACCTGGAGGATGAACAAAAACCACCATTTCTACAGAATTATGAACTGAAATCAAATTTTGGGTGTTTCGATCCTCCAATATATGATTTATACAGATCGATTTCAATGTGAAAGATTCCATGAAATGGTTTTGAAATCACTCAAAATGACCATTTCATCAAAGCCAAACCCCGCTTGCCATAACATTGAATGGTATTTTTCAATCCATAATTATTACTTTTTCTTCGTTCCATTCCGAAATCCATGTGAAGATTGCATACTAAAAAGCCATCGATAAACAAAACGAAAATATGCATGCCGAAAAGGAATGTCAAAATTGGTGGTGCGAACACATTCGATACCCTTTCAAACAGTAAATCACACAAATATCGGGTTAAAAAGACCAAGCAAAAACTGTTTAATCAAAAACAGGAAACTATTTTCATCGATGGATGTGAGAGAGACGTTTCCACACACAGTGACACATCTTCCAACATTCCGTGTTGGATTTGTTGTTTCTGTTTTTTTTTGTCGATGTACATAAGCGGCGCAATTGTTACACATACGCAAAACCCAATATGTTTGCTTCTCACAGCATTGCTGTCGGTGTGCACACAAACACACACACTGACTCTTTCTCGCTCTCTAGCTCTCTGATATGCTCTCGATGGTCATGGTTGGTGGCGCTGTGTGCGTGTGTATGTTGTCACTTTTACACGGAATCCAACACTGTTGAGTCTCTATGTCTTTTTCGGGTACAACAACATCGTCGACTTTTGCTATCGTACGTATGAAATGCGCTTGCCGAGCGCACTCCGGTTGTTTCAGTGCTAGTCAGTGGTGTTGTCAATGTGTTTGTATGTGTGTGTGTGTGTGTGTCGAAAACGGAGAGAATTTTTGCCATCGAGCAGTGTTTGTTGTGGTTGTGTGTATGCTTCTGTCGTACATATGAAAAGTCATCAGCGAGAGAGACGTCCAAATGGTTTTGTGTTTTTTTTTTCTTCTTTCATTCCTCTTCTGCTCGAAATAAATCAGTTTGCGACATGCAAAATGTTGCTCGGTTTTGCAAATATTGATGTAATGCAGTGTCTATTAAATATTTTTTTTAACTGCGTGTGATTTCGTTTTGGGTGATTGGCTCAGATTCGATTGCATTGGTGCCAAACAAAATGTTTCATTCAGTTAGTGTGTCCGGCAACAAGGAAATTTTGGTCAAAACAGTTTTTATTCGTGTATTTTCTTTTCATTCACCTCAGTTTCAATTCGGTTGTTCTCTGAATCGCTTATTATTATTTTAAATGCAAGTGAATGTGATTGATACTTTGTTTGTATTTGCTGTCATTACCAAATGACCATACAATTTTATGCCCATTTTTTTTGTTTTTTTTTCTAAACTAGAACAGAACAAAAAGCGGGGCAAAAATGTGATACGAAATTCCAGTGAAGTTTGATTTTTTTGATGACCAAGATTTTTTCGTACATTTTTTTTTTTTTTTGAATGAACCCCAAAGAAATACCATAAACATACACGAGTAAAGAAAAAAAAGAGAATAAAATCAAACAACACAAAATACAATAATAAAAAGTGCTATATAAATACAACATCCAGTCAGTTCAATTGCTTAGTGTTTATGTTTATACAGCAAATAAAGTAAAATTTGCTCATTCTAAATTTGTTTTTATGCAAAACGAAGTGGACAATAATACAAGACCAAGAAAATAGAAAAATGATTTCCAGTGCATGACAGAGTCGATTTCTTTAGATTGTGTAAAATTCAAGCTAAATCAAACATTTCCCAATCATTTATTCATGCATATCAAAACGATATTGTCATGGAAAAATAGATTTATCCATTGATTTGGTGTTTTGCAATTGGTCAAAAACCACTATTTATCTTCATTTCACTCGGATATGTAGATGTCACTGATTTCGATATATATCTATATCTTCAACAACAAATTTATTTGCGGGAAAACAAGTAGCAAGAAACTATGGATCAACATTTAAAGTTTCCAATCAAAAGAAGTTTGATTTCAAAACCAAAAACCATAACGAAGAAGAGTAGAATCTGATAAGAATAATAGAAGAATCATCTCCGTTACTTCGACGCATAGAATTCGAAGTAATAAAACGACACACATCGACCTGGTTTCGGTACAAATAGAAAAGAGTCGTTCTTATTTCTCATATTTTATTTATTTGGTTTGATAGGGACATTGTTGATGTGCGTGCTCGATAATCCGATGGTACACCACGAATTAACCAACACACTCGATTCTGATATCACAATTGAGGGCTTTGTTTTTTTTTCTTTTAGTTTGCGAGTAAATGACACATCGCCTGTCATCCAATCGGTCAACAAACGAAGCAAACAACGTTTCCCATTTGCTACAAATGGCTACAAACGACCACAAACCGCAAATTCGATCTCTTTTTTTTGTTAATTAGTTAAAAGTAGAATATAAAAGTATCAAACAGATGCAGAGTTCTATCGAAGAATAGATAGCAAAATGGATAGGAAAAAAGAAGAAGATGTGAATGGTGAATCAGTTGTGTAAAAGTTATTTCGATTCAACATTTCTTCATTAAATTATTCAAAAAGTGTCGTGTCTATTTGTGTTCCGTTAAATGTGTGCGTCAATGATTGAGCCAATGCAGCGTGGGAAATTGAAATAACTTAAACGAATCAATGTTATACTATTGATATATTCGATATTCGATTGTCAAGGTTTTGGAAATACCATTGAAGAAAAGAAAGTCAAAATCAAACGAATGACGAAGAAACCGATTCATCGCGAATCGTTCAACACAACAAACAACACAACAATTCTATTCATCTTAAACATTTCCTTAAGCAAATGCATTTACTTGTTCTGCATTTAATTGGGCATTCGCTTATTCGGACATAAACAAACAATTGCACTTTGTGCTCGTGTGTTGGCTCATGAAATTACGGCAATTTATTTAACTGAACTGAACTGAACGTATAAACGATGTGGTGGAAGAAGACAAGTCATCGTGCTTACAATACGGAATTTGGCACGAGCTTATGCAAGAAATCTGTTCAAATCACTTTTGATTGACAATCATTGATTCCGGTTGGGAAAAAAACAGACAGACTATGCAAATAAGAATGAAATCTTGGCCGATGAGTGATTATGAATGGGGTACTATTGACCAGTGATCAGTGGCTACCGTTTTTTTTTTTGTGTATGTGCTCACCTGTTCACTTCACTTCATCCAATATTGAAATTAATTAAAATGAATCGTGTTTAATATCCAATAAGTCTGATTAGCTCATAAAATAATCATTTCGTGAGAACACGAGGGAAAAATGAAAAAAAAAACTGAGAACAAGGGAGAAAGAGAATGAATGAAAAGAGTCATAGAATGATAATAAAATGACAAATGTTGCGAAATGTTTTCAGTGGCACATAGGGAATAACAAAAAAAGACCAGATCTCATAAACAACATGTGAATAGCATTGCATTATTTCATGAGTTTTGTGCGAGAGCAGCAGTAACATTCTCATCTTCGGAATGTCAATATACGACAAATATGTCGATTGTTTCAAGGACTTTGTGCGCTGGGAAATATGAAATAAAACCAAGCATGAAGAAGAGTTGAAGAGCTGATTAGCTTGATTATAATGTGATTATTGTGGCCTCAGTTGAATGAGTGAGTGTCTGTCTCTCTGTCTCTGTCTCTGGCTCTCTCTCTGTTTCTCTCTACCTCTCTCTGTGTGTGTTTCTTTCTCTGTATTGATACGATTGTATGATTGTTAATTGTTTTGCTTTGGCCATCACATCTGACCACAGCCGATTACAGCATTACCTTTGTTAACATTCGCTCTGCAACTCACAACGTGTGACTAGACTTACGTAAACGCAATATATAAGCGCGTAATGGTGAGCGTTCTCCATTTGCTCATACTGGCCCCCATCGCCGCACTCTTCGGTAATCTTCTTTCTCTTAATCGCATTTGTAAACTATAACTACCGTACTTGGATGCCCAAAACATGCTACTGATTTTCACTGGGCAGCTTTTTTTGTTTTGTTTATGTCGTTGTTGTCGATCGGATGGTCGGACGGTCAGTCGTTTAGCAGATATCACGGCCAACGTAGCAACGCGATCATTCAAAGCAATCTTAACTCATTGTGTAGTCTGTTCGCGTTCATTCTACAGAGGGTCAATTGCTTGTTGTTTTTTTTGCTTGTTTGCTTGCTTTCTTACGTCTATACTTTTTTTTCTTTCGTTCAACTAAATGATGGCTTTTTATTGTTATTATTATTGAAGCTTACAATAGCAATAAAAAAAAAAATAATATAAAGAACAACAGATTAGACACACCATTATAAGCATATGCTAACGAAATAGACTTTAGGCTTTTTAATGCAATGCCATCATAAATAAATTGCTTCTTCCCATATCATATTTGCCATTTGTGTGCAAAATAACCAATCAAAATGTGTCTGAATATCTCCGTATTATGACAACATTTGAATAATAATTAAAATTATTTGAGCCATGATAATTATTCGTTGAAAGAACGTTTATTGTCACTTGTCATGGCCGGCTGGGCATTAATCATATTTTCAGTCGATAAGAATCCATAACCAGTACGGTTAATTTTAAGCATGCGATTTACAAGAGATTACATATCATTTACATGTGGCATTTTCCCATATAGTGTTGAAATATCATTGGGTTTTTGGTTAAATTCTGGGGCCAGTTGAAATTACGCAATTCCAAATCCTCTCAAAATTGTGAACTCCTCGTGCAATTTATGGCATTATTGGAATGTTGGGAAATTTCGATGTAAAATGGATGAATCACGGAAACGTAAGACCATTCCAATCACATGTTCCAAGAGTTGGACGTATTTTAAAGCCGGATGTTCATGTTCAGTATAAGTTCAAACAAAAGAAATCATTTTTATCTTGACTTTGTTTCCGACCAATTTGTAAATTTGTAAACGGAACTAATGGGCTATTTTTTGTTCTCTTTTTTTTTATATCGATAAGATAAAATATATCGAGCCACCGTAGTAGCAGCAGCATCACATTCAAATTGTATTTGTGATAAATTAAATAGTAATACTATGTGATGTGTTACCCGTGGTGATATGAGCTCTGGTAGATAGAGCACACATGTTCGATATATGGATTGCGTTAATTGTTGTCGGGTGACAATGTGTGAATGCAAACCAAACAAAAACTATGATGCGATACATCGCTTGTCAATTTGAAGCGCACATACGGTTGATAAGTCCGAAGGCGACACCAAAACTACTTACAAAATTGGCCCAAGACACATCCGTGACTGGTTTGCGTTTTTTTTGCGGTTGTTGTTGTTGTTTCACGCCAAAGACTCTCGTCTTTGTTCTATTATTAGACTGTTGCCTCACAGAGAGACCACTGTGCCTATGTATGGTGTGCGTACGTGTGTGTGTGTTCTCATGTGCATTTTGCATTGTCTGTACACTGTTTACCAAGTGTACGCCGTTTAATTTGTGCTATTATGCAAAATGTTGCATTTAACGTTTGTACGTTGATTGTATTGCAAATGCATTCAACATACATGATCGCTTACATGATGTCAGATGAATAATAGCTAGAAACACACACATACACGCACGCATTACTCTCGTCTCTCATTCTGGTTTTCGTTCTTGTTTCTTGGTTTGGTTTGTGCCACATGAAACTTGGGACAGGCTACGAGGAAATCTAGGAATATGCATGCGTTTGTGTGTTTGCCTTTTTCATTTAACTTTTGTGTTAACATTCCATTGCAATTCATTTCGATATATTAAATGTACTGACCAAACCAAACCATTTTCAGAATTGAACAGGATTGTAGCCCGACACAAGATTTTCTCTGCATCGCTCAATTGTAACTGAAGCGCTTGACCCAGGGCATGTTTTGTGGTATGTTCATAACTGCACGCGATTTACAATGTTTTTTTTTTGCTTTTTGTTTTCTTGAATCCCTGATTCGCGGCGATCAGTACATTTGGTGCCGTTTACATCGTTCAGTTGATCTTATAATTCAATCAAAGGGTCTCGGATCACTTACACACACGCACACACCGTGAAACAATTGCAATATCATTTTACTCGGTATCGCTACCAATTTGTTTAATTTGTATGAAATATTACTACGTTTTTCTCGCTGTTTTGCAGCTAATATTTCGTTTTGCTTGGATACATTCCATTTCAAGATACATTTATAATATTTACTATTGAAAATTCGACAGCACGTGGCTCAAATAACAAAAGACTCTTATTTCACTCTTTCAAGAACCAAATGATTTGTTTAATGTTGTTTCTTTTCATCTTATTTTTTTATTATATTTATTATTTGTCTCCCTCTCTCTCTGTGTGTCTCTCTCTCTCTATGTGATTTTTTTTTTCATTTTCAATTTCACGCTGGCTTTTCATAAATCAATGCAGTTACCTTGATAACTAGTGCACGTGAGTCAATCTATCGCTTCACAGCTTGCCACATGACATTGGCAATTAAATATAACAAACAAATTGCGAAACTGATAACTGATCGACAAATTAAAATTGTGTGGAGCGGGTTCGTTGTTGCAGCACTAAGTATTTTGATCATTAACTATAGTGTGCCGTGTGCGTGGTGTGCGGAGTGCCGTGTTTTTATCCACATCCAAATGGCTGGACTATTGTTTAATTTCACTAGAACGCCACATAGTTTTTGTTGTTATTTCTTTCTGTATTATGCCAGCCAACCGTTTCCGATGTGCACCTTTATTTTCAGTATCGACATAATAATTGCACTTTCAAAAAGACTTTAATTGAAATGGATTTGGATGTTAATTACCATGAAAATATCTAAACAAACGATTACGATCCATTAAAAAAGCATGCCCTGATTTGAATTGATGATGGGCTCCGAAGATGATGCAGAGAAAGAATATTAAAAGCAGAAATATAATGAGAAACGTCATCGCCGTCAAGTATACACACAACTCCATTTCAGTGTTTGCGTTGTCTGTGGCGCGGTGTTTTGTTTTTTTTTTTTC
This sequence comes from Aphidoletes aphidimyza, assembly GCA_030463065.1. Lineage (NCBI taxonomy): Eukaryota > Metazoa > Arthropoda > Insecta > Diptera > Cecidomyiidae > Aphidoletes > Aphidoletes aphidimyza. Next base: position 10,600,985 of record CM059997.1, on the reverse strand, counting down.
AATGCGTGCATGCGTTGATATTGCTTTCGCCGACCGTCATTGTTGGTGCGATTGCGATGAACAAGTAATGAATTCCATTCTGAAATGGGTTCGCTCTTTTTCGATTTGTACATTTGTTTTAAAATGTTATACTGATTTTTTTTGTTTAACTCTTTGTGTTACATCTTTACCTCAATGATTTTACATTGGACACAATTATAACATTAATACACACGCAAAGCTAATGAACTTTATCCAGCAAATGGCAACGAAAATGCAGAAGTAGCAGCTAGAGCACCAAAGCACAGTTCGTTATAACGAACAGAAATGATTTTGAAGATTAATGGTAGCATGATTTAGATGCTTATCAATTTAAATTATATTATGAACACTTGTGACTCGGTTTCAACGTTACATTATGCGCGATACAAATGAAATTCCTTTTCACACACACGCACACCACCATTTGTATGGTTACCCTCGCTCCATTCCAAGACCGTTTCATTACATACAAAATTCATACAATTGCTGTAGTCGTAACTTTTTGTGTGTGTTTTTTTTTCTGACCAAAACACTGAGTGAGGTCTAGAGTGTAAATTACATTGAAAATGTCTGTCATAAATCTTAGTAAAAATTCGTTGTGCTTTTGAAATTACACAAATCCAAATTGTATTCCATGTTATTTTTTTTAAAGAGAAAATATAATTGCATCAAATTGGACAGATTAAACTCTTCAATGGCTTGAGTTGTGTCATAGCACTACAACATAATACAACGGCGTTTCATACACAATTTTCATGTTACATTTTTGCCTCCTACTACGTTGTAAATCCGTATTCAGCTGGTATTACTGGTGAGCTGGTCTTTATTCAATGTGGTACATGATATTAGAAGGTTTCACCGAACTGATTCAACGACCATAAGTATGAGCCCGCCGTTATCATTTGAACCGCCTGATTTTTAAGCTTCAGTATTTTCAAGGTGCTGTTTCGATTTCAACAAACGACAATCCCGTCTGACTATCGAGGTTAATGAAACCAACTAGAAAAAAAAACACTAAAACAATGACGCAGACAAAAAGGATTGAAACGAAACAAAAAATAAAATTCACAATATTTGAACTTTGCTGAAATGGCAATTAATTATATATTGGAAATGAAAACGAAAAGAATAAAGAACGATTGTTTTTTTTTTGGCTGACATCACATATATTCGGACAGCAAAAAAAAGAGAAGACGACAAAAATTGTCACCAGTTGTCCATTTTGCAATCAGATTAAATATCATAAATACACAAAAGCGCTGACTTTAATTTGCTAATTGTTACACGTACCATGAAGAATTTGGCGTACCAAATACCAAATAATGTGAAGTACGGTGCAGGGCGTAAACATGTGATAAACATTTTATAACATGGCATCGACCAGTGAAAAGTAACTAATAACACCCCAGAGATCATGTCTCGTTTCGGCCTTGTTTCCTTCCAAATGCATTAATTTTCCAAGCGAAACACACAAATCAACTGGATAAATGTATTAGTTCAAGTTACAACATCGAGCCTCAAATCGAGCTCAAATTCAATCTTTTGCTTTCAATGAACTTGAGCACAAAAGCATTGCCAATGGCTTTATATCAAACGTCGATGTTTTGATTTAAGTTTTAATAATAGCTTCATTGTACTTGTTTTCATTGTCAACTGAAAATTTGAAGAGAGAGAGAAAAAAAACGCAGCGAAGAAGAACGACGATGACCGTGTTGCTATTGATAATTGTTTTGTGTGTTTGAACTTACCGTATACAGTCAGTCGACCGGTAAAGTATATAACATTCAGCTGCATTGACAGCAGCAATTCTAACAATAGATACATCGTTTATTGTTACTGCTGTTCAAAAAAAGAGTTGAAGAAATGTTCTCATGAAGTTGTTTTTTCTTGGATTTTTTTTTACATCTGCTTTTGCTTTTACATCAATGTGCACATATTCGAGGATTAAATTCCCTTTTGAATATCGTCATAATCTTTCAGAAATATTGTTGCAGCAAGTGAAATTTTGTCAATAAATATAAAATCCATGAAATATTTTCATTCCAAGTTGAACGCAATAAAGTAAAGTAACGTAACACTAAACTAAATTCCATTCCATTCCAACTACAATTATGAATATCCAAATCTTTTCGCTGATTTTAAGCGCATTCAAGGTGAATGTATTCGGCTAATTGATTGCAAGCCATTTAATATAATAACTGATAAGAGATAGGTGATAAACAGCATGTGACCATGATGCATTATATTAAACGATTGTAAATCATGATGGTCTAATGGTTTCTCGTTGGAATGTATGAATTGTATGAGTTGTACAATTGTCCATCAGCTCTTCTATTTGAAATGCTATGATGCAAAATGTCAAAATATTTGTACGATCGAAATATTTCAAATATTTGTTTTAGATTTTAAATTATGAATTCTTTCCATCTAAACTAATTGCATGTTGTGTTTTTTTCCCCTACAGATATTTCGAGATAAAAGAAAACCAAAGTATTTACAACTGGTATAGAAGTGCTGAATTTTTGTGGTTTTTCAGCGCACGTGTCTGCACACGACAAATAAGTACTGAAAACCATTGCAAATAAAAAATTCGTCAAGGCGACGACAGCAACGTAGAGTGAAACTTAACGAATGGAATAACCATAACAAATAAAAAAACAAACAAGCAGCACACAACAATTTTTCGAATGCTATAATAAATGCAGATATAATGAGAAAACCCCACAAGTATTCGACAATTTGGATACGTTTGATAGGTGCCCGAAAGTCCAAAGCAATTCACACACGACCAATAAATTTGAAGGTAAATATTGCCCGTTGAAATTACGACTGCTTTATAGTTTGTAATATTTAAATTTAGTTTAGCAAATTGGATTGATTTAGTCGAATGTGACGTTCATTTAATTGCAGGTGCCGTCGTTATCACAATCGATAGCATCGATTGTAAAACAGTGTGATTATTGTGTGGCAGAGCATTGAGAAAATTAACAATAACAGCACCAGCAACAGCACCAGCAGCAGCAGCAGCAGCAGCAGCAGCAGCAGCAGCAGCAGTAGCAGCAGCAGCTACAAAGCCGCACGATATTCATAATCAATTGCAAACGCACATATAAAATAAGCAAAATCAAGAGAGAGACAGAGACAGCGAAACGCAGGCAACCAGCATAAGCGTTCGAAATCAATCTAAAATTAGTGACATTTGGAGTTTTCAAGGTGGACAGAAGAAAACAAAAAAATGAAAATGTTTGTGACACCCACTTTTGTTCAGCATAATCGTTTGCTTCGATTAGTTATGCTACTGATTATTGTGGGCCTGTCAATATTCTTATATACATCATATTATGCAAATCAAACAATGGAACGATTTCCATCGTCGCAACGTTTTCATATGCCTGCCTTAATATCCGTTTCATCAATATTGGATTCGGAAGCGGCCGGCAGTATTGATAACACATTCCAAAGCAATGCGATCGATGATAAAAACAGCATTGATAGTAGCAATAAATTGATACAGCCATCTGGATCAGCCGTTGATACATCAAATGATCCACAATTCAGACAACAATTTTTAGGCAACAATTTAAATGATAATTTAAGTAATAGTGTAGCACATTTTAATCTCAATAATGTTGTACAGCAAGCTAATTTGGCGGGTAAGTTCATACGGTTGAAAAAAAAAAAAAAAAACAAAGAATAGTCAAAAAGAAAAAGAAAAACGATTGATTCATTTCACATCATTTCATTATCTTGCTTAAATTGTAAATTGCCTTTGCATTACATTTCCAGGTGATGGATCGAATTCATCCGATTTACCATCATCATCGTCATTATCACTTCCAGCGTCTATAGCGGCAGCGGCCATATTTCAACCAAAAAACATTTCTAATAGTAGTAATAGAATCAATCATTGAATGTTTTTATTTATTGAAAGGCAAATCAACTAATTGATTGTTTTTGTGTGTGTGTGTGTGTCAAATTCCCTTTCAGGCTCAGTGTATTCACCAACATCAAATGTGATGGCCGTCGGAAAAGTGGCCGAACATTTTCCGGACCAACAACAACAACAACAACAACAACAACAGCAGCAGCAGCAGCAGCAGCAGCAAAAGCAATCATCATCGTCGTCATCAGCGGCGGCGGCCATAGGTAGCAATAGCAATAGCAATCCCCATCAAAATACAACGGTCAAAGCGACCCATTTAGATACGGCAAATGGCGTGCGCACTAGTGATTTGTATGAATCTGGTCATTTTGAAGCAAACAGTGATCTATGTGGTTCCGATGCGGGTGAACATATACGTAACTATCCATTCCAATTGCGATTCATTGTTTCATCGTTTCAAATGTACTTCTAATAAAACGAAATTGACAAATCTTCACACATAGGTTTACTGATTTTAATAACATCAGCGCCAACGCATCGTGATGCACGCTTAGCCATACGCCAAACATGGGGTCATTATGCGTCACGCCGTGACATTGCAATGGCATTCGTTCTTGGTGCAACGAATATTCAATCGATTGAAGATTCCCTGGAAGCCGAATCTTATATGTACAGTGACATTATACGTGGTCGTTTCATAGATAGCTACAATAATTTAACATTAAAAACCATTTCATCGCTGGAATGGGTCGATACGTATTGTCCGCGTGCAGCATTCATACTCAAAACCGATGACGATATGTTTATCAATGTGTTACGTTTGATGGCATTCATCGATAAACATCATCTGGAAGAACGGCAAAAGATTATTTTTGGAAGACTGGCCAAACGGTATGTGATATTTTCTCTGCTTTTGCTTGGTCACCCCAATTCAAGGGAATTAACCAATTTCGTTGTTTGTTTGTAACCGAATTTCAGATGGAAACCGATCCGCAATAAACGCTCCAAATACTATGTGTCACCGCAACAGTATTTTCCATCAGTGTTTCCACAGTTTACGACTGGGCCAGCGTATTTGATAAGTGGTTCAGCCATTCACGATTTGTACACAAAAGCACTAGAACAAACCTATTTGAAATTAGAAGATGTTTTTACAACGGGTATCGTTGCTCAATTGGTGAACGTAAAACGAATCCATGTGAACGAATTCCTAAATCGACGCATCGCTTTCAATCCATGCAATCTGCGGAAAGCAATCAGCATTCATATGGTGAAAGCAAATGAACAATTTGACTTATGGAAAAAGCTAATGGATACAAACACAAAGTGTAAATAATTTTGTTTTTTTGTTTTTTCGTATTCGTTTACTTGAAACGAATTAGCAATTGACTGGTATTGAATTTAACAATCGTTTTGAATGCAGTAATCAAAATTCCAATCGACCAAACCACTAATTATTATTTATGTTAAGTTAAAAGAAGAAAAAAAAACTATCTCGAATTGAGATAAAATAATGAAATGCAAGCATGTCTCAACAATTTGATCGAGTCACAACAAAGAAAGTTGATAATATTGTTTTTTTTTTTCATTTCAAAACCAACGATAACATTGAGTATTAACTTAATACTATTAAGAAGAAAAGGGAATATTATCGTGCTCTGACAAACAAATTGTACACTTTTGATAATAGAAAAAATGTTCAGTACAAAAAATGTTATCAAACTCTCACAATACTTTTCTCAGAATGCGATGTGTTTGGATTTCATTTTAAATGCCACCGACTGTCACCATTTCTGAACGTTGTTCAAATAATAATAACAAATAAATAAATAAATATTTCAGAGCCAACACATTCGAACAACACCTATATTAAGATTAAATAAAAACAAAACCAATCATGTAAAACATAAAGAATATTTCCGCAGACAGAAATAGTAAAAACTTTGCGAAAAACCGAAACACATGAGAGAAAGAGAGAGAGAGAAAAAAAACGATAGTGCGAAATGAACACAAAGTGGGACCAAACCAATGTTGGTAATCATATTCCACCAATCATATTCACTTATTTATTGATACTGCAATATTTGTGGAACCTCGACGTGACTTCATTGGATTTTAATGTTGTTTGATCACGTATTAGTTTTTTTTTTAAATTTTGTTTTTGCTCGTCCAATCAAATAAACAATTTTTTGTTTTATTGTCAAATCTCAAAATAACTACTTTGTGGCATGCCGCAATAATAATGTCATAATTTGATTTAAGTTTTGAATTCATTGGATTAAATCATTGATATGGTTTTTTTTCATGGTGTTTGACATGAAATTGAAATGCCGTAAACGACAATAAACAAAAGACAGTCAATGCAAAACAATGCATAATATGAATCATAAATCATTTGATTTAATGTGAATTGATTTCAAACGCACACTTACAATAGTAACAGCAAATTTATACTCACTAAACAGTAAAACGTTGAACGCGGTTAGCTGAATTGTTGGCCTGAATAAAACCGAAAATTCAAATGTGTTTACTCATTGCGCGCATTTTCTCCCCCAAAAAAGATTTAGATTTGTTACGTTTGTCAATTTGTGTTAGCAAATCGACAAATCAGCTGAAGTCACATCACACACACAGACAAACACATATTTATATAAATTAGATTGTACAATGTACATACATTTGCTAGTTTTGCCGAAATTATATAATGGCATTAGTTTGTTGAATGTGTTGTGCCATTCTTTGTAGAGATGATGACATGCAAAAAGAACATTTTCAATATGATTCAAATGCACAGCTCAAATGCAAAGAGCAAAAGAGCTTTCTGAAAATCAATCAACGTGTGATGCCATCTAGCTATGTTCTTCACATCTATTATATAGATAGACTACAGCGGACCGACATTAGCAACTTTTTTTACACGAGAACACTTTAAGTGTACTTGTGTTTGCTATTGATTCTTCGTACATAGTTCTGCATTAATACTAATTCACCTATGAATATTCCCGATTCCACGTTAGATTTTGCAGTGTTAAAATGAATTTCATGAATTCAATCGTTTTTACAATTTTACAAATAGTTTTATATTAGACGATGGCACTGCACGAAACAATGGCAAAAGGCTTTTTTGACAATTCCAAATGAAACAATGGAAACTTTTTGCGTTTGGGTTGTGATTAAAAATGATGAGATAAAAAACAACAAAGTAGTGGTATTTAAAGAAAATAGAAAATAGAAAACAGTAGATATAGTACCAATACCGACTATTTCGAAAGTGATACACAAACACACAACAGTTTTTGAGTAACTTCTTCAACCCACCGTAGTACACGTGATGAAGATATTTCGAAGAAAAGTTCTAGATTTTCCTATTGTACTATACATAGTACTACGCCGAACTTTTTCTCAAAATCACAAAAGGTGACTCCATCTTCAATCTGGAAAGTGATAGCGATGAGTCTTTCGGAGTAACATTTATGGGTAGGAAATTAATTTTCCTCTGTTTGATTTTTCTGCCCCAGATGCGATCATCATTACCAGACATACCTGATTTGCACTTGCAATGATCAATGCGTCAGAGTGTGATGTTTGGATATGTTTGAATCTGTGGTATTCCGCGATGTTGCTCCACTCTACTGCAGTGCCCCTTACCTTTTCTCTCTTTATTGCAAACTACTGATGACACCTTGCTTGATGTAATTTATATGAAATGCACTTAATTTGTCGAATAAAAATTAAAATTGCATATTTAGCGAAGTTATCTAAAACTAGATATTCAAATGAAGATTTAATCAGGGGCCCATTTTACAAACGCCGAAGAATATGAGATTTTTTCAAAAAATCTGGTCAATAAGAAGCTTTGTGCGAAAAAGGTATAGACATAAATAATTCTTTAATTCTTTATTGAACAGAATTTTGAGATGATCTTCTATTCTTTGTTGTTTGTGAAAAATGGCCCAGAAAAATCCAGTAAACGATAAAATGTGCTGAAATATTTGTTCATTGTGAAACATGAAACACACCAAACGGTTCACTCCAAATATTTGATCTATCAAACTAGAAATTTGACGGACAAATTTGTGATATTTCTATTGTCTTAATTTCAATTTCACTAAAATTAATAACAATGATGAACACGTATGAAATAAGAATACCAAACATTTTCAATTTGCGCTCTTTCAAATGTAACAATAGAAATTGTATTGAAATTTAAAATCACATGGCGCAATCCAGGAATACTTATAGAAATCCCATAACTTTGAAATAAAATACCTCGTTCACGCGTACTACAGCGAAATTGCAAAACTGTTGCTCTCTTTGTGTGTGTGTGTAATTTTTCTCTGTATATTATGAAAAAGTGTAACGTTGGTTTGGATTATTTCCGTATGAAATATGTGAATCGAGATTAGAATCGATAAAATTGAGAATTCAATGCTCTATATAGAGAAAGACAAGAGGAATTGAAAATTCTTCACGGGTAACAGATGAGCGTTGTGTTGTCAAATAGAGACAAAAGAATGAAGAAAAATCATTGATGTAAATTAAAGAAAATGAAAATGTTATAAAAATCTATGAAATAAGACCAATTGAAACAGAAAAACAAGTTAAACAAATTGAATTTATGTGTTTTACTTACAAATATCCTGACATCCCAAATGTGCCCAGAAAACAAAACACCGTTTGCATTTATTTCATCAGATTAATCTTTTTTTTTTAGTATTCAGTTTATTTCCTCATAGCTTTCAATTATTAGTAACCAATACATTGTTCTTCTCATTTGAAAACATTTTGTCATCATCTTATCGCAATATTTATCTAGTTTGTTTTTTCTTTTGTTTCAACATATTTCTCTCTTGTTGATTTCCATGAGCCAAATGCCACATTCATCAGTTGAAACAAATTCACATGCCGAATACGTATCCGTGCATTCAGAAAAAAGTGTTTCGCTTCAACTTGGCATATTGTTCATAAACAGCAATTTTTTTAATTAATTAATTTAATTTAGTTTTATTCATGTTTATTAATTATTAAAACAAGCTCGAAATCAATTCAAAAACTAAGAGATTTCGAAGAGGTGGCGCAGCACAGTGTAACTTCTTGGCCAATTTGCCATCAGAATACGATAACGAAATCATAAATTCGCCGACAAAAAGAAACTTTTTTTTGTTGGGTGCTTTTTTCATCGTCAACGAATTTAATGTGTACTGAGCAGGCGAGTCACATTCATTTTATTCTAAAGAGAAAATGATTTTATCTCGACTGTGGACGACAATTTTCACTGTATGTAAAGGAAAAGAACAAAATAATATGCACAGGAAACGCGAGGCTTCGATTGATACAATTTTTTCAAATCATTTGGCAAGGAAGATGAAGATGCTTCAATAGATGAACTGTATAGGAAAGTGTCTAAATTAGAATGAATAAATTAGAACACTGGATCAAATATGGATAATGGTTATAATGATCAACTTTAAGCTCCGAAATAAATTTGACCATATCTGTCGACTTAGATTTTGAAACAACATGATTTTGTATTTTATGTGTCTTTTTAAATCATTGTTCTATTTGGGACAATTTCCTGTTTACTATCTTCCTCGGGGCTTGAATACGACAGTACAATAATACTACTCAAAAAAAACGAGAGATTACGAATATCTCGAAATACTTCAGATTCGGATTTTGGGAGCGATTTCCCTTCGGAATACGTTTATGGTTTTTCCTGTCAAGCTTGTGTCCAAATTTTGTTGATTAGTCAATCAAAAACCGCATATCACTGGCGTTGTTTATCTTTGCATCTCACTTGGACACCGGCTTTGTCTACAGTGTTCACGCTTGGCTGCGCATCATAGCAGTGTTATACTCGTCTCAATTAAGAAATGTGCTTAGTACAACATTTGTGTGTGTGTGTGTTAAGCATAAAAGGACTAGGTGTTTAATCATAAGTGGTAAGTAGCCATTATCGTTATAATTAACATTGGAATGTATATTTAGGTCCGACTAGCTTCCTTTTTAAAACCCAAAACTATAGTATTTGTTTCTAGAATGGTTTTCAATTTGTGCATTGGCGGCTAAATTTGAGAGTCGAGCCTAATTTAAGTTTTGAACAGAATCCTGTTCAAACATCCAAAAGTTTTTTTTAATCAACTGAGCTTTCTACATAGATCAGGTCAAAAGAAAATTGGAACACCATATTTACATTTTGCACATGGCGTCAGTGTTAAAGTCAGTGTCCATATAGAAAAGTGCTTTTTTCTTACATTTCCATTTGAAATTCATATCTGTTCATATGATCGGTACGATTCGTACTTATACATGCTCAAAATCAGTGACGGAGGGAGTGGGTACTTTCAATACTGCAGGGGGGTCCATGGGGTGCGGCTGTACTCAAGTCTAGCTAACATTTTTGAGGACGACGGGGGATAACTGGGGTCAAATTTGCCTACTAATCGCGCCAGAGATGGACAAACTCCACAAACCTTCCCTCATGCGCATGTATGATTGGTACTACAAAGACGTCATATATGACGTCAGACTATAGTCTGCACAAATCTACCACATCATTTGTTCGTGATGGGCAGCGATTTCGCTGCATATAACGCTTATAATGTACGTTTTCAGATTGATCATGCCCGGATTTCTTTTTTTGCCAGGTTCTAAGCAGAATTTTGTAGTGAAATGGAGTTTTATCACAAGATTCCATGTTCATTTGAAACATGTGTGGGGTTTTATGTGTAAAAATGTGTATTTTGCACAAAAACATTTCAAATACACATCAAATCCTTTGGTGAAACGATATTTCACTACAAATTTTATTTGAAAACCCTGCAAATGTTTTTTCCAGAGTAATTACTTTTAAAAATCATCCGGAATGTTTGTTTAGTAATATTGTAATTGTCCACGTAAAAAAAATGCTTTGTTCGAGTTTCAGCTGCTAACTTTCAGTTGGTTGCTGCGAAATCAAATTTATTTTATATGTTACAAAGTATACACCGAACACACCCAATAATTCAATTTCAATTTGTAGACAAAATCAATATTTTCGGTTTTGACTTGTTCAAAATTTGGCCAGATGGTGCCTTATAAGCGCACAGCCACAAATGTCAACAACAAATTCGTGTAAAAGTTAGCTCTATTGGCTGCCATGAAAAGTGGTGGAATATGTATGTTGCATTTCATATTGTGTCCGGAGGGAGTTTCATGTAATGGAATTTTGAAATAAGTTTTCAGCAAATTCAATTGCTTTTTCTATTTCTCATATATATATTTGTTTCTTTTGTTCTATTTTATTTGATTTGCCGTTCATTTTTTTTTTTTTGTTTAATTTTGGGTGGAGTGTACAATTTGAGTTACACGTATAAAAAGCAGTCTTCGATTATAATTGTGTTGAGCTGACAACAATAAATGTGCTGCAATGATATTGATGGATTCATGTCTTCACTATTATTCGTTATTCAATCATTTCAATTGAAAGTATACAAACATTGATTTAATGATTCATGAATATTGAATGTGTGAATGTATCAAGTCATCGAATCGGAATCTTTAAACTGCGCTCATGCATTTTACAAAATGTAAAAATGTAACATTTTTTTTTAAATGTGTGTTCAGTACGGTATGCATAAAATGGTATTCTTTTGACCGTTCCAGAAGTGGACGTGGACTTGGATCATAATTTATTTGATGAGGGGGAGAATGGATGGGAGGGCGGGTTCACACCAAGTATGGACGATGATTTAAAGCACTTTTCTAAAACTATTGAAGCAAAACAGAGTTAAACAGAATTTTTGGAACAATCTAATTGGTAATTATTATATTTTGGACTTGTGTGTCATTTTTTGTTTGTTTGTTTGTAACTAGATTGTTTTCTTAAATTAACTATCATTTTCAGACTCTTTTGAAATACTTTACGGTTAGGCTTATTTTATGAGTAATTTGATTTGTTTCCTGCGAATCAATAATAGGATTTGTATCTTAATTTTGTTGTTGTTGCTACACAAACATTCCATAGAACATCAATCACCTCCGCTATCTATTTATCTATTAATTTTAACGGCAATGGAGGAGTTTATTGTTTATTTTTCATGTTGTTTTGTTTGCTTTATATTTGTTATAATCAATTTGGAAGATTCTTTTTCGAGCATTTTTTTTCAAAACTTATTCACTAACATTTGTTTTTATGACGGTGGTTCACTTGATGGGGCAATAATCCCATCAACATTTTATTTTATTTTTTTTTGTTTCACTAAATTATTTCTTTCCTCATTTGTTGTTGTTGTTGGTTTGTTGTTAGTTTTTATGAATTGAACTTACTTATTTGGTAAAAGTGTTTGAGCTTGAGATTGTCTAATTAAAAAAATAATGTCATGGTTTTAAATAGGACGTATTCGTATCTAACTGAGGGTACAACATGAGTTTTGCTTTTTTCATGTTGTACACAACTCAAGATATTGACATTTCCACTGAAAGACGTCGTGTGCTTTTTATGTGTGCATTTTGTTTTCTTTTTTTGTTATGAGCTACAAAGTCATGTCCAACTAAAGAACTTTCGTTGTATTCGTTTTATTAACTGAATGGAAAACAGAGCAGATTTTGTGTTCAGAACACAATATTTTCATTTGACATAGTTTATTGCAGTTTAATATGTAAATTTTGTTTGTTTGTTTTTTGTGTGTGTGTGTGTTAAAAATAGATCGGCCTTTTGATCAGAATTGATTTTTTGAATAGCACAGACATCAGACTTGATGGATTTGCCTCACAATTCTATTAATATGGTAGAATAACAAAAAAAAAATTGTTGGTTAAAACAAACAGAAAATAAAACGTTAGCTGCTTGAGGAGGTTTCCAGTGCTTAAAGCAAATACAACTATAGTGTCGATGTTATTGAACACTTCCAAGTAAGTTTCAACACTATTTAAATTTAGTTTCTTTGTACATTTTTCCCCGTTTTTCCCTTCATTCTATTTTTCACTTGGTTTAAATGCAATTTTTTAACATATAAATATATTTCTATGATGTCATTTAATAAATGTTACATTTCAATAAAATTAGCACAATGTTCATAAGTTTATAATATATAATATTTGTGATTTTTTTTCTTTTTTTATTTTCGTTTATGTACAATGAATTTTTGGCATTTTTTTCAATCTCTTTTTTGATGTCACTTTTAACAGGAAAGGAATGTGCATGCAAGTAGGCTTTGTAACAACATACTTCTGTTTATGTGTATTTTTTGTCGATTTCTATTGTCTCGGGATTTTGAGCAATTTGGTGGATTGAGCTCAGGAATCATATAATCCAGTATTTATTAAGCTCAATGGGGGACGAAGCGACACATCACTTGTTTTTCTTTGGGGCATTTCCATTCCACTTTTTTATTCACTTTACGTTAAAAGTAACACCACAAAATTGCAACTCGTGAGCCTGCATCAACACCGAAATGGTTTTAGGAAAATTTAGTGTCCAGTTAAAATGGTTGCGAAATGGTGCAAAGTTCAGAGTTCATGCTTGAAATCAGGAACAAACGACTGAAACCAAAATATCTTTGAAGAAACATCAAATTTATCGGAATGAATGGGAATAGAAATGCGAATACCAGATCAATCGAGCAAAAGTGCAACACGAAAATTCTTTTGGAAAAGAAATTTTTTTTCTTGCCGTGCAGTTTGCATGCAATGTTGCGTCTTTGCTTGAACACAATTCAAGTTGCATTTTTTCGAAATATTTTTCATTTTGCACTTCTCAGTATTAAGGAGTTTGCTTGAAATTGACGTAATAGTATGAAATTTTAGTGTAAAAAGCATATTGCATGAGGGAGTTGTTAAAAAATCAGCTAATCGATTAGAGGTGAAAGAATAGAGAGTTGAGTCCTCTTTGTTTCGATAGAAAATGCCATAGATTAAGATAAGTTAGAAACAGAGTTAAGGAGTTTGTTGCATAAACACATTTCGGAGTTATTGAATTTCACGCGAATGCATTCGATACGAGCAATTGTTTTTTATGCAGTACGCATCACATGTGACGAGATAAACCTGACATTTTGCATATCTGGTACAATATAATTAACAATCAAAAACATACATTTTACATTGAAACAAAGATTAACGTAAATACAATATTTTTATTTTCACATTTTTTTTTGTGCTAGTTATGGTGAGTGTGAGTGTGTGTGTGTGTGTGTCTTTTTTATTCTCTTAAAATCAACTAACGAATGTCACGTTTCATCATCTAACGCACTATACAATATCATCGTTTAACACGAATGGTAATAATAACTAGTTTAACACTGACTTGTTTTCTTTTAAATATTCAAATAATTTGACATAAGCTGAGATCAATTGATCAATTGAATTTATAATTTATATCTTACTATCTGTTCGCACAGGTAATATAGAGCCAATTTCAATCGGGGGGGGGGGGAGGTGAAGTAACAATTGCTTTAATGTTATGATATAAATTTATCTCTCTGTCTGAGTGTGTGTCTGTGTGTGTATGTTCTATTCCACATTCAATGTCCATTCTTCGTTTTAAATTTTCTCTTTTTTCTCTCTCACTCAATCAATTCGTGAGGATACAAAGAGCTTTAATTGCTTTCATTGGCATCTGAATTGACTGGAATGTGGTCTTAAGTTTTTTTTTCTATCGTCACGCTTTTTGTACAAGGACAATAATAATTAATTTACCTTCTATGTTATATGCATCCACCAGAAAACAGTATAAGCGTCTTATTTGTGTGTTTGTTTGTTTGTTTTTTCTTCGTAAAATTGTTAATGTTTTATGGGTTTGCTACACATGGGGCAAATCATATGAGGCATACTAGAACACACACGAAAATGCATTAATTTCAGTACATGCAGAACATAACGAAATCTCAATATGTCACAAATGTAATGCCCACGAAAAATGTAATGCCCAATAAACATGAAGTAATGCCGTTCTCGAAAATCAATGTCAAAGTTTGACGTCTATTATCTGAATATTGAGAGGCATTACTCTACATTAAGAGGGATTATCGGCATTACATTGAATTTCGGGCGCAGAGCTGTCGATTTTGCATTTTAATTACATTTGCGCAGTGCATAAAAACTATCTAAATTTCGTCGTGGAGACTTGAAATTTTCAGGGAAGTTGTATTTTTGGCTCTAATTTTCGGAACTACCACCAAAAAATATGCATTACGGGGTTTTGGATAGCTTAATTACAGCAAATACACTTTTAATTACGGTTTTCTGTAATTAAAAGTGTATTTGCTGTAATTAAGCTATCCAAAACCCCGTAATGCATATTTTTTGGTGGTAGTTCCGAAAATTAGAGCCAAAAATACAACTTCCCTGAAAATTTCAAGTCTCCACGACGAAATTTAGATAGTTTTTATGCACTGCGCAAATGTAATTAAAATGCAAAATCGACAGCTCTGTTCGGGCGTTACATTAAAATGTTGAGGTATTACTTTTAAATGATATGCCCCTTGGTTTGCTATTGACACGCACGAAACATATTTAATATTCCCGATTGAATGATGGCTATAATTCTTTGTTTGTAAGGGGCTTGTTTTGTGTTAAGTTAACTCAATAATAACTCTTCATCAGTCTAAATTTATCTATAATTAAATACACTATTATTTTAACTTTAACATTTGATGATTTTTGTTTTTGGGGTGGTGGTGGAAGAATTCCTATTAATGTGAGTTTGCGAGGGATAAAGAGGTAAATGAAAAACACTATCAATTTAGTAATACAAATGGACTAACAATTCGAATCCAGTGTAGATTGAATTTGTTGTACACAAAAACCAAAAAATTCAACTAGAACATGCACATCGAATAAGCTCACAACATGCTCCAATTCTCAAGTGTTTGAGTTTTAGGTGGGTTTGACGTTCGGCTCTCCTCACTTCCTCACTCGTCTCTATCTTTCTCCCTCTTACACACACACGCAACGATAAGATAAATTGTTTTCATTTTTTTTTTACTTTAATTTTTCACTTCAAAACGTTTCCGTGAGAAGGGATGCTTTTGATATGTTTTTAAATGGAATTTACGACGACCTGATCAATTTGTTCAAGTGAAAGAGGAACATCGAAAATGTCCTTTTTTTAAAATATTTTAGTAGCGCCTGTAATTACTTCAATGACACACAAGGCCAACAAAATTTTATATTCATTTTCGTTTTATTTAATAAAACTTGAAAAAAATCCGAATCCCGAAATCACAAAGCACTTCATCTGTTGAATGTTTAACAATTAATTAATTTTTTTTTTCAATTTTGAGTGTTAATTGTCATATCGATGAACTCAGCTTTTAATTTGTTTTCTTTTGTCTCGTCATTTAAATGTTTATTTTATGACTTTTTTTCTATATATTTGTCTATTTCGTCGCTGAATTTCGTGTTTTTTTTGTGTTTTTTTTTTCTATTCGAACTTTTTCGTCACTTAATAAGCTGTGCACATTTTTTTAGGTTTTAGTTGGTTTTTCTTATGTAATCATCCATGATAGTCTCAATGAAGCCCGGCTCTAGATTTATCGATGACTTTCTGTTTGGATTGTGTACGCTATTGCTACTACTTACACGACTAATGCTTTCCGATGCACCACTATTATGCGTATTTTCGGTGGTGCTAATCGATTTATGGCCGTTCGACTTAGTAACCACGGTATCGATGGTGTCGATGGTGTCGATGGTGTTGACGGTGTTGACGGTGACAGCGGCATCCATCGGTGGTGAATGCATTAGAGGATCTTCGGTATTTGCTACATGTGGTTGATTAGTTTCAGTTAGTGTGCGGCTACAGCATGGTATTTCCTTAGCAGCATCGACTACTGCAGATATTGTCAATTGAGCATTGCCTGCGGAATTCCAAATTTAAATTGAAATTGAATTGAATTTATTTTCATTGCATTTCCGGTCAGAGTAAAATTTTATTTGAAAAACAAAAATCCATTGCTAAACTGCATTTTGGTTTTAGTGACAGCACCGAAATCAGTATGTGATTGGCAAAACTAAGAAAAAATAAAATAGCAAAACGAAAGGGCGAGAATAAAAAGCAACAACGGTTGATGCGGTTACCTTGTGGCTCGATTTGAATTTGTTGCGGTTGCTGCTCTTTATCGGTTTGAACTGAAATATCGACAGCATCGTCACTAGCTGCCGTGTTGTTTACAACTCGGTGACTGAGTCTTGAACTTGATCCGGATTTTGTAATGGCTGATGATGTCACTGAGTGAAAGGTTTGACTGCGAGTTCCCGAGAATCGCATACAATTCGTTGGGCGGTTTGAGTCCGTAGCTGCTAACTGAAACAAAGTTTTTTTTTACAAAGAAAACAAATTCGCGAACTATAAACATTGTTCATGGTATTTTCGTTACGTGAACGACAAATTCACAAAAAAAAAGAAAAAAAAAAAACAAGAATAACAACAATATACATTGAATTAGGGGGCATTTAACAAATTAATACACAAAATAAATTATATCCATCTAGTTCAGGAAATGTGATAGCATTCGGAAACAAGAACAGAAGTGACAGCTGATTACCGGTGTTAAAGTTCCACATTTGAAATTTTCAATTCTCTCTATGTGTATGTATTTTTTTTAATAAATTATTATATTCTTGAAAAAGGTGCATCAACATTCCACACAATACAAGTAGTTAGCTGGTCTTAATTCATTTCAATAACAACAACAACAACTTATTCTGTTTTTTTTTATTAATGTAATCAAAAGCTTCTGAACAAACTCACTTGATCAGCTTTTATTTCGAATGACGCCATTTCGTCGTGAAATTGAGAAGGAAAAACAATTACAAAGGAAAAAGTTGACGCTCTCAATGTCAAACCCCCACGAAAATGGTCAATATTTGATACTGACTTGCTCGCAACAGCACTGTTCATAGCACAAAATCCATTTACAATGTCGATTTGTTTTTTGTTTTGGCTCGCAAGTAAATTCGTTGTTCATTTACGATTTGTTTCATGTTGGGGTTTTTTTTCTATTTTTTTTATATCCTCACTGTAACTAATCCGTGCGAGTTGTTGCTGATCTCTATAAATGTACAATCGAAATTTCGGAATTAAATCACATTTCCACTGAGTGGCTGTTTGACATTAAACAAATGGCAATTACAGTACCAATTTTACTTTGAACCAGCTATAAACACAAAAAAAAAACGAGAAGAAGGTAAATACAATCAGTGGCGTTAATAGTGGGGGTGTTTTGGGGTTCAAAGGGTTTTTGAAAGGAGTTTTTCGACACTTAAACGAATTTAAACTTATCTGAGAAATGCCATATTGAAACAGAAGTGATAAGTTTGTTCAAAGAAAAAAACAGAAGACTACCACTGTAATTTTTGTAATGAATATGAATGTCAATATTAAACACTTTTTGTGTGTATATAAATAACTGTTATTTTTTCTCAATTTGAACCCCCCACCCTCCGTCCCCTCAATTTTTGTCTATTTACGCCACTGAATACAATTGTTGAAAAGACATTTTTTGATGAGACGAAGCTCAGTGCGAATGTTTTGCTATATGATGGCATTTAATATGTTGTATCTATATCGTAAATGTGCTTCTGGCATCAAAATGAAAATCAAATCAAGAGAAATACAACAGCATGCCAGAGATTTTCATTTTCAAAATGCGGATTTCGAGAACCTTTTTTTTCTCTCCATCTTTTAATTTGTTATTTCAAAATGTAAAAACTTTTCTTCCCGTCATTTACTCCCTCAAAGAGATCCAGACAATCGCATTACCACGTTTTCTTTCTGTTGTTGTGATGTAACTTTTTTTTTTATTCTGTATGAAACCGTAGAGATGGTTTTAATTCAAAATCATTTAAAACGAGATGTGTAACATCTCGTAACATTTGTCCGATGCTGTAAATGCATGTTTGTTTAAGTCCACAGCAGTCGGTTGTTTTTTGTTGTTTACCTGAGAATCTTAAAATTCTCGGCGCCAGATTTCTACGGTTTTTTGGATTCCGCACTAAACCGTACTCAATATGGAAATCAGCATACACTCTGGCAGCACGTACTAAACGCGTTAGAATGTATCATGGAATTTAATTTCTCTTTTTTTCTCCCTCTCTCTCTCTCTCTCTCTCTCTCTCTCTCTCTATGTGTGTGTGTATGCGTTTGTTGGCCAGATGCTGTACGTTGATGATTGGCAACGTTTGTTCCATAAATATACCAGAGATCAGCATACATTTTTGGTAAACTAATCAAGAAAGCCAATGTCAATGAATAACGTTCGAATTTAATACATGACAACTGTATTGATTCATTCGAGCTGTAGAAAATAATAATAGAATTTCTATTGAGGGGTTCATTTTCAATTTTGATATCGTTGACATTTGAACAATAAAAGCACCGCATTAAAAGCACATTGGATTGTTGTTGAAAGTTTTGAATTGCGGCAAAAGAAATTCCACATGTTTGTTTGTTGGTTCATTTATGGTAACTTTGGCGATAATAGTAATGCCCCTAAGATACTTGATTAAATGCCCCTAGATATCGACAATTAACTCGTACCCGATTCACACTTAAGCCGGCCGCATTTCGTACATTTTTGTACGGTTGAAACAGCACCAGGTAGACTTTGGGCAGGAATAAGCATGCCAATGATACCGATGCACTTATCATTAAGCACATACACATGCTTGACACTTGAATCTGAAATGAACAAAGAAGAAACGATATAAATTTATGTAACTTGTGTTATGGATTGTGTGTGTGTGTATATCTGTGTTTGGTTTGAGTGCTTAATTTCATAAAATGATGACACAAACATGCATTTAATATCATGTAAATAAATAATAATCTCTTTAAATTGAATTTCCTATTAGTTTGTGGATCCAAATATTTAACGTCCGAATTTATGAATGTGTTAATTGAAGTTGTTCGCTAAGAGTCAACACAATGATTTGGTACGCATACAAAAGTACAGTGTCGAATGGAAAAATACAGCATGGATGATACAGGCAAAACCAAAACCAAAACAAAAAACGTGTATGATGATAACAAAACGGTAGAGCTAGCATCAAGAACACCAACACGGCATACAATTCACAATGATCGTGTACATTGTACGGAGCAATGGAAGCTTTTCAAAAAAAAAGTTTTTGCATTAATGTGAAATACAATGAATAATTTTCAATTGTCTCCTGTTTATCCACTTCATTCAGTCGGCGGCTGCTTTGTGCAGAAGCACAGAGATGACACACTCCGCTCTAGCTCATGCGCTCCAACAATCAAATCGAGTTTCATTTAAGTTAAATTTAAAAAAAAAAAATTAAAGGGCAGAAAAGTATAGTTTTGATCCCTCTTTAAAGCAATATCTCTTTGGAGTGTTTTGTTTGGAATTAAGGTATTCTGCCGATTCAAAACATGCGCTTGATAATTGCATTCTCTTTTCCACTCGCTCGAAATAACAACAAAAACAACAACAAATAATGTAAAGAAGAGGGAAACGAATCACTTGAAATCAGTCGATCAAAGCTCAAACTCGCATCTCAATACTTTTTCTCTTGTTTTCGCCTTTGCTTTGCCTGGCGCTTTGGTGATGCATGATGAAAAGTTTTAATTAAAAAGTACGCATTTATCGTACAGATTCAAATAAAAACTGATTTTCGAATCCCGACAACAATAAAACATATAATTTGGAATGAAAATACAATGCACATTTGGCGTCGGTGTGTGCGTAGGTGTTCACCAGCATTTTTCCCTCATCTTACTTAAAAATCGGGGATTATTTACCCTCATTTGGTTGGTGTTTTTTTTGTCGCTATGCCAAATCCATGCAGTAACAGAAAAAATTATTGAGAATACATAGCTTGGCTGAACTGCTTTTAATATTCGTAAAGAATTATCATTCATAGCATAACGACACGAAAATTTAATTGATTGTGATGAAGTTTTTCTGTTTATTTGTTTGCGCTTTTGGCAATGTTTTTTTTATATTATAAAAAAACTGAAATATATATATATATATAAATAAAATGAAATGCTGTAGAAAACGGAAGGAATGAGAGAAAATGAGAAAGATAGATAGGACACGTTCTATGTTAACGAAAATGAATGTTACCTTATAGTCATTATTGGTACCGAAATAAATCGGCAAAAATGCCAGCCAAACGATGCACGTTGAATACATGGTGAAACCAATGTATTTGGCTTCGTTGAAGTTTTCGGGGATTTTTCTTGTTTTGAATGCATACAATGTGCACAACAGTATCAGCACCATATTATAGACAAGTGACATGATCAATGAAAATGTTGACACCTTACATGTCAGTACAGCGGTTAATGGCTGCGGATGAATCTCTTTGACGTCCGGATTTTCGTATAGCAGCCATCCAATCGTTCCAACAAACTGTACCGCTACAATGCCTAAAAATGTGAACAAAAGAATGAACGAGAGAGAGAGAGAGAGAGAGAGAGAGAGAGAGAGAGAGAGAGAGAAAGAGAGAAAGAATGAGGAAAGAGATGAAACGCGGAAAAGAAGCTAACATTTCGATTACATTACTCAAGTCCCATATGCACATATACAGAGTAATGGCAAGACATTTGCCGTGATATCAGGAGAAGCAAAATAATGAAATCGAGAATGGAAGTGGAACGAACGAAAGAAAAAGAAAACAACAACAGTAAAAATGCAGCCAATTCTCACGTACACAGGCAAATTGCTATTTGTGATATTGGTGATGTGTAAATAGGTCTAGACACTGCTTTGACACCGCAATTGAATATTCTAGAGATTCGGTTGGTTTTCACGAAAATCGCACTGTAGCAAAGGCTCAGGCACAAGCCAAGACCAACTCGCAGGCATGCACATCGTATTACAGTTGGACGAGCCAATATAATGAATGTCATTACATAACAAAGACAAACTCCCGTTAACAGAACGTAGCACAGTTCACGTCCAGACGCCATTATAACAGGTGTATGATTAAATCTATACAGAGAAAAAGAGGCCCACAAAAAAGACAAAAAAAAAACACACACACAAAAAAATAGAGAAAAGGAAGAGAATGAAAAAAAAAGTGGAAACGTAAATCGGAATGAGATTTAAGTAAAAATCCAAAATGCCACTCATATATCAGAGCAACAGAAATTGAAACGTACTTGATGAATACACAAATAGTGAATGTGGTGGCCAATATACCGGCGCTGGCGAATATCAACGGCACCTAAAATGACATTTACCGTATATTTTAGTACTCATATAAACCATATTAAACCACCATGTAAAGCACAGTGAAAACCGTCTGTAAAAACAAGTATCTAGCAATATAAAACAAAACAAAATAAAACGAAAAGAAAAATCGTCGCAATTTATTTATTTGTTTGTTTGTTTGTTTGTTTTTTTTCGGTATGGCAGATAAGAATTTGTTTCGATCAAAAGTCAAGAGGTAATTTTATCTAAGCCAAAATAAGACGTATGTAGACTTGTAGACCTATCAGATTTATTACACTAATTTGATTGCATCTTAGGCTTGAACATAGATTTACGGTCGCAAATTCATCGGAGATCCACATGCTTGTGCGACAGAGTCGCATAAAGTGAATACGACACGTCACAATGTCGGATACACGACAGGTTTTTTTCAATTTTGTTTCTTTGTGTGTGTTGGTCTTTTATTAAAAACGAAACATAAACATATTGGTTGCGAATACTGTCAGTGAGGGGAGAGATAACATATAGAGATTACTTACGTAGGCCCACGGGCTCAACCAATCAATTATTTCCGCTCTCAGTTTATCACAGCCAGTTTTTCGTTCGTTAGGTGCCCAGCCAGGCTGGCAAGATATGCATGAATCATTTTTCACATATTCAAATTCTTCGCGACACTTAACACACGACCAACAGCATTGATCCTGGTGATTGTGAACATGACCAGCCGGACACGGTTCCGAGCAAATCGATTTTGGATGATCCTCGTAGTTTTCCCAGCGCACCGTTTCATTATGAAGATCCAAACTACAAATCCGAGAGAACAACATTTGAACATTTGCTATTTGCTAAAATATATCACAGCTACGGACATGTCATTCAGCATTTTGATTTGAATTTTAAATTTTAAATTTTGAATTTTGAAATTCAAATATATTCTGTAAATCTATATAAAGAGTAAATGTGAACATTACGATTCTTTCCATGCTCCAATCTGGATGTAGTCATATTTCTTTCCGGTTCTTTGGTACTGATAAATATTATAGTAGCCATATGCATCGCCGTTTTTATTGAATCGAATCTATTGTAAATGGAAAATCGAAAGCAAATAAAGACAGATGGAGAAAGAGAAAAGGAAAAAGAAAAAGAAATGAAAGGAATCATTGATATAAAATCAAGCCGTTTGTTTCAGCGAATATATATTGCAGATGAATTCTCACTTGTGTGCCTTGCATGCCGATGAAAGAAACATCACGAATGGCTCGGAGTAGATCTGGCCCAACGCTTCCTGCCTGCAGTACATCACACTGACTGAATTCAACATCATTGCAATGCTCCTTGATGATTTTATGTAGCGCGTATGCCATCGCATACACTGCATCGACTGTCACGAAAAATCAACGCGCAACATATACATACAACAACAACAACAACAACAACAACAACAAAACGAGAAATGGTTGAGAAAAGAAAAGAAAATGTGAAATATGAGATATGGGAGTTGAGTGCATCAGTCGCTTTTTGGTCGCTTTAAGCTTCTTTTTGAATAGAAAACTAAGGCACGAAAAATGATATGATGTGCAAGACTCTTTTGCACTTTTGATTCTCGGGAAAAATGTTCACTACACAGGAAAATTGCAGTCTTATTATTATCATAGAATTTTACCGAATACACTCACTTCGACGAAAAAGCGGAAAAAAGAAACAAAAACAAATGAAAGCCGAAAAAGTGAGAGAGGGGCAGAGAGAGAGAGAGAGAGAGAGAGAGAAAAAACTAATATAAAGTTATGAGCGAATGGAAATAGTGCTCGCTGAGCACGTACACTATAACTTTTGCGAAAATGCATATTTTTAATTTCAATATTCATTATATTGAGAGTTCGTTTCATGAACGGTGCACCGCTTCAAACATTTTATGCCAGTCTGATTACCGGAGGTTGTTCGTTCGCGTTTTTTTTTCTTCTTCTTTTCATCCGTACCAAAAAGGCTTTTATACGAGAATGCGTTTCACATTTTCGACAGCTCAGCTGGAAATACATTTGTGAAGAGTCAATGTTTCTGACATTTCGTTTCATTTTATTCAATGCACGAATAAAACGCGCGATTCATAATTTTTGGCCATTTTCGTCAATTTATCGACTGATACTCAGCTGCTGAATTTAAATTATAATATATAGTTTTATCTATTGAATTTTGTGAAGAGAATTCATGTGAAATGATCGAATGACTATTAAGCGATGATTGAGATGATGGCTGAAATCGAAATCCCATGTAAGTGCTGTTGTATGCTAAAGGCATCGCTCATCTCGATGGCGTTTGTGTGTGTGTGTGCGGAATTCTTTTTGTGTATACTTTTTGAGCTCTCAATTGTTTGGCACTATGTGATGGCTGCAATCATATTGCAATGCACAACCACACATAACGCACACAACCACAAACAATAACAATAACAACAAAAATGGTTTTTGATGTGAAACTAACCATCTTTAATGGTTGAAAACGGATTAAAGCGCGATATTGATGCCGTAAACAATTATCGATTGATCAATATATTTCAATAGCGACACCTTTTAAATAACAACAATAGCAACAACGGCAACAACAGCAACAGCAACCAGTATCCAACCAAGTATTATGGGGACAATAGAAAAATGGTGCCAGCAAATTGCTGCTATTCACCGCGTTAAATTCGATAGCAACAACGCCATTGTTGCCGGATGTTTATGCTTTTGGTTCGCTTACAAAATGTGTAACAAATTCAGTGTAGGATAAAACTAAACGCTGAAAATTGTTAGCTGCTATTCTCTACTATAACATGTGGAAAATGCGTTGGGAATGTTAGGTCGCTCTTTTTTTTCTCTCTTTCTCGTTTGATTAAAAAATGGGATCATTTGTGGTTGAAAAATGTAAAAAAGGTTATTTTCGTTATTTTAAAAGTGATATTTAAAAAAAAAAAAAAACTGTCTTTTCAATATAATCCATAAAAATTGTGATACAAATTCAATTACCGACAAATGGCACTAATCCTTCCTGTTCGTAATTGGTGAGTGTTTCATTGCCGGTACAACGTGGATAACGATCATCACCGTCAAAGCTGCATTTGTGATGTTGGCTCCAAAATTCATTGAACCATATATTTCGGCAGTTAATCTGCAATTTTGGATCACGTGGATGCGGTCGATTGACAAACATTTGGGTGCAGTCTTCGGGTGTTAGGCGTGGTCTTAACGATTTATAGTATTCATCAAATCCTGTATGTTATTTTTAATCAGAAATTAAAAATAAAAATAAAAAACAGTGAAAGAACGAATAAGATTAAATTCCACAAATTAATTAAAAGCACTAAGTAAAAGGGAACATTCAAACAACGGCATCTATCTACGATGTCTCTTGGTTTTCTCTCATTCGATGTGTTTTTGGATGAAATGTTCACTGAGATTTTCCCATTGAAGGAGGAAATAATCCCGCTCCAAAATAATATATCCGCCGTCACGTATATATATATATATATGTTTCGTTTACTCAGTATGGATATATGTGTCAGTGCGTTGAAATGTTGGAATACAAAAGCAGAGCGCCTCTTCTTTCGCCTCTATTTGGCTTTGTTCACTTTTCAAGCCAAATGAAAACATGAAAGAAAATTGTGATACAGGGCTCTCTAGGCAATTTTAATTGAGCTTAAATGCATGTATAAAATCAGTATGTTGAAGGCTTCCTCAACATCACAGAGAGACTGAAGCATTTAGAAAGAGAAGGAAAAGGAGCGAGAGCAAGAGAGAGAGAGAGAAAGGTGTAGATGGAAAGAGCTTGTCACAGCTTTCATACGGTCGATGATGAGAGTAAAAGCACGTTCAACTAGCTCACAGCTCTCTATACCTCTTTCATTTCCGCGGTAATTTTTTTTTATTAAAAAATAACTTTACATTTTTACATGTGTCGCTATAAGGCTACTTAAATGCTGTAGAGAAAGTTGGCTTTTAATTACTTTTAATTGCGATAACTATTGCTTTGACTCAATGAAAATGATGATATTTGTGCAAAATAATCTCACTTTTACCAATTTGAAAAATATTGCAAAAATTTGCCATTGAAAAAAAAAAATAAAAAAAAATAAAAAGGCCATCGACAATGGGAACGTGTTGAACTCGAAGTGTTCTCGTTCTCTTTCTTTCTTGCATTCGTTTCCATTTGCCCATTTTCTGTTGAGCATGGCCATTTATACCATGATTACGTAATCGAAACGAACCCATGAATTGAACACTAAAATAATTGAAAACGATTAAATGCTGTAAATCTCGGATACTTTTTGCACGTATGCACGCTGCGCCGTACGTGGCACGTTCAATTCGCCTTGGGGAGTTTTTGCAATTTATACAATTAGAAAATGCTTTGATAGTATCTTAAGCCCAAGTCCCAGTCGAGAGCATAAACCACCCGCACAAACCACGTTAATCGTGGTCGAATTGTTTCATTGAACTCATAATATTTAGTACACTTAAAGAGTCAATTATTTTTCTTAGTAACGCGATAATTTTTCATTCATCCCACCCACTCGCGCACACAACTTCAAATTACGAAACGAAATCACATTCTTTAGCCGCCTGGATAATAATGATATCAGGAATGAGTATGCATTACTCCACTCGGAAATAGTTACAATTTATCATGGAGGCAACAAGCTTAACAAAAGAACATAGCCAAGCAAAACAAAACAAAACTATTCAAAAACAAGAAGAAGAAGAAGAAGAAAAAAACCAACCAAACAAAAAGCGAGAAAACAAGAGTAAATATTAAAATAAAATCGCTTGAAATTACAATAATCAGTTTAAATGCTTTACGGGTTTTTGTTTTTTGAACGCTTAACCTTCTACTTGGCATCAGTGTATTGATCAGATTTTATTTACTCCATGATTTCATTCTATTTAAGGAAATTATGCGGAAAATGTATGCACACAAAAATATAACTCTAATAGTATAATGTAGTCGAAATGTGTAGTCGAAATATGATTTCGTCGCATTGTTGAATTGTGTTGCAGAACAGAAAATATTTCTGTGTGAGCATTTAAGGCGCTAAATGATGCGCTTTCCTCGCGGGAAATCGCCGTCACACCAAGAATCAAGTGAAATATAGATATAGATACAGATAGAGTGCTATTATTTGTGTGTTATATTTTATGTGATACACCGAATGGAGTGCGCACTCTGCATATTCTATGGCCCACATTAATATAAATACACATATATATGAAATCGGGCACAACAAAATGATATTAGAAAACAACTTACCCTCAAGATTTGTTCTTTGTGGCAAAACTGTAATGGTATTAACAGCTGCAAATTCCTGATCACGTACCGGGTGCGATTTTGCTCCCCAAGAGTCACTGGCGACCCAAATGAAATGGCCGGTTTTATTCGCACGAATGCTGGCTTGTAGCAATTTTCTTCAAATCCAAAGAGATAATGCGAGAGTCGAGTAATGCATAAATGAAGCAAAAAAAAAATCATTCCAAAAATGAGAGAGAGAGAGAGAAAAAAAACAACAACAACATGACAAAAAAAATGGAAATACGGATAGAAAATGAGTACGACGAAAGAGATGATTGTAATTTTCAGTGACAGAGATGGATGTAAAATTGATCGCATCGCGAGCGCGCGCGACTCAACAAAAAAAAAACATATTTACTGCAAAACAATCACAAAACAGGCAAAGAAAGGAACAAAACGAAGTGAAAATAAAAAAAAAAAATGCTTGAAATGCGTTCAAGATACACAGCGCCAGAGAAACGACAAAGAAAGAAAATGGCGCGAAATTTATCGAGCCGAAACACCTTCTAGTGAAAAAAAAATAAAATAAATGTATTGACAAGTGAACGATGTGTGTCTCAAACGACGAGAGAAGTTTCGAAAAAAACTTGAAATTATTCCGTTGTTTTCTTTGAAATAAATGATTGGGTGAAAGCGTAATGAACGATCAAGTGACGATTTTTTATGCGCTTTCCTCCACCCCCCCCCCTTTCCTTCAACGAAGCAGAATCATGACGTTCTGCCATTCGTTGCCATTCTTTCCTCCAGTTCTTTTGCTCGCTCTTTTGTTTCTTATTCATACACACATCAAATGATAACAAGTCTTGAACGACACGTTCACAGTGCACGCTGCGATAAAAGAAGCAAGAAACAACAACAACAACAACAACAATAATAAAACTCGAAAGCATTGAGCTCGCTCGACTCAAGACAAGACAGCACAGATAAATACAGAAGTTATTCGTTAGCTATTGCTATTCACGAGTTATCGTACGATGTTCTGGCTCGTGCTTTCGCCGGTTCGTTCGCAATTCGACAGATGAAACTAGCGAATTGTGCCGCCACATTGTTTGCAAATTCATTTTATTTATCGCAATGTACTTGCCGATGAAATCGATCACGAACCGATGTCAGCTCCCCCCCCCCCCAAAAAAAATGGGCGAAAAATGTAATGTTTTGTGCAAAATCCGCTAGACATATGAATCGAATATTTCACCTTCCGTTCCCCGAGCACCAAGAAGCTTATAATCAAATCCAAAAAGCCCCTTAACGGAATATAAATGCACGAATTGTTGTTTTTTTGTTATTCTCATTCAGTTCGGGAGCATGTTTGCATGTGTATGTGCTGGGAAACGAGGAAAAATCGCTTCCAATTACCTGACATCGACCACATTTCATGCATCCATTTTAGCTCAAGCTGCTTTTTGATTTGACACAAATTCGAAGAATCATCGATTGCGTAACATTAGTTACGCAAACGTCTCGAAAAATGCAATCGGCAACGGTGTGGAACGGTGGTGTACACATTTCGTGGCTGGGTGGGTTGAACAAAAGTGGCTCAAACGAACAACGCCATTCGAAATGATACCAAGTGTGGGAATGTTCACGTTCCCGTATTCACACTCGTGCGTGTAGGCGCACACACATCTCACATCTCACATCGCACATCACAAAACTGAACATAAATAAGCATTTATGATATATTTTACAGGGCGATACTTGTCATTTCCGCTTGTTAAATGGTATTTCTACGGCTTATGTAAAGAATCCGTGACGAAGAGCGCTCACGCACATTCACATCAACGCAAATATCACACATACGCACGATGCCTGTGTATTATCACGAACAACACTCAGAATTTCAAGTGTTACACTGTTATAACGCCTGAATACTGTTACCAATGTTTGGATTTTATTGAGTGGCATTTAAAGTTTAATGCGAACAAAAAAAAACAATTAAATGAACGGCTTGCTGTTTTTCGGTTTCAAACATTTTATAGTCGATTGCCATGGGCAAAGTACTTGTATAGCCCATTTGACATATGAGTAAGACGAAAATTAGAAACTGTATTGTTTATTTATTTAATTAATGCGAAACCAAAATTAATTCCATTATGAGCAAATAGTAACAACTAAAAGCATGCTGGCGAAAGTGCGCAATTTACAAAATATTCTGTCCATGAACCCACTTTGACAAGAGACAGTACACGGTGACGATCATTTTTACAAATGACTATGAGTGAACAACATCATTCGTTCTCATGACATCAAGCCAGGATCCCAGTACTTTTCGGATAAGAGCTTGTCATAATCTTTGATGGTACTAAATGTCGAAAAACCATTGAATATTTTTGGTCGTATGCATTTGATATGCATTTAAATCTTTCTGTTCTACTGTTGTCGGTAGCACTGTGCGATTAATTTCAACAAAGAAAAAAGAAATTCCCAAACGTATTATCTGTGGCTTTGTCTTTTTTACAGTGTTCAGTCCCATCACGACAACATGATAGTGCTTCAGTCACGCACACACCAAATAACAACAACTGAAACTTGTTGTTTGTTTAAAAAGAAGCAAAGTATATGCGCTTCACAAGGTTTCGATATAAATCAACAGACGCCGTGTTTCTTTTATTCTTTCGTCATTTTGCTGTTGTTGTTGTTGTCGTTCTTCTTATTATGCGATTTGATTCACTGATCTTCGTCACATTTTGTTTTCGATTCTTGTTCTTTTGTTGTTGGTGTTGTTGGTGTTGTTACCGCTGCCACTGCCTATCATCAATGCAAAGTATTCGACTTTTTGCATACCAGACAATTGCATTTAAATTAAACGATCGATTTTCGTTGTGAGCCGACGAATTCTACATTCGCAATTTTATCTCGGCAATGGATTTTTCTCTGTGGAACGAATTCGGTGGTACTTTAAAATAAATCCCATTTGAATACAATTGCTATTGGATTGAGAGCGAACCGAGCGAAAAGAGTTTTGTGGCTGTGTGAGTGTTTGGGTGTGTGTGTGTGTGCTTGTTTACTCGCTTGCTTGCTGACTTTGCCTGGTTGCTTAAACAAAAAATACACATTTCTTACCGTATGTTGTCTTCATCAACAAACATCACGACCACACGTGCTTGTGGCTTACTGTATAGTCGCTCGATGATTCGATCGAAATCCTCTGGCTTTGAATGTCGCGATACTTTTTCCGATACGGCTACACAAATACCCAAAGCGTTTGCTGTTTGTATGAATGATGCAATACCCTGTTTAAAGAGAAAAATAAAGTTTCATTTACTTATATCGAATGTAAATTGAAGATGTGGGGGGCGAGAAAAGGGAAAGAGGATAAAGGATAAGAAGGGGAATTGTGGCGATGATAAAATCACACAAAGAATACCGTTCCATATTTGTATCGAGATCTGTTCATCAAATTCATCAGTTTGATCATTAGTTTGCCAACGAACCAACAAACGGAAAACACATAGTGAAAGAGAAAGACAAACTGTCGGCCAAATTCAAAAGGTGCATACGACCTCAAAAGCTACTTTGGTTAACTGATATTGGATTGAATGAGCAGTGAATACACACATACACACAAAATATGCCAAAGCTGAGCACCTTCTTTGGCAGAAAGTTTGTATTTTAGAAAACGTAAAGCTACGGATAAAATTGAATGTATAAAGAAACACATTCGATTTGGTAGAACGAGGGGAATGCAAGAAGTAAGAAGGAAAAATCGAAAAGTGAAGAGTTGTGAGAGCTTTTGAAAAACTTAGGGGCGATTCAAAAAATCAAGCAATCATGAAAAAAAGAACCTCTCTTTATTCTTTACTTTTCATTTAAATGATTCATCACAATGATTCAAAGTACTGGTAAATGCAAAACGAAATTATACACAAAACATATCCAATCGATTGATCGTCGGTGAATTGAAAATTGTATTTACGACTTTTCAAAGTAATTGAAAATATCGATAGATAAAGAAGCGAAGAGAGACAGAGAGAGAGAGAGAGAGAGAGAGAGAGAGAGAGAGAGAGGGAGAGAGAGAGAGAGAGAGGAAGGGGAGACAAAAGGCACAAAGGGCGGAGATTACGTGCAGTTGGGTGACACAGGTTCAAACCTCTTTAACACATAAATTAAAAAATGAGCTCATTAAAGCTTCTTTCACCGCTAATTGAATCAAGTTACACCACATTTTGTAATTACTTATGAAATCCAATTCTCTATTATATATTAATAAACACACTGTTCTGCAGCAAAACTTTGCGATCGACAGTCCTACCTTGACTTGTTATGTTCATCCGAATTGAAAGCATAGGTTGAGCCATGCGCGACTTATACTACTAGAAGCCTCGCTTCGCTCTGCGAGCTGGCATTCGAAGAACATGTAGCAACATTAAACGCTTATTTTGTCTTTATATCATAGTTCATCATGCTCTACCACGGTTTAACATGGTCCATCATGGTCTATCACGTTTTGACGCAGTAGGCCAAGTCGTATACAACTCCAGAACTCTCTAACGGCTCGATCAACATGGGCCATCCGGGTACCATTGCAAAAGTCTCGGGCTAAGAATGGTTTTCGTCTCCATAATGGTCGGATTTTCTATGTAGAATTAGTGTAAATCCGGATTAATTCAATCATCATGGACCATAATGGTGCCTAAAACCATCCTCGGCTCGAGACCTTTCCAATGGTATACGTAGTTTGTGGATCGGTTGAGTACTGTATTCACATTTTAACGCAAGTGGCTACACGCAGATGGTGACATATACAAATACGCGTAGGGGTAGCGGTACACTAACAATAACATTTGTTGCAGAATGTTGCTAGTTTAGTTCCAATGCTCTTGAATCAGTGTAGTTAAACGCATTCATTGACAAAATTCATATGTATTTACATTGCGAAATATAATATACAATGTCACCGAAGGCGGCGCTGGCAACTTATCACTCAAATTTCACGCTACAGCGGCGCAAATACGTTGACTTGTATGAAATTACCAATAGAAATTGTCAAATCTATTGGTGATTTGTCATTTCACCAATACATGCAAATCATTTTACCGTATTGGTTTTCTGTTTGCAAAAACCGGATACGGACAAAGTCCACTACTTCGAGTTTTATAGGTTTAAAATACATTTTTCTAAATTTTCATGTTACATATAGTTTCGCATATTTACGAGACAAAAGAGCTTTGCTGTAGAACAGTGTTATCAAAATGTAAATTTACTAAAAACTTCCCTGCACATAATGTACTGAATGCCATACATCATCAAGCGCGCGATGATCGATTTAAGTTTGAAATTATAATATGTTTTTTTTTTGATTGGGTTGGGGCGGATAGAAACAAATACACGCATAATTTATCGGATTTATTAGGAGCAGCATGAATTTGTAAGCATACACAGACAAATACAGCTCATTAGGTATAATTTTTGTGAACCAAATGCAAAAACAGTGTTTACCCTGAAAAATGTTATTGCTCAATGAATTCGGAATTGTTTTTCGTGTAATTTAATTTGCAGTCGAACATTTTTCACAAACTTTTTGTTGTTGTAACATTGCCGTCAGCAAATGGAACTACAAAAAAACCATAGTCAAATCGGGTCGTACGTTACGAAATGAGTATTTGGAATCAAATGCCCCTCCTGAGTAAATGAAAATGTGCAAATCCGATTAAGCTATTGTGTGTACAGGATAAAAAATGATATTGTGCGGAATGGAAAAAAGCAAAAGCTGGGGGAGAGAGAGAGAGAGAGAGAGAGAGAAACGTTGGCAATTTTCAAATACCTAAAACGAAAACATTTCAGTAGAAATAAATCGATTTCGGAGAATCGACCAATTTCAGGTAGATGACGACATATGGACGAAGGAATCAGTGTTAACGCAGTATTTTGTATGCTTTTCTCTCGCACTTAGAAGATATCATTCACCATTTCAACGAACAAAAAAAAAATACCGATAAATACGTTAAGCTAAAGGATGGACGAGCAAAACTACACAATTTACACCAAACTGTAACTCTTGTTCTTTCAACTATTCATGGTTTTTTCATTGTATTTTCCGTTTTTTTTTTTGCTTTTCTTCTGCCATTTCATAGTCAGAGCTATGCATTCTTTTTGTTATTCACAATCTTCAGACCAATGAAAGTTATTCAAGTGAGTCTATTTTAGATTGCAATCGATTTGATTAGCTCACTCAAGATGTCGAGCTCTCGAAATTGATGATCCGTTTTTTTGAATTTATTGCTCTGATTCACATTTCATACGGATTGGTAATAAACTTTCATCGAGATCTCGTATTCGACCGTTTAGTGTGAACTGTGGGTTTTTCGATACGCTTTTAACGTGACATTGCTCTTGCAACACAAATTTCATATTGCTCGATTTGGAAGTGAATTTAAAGTAGTTTAGTAACGTCAAACACACTACACTTCGGTTACATTGTGAAAAGGGCTGTGAAAATGATATCAAGTTCAAGGATGTTTGCTACATTTTGAGATAAATGTAATAACAAGAAATAACAAGAACATTGTATCAGAATTGTATGTCTCAGAGAGAGAGAGAGAGAGAGAGAGAGAGAGAGAGAGAGAGAGAGAGAGAGAGAAAGAGAGAGAAAGAGAGACAAAGTAAACAGAGAGTGACGAATACAATGATTTATCGATGACCGAAGTGCATAGTGTGAATGGTAAATATATCTCTTGTTCCGATATTCCACTTATGTTGTTGGCAAACAGTAGTTCAAATTCAAATGGATCGTAAAATATAAAGTTTATAATTTGATATTTGGTCTTTAGCAATGAAGACAAGTGTCAATGCGAATGTGTATATGAAGAGCGGTGTATGGCTTCAAGGCACTCAATCCAATTCAGCTCTAGCAGAGGAAGTTTTAGCTAAAATAAATGGATGGATCGATTGAAATTCAGTTGAAATTGAAACGAGCAAATCATTCAGCTAAAACCACCAAACAACCATTAGACAAATCATTAAATGTTCGAAGGATCGAATAACGGGTTACACGTTGCCCAATTAATATGCCGTACTTATTTGAAAGATTGTAATGAGTTTTGATAGCGAATGAACGGCATGCATGCGTATTTGACGGCTGCATTGCGCCGTGTATCTGTTGCACGAATCAACGATGCCGCGACTATTAATTACTATCATCAAATTATGAAATAGTTGTTAAAATTTATTCAAATGGCACAGACTATCAATGTTTTTTGGTATCTAGCGTTTGCTTGTACAACGAGATCTAATTTTGATGTAATATTTTATGTGTGCTGAATAAGAACATTCAACACCAGCCACCAGCGACTGATGGAGACGACGAACGCAAGCTTTTCCATAATTACTACGAAGATGAAAAGATTTCTCATGTATTTTACGTGAGTTTAATGGGTTTATTTTTGCCTATACGCTTGCCGCATAGAATACACAAAACATGAATGCTGTATATTCGGATACAGGGTACCGGGCAAAAGTCCCCGTTTTTGTCCGTCCGTCGGTCCTTTATCAGACGGACACGTACAACGGACGGACGGACAGACGCCCAAAGTCATTATATCGAACATGAAAAGCAATACCATGCTATTTCCAAAAAATGCGTTTCTTGCGCAGGGAAATCAAACCTGATAATTATTTTGCTTGACAGACGGACGCTTTCCATCCGTCCGTCTGGTCGCATGAGAACAGTGTCCGTTCATTTTAACTCTATTCGTCCGTCCGTCCGTTTTGGTTCATGTCCGTCCGTCCGAACGTATGAAAATTTTGTCCGTTCCCAGTTTAATTCTGTCTGTCCGTCCGTCCGTTGTATGTGTGATAACGGACACACATTTTTCTGGGCCAGTGCACCAAATTACTTTTAATTTTTCTCAAGCCTCATGTTACGATAAATTAAAACCGCTTTATATCGAAGGTGCTTTTGATGCAATCTGTGGCAAAAACTTTCTCATATTTCATGACTTTGTTTGGGCTTTTCCAGTGAAATTCAGACGAAACCATTGGATGTATCGAATGAACGGGAATGGGAACTGAATCATTTTGTACACTGCTCTGGTTTTTGTGTGCTACTTACATTTGAAGTGATAATACAACAAAAGCACACCGCACGTACACACACACACACATACACATATCCACACGCGAGCACACTGGGGCTGGGGTTTTCTGGGTAAACACATCAAACACACGGAATGTTTCTTTTCTCTCTTTGCTCAGAATTTAATTTCGAATGCAATATTTTCGCTTTCATAGTTTCGAGATATACCATGATTTTATGGTCTCACATAGTTTTCTTGTAATTCGTTGAAAGTGCGAACGCTCATATAGCTCTGTAATAATAAAGGACCTATGTGAAATGGATTTTGGAAGGGGGAAGAATCGGAACTTCAGCTCGAGAACTGACGTCATGTCAGCGGGAAGCGTGTTTTTTTTGGTCAATTCAATAAGTCAATTTTTTCGCTCAAGCTGTTTGCATCGAACAAAACAGAACAGAACAGAACAGAACAGAACAGAACAGAACTGACATGAATGCAGCCTACCACATTGTATTACATTTTTGGGACTGAGATTTTTGTAAACGATAAGAGTGCGTTGGCACAGTCCATAAAACGAATATCAATGATATCGCTATTTTACCACATAAATCTACAAGCCACATTTGGGATTTCATTTTGAAACCGCCTCAACACCGCATATGAACCATAAAACTCTCAGATAGTTTACGAACTGTAATATTGATAAAGCTGAGTAAAAACACATACAAAAAAACTTTTGCGAAAGTGCCACACAACCGAAATACGTTTGACAGGAACAAAAATCCCAGGTGACCGTTTGTCTGGTACTATTCGATGCCATGGCAGCCATGCAACAGCTCCTAATGAATCAAACTTTCTAATAAAGTAAAAGTTCAAATAAATAATTGTTTTAAAGCGCGTGTTTAATTTTAACGGAAACAACGAAAATATATATGTCGCTTGGTGAAATGCACCAGTTGTGGAAAGCTTTTGACAAAACAAATCCACTCAGTTTCACCGCAGTTGATAAAACTAAATTTTGATTAACACATAGTGAAACAACTTGGAAATTAGTATTGTGAACCTTTTTTGAAAAATGAATTGACATTGTCGTTTTGTGACAAATGGCCGGAATACTGTTTTCTCTCTTTCTCTCTCTCTCTCTCTCTCTCTCTTTCTCTCTCTCTCTCTTTCTCTCTCTTTCTCTCTCATTCCGTCCCTCACTTTTCGTATGTGTGTACCTAAGCGTAAAACTATGAAACTTTTTTCGAGCTTGCCAACAAACAAACCAACCATTTTTAGCCTTAACTCCACCAACATTTAGTCAATTACGAGATATCATTAATCATATATCAAACAAAACGATCTCTTGTGCTTATATGAATGGGTACAGTTGGCCTGCGGCACTGCGTGGAGTGAGCCAAACCAAGCCAAGTCTAGATGAATTCCAACCGTAACCAACATCAACATTGCTATCGCCGCAATGACAGCAACAACAACAATAATAATAAAAGCAGAAAAACTATGAACATTGAATTCACATGTCGCATCAAGCGAGAAAGCCACCTCTCAAGCGCCAAAGTCTTTTGAAGTTCTGCACGTTTGTCAGGCAAATTATGCGAAACAAAGTGGAAGAGAGCGGGTACGGTAAGGAAAAAGAGATAGAGATATAGAGAAAGAGAAAGTTGGAAACTGATTTTGTATGTGTGCACGCAGGCGACACCCATTTGTTGTTATTGCTATTGCTTGATTTTCCCATAATTTTTTCCACTCTCTGCATAATTCGGGACGTGTGTGTGTGTGTTGACGGCGACGGCCTGACTCTTCTAAATAGAATATATACAATCATAAATGTAAACAAAACACTTTAACCAATGTGATGAATCCAAAACGTTAACAAGATCCTCGGCTTAAACACCATAACTAGTCTCAAGCATTTGAATGGCGGCAACACACTAACAACTTAATTACGAGCATAATTTCCCATTGGCTATTTACAATTGGTATGGAACTAATGATATTATGTTGTTTGCGAATGAGAGAGAGAGAGAGAGCTTGTGCATAAACGAACGCCAGCCGGACAAAAGTGGCGACCTGAGGCAGACTCATTCCCTCCCGTTACATTCAATTTCCCGGCGAATATTTGCTTCTTTTATGCTACTTGCTCATAGTTTCTAGCTTTAAGCCATCTGGTTGATGTGTTCAGCCTACTTTTGTTGTTGAACACAAGTCCTGAACAAAACAAAAAAATTGTATACAACACAACGTGGCATCTCATTCTGTAGCTGCTAATTAATCGCTTGATGTTGACATTTTTCTCATTTGAAAAGACATTGTTTGACAAGAGCTAGCAGTTTGTAATGTTGTATCTGTGCCAAAAGATCACCAACAGTCTTTCGAGTGGAATACATTTCTGGCTGCGTCTAGATGGCTGGAATTCAATAGAGTACTGTGCCACAATAAGGTAAGATTCTGTTGGAGACTGTAAGCACTGGTCTTCGAAGTGAGAGCAATTTTGATCCGGC
Organism: Aphidoletes aphidimyza; assembly: GCA_030463065.1. Classification (NCBI taxonomy): domain Eukaryota; kingdom Metazoa; phylum Arthropoda; class Insecta; order Diptera; family Cecidomyiidae; genus Aphidoletes; species Aphidoletes aphidimyza. Next base: position 10,563,079 of record CM059997.1, on the reverse strand, counting down.
TGTCGTCTCCACACTTTATGCTTCTGAATGAAATTTCATTGCGACAAATGACAAGCGGCAAGCGTCGACATACAAACACACACACACACACACACACACACACACACACACACACACACACACACACACACACAATGTCCGACAATAGATGAGCAAACAACAAAAATAAAAATAAATAAATCATTTATAAAATTCCCAGTCAGTCTTAAACAAATACAAAGAAGCACACACAACCCAGAGAACCAAACATATTTTCGGTGAGCCAATCGACAAACATGACACGATGAAATTAACATTTGGCAGAACTAGAGCGCCCAAAACTGATTAGTGAAAAAGTTTTTTTTTTTGGTGAGGGGGCGGGAGAGTAAGTTTAATTTCATTGACAACGCAAGAAATGTGAACGCATTACGCAGCAGCCAGTTGACTTGATTTTGGGCAAGATAATATCGTGCGAAACCATTTTAATTTCATCTCTTACCACCACATTCATTTTCTTTCTTTCTTTATTTCCAGCAAAGTGATTTTCACATTGTCCATTGCAGCTTCTGAAATGGGAATTCGAATAAAAATGCGATGAAAAAGGAAAATAAAATTGTGCGAATGTTGTAGCATCGTTTCAGCATGAAAAGCTTCACAGCTTGAAAAACTTTCCGTTCGGTTTCAAAAAAGAACTTTTAGTGGTTTTTCCACAACTATTTCTCGTTTTCGTGCAGCATTCATCCATAGAATAATTTTGCGATGGCACACAGATCAGAGGCATGCTCGCACGATTTTAAGGAACCGAAATCGTGATTATAAGTCATGAGATTGTCAATTGACTGCTTTCTTTGTGGTCCCGTCTCTCACTCGGTCCTTCTCATTCCAAAACTGACAAAGCAATGAGCTCATGATGTGGCATTTCCGACACAGGAAATAATTTATTGGACTTTAAATAGTCACGCGTGTCATTTTATTTGTTTGTTTCACATTTTTTTTTCAGTTCCATTCATGATGCAAGCTATTGTTCTTTCAGTTTATCTGCATTTTACTCGACAAAAATCGTAGATCTAGATAGTAAATTTGGTGCTGTGTGCTCAGTTATTTTCTAGGAAAACTCATACAATTTTCGAGGTTATGAAATGAATTTCAAGGAAGAATAAATTCTTATAAAGATTCAAATGTATCTAGATCATAAAATAGTCTTAATAAATGGCCGTGGGAGGAAGGAAGCGGTAGAGAAAAAAGTCAATTCTGTAAAAAAAGGTTTCTGGTTCCACTCCAAACAAAAGTGACGACTGGAGGTGGAATTCATGCCAAAAAAATGAACATCCCTAAATGGAATTTTCGCCAAAAAAAACCTAGCAAATTGAAAGATTTTTTTCAAACTCCTTTCTCTCTAGTGTAAACCGACTCATCACTTTTGAAAATCGATTCCATCTACTCTGAAAAATCGTCGTTGGTGAAATTTGTAGTAAAGGAAGCGAAATGTTAATTTGCTGTTGTGTTTTTTTTGGTCACAGCAAATTGATATTTTGCTACCAGTGTTAACACAATAGAAAAAAGTAGTCAATTTGTTTTCTTCCAGAGGTCTTAGATCACCACTGTGTATTTTTGGAGGACAAAATGCATGATTTTTGTCTTAATGGAGGAATATTGTGAGCATCACATACACATATGATGAGAAAGTGTCAAAACTGGCATTTCATCTTCATAAGAGTGTGTGTGTGTGTGTTGTATCTATATAATACACACAAAATACAAACAATTTGTATTGAGCAATACTATACGCTTTAAAATGGCACAAACAATGGTGAAGAAACTATTGAATAAATGTTTGGCACTGAGAAGTTTGGCATTCTTTCTCGCTTCCTCTTGCACGTTCTTTTGATGCCATGTTTAATAACATTTCACATTATAAACATATTTGGCATTCAATTCTTTCGTCAACATTTTAGAAACGGCAAACGTAAACTTCAAAAGTAGAATCAACAACAATGATGCGGGATCATTTTCCATGTAACGCAAAACTATTCTGCATGAATTTGATAACGTTCATTTTCGCGGCTTGAAGTTTACAACAAAAAATTAGTTTTGGCATCAGCATGACATGGCTTCGCTTGGCTTGACTTGGCGTAGCATAGCACATGGCATAGCATCAATTGAAGAATATTCACATCGAAAATTAGCAGCAATGAATTCATTATGCTATTTATCAACAGCAAAAAAAACAACACATCATAACAAGAAAATAGATTTCATGTCATTTTATGGAAATCACGGCACGGGAAAGAGAAATGAATACTCAGAAATCACCAGCATGTTCTGTTCACCATCGTTTGCTATGTCAGTATCTCGGCACACATTGTTCCATACGTAATTGTGACTCCATTATGATGATTCGTATTTGGCTATTTATATTTATATTTTGTTCCGGTTTTTAGTAGCATTCTTTATAACAATGGCGTGGAAAAACGTGGTGGAACGAGCAAAAAGCAACCAAAAAGCGAGCAACGAGGGGAAATGGACGAATGAATAAATGTGTGAAGCGCATTTCGGTGTAAACAGTGCTTAGTAAGCAGCACCAAGACATGAGTCTTTTCTCAAATACCAATAGATTCAGAATTTATGGCGGCGGCATACATAAATCTTGAGCTCTTCGAGGGCATCCATAATGTTATGGATTTTTAGGTTGAACACAATCCATGTTACCACTTTTGCGGTAAGACATTGAAAAGAGGTCCCTAGTTTTATGTGCGCTTTGGTCTTTGCTATTATATTACAGTTGCTCTCTAGCCTTGCTCTTTTGCTTCTTTCGCATACGCACTACTGTTTCCTTCGATTTTATATGGATATTTGGCTGTTCGGTATTTTGAACGTTTGGTTGCGTGCCTTCATCTGCATATCAAGCGCGATCGTCGTAGAGTAGGTAATAATCCATACATTAACCACTGTTGTCCCGCTCCTAATTCTAGGAAAAACAATTTCATTGTTTGCCGCAATTCATAATGTATTAAGTAGACCAAATAATCTATATTTGGCTAGCAATCATTTTTAATTCGTATCAGATGTACCAGTTGGAGTGAAAATCATGTGTATTGCGTTAATGTTTGTTCGTGATTTGGTCATAAAGCATAGAATTTGTATTGTACACATATATGAGATTGAAACCGTCCCATAGACAGCGACAGCGACAGCGACAGCGACAGTAACAGCAACAGCAACAGCGGCAAAGACAAAAAGAGAAACAAAAACACGAAAGAGCACAAACGAAAATGCGAACAAGAGTGAGCTGAAATTTGCCATCATTTGAAGTTGAAAGCATTGCCATTTCCTTCTCATCACCGACAATATTGCTTGAAATCTAGATTGAGAATGTCGAAAGTGGATGTGGCATTACATTGTGCCGCTGAATACACAGCCATACCGAAATATTCATGAATGTGGGCCGCATTTATTGAGAGATTTATATGCATGTATTCCACAGATATGTAGAAATATAACATACAAGAGCTTTGCTGTCGCCAATGGCAACTACAACGAATATAAACGGTTCAAGGAGGCTATTCTTCTCTTGCCTCCGCACACTCTTTCTCCTTCTCTTTCTCAACAAAGTTACCAGCGGATTGAGTTGGATTTCTTATTTTCGTTTTCTTTATCATTCTTGTTTTCGACGAACTTCCATATTATCATGTAATACAATTCCATCGACGTAATAGCTAACGAAATAGGTGTCAGGCCGAAAAAAAAGTCGCTTGCAGTAGCCACGCGGCTAATTCTCTTCGTCACTTGTACAAAACACACCGATAAAAAAAACACACGAGCACAATTTTGTTGTTGTTGTTGTTGTTGTTTTTGATGCTATGTGTTCAAGTGAAGACATGATTTGCTCGTCAAGAAATTGTCTGGCGACTCTGAATCATGAAACAAACACACATACGGTAACAACACAACGGCACGGGCAAAGCATCCTGCGACAAGTATTCATCCAGAGGATATGCAGTTAAGAGGTCTGAATAAAAAAATCGATAATTGCCCGTGTGCTGCTCACACAATCTGTACAAATTTCTGCACTCGTAGACACACACACACACACACACACACACACACACACACACACACACACACACACACTCTCTCTCTCTCTCTCTCTCTCTCTCTCTCTCTCTCTCTCTCTCTCTCTCTCTCTCTCTCTCTCTCTCTGAGGTGTGTGTGTGTGTGTGTCTTCTCATCTACATCACTGAAGCTGCTCTACTTTTCATTTGATGCAATCTCGATTAGAGTGGGGTAGTGTCGTTTGGATGCCCTTTTTGCAAATACATAAGAGGAAAATTGAAATCATTCAGAAACAATTCAGAAAACAGTCGCGTACAAAATACATATAGTAGATATCTGTGAAAATTATTTGGTACGTTAAACGGCTCTCAACATGATTATTTGCCGATATAGACATATTATTTAGTAGTTATTTTTAGATGACGACGTATTCTCAGGCGACTGTGCCACGTTCTTGTTTTATGTGCGGTTGGGCAAAAGGCAATGAATTTCACATTGAAAACGTAAATCGAACAGCGACTTCACACACAAATCATTTCATTCATATAAATCATCTGTAATATGTGCTTAAAACAACTTGATTCCTCTGCCCTCCCATTCATCGCACAAATGTTTCAGTTGAATTGGACAAGTGGCAATCATCAATCCTAAGCGATAATTTTTTGTTTTGTTTTGGTTTTATTGCCACAAATTAAAGATTTCCGTTCAATCAGCATTTATTTTTATATGATTTTATTTATTTTTTTTTTATTATTATCATTATTATCATTATGATCTTTCACGTTTCCACAAAGGCAATTCAACATAATTCACTATCACAAAATTCAAGTGAATTTGCACATAATAGTTGAAGTACCCCAATTTCGTTATTTTATCTTTCATTCTTTGCCTTTTTTTATTTTTATTTGAATGCTGAAACCATGAATATTATAGGACAGTGGAACTTATTTAGTATTCATGAGCTCGATGAAATGAACTCGGGAACAACTTTCGATTTATATCGATGTTGAATCCAACAAATTCGATTGTGAGTGAAAACTTCATTTTAAGTACATTAAGTAGGCCAAATTGCGATTCTATATGAAATGGCCCAAATCGAGGAGATACACGACATTGGAAAAAGGAAGATTGAATACTTTTCGAGTGCTTGGGTGTGAGCGTGTGTGTGTGTGTGTGTGTGTGTGTGGGTGCGCCGACTTATTTTCGATTTTTGTTTATTCATTTTATTTTTTGGCGACCGGCCGAGAATTTGCAATTTTAAATCACCTTCGGCTCATGGGAGAGCTATTTATTATTATTATTATTTTATTATCGAATAAAGTTATCAGTTTTTCAATTTTCATCGAAAGCGTTTGCGGAAAAATAGAGGAAGAGACAATACGAGCAAATGGTAATCGCCTTCCGGTCCTGATTTATTTTACGTTGATATTGTCTTTTGCTATTTGTTCATTCACATGATTATTGAGTTTTGGATTCACAGAAAATAGAGACCGTTTAAAAGTTGTTTCGAAATTGTATTAGATATAAATAAATTTTGCTAGATCAGGTACCTTCAGACATCAACACATCACTTCCCATCACACTACATCAACGCACACCACACACTCACACTCATCACATTACACCGTGCAATAAACGACCCAATTTTTCGGGATGTTATCTTCCAATCCATTCTACCGTTCGTTTGCTCACTCAAACTGTTATTGCCAATTCGCTCATTCCCTTTGCTGCCAAATCAATTTCGAATTTTTTTAGATTTTGCCCTTTCACTGCCAATCATGTTATGAAAAATAAATGCAAAAACCGAACAATAAGTGTAAATATGAGAGGCTCAAAAGTTCTACTTTGGCGTGCGCATATTTTTTTGTTGTCTTTGCTCCAACTCTTTCCTCGTTGTGTGGATAAGTAAGGGCTGAATGTAATGTTTCAACTCTAAATTACATAAAGTCGTATACGGTTGAAAGAACTGACAGAATAACAATCAAGACATTTATGTACACGTTACATGATGGGGTTATGTGTGCACGTTTAACTAGTTGTGAATGCTTCACGTGCATCAAATATACATGCTTTGAGCGTTCAACCACCGACACAACCGAATTGAAACCATCATATAGAGGAAACTGAAAAACAACGAAACGATAACGTATTTTTGGGATTCTTCCGTCATTTTTTTTTTTTATCTAACCAGCCCCGATGCCAACGGAATATGAGCTTAGATTGGCTTTACGATATGATATTTGCTTGTCCGTGTAAATGTTCATCTGTTCAATTTCAACAAATCAAATTCACTTTTCGAAATGTTTTCTAAATGGAATGGCAAAAGGGGAAACAAAACAAAACATGCACGAAAACAAACACACACACACACACAGCAGAAAAAAATAAAATCAGCCACATTTCGGCACTCGGTAAACGTGATTATTTGGAATGTTTAGAAACTACTTGTGTGGCTATTTTTTGTGTGTTGTTGTTGTTTCGGCATTCAGTTGCCGTTTCATAGCCGTTGAATAATGTGTTTGTACTTTGTATATTTCGTTTTGTGGCTGTACCTACTCTCGTTTAATCATTTCATGAGAAAATCAATCAATGCAAATCAATTTTACCTGCTTGCTGCATTAATGCTGCGAAGCACGATAATGATAGCACATTTTTTATGTAGGCAAACGATAGGAAAAGAGAAACGTAAGTGATAACCATAAAGTACACATAAAATAAATATAAATGGATCAATGAATGTGTAGAGGAGATCTTGTTGAACCGAAACCAATTCATTTGAAGCGAAAAATAACCAACACGATCGATCTAACGAAATTAAATTTCTTTTATCTTTGCAGTAAAAGAAACTCAATAATCATTTGGGAATTTCTCTTATTTTTTTTCCATTTGCTCATTTCTTTTGATATCTTTGTGTCGTTTTCTCTAAAAGGCTCACTGTCTCTCTCCATCTTTTTTTTTTTTGTTCTATTAATTTAATTCTATGCATTGCACATGAATGGTTTGCAAATGCACAAACGCTCTTTCGACTTGATTACTCTGTTTTACTGTCTATCACTCGTTTGCCCATTTTGGTCGATTGTCTTTAGTGATTTTGTATTTGAAATGGTCATTGAAACGGAGAGAGAAAGAGAAAGAAAGAGAGAGAAAGAGAGAAAAAGAGAAATGTATGAACCGCCCTCGAAAAACCCATTTGGCCGTCTCCCATCGGAATTTCCATATCACTGCCATATCTTGGTCGTCTCATTTGGCTAGCAAGTATGGATTTGCGGTTTTAATTGATACTTTGGAGCACATGATATATTTTTGCGATTATTTGGGCTGTGTTTATACGTGCGTATGTGTGTGTGTGTACAATGTATTTTGGGTGCTTGCCAATTTACCCAAGTCTTTTACTGGGCTCTTACTCTCACTCTCATTTTAATTAAATGCTACAATTTGCTGCTTTTTATCGGTGCGTTGCGTTGGATGTCATTAAGTGTTCGTTGGCCATTGTATTTTTGCGCACTCATTTCACCATTTCACACAATGGAAAGCACAGCAACATCAATGAGGCAAAAGATTGTTACATTAACGTGCTGCTTTTTTTAAAGCACTGAAAACATTTTGTATGTGCAACAGTAGCAGCTGAAGCAAACTGAAGCAACAGAAAACATCAGTGGCAGAGTTGTTGAAATGCCAAACGAAATGAGTGCCATGTATTTCTTTGCATTCATCAAATATTAACGAAAAAATGGGAACAAGCGAGAGTGACCCGAGATTAGTTTGGAAGTAGCATGATAGTGTGTTACAATTTACACTGCGGGCGGTAATAGTTGCGTGGTACTTTTACCAACGTTTTTATGGTATTGCTTTTCGTTTTTCGCCAGACGTTAAACGCTCGACGCTATAAAACGCTAAATAGAAAGCTCAACTGAACAATTGTAAGTTTCATTGGACAAAGAGCACCGTTGAAAATGAATTTGGCCTGATGCTATAAACACACAGGAGCAAGAGCAAGAATCACATGTACATTGTACAATGCGAGAAAATGAACGATCGGTCGGTCGGTGTCTATGCCTGCATGTGCGGGTGTGGGTGTGAATGTGTGTTAGTGTATTAGTGTTTGTGTATGCGCTTAGCACGTTACACAGAAAGAAAAAGCATGCCAAATCTTTGATGGGAAGAAACGATAAATATGGTTTTAATTAGTCGACGTTCTGTTTCCCTTGCTACTGCTTCATTTACGTCTTATTCACTCGCTCTTTTACACAAAAACGCGCACAATTTCCTCCCTCGTTGTTGTCGCACATTTTTACTGGGGCCCGAGATTTCATTTGCCGTGAACGAAGCGCGATGAGAAGTGCGCGCATTCGCCTCGGCAGATACTCACTGGCAGACACTAAAGTTAGCGTACGATTCTCAAAAAAGCGCACATTTTATCGGTCGGCGGGTGTTGTGCTGTGAGCGTACAAGCAACGGCAATAATTATGCTTGCTAGAGGTTTCCCATAGCATCATTGCCCACTTCAGCAATCTTCAATCTGCTTTGAGTCCATAGCTCAGAGTGCCATTTCAGCTCGACGCTGAAAGCACATGCATCAAAATGAAGTGTTTTTATGTGTGTTTATCTGGCTCGTTTTCTTATTTCTCGAACCGTCTCTGTGCTTCAAAATCGCAGGCCCGTTGCGATATATTCCATCATATTCCCATCCGTGCCTTCTAATTCTTTTGTTCTCTTTCACTCACTAGTTCTCTCTCTCTCTCTCTCTCTCTCTCTCTCTCTCTCTCTCTCTCTCTCTCGCTCTCTCTCTCTCTCCAAGGCGAACGAATGGGAAAAAAGTGAATATCCATATTTTCCATTCTACCCATAGGAAGAAGCTTCATAATTCTACCAGGCGTTTAGAAAGTTAGAAAAACAAAAATTAAACACTTGATCAGCTTAATGCCTTTCGGCAAGCACATTTCATTTCTCTTGTTTGGCATTTTCACTTTTTAATTTTGACTCTTTCGCATGTCTCGACCTATCTTTTTTACTTTCTTGCAATGAACATTGAACACTGTTCAGCTGTTCAACTGTTTACCAGCACAAACACACACACACACATACACATACATATCGTTACAAAATAAATTTGAAACATGGCAAAAGCCAAATGATAAGGAATGTCGTGCAAAACCGTACCATTTTCGGAAGGTACTTCATAACTTATTCACAAATTAATGTGATCCAACGTGCGCCAGCACTGATTCACTGAAAATTTCAAACAGCACACCACCAAAAACACATCATGCTTTCGTAGTTATTAAAAGCAGTCTTAAGCAATAAGTGTTCCAACACACACACACACAAAGTTCGAATAAAATAATGTTTTCAATTGAGTTCATACAATCTATCACGAAATAACGTACACTTTAATATAAACGGAATTTATGCAATGCTTTTGAAGAAGCGCTGATCCAATCTCTTAACCCGTTTTAAGCGTGGAATTAGCTTGAACTGCAGCTGCTGCCGATGCTGCTGATTCTGCAGCAAACCGCAGAACTCTTGATTCCAGAATGCAATTTTGATTGTGGATTAATTTTTAATGCGATCCCAAGCATCACTGTGAATCCACGAAAAGTTTCACATCAATATAATGAACAACAGCAAAAGGTCAGTATCGTTCACAAACGAATTCAGTCACGTTACAGCATTCAGTGAAACCAAAGCCATCGCACTCCCGTTCATACTTTGATGGGTTAACATGTATAATTCAGTGAGAGTCAATCTTTTTAATGTTGTGTTCAAATCGGGGGGCCTGTTGTTCAAACGGAATATTTACTTTTCACCGAAATAAAATATTCATGTTCGACAGCTACGAGCTTATCGTAAATTTATTACTTGCACATGAGATGAGCTATTTACTATGATGGTATGATTGGTACACTGGAAATTGGCGAAAAGTTCAAACAAATATAAATTCCCTGTGTGATTTATGTTGTATTTCAACAGAATTTTTCAAATGCTTTAAATATATTTTCATGGTGATTTTTTTTTTGTTTCATTTTTTTTTTGGTTTCCTTTCAATTTCATTCCGTATTTGTGAAAAAGATAAATGTTTTACAGAATTATGTTGAACTTTGATACAGCTCATGACAAAAGGTTTTCTTTTTTATTTGTATTAAACTGAAATAAAAAAAAAGTTGGTCTTAAACAACCGGTCCCTGAAGAAGCAATGAAGCAGCAATGAAGCAGCAATGAAGAAACATCACATTCTTTTAACAGCCTTGGGGTCATTTAATCACATCAAAGCACCACCCAAGCCACGTAGTTTATTCAAAAGTACAATTTGTGAATACGAACATCGAAAGTCTAGTGTTTTTTACGAAATTAAATCATTATTATTAATGATAATCATCAGTTATTTTATTATCAAACTCGGCAAAACCATTTACTCAGAAGCATCCCAGAATAACGAAGGGAAAACCAAGAAGTAGAAGAAAAAAACACACTCCAATAGATAAAATAGAACCTGAGATGAGGAAGCAAAATAATGAATCGATTAAGAGTTAATCGACTTTTCCCTCCTTTTCGCTGTGCTTAAATAATGCTCTATGTTTCGAATGAAATAGATTCCCATACAATGAGTTTCGATTCAAAACAAAACAAATCAAAACAAAACATGCAAACACAAAGAAACGAGAAGGAGGAGAGAGAGAAAAAAAAACATGAAGAAAGTGCTCTTGTTCCTAATGAAAGCACTTTTTCCATAACATTCATTTTCCGAGCAATAATCCCAGCAAATTCTATTGAGTTTCTTTTCCAGCAAACCAATGCATATTATGGTGTTTAGTTTTACCCAAAAAAAAGAAAGATGAAAAAGAAAAAAAAAACTTTTCGACGGGAAACCATTTACACAAAAGTAACATCATTTCAGTAGCGCCAACAGTCTTCTCAAATTTGTGTCTAGCCTGCAAACTGTCTTGTAAATACTGTAAGTGTGCTTTTATGTAGATTTCTCTTCATCTTTCGTGTACGAAATGCCTTAATGTTTGTTACAAAGTTTCATTTGTATGTTTCTTTTCAGTCTTATTTTTTTGTTTCTTCTGCTCTCTTTCTCTCTGTTCTGCCTTTTGTCAATAACAACAAAAATCGTAATAGAAATGGTCAGTCGACAGGTATTTTTCGATGTCTAAGTGCTACAAGTGCTAGTAAGCACGATATCACTTTGTCATCTAGCCGATTTTTGAATGAAATATTTTCCATTTTATTCTGTTTGCTTCGCACTGAATCGAGTCGAATGGTCTGAGTTTCGATTAAAATTGCATTTTTCTGGGTGCAAGTGAAATGAAAAATGATAACCGGAAAGAGCTTGATAGACGATCAAGATTCAATTAAATTCAATGAGTAGTGGAAAACTCGGCGAATGGAAAAACTCACACAAATTACTAGCGAAAATGGAGGTAATCGAGAGAAAAAGAGTAAAAAAAAAATCGGTAAATCAAGGAAAGAGTATCGACAACAGACAGAGAAATGGAAAGCTTCATATAACGGTAGGAAGATATTGATCGCCACACTGATTCAAGCGAAACCAAATACTCACACACACACACATAAATAAACTAAATTTTAAGTGTGCAACTGAAACCGAAACATTTCACTTCAGTTAAAAAAGCAATACAAAGAGGTTGGTCACATTTAAATGGTATCGAATCCCGCAGCGTATACAAAAACACATCGAAGTGTCCCTTCTATCGTGTTTACAATGTGAATGAACAGTTTCCTATCTCTCACACCCGTTCAGTATCTTAGGACAGAATTGCTTCAAGACAAAACAAGATTAAAATGATTTCATCGTCGAATTATCGAAAACGGCCTCTTTTGCCTTCCCCTATGTTTGCAGCAACACGCAAGAATCAAAACCATTTCGTTTGAAAGACGACGCAACGATATTTTTGTGGCTGCAATTTCATTACATTTTTCATGGAATTTGAAAGTATGGCTGGCATCCGGCAAATATGTTAATGTGGAAACCGGATACTGAGAGCATTCCATTTCATTGGATACGTTTATCAAGGCGGCGAAAGTAAATGTGCGAAAGATAACACACGCAAAAATGCGGCGACGAGCAAAAAGAGAGACGGCGAAAAGGTAATAGGATAAGAAAAGGAATGACATTTAATTACGTCTCTTTTCAATCGATTCGTCGACCGAAAAATTTCATACACTTTAAATGAAAGGAAGCAAAAATTATAAATGCGCTAAGTGACGAATTAAATGAAAGATTATAAGATTTTATGCGGCGACGGCTCCGTCGGCACTTTTTATCTTGATTTACGACACCATTGCAAACTGTGTGAACAGTGAACACACTATCTGCGACTAAATGGCTGCGAACAATGACAACCTCAGCCGCCCATTTCATACGGCAATCAAACAGTTTTACTAACCGTGAATCACTATGAAGCTCGTTAAACAAACTTAACCATCTAACTACCCCAGTGTGAAATGGGTGATTCCCAGAACACGGTTTAGCGGTATTGTATGCGGTATCTCACACAACCATTTTTGGGGTCTGACATGACAAAATGTTTTCTTGTGATTTTGAGTAATTAGTGCTCGTAAGATGATGCCGCTTGGAAATGGCCTTTTGGTAAGGCAAATAAATTCAACATGTATTTTTCCATGTATTTTCAGGGCAATTTCACGAACAACATATATATTCAATAAATGCCACTTGAATTGCTAAGCTGCTAAACAAATATTATTGTAAACTAACCGTACAAAACGATTAATATCTAAAAGCCTACATTCATTGACGTTATTATGCGTCCAACATGAGCTTCCGAATTAACAAATGACGATTGAAAATTGTTGGCTCATATCATGTGTATGAATGATGTATTAAAAATGCTTGACTAATTTTAAATGCTGTACAAATGTATACAGCCGCAAACGAAAATGGTGATATTTATTGCGTAATGAGAAATGAACTCATGAATTCATCATCGTTGCGGGGATATTGAATCGGTGGAGGTGTCAGTATCCATATGCCGCCCTCTATGGCTATGGCTATGGCTATGGCTAAGTCTATGTCTATTTTTATGTATTGGAGTGCACCTACCTTCTCGCCGTATTCACCTTCCACAGCTACCGTGCTTGTATAACGCCAGTCGAACGATTTCACAATTTCAGCGATTGCCTGAGCTTGATAGTTATCGGGTGGAACAACTCGACTGAAATACTCAAAACGTGACTTATCTGATAGCTCGGTACTTGTCGATGCATAGCTGATTTGAGGAATCTGAAACCAAAAACCCACCACACAGAAGCATATTTTATTACTAACTACATATGTAATGTACAGGGTGGCCCATTTTAACCGGACTCATAGAATAACACTAAAACTATGACATAAGCAGTCAGATTGACCAATGGTAAAGTTTGTTTGAAGCGTCCCTTCAATCCAAATCAGTCGAAACACGTGAACATGAGGAAAATTCCACACACAAAAAATGATACTTTGCATCATTCGAGCATGTCAAAAATATCAAAAATGATACTTGCGCCATATTCAAAAAGGGATTAGAACCAATCTTCATAGAGCAAAATAAATTACCATTTACTTCAAAAACAGAAAAATGTGTTTATCTTTGATTTGTTTTTCCCGGAAATAAATGAACTAGTTTATATGTATCGTTCGTTATTTTGCCCATTCACCATTCGAAATGTAATGTTATTGTGTGCAAATGTGTTGGAAATGGACCAATTCAATAGGATATCCCAACTGAAGTAAGTGAAATAACAAATCAAAAGGCACACAAAGAAATAAAAAATAAAATATATTTTTTTTAAACTTCAATGCGGGAAAAAAGTGCACACAAACACACAAATAACAATAGAAAGGTGCCTGGTGTTTGCATATGAACCAGTGTGTGCCAATCACCAACGCAACAACGCTCGATACATGAGAGGTTGCTCTTGAGCTTGCACAACAATCTCATTGGTATTTCGGCTGTATTTTACACATGGTGCATATTTTCGGTCGACCGTTCGATTTGCCGAGTTCAAAAAATACATTCGATATTCATTCACCGGAGGGGAGAGGTGAAAAAGCAATGTGAACATTTCAAATCTATACCGTAAATAATATGCGCATTTAAAATGCACATTTAAAATGACATTTCAATTGATTCGATGGGTGAACATTTACATTCATAAATTATAAAACTAATCAATTGATTAAAATTATATCAACAGTTGCTCGCAGTTGCTAATCTATATTGAAAATATTGCAATTATTCATAAATCAATAATTAATAAAATATTAGAAGTCACAATAATTCAAAATAACATCATAATCAACAAAGGTGTACAATTATGTTATGGGATAACAAGCGCTTCACTAATTGAATTAACCTAATTCAACCGAAAGAATTAATTAATCCCGAAAATTGTGCGCATTTTACTGAATAAATTTCCATTTCGTTATGTGAATGTTGTGTTGTTGTTAAATTCTCGAGAAGAGTAAGAGAGAGAGAGAGAGAATAAACAAATTGATTCCATGAAATAATTGTTGTTGCAATACTTTCGAATAATGTACGAGGCATAACAATTTAAAAAGTTTGAAACAACGTGTTTCGTTCACATGGTCCATTCGCTTGTGCAATGGAATGTTGGATCACAAAAACTTTTTCATTGGGTCGTATATTTCGTTTATTGTGTGATCTTTAAATTGTGTTCGCTTACACTTACCCGAAATAATCGTAAAATATTTGCAACCATTATCGAAACAACGCTAAACGAAGCTCCAATGACACCAGCAACTGGCTTGTGTGGTATAAAAATCGGAGGTTTGCCATTCTCACATTTGTACTCAGACATGTCCTGTGTTTGTGAGGTCGCAGCAACGATAGCATCGCGATGAGCGAGAAATGGACGGACAGGCGGGCAGACCGGCGTGCGCGCATCAATTCAATAAACAAAAAAATCCATTTGGCACACACAAAAGTTCATTTAATTCAATCGAAGACATTGTTCCAAGACAACGACGGTAACAGCAACAACAGCAACAGCAACATCAACGGCAATGACACCCCAGCACCAATGCCAATGGTGACATCAGCAATCATTTATTGTGTAATACCGGTTGCGAGGATACGTGTATTTCAATTGGAAATAAAAGAAAATAAAGAAAATTGTTATTTAATGGTTTACGTGTGTAAATTTAATCAATGCATTTCAAGTGCTTCGATTTGACAAATGCACACCCGGAATGAGCGATGAACAAATAGAATGAAACAATTTGAGAGGAAAATACGCTATTCGAAAGAAGAATGGGAGCCAACACAATGGGATAGAGCGAGCAAGAGACAGTGATAGAGAAAGGGGGACAACAACAACAACAACAAAAAACGATTCGAAAAACGGTAAAAGCAATAAAATGCAACTAAAGCACCAGTTAAATGTAATGAAACCCGTGACTGTCTGTCTTTGTGTTGAGATCAGCAGTTGATGTGTGCACTGCACACGTTGTTTGCGCTCAATATTTCTCTCTGGCTCTTATGCTCGCCCATTCGTGTGTGTGTGTGTGTGTGTGTGTGTGTGTGTGTGTGTGTGTGTGTGTGTGTGTGTGTGAGAGAGAGAGAGCATCGCATATCGCTTTATATTATCGTGCATGCTGCTGTCAATATGCAGTGATTTGACAGTAAATCCTCTCATTTCGGAAACTCAAAGGCCAACTTTTTTTCCGCTAAATACAGGTTTTCCGCTTTTGGGAGGTTCCGCTAAATGGAGGTAAAATGGAAGCCCAAAAGTCTAAAAGTCAAAAACAGAGACAGCAATCAGTCATTATGGCAATGGTTTTGAGAAATATTGTGCTATGTCAGGTTGTTTTGTTTGTTTCGAAAGAACATTTTCTGAGACCAAATTTGAGCACGCCACGGTTTTGTTTAGTATTTTGGCCAGACTTTCAACAGATCATATTTCTTTTTGAGGGAGTTGAAAAACAGGAGTTTGTGGGTGTGAATTAATTTGCAATATTCGGATACATATTCTGATTTGGTTTTTGTTTTTGCTATTGGACGAAATGCATAAATATCAAACGCACACAAAATCAGCTGGGCCAATACACTCAAAACAAGAGATTATGAATTTGAAGCACATTTATGTAGAGGTTCGAATCATTTTTTTTCTTGTTAGTGTATTGAGAGAACTGATAGAATTTAATGTGTTCAATGCAATTTTTTCACTCTCTCTCTGATATACAAGTGTGCAAAAATGTCAATATGAGATGAAGGAAACAGCTACAGAAACGGACACAAACACATTTTAGTGAAATATTTTCTTATCATGATCATTTTTTCG
This sequence comes from Aphidoletes aphidimyza, assembly GCA_030463065.1. Classification (NCBI taxonomy): domain Eukaryota; kingdom Metazoa; phylum Arthropoda; class Insecta; order Diptera; family Cecidomyiidae; genus Aphidoletes; species Aphidoletes aphidimyza. The sequence continues at coordinate 10,546,723 of CM059997.1, read as the reverse complement.
CAAGTGTGTTGAACGAAAACAAGATTTGAAGGGAAAAAAATTGTTGACTTGGCGATGAATTTTCCGCTAACTGGAGGTAAATTTTCCGCTATTGGGAGGTCAATTTGCACTAGGATTTCTATGGCCGACATTTTTTTCCGTTAAACGCAGGGATTCCGTTTTTCGGAGGTTTTACTGTAAATGAGAAACGAAAGTGACAACAACAAAACTATTACCACAACAGTCATCGCACGAATTGACCTAAACCAAATGCTGCTCAATTCTTGACAACAATATCAACGATTTACGAAGAGAATAAAACATAAAACATAAAGGCATAGAATAAACGCGAACTATTAAAAGCCTAACAAAAACAGATCTATTGACGATGTGATCCCCGTATCCCAATCTCAATTTCTCTATCGAAAATGTGAAATCAAAGTGGCTGGCGTTAGCTGTGTGATGTGTGTTTGTGTGTGAGTGTAAGTGTGCGGCCTGTGCCACCATTCTCACAATCTTTCACTGTCGGCACAGGTTTGGAACCATACATATGCCGACCTTTTACTTGATTATATTCAACGGTTTCTTCAACTTTTGCGTCGACAGCTGCTTTGCCCGGAGCAAGTTTTGCTTATTCAATGGAAAATTGCGAACTGGCTCACGAAATTTGGTCGTATTCTCTCTCTCTCTCTCTCTCTCTCTCTCTCTCTCTCTCTCTCTCTCTCTCTCTCTCTCTCTCTCTCTCTCTCTCTCTCTCTCTCTCTTTCTCTCTCTCTCTCTCTCTGCATTCTGTGCGTCTCTACGTGTATGTTTGTTTTTACTACACTATTTTCGCTATTTGCCCACCTCTTCTCGTTTTTGTTGCTCTCAGTTTATTTCAGTGGCACAGTCTTCTCAATGTCTCACCTCCACATTTGCTATTTCACACGTTTCAAGTCCATAAAATAAGAACGCTCGTAAATTTTTCCTGTGAATTGGCTTTGATATCATTTTTCAAACTTGAAATCAAGAACCATTTTCAATTGTGCATAGATCTATCATTAGTTCCACCTCCTTGGCAATGCTTCAAATGAACGAACAAATGAACGATGCCACGCTATGCTCTCAATTAGTACTGTCATTTGGAGTTCCAGAAACTCCGACTGAATATAAAAACTATTGTAACCAATAAGTCAAAAACAGAAACAGACCAAAACGATTTTCAGTCGGACGAATCCGGGTTGGCATTAAATAGAGCACTTGATGCTATAAAAAACTGAAAACTCAACAAATCATGCTAGAAACATGGTGCTTCGTTCGTTCTAAGAAGTACCTGAGTGTAAAATCTGCTGTACTTTTTCAAATTTTGCGAAACAAAATTAAGTTGGAATTCTGGTTAAAAATGTGTTTCAAATGAATTTGAAAATCAATTGAAAGTTAATTTGAGTTCCAGTTCGAACTGAATGGACCTCAATCGGACCACTGAAATGTGGTTCAATGCACAAACACTGTGGCTCTCAATCAAAATGGAAATTTTGTTGTTTTCTTTCTGCCGAAACGCACCGAAATTGTGCGAAACAATACCACAAAAACGAATGGCATTACAACAAAAACACTTGAATTGAGCTCGTTTGAAATGATCCATTTTGGCTTGGAATTCGGTCGGTTGGGTTTCGTTCTACCACCACAAGAGGGAAAAAAACCATTCACGCACAATCACATAACGACATTGCCTTTACGTTAAACGTGCACAATGTGCCGTCGTTCTAACTGAAACGGCAATAAAATTCATGATTTGAAGCGTGAAATTTTCGTAAAACGACAAGTTATAAAATTTCCGTTTATTTCGATCGCTAAAGTTGAAATGTAAAAGAGATTACTTTGATCTGAATTTCATGTTTTTGTTTTTGGGTTTTCAACGAAACGAAAAAAAAACACAAAAATTGGTTACTGATTTCAAAATCTGCATATCTAAATTGGGATTCATCGGTGAAGTATCTCTCGGTTGGAGATTTTCGCCGTTTTCTTATCACACAACAAAATTGCTGCCGAAGATATGAAACGCGCGGACAAGTGTGTGTGCGCTCGTTTACACTTTGCCCATGGTTTTAAAGTGCCGTTGCCTTGGCCACAATTCTTATTAATAAATGGAAATATTTGCGGAGGGATGAATAAAAAAATGAAATAAATTGAGCATAACACAATCACAAATGGATGATTTAGTCATATTTATGCCACATTTAAACTGTACAATTTCATGTTGAAAAACTCTACAAATCGCCAAAAATGGTTCAAAATGGGTCAAAAACTAGTTAATTCATTTACATAAATCGCCAGTTAATTTGAATGAAAATCTCTTTCAATTCAAAAGCATTTCAAGCAACTCAATGTGTCGGAATTATCCAATTTGTCAAATCTATCCGCCCGACGCTTTTTCATGTGCCGGTCAAATTTCACCATTAGAACATGTAACTTGAAATGCACACAAAATGGAAATTCACATGCTCGTTGCCATCAACAAAAGCCGTTACAAATGAGTTTGTGAAAAGAAAAAAAAGACACACACACACACAGCACAAAACACATATATATAAACCCATCCAGATTCATGCTTTAGTCACTTTCGACCGCGTCCGGTAGCTATTCATTGCATTGCATGAGAGATTTTGTTACATCATCGTATTGAATTGCTTGCCATTCTACGAAACAGACAAGAAAAGCTCCAACAATGATGAATTTCAAGGGAATTTCGAATTTGATCATACTGTAAATATAAAGCTTTGTTGAGAATCATTTTACAATGTGATTCAAAATAACGGGAAAAAAAGAACCAAATGGTAAAGAAATTGAACAGCAAGCAAATATGTTTGTGCATGACACTGTCAGCCAGAGTAAGACCTCATGTAGTGCAACGTGTTGCATCCATTGGAAATTTTTGGTTGTGTTGATTGCAAATGTCGGCGCTTTAATCATACAGTGGATTTGGTACCATTTTGTATGACCAAGGATTATTATTTGTTTTTGTTTTTTTTTTCGTTGCCATTTTGTACAATTTATTTTTCCAATTATATCAAAATTATATACTTTTTGTGCCAAAAAAGTAATGATTAAAACTGGTGCAATTCGTGATTTTTTGCCAGTACTTTTAATTACTATATTTTGCCAAAAGCTATATTCAACTTTTCAATGATCTCAATTGAACTGAAGTTTTTTTTTATAGTTTCGAATTTCAACAATTTTTATTGTTGTTGTCGCGTAGAAACAACAGAAAAAAGTCTGTCAGCAACATCCAATGTTCAATGTTTGTTACCACGTTCTTTTAGAGTAATTGCAGGTGAGTTTAATATTTGGCCATTCGTTAAAACAAAATCGGATTTTTTTGCTGTTTGAACTTTTAATTAAAGAAAAACTGCAGGGAAGTGAAAAAAGTTTAGACATAATTATTGGCGTTTAGTATAGAAGCTTTTAAGCAGTGATACATTTGACCATGTTCACGATCTACACCCAAAGGGTGCAATTAAAACACACATCGAGAAAATGGGGAAAATAAAATACTCGGTAGAATTTGATGTGAAACTAGATTTCGATTTTTTCGTTGTTTGAAATTCAATAGTATAATCGGAACTAATAACACTAGTGAAATGAATTTGGACATCGGCACATGAGCGTGTATTTGTTTGGTTAAATTCATTGAACCATTCCCTGAATATAAACGAAATTTGTATTTTACATTGACATTAGAACACTGATTCATTTATAAGTGTGTATTCATACATAACTAGTATATGCTTCAGTTGCAGTGTGTACAATTGAGCTTTTTCTCTCTATTCAATTGATTTACTGATTCCGAATATATAATAATTTGTTTCAAAGTACTTTTTTTGATAGGGGCTACTGTCAAACATAAATTTCAAATTCTGAAATAAAAATCTCTGTTAATTGTATCAATAAAAACAGTGTAATGCAATATACAGTGACGTAGAATGGAATGTATGGCACATTCGAGTGTGTATTATTTACACTTTAAAATTGTTTGTGATTGTGCTGTTTATCTATTTAAGAAAGACGAAGAGAAAACTGTAGACAATTGTAAAAAGTTGCGGAAAGTCTGAATGTGTAGTTGAAGTAAGAAGGCCCGAAGCATTTTTCTGTACACAAGCCATATTGAAACAATCAATCCTAAAACAATGAGGGCCTCATTTAGAAAATATGAGACGAGATGCCTACGCAAATATTTGCACTCAAGCAAATGCTTTAAAGTATATCCACTTTGAAAAAATGGGATAGTTTGTGAAATCAAGAGCAAACGACTGAACGGGGATCAATCTTGAATCGAAACGAAAAAAAAATGTTCCGTCGTTCGTTCGTTCTTTTGGCTTGTTTCTCTCTCTCTCTCTCTCTCTCTGTGTGTGTGTGTGTGTGTGTGTGTGTGTGTGTGTGTGTGTGTGTTTGTCGTCTGCTACCGAATGAATCGTACCAGCGAGCAATTGTAGCTTCTATTCACAAAACTTTACTGCACCCATTACAATGAAGAAACTAATAATTTACCAAAAACGTCCTCCTAACATTATCCATTTCGTTTGCCTTCATTTTCTTTCAACGTGTTTTTTGTTGTTGCTTTTTTTCATTTCTCGTTTCGTTTCTTTCTTTCGCCATCATTTCTCTCTGAAAACGCCACATGTGAATCTTTTCACTTGGCAAACACACTCCAGTGAAGGGAACAAACAGAACACATAGAATATGAAATACGGTACCAGCAAAAGTTGCGATGACAAACACATTAAGCTCTGTTGAGATGAGTTTTAAAAACATAATCTCGGTACAATGCACCGAAGACAGCAATTTGTTAAACGTGCAAAAAAAAGCAGCAGCAGCAGCAGCAGCAGCAGAAGCAGCAGCAACAGAAACGAGTTACCCTTCTCTTTCTATCTTTCATTTGTAGACGCTTGCCTCGTGCGCACATTTCATTTTTTTTTAAATTTTCTTCTTCCCTTCAAATGTGCCATTGTTGTGGTCGTTCATTGCAATCGTTTTTTTCGGTTTTTTTCCCATCTCTTTTCGTTCCTCGTTTTGGTTTATTTAATTTCGAGCTGTCACTGCGATAACTTTTGTTATTATTTTCTGTTGAGCTGGATTCGCGTAAAATATTTCGCTATGCTCTCTGTCCTCTTCACATTCACATGAACGGCATTCGTTGTATTTGTTTCATGTGTTTTTATCTGTGAAAATGTCTCGATGAGTTTGTCGGTGTGTGTGAGTTGTGTGTGTGTGTGTGTCGCACGAGTTTTTTGTTTTTTAAATTGTTTTCCGCGTGTGTTTGATATTTTGTTACATTTCCTATGGGTATTGCATGCAATTTTTATGAAGTTTTCTACCCAATATGTGTTCCTTTTTGTTGAATGCCATAAACGAATGTTAATGTATTGTTTGTATTATATAAGTGAAACAACAAAAATGGGACGAATCACGAATATAAAAGGCCCATTCGCAACAGTAGCAGCAAAATGTTGCGTGAATTGCTCAAAGTGTGACAACAACAACATCAGCAGCAGCAGCAGCAACGGCAGCAGCGGCAGCGGCAACAACAATGGCCACAACGGCCAAGCACAAGCCTCTATTCAATCCCTCATCCACACACCCACTCACATATTTTTTGGAGTATGGCTAAGGTACAGGGATATAAATATGCCAATCCATCGAGTTGGCAAACGACGTCATGATTTTGCTCTGAACTGGATTAAAAATTCATTTGGATTGATTCAATACAAAAAAATATTTCTCGCCTTCAATCTCACTCTCACTTTTACACAATTTTTGGTGTTCTTCTATTCCATGTGAACATTTTCAATTGGGACGCATTTTCATTTTATGCCACTTTTGGTATGCTTTTTTGTTGGCTTTTTACCCTTGAAAATGAGGCGGTCAAATGATTGCAAAAGTCCCAATGCATCATGGGGGAAACAAATAAATTTCCATGAGTATAAATTTTAAATAACGATATGTACACAATGATATAGAGCACATGATTAAAATACGTTTGTTGTGACCAATGAAGAGAAACGGTGTGCCATTTTACACCGAATATAAACTGTAGAGTGTACTGATATGGTTCGTTAATGCTATGGCACCACTTACAAATATGTAGCATTATTTTCATTTCAATATCAATAACACTGAACTATTGTTATATTCAAGCCTAATCATGACTATGTCTTTGCAATTTGCGTTTTCGTAGCTCTCAAGAGACACACGTTTGAAACGAAGAATCCTCATCAAATTTGATGAGTCCACTTTTTGGTATGGAACTTATAGCTTGATATATCACAATCAGTGTAATGCACTGGAGAGGGGAGTCTAAATGACCCATCACCCTCCGATCATGATTTTAGAGAATAGAATTTATTTTTCAAGTGAAGACCTAAAAGAAGGTGTTCATATTTGTTTGAAGGCGAATTTAAACTAGACAGAATGGACTTTTGGACAATTCTTCAAATTTGCTAGTGTTTTTCGTCGAGAAATCTATCCCACGGTCATCACTTTGTTTTGAGTGGAACAAAAAACCCCGTTTCAATCTGATTTTGATTCTGAAGACTTAAAAAAACAAAACCTTAATTTTTTCTCGAGCTACTCCCTCCCATTAATTCGACTTGACTCTCTCCACAAGTTTGGCCGACCGTGCACCACACTGATCACAATGTGATAATCGCATGTAGCTTTGAAATTGACTTTGGTTTTTTTACATTTTTAGGATAGTTTTCCGATGATTTGTTGATTTTCAAGATCCACGCATAGCATGATAATGATGACTATGCAGTGGAATAAAGGGAATAAACGATCACGAGCTCATTCTTTGATACATCCAGCATTCATACCAAACAGTGATTTGTGGTACTACATTGTTTGAACAGAGGAGGCAAAATGAATCCAAATTTTGGAGCACAGGAATATATTCATATGGATTCGGTAGCATCAACTGTAGTGATGTAAATTTTTTACATGTTTTGCCTACTAATATATGATCATGATTAAAAACAAAGAATGTCATCCATCGCACATTTTAACTGTGTGTACTCTTAATGCTTGAAAACTTGATTTCCTATTGAAATTTGAAAGTGGCCTTTGGGGCTACTTACTTGCCTCTTGAGAAGTAAAAAAAAAGTTTGAAATGCTCATCTCTAATGCTTTCATAAGCTCTGGGCTAAAAATAAGCGTGTAGATCCAAGATGTGCTTCCGTCCAAGACAAATACGTAAAAATAATTTATCCAAAATGCTTGCTCGAATTATGTTACTTATTAATTAATCAATTGTGTTCGGCAATAGCACAGCAACCAGTTTCATCATGTTTAAATGGGGACTTTGTAATCAAGCCACTGCCATATCATGTCGTTGCCTTAATTTCACAGGCTATTGTTTCAAAGTTTGTCAAGTCATTCGGTGTGGGTATTTTCAGCTCATTGTGTGGCCGCAACGCGACAAGGCTCTTACAAGAGCAACAAGAGCAACAAATCATTTCTTTTTAATGCCATTGAAAATCAATTAGGTTATTTGTCGTGGAAAATTTGCAGCCAAACATACACACACACACACGCGGGTAGAAAAACAAACTCCAAGAACAAGTCTATACAAAAGCAAGCCTGATTAGACAATTTCGCAGGAAAAGTAACAACAAATGAGAAACGGCCTCCACCATTGTTCCCTGTACAAAATGAAGGTAAATTTTAACCATTGGAAAATGATGGCCACTTGTTCAATACGGAAATATCATTCGGCGAGCCGATGAACCCCATGTAACAACTCCTCCTTTTCATTGTTAACATTAAAATCGGACCATTTTTCAATGAAAATGGGAAAATTCCATGTAAATTATATAAAAGTTACAAAATATAATTTATGACGCAATTATAACCATTTTTAAGTGAAGTCTCACTGATCATTTTCATTATTATTTTTATTTTAATTCATTTGCTGTTGCGACTGCACTTGATAATGACTCGAATTTCCTCTAAAAAAAAATCTGGTTTGCATAAATATTTTAGTGGGAAAAGGAGCTTTTTGAAACTGTATATTTGCCGAGCGCATGCTTCGTAGAGCCTGCGGTAACAATTCGTTCACAACCAAATTCAAGTTTTTCACTTGAAACTTTTTTGCGTGTGGAAAAATAAATTTTCTCATTAAAAAGTATGAAAAAAAAGTTCATCTGCATTTTGTAGGCAGAAGAGTTCCTGTTCATCGATGAAAGTAATACATATGCTCTTATGAAATAAACAATTTGTCTCCATAAAAATTCATGACCCTTTTCACAGATGAGAGCGACAAAAAATTAAAGAAAATTCTCGACAAATTTCATGACCCTTTCTTTCGCACAGAAGAAAAAAAAATACAACAGCGCTGCATAATAAATTGAAGCAAGTGAAGTTTATAATGCGCTCGTTTTTTTCTACTCTCTTTCTCTCTCTTTCTCTCAAATTCGTAAATTGGCCATTATTTTCACAATTTTTTTTTTTTTTTTAGTTCGGTACAAAAAATGTCATATTTTTTACGAAAAAGTCTCAAAGTGATCAGCAAAGAACAACATTGTGTGTTATCAAATCATGTACAAATCATCGGAGTTTCTGTTTGATTCGTTTCATTTCAGCAGATGTCTTCAAAAGCTCGGTGTCGATGGTCGCATTCGTGAAGTGTGCAGTCGAGTGAATCGGTTGTCTGATAAAAAAAAATTAAAATAAACGCACACGTAGAAAAAAGAAGACAGAGAGACTGAGTTGGGATTCCGATTCCAAATGGTCTCACGATATTTGCATATACATTTAAATGGACGGATAAGAAATGGCAGCGGTAAGCAAATAAAAAAGAGCAGCATCGTGCAATGTTGGGTCATGAGTCATGGATATTCCGCGTTGGAATTGAATTGAGGAGGACTTTAACGCGAACGAATGAGCGAGCGCGTCTTTTTCGTGAATTATCCGAACCATAGATTCATTGCATAATAAAGATTCTATTTTGGATTAAACGGTATAGCGTTTTACTTTCGTTCGTTTATTTTTTTTTTCTCAATTCAGTCGGCACGGACTCGAATGTGGGCACGGTATGGGGTGAATGGGGAGAGAAGAGGCGAACCAAATCTCTTATCCGACTAGATGAGAAAAATATGATGAACTAGGAGAAAAATTGGATTACATTTTGCCATATTCCATAATGGAATTAATCATATTGAGTTGAGCTAAACGAGTTACTGTTGCTGACTTTGCGTGCGTTTCATATTCGTGTGTTTGAAGCTGGATGCTTTCTTGTTCGCGTTTGGTATTCTTTTTTTTATGGAGTAATGGAGAAAGAGAGATTGTTGCTCTGGCTCATGATGCTCCTGACATTGGTAGTTGATTGTCGTGCACAAGCTTTTGCTTTTCACAGCGCAAATACATCAATTTGCAATGGCCTCGTGATATTTTTGATGTTCCATCGGATGCCTGTGCGTGAGTGTGTGTGTGTGTGTGTGTGTGTGTGTGTTTGTTTGAAAACTTGTTCGCTTACACATGCTACTGGTGATGTGCTATGTATCGGCAGTTGTCCGTATGCTCCTTGCCGATGGCAACAATTCTCTTCCGAGCACACGGTTCTCTCTTTCATTTGTCACAATTCACTGTAAGCGTCATGCAATCGCGATGTTTCTATATTTCCGTTTATCCACTTATCAGGAATTCATTTCCATTTTGTTTTTGGAATAATACTTTCTACGTAATTTATTTTTTATTTCTTCTTCATTTATCTCATTATTTTGGTTGCTGCCTTTGTCCTTTGTACAGTGTATCATGGTTCGTTTGTTCATTTTTGCTTGCTTGCGTGCGCTATCTATCAGTCGTGATACGCTGTGTGTTTCGTTTTTCTGTTCTTTGACGTTGTTGTTTTTTGTGTGTTTGTGATCCTTCTCCTGCTGTTGTTGTCGTTGTCGTTGTCGTTGTCGTTGTTGTTGTTGTTGTTGTTGTTGTTGTAACATACGTGCAACTATGGCAAGGGGGCAAATCGCGGTTGTTTCATTGAGCTTTTGCACGGCATGATATTTTTGTATTGTAATAAATATGATTATAAATTGTTTTTTTATCACAGCATTTCCGCAGATACTCGGATTTTTTTTCTCTAAAGCGCCAATACCACTGGCGTAAATGGTCGTAACCGGATAATGTCATTTGATTCGTTTACAAAGAGCGCTAATATTAAAATTGCACCTTTATGCCTGTACAAATACGAGTTCCATTAATCCAATACTTTGACAGGAATTCACTTCAAATCAAAAGACACATTTTGTGTGTGTGCGTGTATGTGTGTATGGTACGCACTATTTTCATTTCATAAATTAAACAATTCTCCATCACTGCATCGATCAAACAATTGCAATGCTATTTTGATTGAGATGTGATTTGCCCCTAGATGCTTGGCACGGCTCTGTGAACAAAGTTTGTTTTTTCCATCGTTTTGCACCGAGTTTACATTATCGTTGCTGTTTCTTTTTACGCGAGTTCCGTTTCTTATCATGCCATTTTCTTCGAAGCCGCACGATTTGGCAGGAACTTTCTTTAGTGAATTTCCGTCTCTTCGTTTTTCTTTCTTTCTTCTTCAGCCATTTGTTTATGTAGTTTCTTTTTATTATTTTCACTTGTAAACGGGGAAAAAGGAGAGCATGAGAGAAAGAGAGAGAGAGAGAGAGAGAGAGAGAGAGAGAGAGAGAGAGAGAGAGAGAGAGATAGAAAGAGCACTAAACCACATACGCGGTCGTTTTCACGATGCTAGGCATTTTCCTGGTTCAAACTTATTTTAGATATTGTTGTTGTTGTTTTTCATCTTCCCGTTTTATTCTTGTATTACATTTAAGAAAAAGTTTCATTTAAATTTCCAGTAATACAACTCCCGCAAAAGAGAAGATATGAATCGGAAATATTGTCGGTATCACGACAACAGTTTGCTCAATGGTTGGCAATAAAAACTGCGAAAAAATAAATGAGAACGACGCGTTTGCTCTTTCTACCTCATACACTATTGCGTACGCCGTCTCTTTGGATACGTTTGCAGCCGTCGATGAGGTTGCTAAAAAAAAGCATTCTATTTTTTTTTCTATCGAATAAAAAAAAAAATCTGATGAGACGAAGTGATTTTTTTTTCGAACTTATGTTGAGTAATAAGGAAATCGTAGCAATAAAATAAAAATAAAATGGACGAAAGCACACATATAGACAGTGAGAGGCAGAGAGAGAGAGAGAGAGAGAGAGAGCGCGAGAGACTATCGAAGCATCGGAACAGTGGAAGATAGAAGAAGAACAAGCACCAGTGTGTTTGTCGCTGTTAAGTGAAAGCGGAGAAAATTAAAATAAAAGCTGAAGCAAATCGGAGGACGTAAAAATTTCCTAAGATGGAAGAAACATTGAGCTAGGGGTAAAACACATGAAATAGCATTAGTCCAAGTAAATGTATGCTCTAAAAATACGGTGGAACGCTCGATTTCGATTGAGTGCGCCAATATGTCGATGGATTTGTGAAACGTAGTTCGATTATTATCAATAAAATTGAACATTGTTTTTAAGGCTGGATCCATAGTTTGTTGACGTCGCTTAATGATATTTGTTTTTTTGTTCAGACTCGACGTTTCCCCCTAGACATCGAGATAACCAAACAAAATCTCTAGGCGATAAAATCTGTTGATTATGAAGAGGGCAGAAATAGCCAATTCAAATTAATCAGCGAATACGAATGCAATTAATTTGCGTTGGAAATTGTTGGTGGTGAAAATGCCAAGGCATGATGATCAAAATGACCGCTCTTCTCAAATAAGCCAAGTGATTGGATGGCATTGATATTTTGTTGATTACTCGATACAACCAACAAACTCTTTATTAACGACACCTTTTTTAGACGACAAATTTGCCACGTCAAATGGACGGGCGGCTTCATTTACACGGTCACATAAACCGCCAAATGTCACTCTTGAGCAGTATTGCGTTAAAGTCGTGTTTGGAATTTACTCAATTCCATTTATTTGCCACGGTCGATAAAGCTGTCAGCAGTCGAAAACATGCCGCTCCACGGGGGATGAGAGGTGGCAAGCAATCGTACGACGATTGAATTTTCTTCCAAATTATCAAAACTCGACGAAATATTTGATACTATATTCAAATGAGCCTCATTTCTAGTCTCAATATTACTCGTTGACATATTCAATATACATATTCGTTGCAAATTATGGGCGGGAGGGGAGAGCGCGCGCTTATTCGATGTCGTACTTTTTTATTTTTGTTTCTGTTTCTGTTTTTCTTTTTGTTGCTTCCACTTTTTTTGTTTTTGTTTTACGTGCGCCTGCGATCAACAAAACCATCACACACAAAAAAATGTCGATGAAGAGAAAAAGGGAGAAAGTGCGAGAGTAAATGTAAAAGGAGGCAGATATCACATTTCTTTTTCGTATTTCACGCGCACGAAATGTAATTATCTTGTGCCGTACGAAAACGAGACTTGAAACTGAGATGCTGATAAAAAAAGGCGAAAGTGCGACTTGGTTGATTTGATGCAGATTCTTGAATTCTTGTTCAAAGTCAAAGTTGAGAAGATACAAAATACAATTGAGCATACAGCATCGAATATGAATCCGTCTATTTGTCAAACGATGATTTGTTATCCGATGTTTATCTCCGAGAAAATAGAACATTTCTATTTGCTACTTGAACAACCTGATGTGCTCATTATTGAAATATTATCTACAAAATGTATGATAACATTGGAGTACAGATCTTTAGCAATAAAATTTCAACTTTTCAATTATGGAATAAGACAACATATAAACGTTTAACATGTCCAATTGAATGGGTTTGGCGCTTAATGATAAATCAATTATCATGATTCATTAAAGCAACTGTTCACTTATTATTCCAAATTGTTTACTTCAAATAATTATAATACATTTTATATACGCTTTGTTCGAAATATCACAGAATGCAAACAGATTTTTATTTCGATCATCTTATAGTCTCTGATTGATGGTTTGATATCATCAGATATCGAGATTTAAATCATTTAAGCACACACACACACACACAAATGCAAAGAATACCTCTAAAACGCCATTTATTATTTGCGTTTTAAATTCTTAAGAAAACACAGCGCTTTCTTTTCCCATTATCTTTCATCTTTTGTCATTAATTTTTTTTTTTTTAATATTTCGATACAAAGTATAACAACTTATAATTATAGTAGCGTTTTGTACATACAAAGACAGCAAGCAAGCGAGCGCCGAGGCGAGCGCATACACAACAAGCATTTAGTTAAAATTTCACATCTCTGTTTATTACACAGGGTGTGAGTGCGCCCCTTAATGCTTTTGGGCAATATTTCAAATGAGTTGGCTTCTCCTTCTCAGAATTTCCATCAAAAAAGCAAATTCTGTATTTAAATATCAGAAAAATCGCACAAGATTCGTAATTTCGCACACCTTAAATTGATAATTGTAGGTTTACGTTTAAAAAAAAAAAACCTCCAGACCCCTGTTGTACGATCAGACATGATCCTCGTGTAATTTGATAATTGTTTTGACACATTGACCACCTATGGGGTCACACAATGCACCCTGTATATATTTATATATATATTTATATATATATATATATATATATATGTCATTTTCGTTGTAATTCCATCACTGATCTCCGGGGGTTTCTATTCTATTCAAATTGTTTCTTTGAGTATAAAGCGACCGAATGAACGTTTGAAGGGAACGCCGATTAGAAGAGGATTAAGGATCCTTGGTACATGACGACAGACAACGAGACAACAATGAGGGGCTGCACAAATTTCTAAGCGTTTCAAGCACTGCTTAAATCATGCCAAGACCCAAGACAAAAGCTCAACTTCATGATAGCATCTAACGATGATGAAGAATACTAAATTAAAAATACACTCAAAGGTAAAACTGTTTCCATTTTGTGTCGCCTGCTCTTCCTTCACACACACACACACACACAATCGGTCTCTATTCTTTTATTTGACTTCCATTTTAGACGGTGTTGTTAAAAATCGTGCTCGTTTTCGTTTGTTCGTTCGTCCGTATACTTTTTTTTTGTTTAATGCTCTAAAGAGAAAAAAAATCCGTAAATATTATTTCTTCTAATTTTTCTTTTGACTGTAATTCTCTGGCATTGTCGACAAAATATTTTTACACAAAGTTTAACAATTTGCTGCATTCAACTGGAATCGGAACAGTCAATTCGATATGATATTTGCGTTTGACGCAGTTTTTTACATTTCCGTTTGCTATTCATTGAAAATTCGTAAACTTTTTTTTTCTCTGTCAACCTTTTCGACAAAAGTTATCGTCTCTCGCACCAAAGTTTTTTTTTCGGTTATTAACAAAAACCACCTTTTTACGGCAAAAATGTCTCGATGACTTTTGGAGTTTTTTGTTGTTGTTTGTATTATTGTTTATTTCATAAATGCACATGATGTGAGGGTAAACTGAATTCGGATGTCGTGAACAGGTGGGAATGTTTTACTTTTTGCCTTGTGACCGCTCATAAATATTTGAGCTAATCGCCGTTTGTCCTCAAAATTATTACTCCCCCTTTTTTTCCTCGGTTTGACCTTTTTTTTCTGCTCTATTTTCCGCATATCTCATTCCAATATTTTTGATTGCTCTCGTGAAGTTCAGTGTTGCGCAGATTAGTAATCACTCAAGAGTGTGTGCTATTTTTTTTTTCTTCTTTCTCTCTCTTCGTTTCTTATTTGTATTTGACCAAGCTGGAAAATGATTCCGTTAAATCGTTGGATAAATCAAATCGAAAGCTTGAATTTATTGGAATCCAAGAATAACTAAATCGATATTTATGTGACTCAATCATTTGGAAACGAATTATTTTGTGCATTATTGACAAAGTAATGATTAAAATATACAATGGAAAAACGCTTTGAAAGCAAACGAAATGGCGATAGACGAAAATAGCAAAAACGTTACAGTCGTACCGATTGTATGGAATGAATCGATGAACCATCACACAATCCGAAACGAGCAAAGAATATAGAAATAAAATACACCATCACACACTCATGCACATCCAACGTGTGTTTGCATGCAAATTACACAACGCTCTGGCAAAGGAAATCAAACACCAGTTTACCGAATGAGAAAAAAATCGTACATTATAAATGAAGCTCTCTATTGACTTTGAGAAGTGTACTCTGTGTGTCAGTTTGCTCGCCTGCTTGCTTGCTTGCTTCTTTGCTTCTTTGCTTGATGATGTACGTATGTGTGTTGCGGTGTGTGCAACACACGGCATATCAGTAGCATTAGCAGCAGCAGTAGCAGCAGTGTTGGCATTTCGTACTTTGTAAAAGTATTGCATAGCATTTCATTGTGAAGAAGAGGAGAAAAAATAGAGGAAAAAAACGGTACGTGTCTATACAAATGGTTACCTATACCTTTCTATATATTTATGGAAAAGTAAGTGAGCCGTAAATAATAAAACAAGAAAATTCAGTTCATGTAGAAAAAAGAGAGAATGAGAGCGAGAGAGAGACAGAGAGAGAGAGAGAAAGGGAAGAAAATGTGGAAAATGAGCTCATTCATTTGGTACTGAATTGACCATGGCAAAGCGGACGAAGAACCCGGGTACGCAAGTAGGCCTGCAAATGGCAAAAATAGCAGCTTGATGGCTACTAAAACGATAATGTCGGCTACATTAAGCTGAATGAAAACTACAAAAAGTAACTAAACTACGAACAAAAGCGATAGCAGGCAAAAAAACAGAAAAGAAAATAAGGAAGATCGAGAGAGAGAGAGAGAGAGAGAGAGAGAGAGAAAGAGAAAGAGAAAGAGAGTGGGAGAAGAAAATCAGAGAACAGATGCGCTGTGAAAAGTAGGAATCAAAGTCCACATTCATCAATGGGTTTTGAGATTGAATACCTGTACATCGAGAGTGGGCGAATGAGCGCCATACGCTCATATGCTCAACCTACTCACAGTCTCACACATGCACAACGCTCGCGCCGGGCGCGCTCAACGATAATCGAGATTGAGATTGTGAATTGAGAAGGACGAATAACGGAAAGAACGGAAAATGTCTATTACCTGATTCATATAATATCGCACGAATTCCATCGATTGCTCCAGTGCATAGGTATCGCTGCTGCATGAGTCGATGATTAATGATCCCAATGTTACATTCGGCAATAGTTCCGCGTCGTTCTTGTTAATTTTGTCTAAAGCATACATCATTGCTTCAAGCCGCTGTATACCTTTCTCCTCTTTAACCATTCCACATGGATATTCGGGATTATTGATGTTATGCTCATGCATTGGAAATATGCCGCCAAGAACGATGTCACCGCCCGTACGAATCAATCGGCCACCATCGCTCGACCATTTATTTGATCGAACGGGTAAACCGTTTCGGGAATGGCTTAAAATGGTTCGGCCGCCACCACGATTTGTACTACTAGCGAAAAAACCGCCCCTAAACATGAAATTTGATTGAAACGGAAGGTAAAAAGAATGGAGAAGAGGGAGAGAGAAAGTGAATTAATGAATGAAAAGATGAAAATTAAAAAAAAAAAAAAAACAAAAACAAAAATAGCATCGACCAGTTGTCGCAATAGTTGTTTTCAACAAGGCGACGTGAAATTTGGTCGATTTTGAAAAACATCTACATCAGCATCAGTCGAAAGAGAGCCCGATGTAGCATCTGTTGCAGAGTCAGATTATGACCGAATGCCTAGTGACGGCAAATGCTTAATACTTGCCAAAGCCTATGAACACACTTATGATTCATGGATAATTGGGCTCGAAAATAGATATTACCGTAAGATTCTTATCGTTAAAATGGTCAACAAATGAAGCAACAATTAATAAAATGGGGAGAACGAGTCAACATTTGGCGCTAAACATTCGCTCATATCTCTTTTTCTTCCCTCCCCCCGTCCCCGTCTCCGTCTCGTTTCCGTCTCGTCCCCCTGTCACCAGTCACTGTCAGCATTGGTGTGCTCTGCAACATTACCACCGTAACACTCTTTGACTGACATCATTCGAATTCTCATCAAATTAAGTTATCCAACAAATAAATCATAATGACTACAAGACGTACATGTGGCTCATTGTGTTGACAGGTAGCGTACGCTCAAAGTGTTCGACGAACAGCCGAGAGTCATTTCGAATGTTATTGTTGTTCGTTGAGACGGCAGAGGCATATTTCACTATTTCAATTTGGTTAAATATGAACAGCAATACGATTGTGTACAGTGGCCACGCACGACATCGACACATACGTGCAAGAGTGTGGATTATGATCATAAGCATCATTTTGTATGGACTTGTACTTTATTATGTGCTTTTCGTTCGTTCGTTCGTTCGTTCGTTCGTTCGTTCGTTCGTTGCGTGTTCAATCTAGGTTCGATTCGATGCTTTGCACTAGCTACGAATCTCTCGCTCTTTCCCTTTCGATCTCGTTTAACCACTCTACCTGTCCCAAGCCAATTTACGTGCCTTCTTCTCTCCCACTTTAAATCTCTTACAAATTGTTTTTCTCTGGCTCCTTCTCACTCGCTCTGTCACTCCTTCGCAACTTCAATACTAGTCTATCTCGGTTATGCTCGCTCCTTTGTTCAACAAAGTCGTTCGATTTCCGCTTATCGTTCCGGTGGTTTGTGTTCGTTCTTTATTTCCGTTTTATTTTATTTTTATGTTTATTTTTATTTATATATTTGTATATTTATTTCGCCTTTCGTTTTTTGGTGTCGATGTTGCAATTTATACGTATTTTCACACAGCCTTGAACATTTAGTATGTCATTTTGTTCTGGGTGCTTTTTGCCATTGCTTGTTTTCATTTATTAACAGGCATTAGGAGCAAATTTGTGTGCTTGAACTCGACTCAGTTCAGGTCTCAGGGCGCAGCTTTGTTTTGTTGAATATCTTCACTCTGCTGCTGCTTCTAGTACTGCTGCTATGACTGCTGCTATCACTTTTGCGAAAATATGTTGAGCACACGTTCACTCTGGGTTCTCACTCTCACTCTCACACTCAAGCTGTCGCATCCGTGCTCCAATCGTTCGGTCGCCCACTTTCTCTCATCCAGATCAGTTATGCTTGCTTTACTACTTTACGTACACCGAAATATATATATTTTTCAATATATTTTTGTTTGTTATTTGTTTTATTGTCGTTATTATTGTTGCTCCCTTTTTACTTTGCTTTTTTGTTTGTTATTTTTTGATTCTGGTTGTGTTTGCTGTGAATAAATACGCGTGCGGGTGAATTTGTACTTGCTTCGTCGTATATTTGAGCGGTTAAGTGTTGCGCGCGTGCTTGCAACTCAGTATGCTTGTGTGCGATTGTGTTGTGTATGAAAGTATGTGTGTGATGTGTGTGTATTTGAAGTGTTTGTATGTACGATTGCCGTTCGTTATATATATACGAGTATCTGAGATCGTCTACACTGGGCCCGGTGATGCTATATTTTTCCTTCGCCAATACCTGTTTGCTGAATTGAATCACATTATTCCGTGTTTTTTATCCCTTTTACTCGTTTCTCTCCTCTATTCTTATTTAATTGTTGTATACTCGTTCGCTTGCTCACTTTTTACTCAAACTGCATATCCATTTCGTCGTTAAACACAAATGTACTTATTTATTTGATATTCGCTTCTCTTTAGCTTTTTTTGCTATTATTTCTTCACCTTGTGCTCTTTCTCTTGTTCTCTCTCGTTCTTTTTTTGTGTGTGCTTTTGTTTTGATACGATTACAGGATTGATATAGGGCTGCGACGACACTAAGTGCTATTTCAGTACCCAACCAATTGCTATTGTTATGTTATTTGCTACTGGTGCTCTCACTTTTTCTATCTCCTCTAATTCTATTTCACTTTCTCTATTTCTTTTCCCTTTTGCTTTCTTTCTTTCTTTCTTTCTTTTTTTGGGGAGTTTTCGTATTCGTTCGCTCTCTTTTTCGTCACTGTTTACGGTGATCGTACGCGAGTCTTATTCATGATGGTGCACAATTGCCAAATACTTTTTCACTTTTTCTTTCTATGTTTTTCATTCACACTCGTGTATTTATGTGTTATCAAGAATGTCTGACATTTTCGTTTTTATTGTTCGGATAAGAATTTTGTACACAATATGAAATTTTATCTGATTTTTTTCATTTCCAATCGCGCGACAACTTTGCGATTCCAAATGTTCGTGTTTGTTTGTTTCTTTCGTTTTTTTTTTTTAAAAGAAGATGTGAACTTGTTTCTTCTATTTATTTTTTTTTCGTTTGTTTGTTTGAATTCTCAACCAAAATATGCAGTTAATGTTTTACGCTTTCCCAAAGACTTTCGAACGGTCATGGTCTTTGGTCTTCGGTAATCGCATTAGCACATACACTTTGAAAAGGTCATTCCCGGTTAATGAATTAAAATGTCATTGAAGTTTGCTCGTTTGTTCGTTTTGTATTTCACTGTTTTGTTATTACTTCTTCTTCTTTTTTTATGTTTTACTTTTGATGTCTACCATTTTAAACTTTCATATTTTTTTTTATGTTTTAAATTAATTCAACTGATTGATACGAATTGTCTTCAGGCCATTTTTTGCTCTGAACGATAAAATATATAAATGATTCGCTTTTGAATTGAGCTGAATTTTTTGTACGTTATTCGATGGTTATGACTTTGTTGTTGTTATCGTTCACGTCTTACCCTCTACCCCGCTCCTTCTGTATCGAAGGATGTTTATTTTTTTGCGAAGCGTTCGTAATTTGTATGTTGCTAAGCATCAGACATCATAACTGCGCATCAAAACATATACATTTGGTTTAATTTGTGCGTACAATTTTCTGATTATTCGATGCACTACTCTTGATTTCGTAGATGCTTTTAGCAAAAGCCTCGTTTCAATCGTTTCGTCGGACATTCATGCAGATTTTATTTCAGGTACAATTTTGATGTTTCAGTAAAATTTCGTCATAAACCTAAAAATGGGTGAAACAAAAGAGGAGGAATCCATTTTAATGTATCTTTTGAACAAGGTTAATATTTTTTTCGAGTATGCTTGAAATAAAATCTGCCTCAAAAATATCATTTACCGAGTTTGTTTCTGTTCAGCTACGAAATTTAAAAAAAACTTTAGGAAATTAGAATGATCGTTCAGTGTGACTACGTGGATGGTAGCTTACGATTATTTCGATCAAAAGCTTTTAGGCAGCTACAAAAGCTCACACCCCCTAACGTTTTAATTGTGTCACCATATTGTATCAGATCATAAAGCTAGGAGCTCTTAAGTTAAAATAAAAACGTGTATAAACTCAAGTTTTTTTTACTATTTGGAAAACGTCACAAGTACCCACAGGTACTTCATAGATATCGCAATGTGCTGTCAACTACAAGCACAAAACTTTGAACCATTTGTACTTTTAGTATGTTCGCCGTATTCTGTTACAAAACAAACGCTATGCACAATTGTGATAAAATTCACTTAACTTTCTCGTTCGTTCGCATTTTTAATTAGCATAAGAAATGTGCGTCTGTCCAGTGGTCATATCCCAAACTGTCGCAGAAACGTAAATGCGTATAAAACGGATTTGCTCACAAATCAACAAACTCATTCATTTGGTTTCATTTGGAAACGACGAAATTACGTTTCAATGCTGTGAATAATATATTATTGCATCATATTATACTTTATTCTAAACATTTCTGCACAAAACTGAATTCGGCAAATTGCAGAGCAGTCTAACATTCAATTCGAATTTGATTTGAGCAATGGGCATGTTAAAATCTTTAAAGCACAAAGTAAATCGGCCTATACTTTATTCATCTTTATTACATGTGTTGTCTTTATTCCACGTATTCATAGTGTATGCGTATGATTCAGTGTGAAAAAAAACGATCAGCTAAATCCTAAACAAAAATAGATGGGCTTAGATGCGCAAGGCTTACTTTTCCGGACTGTTTAACACCAATGTGATTTATACAATAGATTTTCGTGTGAAAATAAACATTATAGTAAAATTACTAGAAAACTTATTTTAATCGGTCTCAAATTCTGTACGAACCCTTTTTCCTACAAAATAAACAGTTTTATATGGGTTCAGAGCATTAAATCAAAATTCAATTCTCCCACCTATTTATTTAATTCAATCGGTTGTATAACCACAAATGTGGATTGTATTTAAGAATCTGGGAACCATTATAGTTTGGCTCACGAAAGTCAAATAGGTTTGCGGAAAGCATTTAGTAGGTTTATATGAGACACATTCATACCAAAATGGGATTTTTGAAGCAAAAACCACATATTCACATGAGTGAGCCGAAACGGCAAAGTAGTTTTGTTTATTGTTTGATAGTTTTCAAAATATGGTAAACATTTTAAATTATAAGAAAAAAACATGAAAAAGAATAACGTTCCACACTTTCACATCAACTTGAGCTAAAAATGGTTCCAACACATTTTTAGATTCCGAAATGTTTGACCGATTGCAATACTTATGCACCGCATGCGGTATGTGGAAATGTAATATTATCTATTTCCAGGAAAATATCAAGTCTATGTGTGTCATTTAGTTTTGTACAGAAATTTATTAGATAAGTGAATAGTGAATAAAATTTGGTGTTATTTAAAATAATAAGGTGATAAAAATACGTGATCTTTTTCTCTGATTTAGATTTTTTTTCAATGTTTTATCCAAAAATTTAAAATTATCATCAAATCATAGAAAATTATCACTATCAATGTGAAATATCTAAGAAAGAAGCAGTAAAATTTCAATGATTTTACTTAATACCTTTAAAAGGTATAGTAGAGTGTACCAGCAGTGTACAAATGCTGCTCGGTCTTTGTAATATGTTTCAAGATTTTGTGATATTTTAAATAATTGGGTAATTTCTGAATTTTCGAAGATATTTTTTCAGTTTGGACTGATTTCATGACAATTTTACACCATCCCGTGCACATTGTTTCATATTGAAGAAATTGTTGAAAGGATCTCATATTCTTCTTTGTTTATGAATTACATCGCCGAAAATGAGCTTAAAATAACTAAAGTATTGAGTAAAATTCTTAAAAGCAGCCCAAATTCCATTCCACAAAATTTGAATACTGACGAAGGAATTTTTACTGAGTAGCTCAATTACACCCAACAAAATGTGGTGAAAGTTCAGTCTCCATAGGGTTCACATAAGTGGATGAATCATCTCCAACCGATAAAATTAGAATATCTACAATTCAACATTCCACAACACAATTAAAATTCGACCAAAAAATAACAAGTGTTTACTGTGTTCTGTTTATAAACACAACCAAAACTATAAATATAAAACTAAAACAGGCAAAGTTTCAAACAGTATGACAATGTCCGCGGACGCACATATAAATTTAAAACAATTTTTGAGAAAGGCTTCACACCAAAATTGGGCTACAGGCATTTGGTGTGTGTCTGAAGTGGTACACACTGATCCGATTACGAATAAGTTGAGCGATTTGAATAATAAGTAAATAAAAGCTTTTTATGAACATGAGCTGAAGAAAAAAAAAAAAAAAAAAAAAAAAAATAATATTTATTTAGTCGAAAAAGTGCTTTAGTGAAAGGGTTTTAAAATATTTGTCAAGAGGTTTGGATTTGATGGTTCACATTTGTCATGGATAAATAAAAAGACAATGACATGAAAAATATATATATGTGGAGAAATTACTTGAATATTTACGTCTTTCATTCCAATTGTTATAGCTCTGTTTCATTAGTTTCATTTTTAAAGAGGAAGGAATAAAATGATTCTTCAGAATTAAAAAAAAGCCAAGCATTCGAAAGACACATTCATTCGCATAAATATATTAATATCAACAATAAATACTTGTCACTATTCTTAGCGGAAACCAAAACTCGTTGACCAAGCGAAAGTCTCTTTGAATTATTATACAACTTTGAAAGTGAATTTCCTATCTGGAGTCTAAACTTGTGCACACAATAACAAGTGATGACAAAATGCCAAAGACTTTCAAGGCGATTGTCATGATGAAAATGATAAAGAAATATGCTCCGAAGTAATTGCAAAGAGAATCGGAAGTTCAGTCAAAACCAGAGCATATCAATTCTTAAATTTAATATGAATATGAATATTAAATTTATTGCTTAGATTTATCCCATAGAACTGGACCACATCAAATGGATGGAAAGCGGACCACAGAAACGGAGAATGAGAATAATCGACAGAACATAACTATATTGAATCTATGAATTTAAGAGCTCCTGACTTCAATATACTGAACACCCTATATTCTTAATATTTTGCCAAATAAATTGTGAAAATCAGGCGAAATGTAAACAATTTAACAGAATATTCAGTGGAGATTCAACTTTGGTGTCAATACGATTAAATCTGTCGTTTCGTTTGTATTGTACTGAAAATATACTTAAATATGCATGAGTACATTCGATGAACATGCATAATGAACATTAAATGCCCACAAATCGTGTTATCAATTAAGCTGCGTCAATATATGGAAAAATTCCCAGATGTGAGCAATGATCAATATTTGTTTGTTCATTTATTCAACTGGATGGTACCGTATGCAATGTGGAAATTTGACGTCTAATTTTAAATTAGTAATTTATGATACGCTAGACCCGCTGTAACACACAGGATGTCATTCAAAATAAAATGTGTTTGAACAAATCCGAACAAATTAGCGTTAGCCAAAACTATAAAATACCAATAAATCCCAAAAATTCCTTATAGTGATTATACAGTTCAATTGACTGTGCCCCGTAAAAAACTGCTGAAATGCAAACATAAATGATCACAATCTTATTAAATCCAGCTTAAATACGAGTTTTACATGTCAATTGTGTATATACTTTTGAAATCAACAGAAATCGATTTCAAAATAAAATAGTTGTATTGAAAAATAATATTAATTTTTCCCATGACAATATCACAAATACTAGTCTAGTGATTTGTTCACAATCAATTATTTCTCGAAACTCAACAAATGTCAAACGGGTTTAAAAATGTTCATACAATCTGTATATCGGACGCCATTCAGTGTAAATTATACATCTAAGTAACTTCCATGGTCAAATGGTATGCTTGACAACTGAATGCTGGAGCGATTGTTTAGTTGGTCGAGAGATGTGAGGTTAAACATCTGTTACCATTCCAAATCCATCATAAATTAGCAAATATGTTCAGGGTGCTTTTTTTGTGTGTCCATTGTTCTCATTGTGCGATGCCAGAACGAAATCAACCAAAAAAATCAACCAAATCATATAAAAGCGATGTGATGAGCGATAACAACAGCAACATTTTGCTGACCGTCAAATATGCAGAATATGCAAATGGAAGGGAAATTGTGTAAGACAAAATGTTGATAAACAAAACAGAACCAACAACAAAAAAACTGCTGAAAATTGTCATTCGCGAGGGGTGGCGCTAAGTGGTTTGAAGTGCCTCAGTTGAACTGAGGCACATCAAACCACTTAGCGCCACCCCACGCGAATGACAATTTTCAGCAGTTTTTTTGTTGTTGGTTCTGTTTTGTTTATCAACATTTTGTCTTACACAATTTCCCTTCCATTTGCATATTCTGCATATTTGACGGTCAGCAAAATGTTGCTGTTGTTATCGCTCATCACATCGCTTTTATATGATTTGGTTGATTTTTTTGGTTGATTTCGTTCTGGCATCGCACAATGAGAACAATGGACACACAAAAAAAGCACCCTGAACATATTTGCTAATTTATGATGGATTTGGAATGGTAACAGATGTTTAACCTCACATCTCTCGACCAACTAAACAATCGCTCCAGCATTCAGTTGTCAAGCATACCATTTGACCATGGAAGTTACTTAGATGTATAATTTACACTGAATGGCGTCCGATATACAGATTGTATGAACATTTTTAAACCCGTTTGACATTTGTTGAGTTTCGAGAAATAATTGATTGTGAACAAATCACTAGACTAGTATTTGTGATATTGTCATGGGAAAAATTAATATTATTTTTCAATACAACTATTTTATTTTGAAATCGATTTCTGTTGATTTCAAAAGTATATACACAATTGACATGTAAAACTCGTATTTAAGCTGGATTTAATAAGATTGTGATCATTTATGTTTGCATTTCAGCAGTTTTTTACGGGGCACAGTCAATTGAACTGTATAATCACTATAAGGAATTTTTGGGATTTATTGGTATTTTATAGTTTTGGCTAACGCTAATTTGTTCGGATTTGTTCAAACACATTTTATTTTGAATGACATCCTGTGTGTTACAGCGGGTCTAGCGTATCATAAATTACTAATTTAAAATTAGACGTCAAATTTCCACATTGCATACGGTACCATCCAGTTGAATAAATGAACAAACAAATATTGATCATTGCTCACATCTGGGAATTTTTCCATATATTGACGCAGCTTAATTGATAACACGATTTGTGGGCATTTAATGTTCATTATGCATGTTCATCGAATGTACTCATGCATATTTAAGTATATTTTCAGTACAATACAAACGAAACGACAGATTTAATCGTATTGACACCAAAGTTGAATCTCCACTGAATATTCTGTTAAATTGTTTACATTTCGCCTGATTTTCACAATTTATTTGGCAAAATATTAAGAATATAGGGTGTTCAGTATATTGAAGTCAGGAGCTCTTAAATTCATAGATTCAATATAGTTATGTTCTGTCGATTATTCTCATTCTCCGTTTCTGTGGTCCGCTTTCCATCCATTTGATGTGGTCCAGTTCTATGGGATAAATCTAAGCAATAAATTTAATATTCATATTCATATTAAATTTAAGAATTGATATGCTCTGGTTTTGACTGAACTTCCGATTCTCTTTGCAATTACTTCGGAGCATATTTCTTTATCATTTTCATCATGACAATCGCCTTGAAAGTCTTTGGCATTTTGTCATCACTTGTTATTGTGTGCACAAGTTTAGACTCCAGATAGGAAATTCACTTTCAAAGTTGTATAATAATTCAAAGAGACTTTCGCTTGGTCAACGAGTTTTGGTTTCCGCTAAGAATAGTGACAAGTATTTATTGTTGATATTAATATATTTATGCGAATGAATGTGTCTTTCGAATGCTTGGCTTTTTTTTAATTCTGAAGAATCATTTTATTCCTTCCTCTTTAAAAATGAAACTAATGAAACAGAGCTATAACAATTGGAATGAAAGACGTAAATATTCAAGTAATTTCTCCACATATATATATTTTTCATGTCATTGTCTTTTTATTTATCCATGACAAATGTGAACCATCAAATCCAAACCTCTTGACAAATATTTTAAAACCCTTTCACTAAAGCACTTTTTCGACTAAATAAATATTATTTTTTTTTTTTTTTTTTTTTTTTTTCTTCAGCTCATGTTCATAAAAAGCTTTTATTTACTTATTATTCAAATCGCTCAACTTATTCGTAATCGGATCAGTGTGTACCACTTCAGACACACACCAAATGCCTGTAGCCCAATTTTGGTGTGAAGCCTTTCTCAAAAATTGTTTTAAATTTATATGTGCGTCCGCGGACATTGTCATACTGTTTGAAACTTTGCCTGTTTTAGTTTTATATTTATAGTTTTGGTTGTGTTTATAAACAGAACACAGTAAACACTTGTTATTTTTTGGTCGAATTTTAATTGTGTTGTGGAATGTTGAATTGTAGATATTCTAATTTTATCGGTTGGAGATGATTCATCCACTTATGTGAACCCTATGGAGACTGAACTTTCACCACATTTTGTTGGGTGTAATTGAGCTACTCAGTAAAAATTCCTTCGTCAGTATTCAAATTTTGTGGAATGGAATTTGGGCTGCTTTTAAGAATTTTACTCAATACTTTAGTTATTTTAAGCTCATTTTCGGCGATGTAATTCATAAACAAAGAAGAATATGAGATCCTTTCAACAATTTCTTCAATATGAAACAATGTGCACGGGATGGTGTAAAATTGTCATGAAATCAGTCCAAACTGAAAAAATATCTTCGAAAATTCAGAAATTACCCAATTATTTAAAATATCACAAAATCTTGAAACATATTACAAAGACCGAGCAGCATTTGTACACTGCTGGTACACTCTACTATACCTTTTAAAGGTATTAAGTAAAATCATTGAAATTTTACTGCTTCTTTCTTAGATATTTCACATTGATAGTGATAATTTTCTATGATTTGATGATAATTTTAAATTTTTGGATAAAACATTGAAAAAAAATCTAAATCAGAGAAAAAGATCACGTATTTTTATCACCTTATTATTTTAAATAACACCAAATTTTATTCACTATTCACTTATCTAATAAATTTCTGTACAAAACTAAATGACACACATAGACTTGATATTTTCCTGGAAATAGATAATATTACATTTCCACATACCGCATGCGGTGCATAAGTATTGCAATCGGTCAAACATTTCGGAATCTAAAAATGTGTTGGAACCATTTTTAGCTCAAGTTGATGTGAAAGTGTGGAACGTTATTCTTTTTCATGTTTTTTTCTTATAATTTAAAATGTTTACCATATTTTGAAAACTATCAAACAATAAACAAAACTACTTTGCCGTTTCGGCTCACTCATGTGAATATGTGGTTTTTGCTTCAAAAATCCCATTTTGGTATGAATGTGTCTCATATAAACCTACTAAATGCTTTCCGCAAACCTATTTGACTTTCGTGAGCCAAACTATAATGGTTCCCAGATTCTTAAATACAATCCACATTTGTGGTTATACAACCGATTGAATTAAATAAATAGGTGGGAGAATTGAATTTTGATTTAATGCTCTGAACCCATATAAAACTGTTTATTTTGTAGGAAAAAGGGTTCGTACAGAATTTGAGACCGATTAAAATAAGTTTTCTAGTAATTTTACTATAATGTTTATTTTCACACGAAAATCTATTGTATAAATCACATTGGTGTTAAACAGTCCGGAAAAGTAAGCCTTGCGCATCTAAGCCCATCTATTTTTGTTTAGGATTTAGCTGATCGTTTTTTTTCACACTGAATCATACGCATACACTATGAATACGTGGAATAAAGACAACACATGTAATAAAGATGAATAAAGTATAGGCCGATTTACTTTGTGCTTTAAAGATTTTAACATGCCCATTGCTCAAATCAAATTCGAATTGAATGTTAGACTGCTCTGCAATTTGCCGAATTCAGTTTTGTGCAGAAATGTTTAGAATAAAGTATAATATGATGCAATAATATATTATTCACAGCATTGAAACGTAATTTCGTCGTTTCCAAATGAAACCAAATGAATGAGTTTGTTGATTTGTGAGCAAATCCGTTTTATACGCATTTACGTTTCTGCGACAGTTTGGGATATGACCACTGGACAGACGCACATTTCTTATGCTAATTAAAAATGCGAACGAACGAGAAAGTTAAGTGAATTTTATCACAATTGTGCATAGCGTTTGTTTTGTAACAGAATACGGCGAACATACTAAAAGTACAAATGGTTCAAAGTTTTGTGCTTGTAGTTGACAGCACATTGCGATATCTATGAAGTACCTGTGGGTACTTGTGACGTTTTCCAAATAGTAAAAAAAACTTGAGTTTATACACGTTTTTATTTTAACTTAAGAGCTCCTAGCTTTATGATCTGATACAATATGGTGACACAATTAAAACGTTAGGGGGTGTGAGCTTTTGTAGCTGCCTAAAAGCTTTTGATCGAAATAATCGTAAGCTACCATCCACGTAGTCACACTGAACGATCATTCTAATTTCCTAAAGTTTTTTTTAAATTTCGTAGCTGAACAGAAACAAACTCGGTAAATGATATTTTTGAGGCAGATTTTATTTCAAGCATACTCGAAAAAAATATTAACCTTGTTCAAAAGATACATTAAAATGGATTCCTCCTCTTTTGTTTCACCCATTTTTAGGTTTATGACGAAATTTTACTGAAACATCAAAATTGTACCTGAAATAAAATCTGCATGAATGTCCGACGAAACGATTGAAACGAGGCTTTTGCTAAAAGCATCTACGAAATCAAGAGTAGTGCATCGAATAATCAGAAAATTGTACGCACAAATTAAACCAAATGTATATGTTTTGATGCGCAGTTATGATGTCTGATGCTTAGCAACATACAAATTACGAACGCTTCGCAAAAAAATAAACATCCTTCGATACAGAAGGAGCGGGGTAGAGGGTAAGACGTGAACGATAACAACAACAAAGTCATAACCATCGAATAACGTACAAAAAATTCAGCTCAATTCAAAAGCGAATCATTTATATATTTTATCGTTCAGAGCAAAAAATGGCCTGAAGACAATTCGTATCAATCAGTTGAATTAATTTAAAACATAAAAAAAAATATGAAAGTTTAAAATGGTAGACATCAAAAGTAAAACATAAAAAAAGAAGAAGAAGTAATAACAAAACAGTGAAATACAAAACGAACAAACGAGCAAACTTCAATGACATTTTAATTCATTAACCGGGAATGACCTTTTCAAAGTGTATGTGCTAATGCGATTACCGAAGACCAAAGACCATGACCGTTCGAAAGTCTTTGGGAAAGCGTAAAACATTAACTGCATATTTTGGTTGAGAATTCAAACAAACAAACGAAAAAAAAATAAATAGAAGAAACAAGTTCACATCTTCTTTTAAAAAAAAAAAACGAAAGAAACAAACAAACACGAACATTTGGAATCGCAAAGTTGTCGCGCGATTGGAAATGAAAAAAATCAGATAAAATTTCATATTGTGTACAAAATTCTTATCCGAACAATAAAAACGAAAATGTCAGACATTCTTGATAACACATAAATACACGAGTGTGAATGAAAAACATAGAAAGAAAAAGTGAAAAAGTATTTGGCAATTGTGCACCATCATGAATAAGACTCGCGTACGATCACCGTAAACAGTGACGAAAAAGAGAGCGAACGAATACGAAAACTCCCCAAAAAAAGAAAGAAAGAAAGAAAGAAAGCAAAAGGGAAAAGAAATAGAGAAAGTGAAATAGAATTAGAGGAGATAGAAAAAGTGAGAGCACCAGTAGCAAATAACATAACAATAGCAATTGGTTGGGTACTGAAATAGCACTTAGTGTCGTCGCAGCCCTATATCAATCCTGTAATCGTATCAAAACAAAAGCACACACAAAAAAAGAACGAGAGAGAACAAGAGAAAGAGCACAAGGTGAAGAAATAATAGCAAAAAAAGCTAAAGAGAAGCGAATATCAAATAAATAAGTACATTTGTGTTTAACGACGAAATGGATATGCAGTTTGAGTAAAAAGTGAGCAAGCGAACGAGTATACAACAATTAAATAAGAATAGAGGAGAGAAACGAGTAAAAGGGATAAAAAACACGGAATAATGTGATTCAATTCAGCAAACAGGTATTGGCGAAGGAAAAATATAGCATCACCGGGCCCAGTGTAGACGATCTCAGATACTCGTATATATATAACGAACGGCAATCGTACATACAAACACTTCAAATACACACACATCACACACATACTTTCATACACAACACAATCGCACACAAGCATACTGAGTTGCAAGCACGCGCGCAACACTTAACCGCTCAAATATACGACGAAGCAAGTACAAATTCACCCGCACGCGTATTTATTCACAGCAAACACAACCAGAATCAAAAAATAACAAACAAAAAAGCAAAGTAAAAAGGGAGCAACAATAATAACGACAATAAAACAAATAACAAACAAAAATATATTGAAAAATATATATATTTCGGTGTACGTAAAGTAGTAAAGCAAGCATAACTGATCTGGATGAGAGAAAGTGGGCGACCGAACGATTGGAGCACGGATGCGACAGCTTGAGTGTGAGAGTGAGAGTGAGAACCCAGAGTGAACGTGTGCTCAACATATTTTCGCAAAAGTGATAGCAGCAGTCATAGCAGCAGTACTAGAAGCAGCAGCAGAGTGAAGATATTCAACAAAACAAAGCTGCGCCCTGAGACCTGAACTGAGTCGAGTTCAAGCACACAAATTTGCTCCTAATGCCTGTTAATAAATGAAAACAAGCAATGGCAAAAAGCACCCAGAACAAAATGACATACTAAATGTTCAAGGCTGTGTGAAAATACGTATAAATTGCAACATCGACACCAAAAAACGAAAGGCGAAATAAATATACAAATATATAAATAAAAATAAACATAAAAATAAAATAAAACGGAAATAAAGAACGAACACAAACCACCGGAACGATAAGCGGAAATCGAACGACTTTGTTGAACAAAGGAGCGAGCATAACCGAGATAGACTAGTATTGAAGTTGCGAAGGAGTGACAGAGCGAGTGAGAAGGAGCCAGAGAAAAACAATTTGTAAGAGATTTAAAGTGGGAGAGAAGAAGGCACGTAAATTGGCTTGGGACAGGTAGAGTGGTTAAACGAGATCGAAAGGGAAAGAGCGAGAGATTCGTAGCTAGTGCAAAGCATCGAATCGAACCTAGATTGAACACGCAACGAACGAACGAACGAACGAACGAACGAACGAACGAACGAAAAGCACATAATAAAGTACAAGTCCATACAAAATGATGCTTATGATCATAATCCACACTCTTGCACGTATGTGTCGATGTCGTGCGTGGCCACTGTACACAATCGTATTGCTGTTCATATTTAACCAAATTGAAATAGTGAAATATGCCTCTGCCGTCTCAACGAACAACAATAACATTCGAAATGACTCTCGGCTGTTCGTCGAACACTTTGAGCGTACGCTACCTGTCAACACAATGAGCCACATGTACGTCTTGTAGTCATTATGATTTATTTGTTGGATAACTTAATTTGATGAGAATTCGAATGATGTCAGTCAAAGAGTGTTACGGTGGTAATGTTGCAGAGCACACCAATGCTGACAGTGACTGGTGACAGGGGGACGAGACGGAAACGAGACGGAGACGGGGACGGGGGGAGGGAAGAAAAAGAGATATGAGCGAATGTTTAGCGCCAAATGTTGACTCGTTCTCCCCATTTTATTAATTGTTGCTTCATTTGTTGACCATTTTAACGATAAGAATCTTACGGTAATATCTATTTTCGAGCCCAATTATCCATGAATCATAAGTGTGTTCATAGGCTTTGGCAAGTATTAAGCATTTGCCGTCACTAGGCATTCGGTCATAATCTGACTCTGCAACAGATGCTACATCGGGCTCTCTTTCGACTGATGCTGATGTAGATGTTTTTCAAAATCGACCAAATTTCACGTCGCCTTGTTGAAAACAACTATTGCGACAACTGGTCGATGCTATTTTTGTTTTTGTTTTTTTTTTTTTTTTAATTTTCATCTTTTCATTCATTAATTCACTTTCTCTCTCCCTCTTCTCCATTCTTTTTACCTTCCGTTTCAATCAAATTTCATGTTTAGGGGCGGTTTTTTCGCTAGTAGTACAAATCGTGGTGGCGGCCGAACCATTTTAAGCCATTCCCGAAACGGTTTACCCGTTCGATCAAATAAATGGTCGAGCGATGGTGGCCGATTGATTCGTACGGGCGGTGACATCGTTCTTGGCGGCATATTTCCAATGCATGAGCATAACATCAATAATCCCGAATATCCATGTGGAATGGTTAAAGAGGAGAAAGGTATACAGCGGCTTGAAGCAATGATGTATGCTTTAGACAAAATTAACAAGAACGACGCGGAACTATTGCCGAATGTAACATTGGGATCATTAATCATCGACTCATGCAGCAGCGATACCTATGCACTGGAGCAATCGATGGAATTCGTGCGATATTATATGAATCAGGTAATAGACATTTTCCGTTCTTTCCGTTATTCGTCCTTCTCAATTCACAATCTCAATCTCGATTATCGTTGAGCGCGCCCGGCGCGAGCGTTGTGCATGTGTGAGACTGTGAGTAGGTTGAGCATATGAGCGTATGGCGCTCATTCGCCCACTCTCGATGTACAGGTATTCAATCTCAAAACCCATTGATGAATGTGGACTTTGATTCCTACTTTTCACAGCGCATCTGTTCTCTGATTTTCTTCTCCCACTCTCTTTCTCTTTCTCTTTCTCTCTCTCTCTCTCTCTCTCTCTCTCTCTCGATCTTCCTTATTTTCTTTTCTGTTTTTTTGCCTGCTATCGCTTTTGTTCGTAGTTTAGTTACTTTTTGTAGTTTTCATTCAGCTTAATGTAGCCGACATTATCGTTTTAGTAGCCATCAAGCTGCTATTTTTGCCATTTGCAGGCCTACTTGCGTACCCGGGTTCTTCGTCCGCTTTGCCATGGTCAATTCAGTACCAAATGAATGAGCTCATTTTCCACATTTTCTTCCCTTTCTCTCTCTCTCTCTGTCTCTCTCTCGCTCTCATTCTCTCTTTTTTCTACATGAACTGAATTTTCTTGTTTTATTATTTACGGCTCACTTACTTTTCCATAAATATATAGAAAGGTATAGGTAACCATTTGTATAGACACGTACCGTTTTTTTCCTCTATTTTTTCTCCTCTTCTTCACAATGAAATGCTATGCAATACTTTTACAAAGTACGAAATGCCAACACTGCTGCTACTGCTGCTGCTAATGCTACTGATATGCCGTGTGTTGCACACACCGCAACACACATACGTACATCATCAAGCAAAGAAGCAAAGAAGCAAGCAAGCAAGCAGGCGAGCAAACTGACACACAGAGTACACTTCTCAAAGTCAATAGAGAGCTTCATTTATAATGTACGATTTTTTTCTCATTCGGTAAACTGGTGTTTGATTTCCTTTGCCAGAGCGTTGTGTAATTTGCATGCAAACACACGTTGGATGTGCATGAGTGTGTGATGGTGTATTTTATTTCTATATTCTTTGCTCGTTTCGGATTGTGTGATGGTTCATCGATTCATTCCATACAATCGGTACGACTGTAACGTTTTTGCTATTTTCGTCTATCGCCATTTCGTTTGCTTTCAAAGCGTTTTTCCATTGTATATTTTAATCATTACTTTGTCAATAATGCACAAAATAATTCGTTTCCAAATGATTGAGTCACATAAATATCGATTTAGTTATTCTTGGATTCCAATAAATTCAAGCTTTCGATTTGATTTATCCAACGATTTAACGGAATCATTTTCCAGCTTGGTCAAATACAAATAAGAAACGAAGAGAGAGAAAGAAGAAAAAAAAAATAGCACACACTCTTGAGTGATTACTAATCTGCGCAACACTGAACTTCACGAGAGCAATCAAAAATATTGGAATGAGATATGCGGAAAATAGAGCAGAAAAAAAAGGTCAAACCGAGGAAAAAAAGGGGGAGTAATAATTTTGAGGACAAACGGCGATTAGCTCAAATATTTATGAGCGGTCACAAGGCAAAAAGTAAAACATTCCCACCTGTTCACGACATCCGAATTCAGTTTACCCTCACATCATGTGCATTTATGAAATAAACAATAATACAAACAACAACAAAAAACTCCAAAAGTCATCGAGACATTTTTGCCGTAAAAAGGTGGTTTTTGTTAATAACCGAAAAAAAAACTTTGGTGCGAGAGACGATAACTTTTGTCGAAAAGGTTGACAGAGAAAAAAAAAGTTTACGAATTTTCAATGAATAGCAAACGGAAATGTAAAAAACTGCGTCAAACGCAAATATCATATCGAATTGACTGTTCCGATTCCAGTTGAATGCAGCAAATTGTTAAACTTTGTGTAAAAATATTTTGTCGACAATGCCAGAGAATTACAGTCAAAAGAAAAATTAGAAGAAATAATATTTACGGATTTTTTTTCTCTTTAGAGCATTAAACAAAAAAAAAGTATACGGACGAACGAACAAACGAAAACGAGCACGATTTTTAACAACACCGTCTAAAATGGAAGTCAAATAAAAGAATAGAGACCGATTGTGTGTGTGTGTGTGTGTGAAGGAAGAGCAGGCGACACAAAATGGAAACAGTTTTACCTTTGAGTGTATTTTTAATTTAGTATTCTTCATCATCGTTAGATGCTATCATGAAGTTGAGCTTTTGTCTTGGGTCTTGGCATGATTTAAGCAGTGCTTGAAACGCTTAGAAATTTGTGCAGCCCCTCATTGTTGTCTCGTTGTCTGTCGTCATGTACCAAGGATCCTTAATCCTCTTCTAATCGGCGTTCCCTTCAAACGTTCATTCGGTCGCTTTATACTCAAAGAAACAATTTGAATAGAATAGAAACCCCCGGAGATCAGTGATGGAATTACAACGAAAATGACATATATATATATATATATATATATAAATATATATATAAATATATACAGGGTGCATTGTGTGACCCCATAGGTGGTCAATGTGTCAAAACAATTATCAAATTACACGAGGATCATGTCTGATCGTACAACAGGGGTCTGGAGGTTTTTTTTTTTTAAACGTAAACCTACAATTATCAATTTAAGGTGTGCGAAATTACGAATCTTGTGCGATTTTTCTGATATTTAAATACAGAATTTGCTTTTTTGATGGAAATTCTGAGAAGGAGAAGCCAACTCATTTGAAATATTGCCCAAAAGCATTAAGGGGCGCACTCACACCCTGTGTAATAAACAGAGATGTGAAATTTTAACTAAATGCTTGTTGTGTATGCGCTCGCCTCGGCGCTCGCTTGCTTGCTGTCTTTGTATGTACAAAACGCTACTATAATTATAAGTTGTTATACTTTGTATCGAAATATTAAAAAAAAAAAAATTAATGACAAAAGATGAAAGATAATGGGAAAAGAAAGCGCTGTGTTTTCTTAAGAATTTAAAACGCAAATAATAAATGGCGTTTTAGAGGTATTCTTTGCATTTGTGTGTGTGTGTGTGTGCTTAAATGATTTAAATCTCGATATCTGATGATATCAAACCATCAATCAGAGACTATAAGATGATCGAAATAAAAATCTGTTTGCATTCTGTGATATTTCGAACAAAGCGTATATAAAATGTATTATAATTATTTGAAGTAAACAATTTGGAATAATAAGTGAACAGTTGCTTTAATGAATCATGATAATTGATTTATCATTAAGCGCCAAACCCATTCAATTGGACATGTTAAACGTTTATATGTTGTCTTATTCCATAATTGAAAAGTTGAAATTTTATTGCTAAAGATCTGTACTCCAATGTTATCATACATTTTGTAGATAATATTTCAATAATGAGCACATCAGGTTGTTCAAGTAGCAAATAGAAATGTTCTATTTTCTCGGAGATAAACATCGGATAACAAATCATCGTTTGACAAATAGACGGATTCATATTCGATGCTGTATGCTCAATTGTATTTTGTATCTTCTCAACTTTGACTTTGAACAAGAATTCAAGAATCTGCATCAAATCAACCAAGTCGCACTTTCGCCTTTTTTTATCAGCATCTCAGTTTCAAGTCTCGTTTTCGTACGGCACAAGATAATTACATTTCGTGCGCGTGAAATACGAAAAAGAAATGTGATATCTGCCTCCTTTTACATTTACTCTCGCACTTTCTCCCTTTTTCTCTTCATCGACATTTTTTTGTGTGTGATGGTTTTGTTGATCGCAGGCGCACGTAAAACAAAAACAAAAAAAGTGGAAGCAACAAAAAGAAAAACAGAAACAGAAACAAAAATAAAAAAGTACGACATCGAATAAGCGCGCGCTCTCCCCTCCCGCCCATAATTTGCAACGAATATGTATATTGAATATGTCAACGAGTAATATTGAGACTAGAAATGAGGCTCATTTGAATATAGTATCAAATATTTCGTCGAGTTTTGATAATTTGGAAGAAAATTCAATCGTCGTACGATTGCTTGCCACCTCTCATCCCCCGTGGAGCGGCATGTTTTCGACTGCTGACAGCTTTATCGACCGTGGCAAATAAATGGAATTGAGTAAATTCCAAACACGACTTTAACGCAATACTGCTCAAGAGTGACATTTGGCGGTTTATGTGACCGTGTAAATGAAGCCGCCCGTCCATTTGACGTGGCAAATTTGTCGTCTAAAAAAGGTGTCGTTAATAAAGAGTTTGTTGGTTGTATCGAGTAATCAACAAAATATCAATGCCATCCAATCACTTGGCTTATTTGAGAAGAGCGGTCATTTTGATCATCATGCCTTGGCATTTTCACCACCAACAATTTCCAACGCAAATTAATTGCATTCGTATTCGCTGATTAATTTGAATTGGCTATTTCTGCCCTCTTCATAATCAACAGATTTTATCGCCTAGAGATTTTGTTTGGTTATCTCGATGTCTAGGGGGAAACGTCGAGTCTGAACAAAAAAACAAATATCATTAAGCGACGTCAACAAACTATGGATCCAGCCTTAAAAACAATGTTCAATTTTATTGATAATAATCGAACTACGTTTCACAAATCCATCGACATATTGGCGCACTCAATCGAAATCGAGCGTTCCACCGTATTTTTAGAGCATACATTTACTTGGACTAATGCTATTTCATGTGTTTTACCCCTAGCTCAATGTTTCTTCCATCTTAGGAAATTTTTACGTCCTCCGATTTGCTTCAGCTTTTATTTTAATTTTCTCCGCTTTCACTTAACAGCGACAAACACACTGGTGCTTGTTCTTCTTCTATCTTCCACTGTTCCGATGCTTCGATAGTCTCTCGCGCTCTCTCTCTCTCTCTCTCTCTCTCTGCCTCTCACTGTCTATATGTGTGCTTTCGTCCATTTTATTTTTATTTTATTGCTACGATTTCCTTATTACTCAACATAAGTTCGAAAAAAAAATCACTTCGTCTCATCAGATTTTTTTTTTATTCGATAGAAAAAAAAATAGAATGCTTTTTTTTAGCAACCTCATCGACGGCTGCAAACGTATCCAAAGAGACGGCGTACGCAATAGTGTATGAGGTAGAAAGAGCAAACGCGTCGTTCTCATTTATTTTTTCGCAGTTTTTATTGCCAACCATTGAGCAAACTGTTGTCGTGATACCGACAATATTTCCGATTCATATCTTCTCTTTTGCGGGAGTTGTATTACTGGAAATTTAAATGAAACTTTTTCTTAAATGTAATACAAGAATAAAACGGGAAGATGAAAAACAACAACAACAATATCTAAAATAAGTTTGAACCAGGAAAATGCCTAGCATCGTGAAAACGACCGCGTATGTGGTTTAGTGCTCTTTCTATCTCTCTCTCTCTCTCTCTCTCTCTCTCTCTCTCTCTCTTTCTCTCATGCTCTCCTTTTTCCCCGTTTACAAGTGAAAATAATAAAAAGAAACTACATAAACAAATGGCTGAAGAAGAAAGAAAGAAAAACGAAGAGACGGAAATTCACTAAAGAAAGTTCCTGCCAAATCGTGCGGCTTCGAAGAAAATGGCATGATAAGAAACGGAACTCGCGTAAAAAGAAACAGCAACGATAATGTAAACTCGGTGCAAAACGATGGAAAAAACAAACTTTGTTCACAGAGCCGTGCCAAGCATCTAGGGGCAAATCACATCTCAATCAAAATAGCATTGCAATTGTTTGATCGATGCAGTGATGGAGAATTGTTTAATTTATGAAATGAAAATAGTGCGTACCATACACACATACACGCACACACACAAAATGTGTCTTTTGATTTGAAGTGAATTCCTGTCAAAGTATTGGATTAATGGAACTCGTATTTGTACAGGCATAAAGGTGCAATTTTAATATTAGCGCTCTTTGTAAACGAATCAAATGACATTATCCGGTTACGACCAGTGGTATTGGCGCTTTAGAGAAAAAAAATCCGAGTATCTGCGGAAATGCTGTGATAAAAAAACAATTTATAATCATATTTATTACAATACAAAAATATCATGCCGTGCAAAAGCTCAATGAAACAACCGCGATTTGCCCCCTTGCCATAGTTGCACGTATGTTACAAC
Organism: Aphidoletes aphidimyza; assembly: GCA_030463065.1. Taxonomy (NCBI): domain Eukaryota; kingdom Metazoa; phylum Arthropoda; class Insecta; order Diptera; family Cecidomyiidae; genus Aphidoletes; species Aphidoletes aphidimyza. The sequence goes on along the minus strand of CM059997.1, from coordinate 10,507,866 downwards.
AACAACAACAACAACAACAACAACGACAACGACAACGACAACGACAACGACAACGACAACAACAGCAGGAGAAGGATCACAAACACACAAAAAACAACAACGTCAAAGAACAGAAAAACGAAACACACAGCGTATCACGACTGATAGATAGCGCACGCAAGCAAGCAAAAATGAACAAACGAACCATGATACACTGTACAAAGGACAAAGGCAGCAACCAAAATAATGAGATAAATGAAGAAGAAATAAAAAATAAATTACGTAGAAAGTATTATTCCAAAAACAAAATGGAAATGAATTCCTGATAAGTGGATAAACGGAAATATAGAAACATCGCGATTGCATGACGCTTACAGTGAATTGTGACAAATGAAAGAGAGAACCGTGTGCTCGGAAGAGAATTGTTGCCATCGGCAAGGAGCATACGGACAACTGCCGATACATAGCACATCACCAGTAGCATGTGTAAGCGAACAAGTTTTCAAACAAACACACACACACACACACACACACACACACTCACGCACAGGCATCCGATGGAACATCAAAAATATCACGAGGCCATTGCAAATTGATGTATTTGCGCTGTGAAAAGCAAAAGCTTGTGCACGACAATCAACTACCAATGTCAGGAGCATCATGAGCCAGAGCAACAATCTCTCTTTCTCCATTACTCCATAAAAAAAAGAATACCAAACGCGAACAAGAAAGCATCCAGCTTCAAACACACGAATATGAAACGCACGCAAAGTCAGCAACAGTAACTCGTTTAGCTCAACTCAATATGATTAATTCCATTATGGAATATGGCAAAATGTAATCCAATTTTTCTCCTAGTTCATCATATTTTTCTCATCTAGTCGGATAAGAGATTTGGTTCGCCTCTTCTCTCCCCATTCACCCCATACCGTGCCCACATTCGAGTCCGTGCCGACTGAATTGAGAAAAAAAAAATAAACGAACGAAAGTAAAACGCTATACCGTTTAATCCAAAATAGAATCTTTATTATGCAATGAATCTATGGTTCGGATAATTCACGAAAAAGACGCGCTCGCTCATTCGTTCGCGTTAAAGTCCTCCTCAATTCAATTCCAACGCGGAATATCCATGACTCATGACCCAACATTGCACGATGCTGCTCTTTTTTATTTGCTTACCGCTGCCATTTCTTATCCGTCCATTTAAATGTATATGCAAATATCGTGAGACCATTTGGAATCGGAATCCCAACTCAGTCTCTCTGTCTTCTTTTTTCTACGTGTGCGTTTATTTTAATTTTTTTTTATCAGACAACCGATTCACTCGACTGCACACTTCACGAATGCGACCATCGACACCGAGCTTTTGAAGACATCTGCTGAAATGAAACGAATCAAACAGAAACTCCGATGATTTGTACATGATTTGATAACACACAATGTTGTTCTTTGCTGATCACTTTGAGACTTTTTCGTAAAAAATATGACATTTTTTGTACCGAACTAAAAAAAAAAAAAAAATTGTGAAAATAATGGCCAATTTACGAATTTGAGAGAAAGAGAGAGAAAGAGAGTAGAAAAAAACGAGCGCATTATAAACTTCACTTGCTTCAATTTATTATGCAGCGCTGTTGTATTTTTTTTTCTTCTGTGCGAAAGAAAGGGTCATGAAATTTGTCGAGAATTTTCTTTAATTTTTTGTCGCTCTCATCTGTGAAAAGGGTCATGAATTTTTATGGAGACAAATTGTTTATTTCATAAGAGCATATGTATTACTTTCATCGATGAACAGGAACTCTTCTGCCTACAAAATGCAGATGAACTTTTTTTTCATACTTTTTAATGAGAAAATTTATTTTTCCACACGCAAAAAAGTTTCAAGTGAAAAACTTGAATTTGGTTGTGAACGAATTGTTACCGCAGGCTCTACGAAGCATGCGCTCGGCAAATATACAGTTTCAAAAAGCTCCTTTTCCCACTAAAATATTTATGCAAACCAGATTTTTTTTTAGAGGAAATTCGAGTCATTATCAAGTGCAGTCGCAACAGCAAATGAATTAAAATAAAAATAATAATGAAAATGATCAGTGAGACTTCACTTAAAAATGGTTATAATTGCGTCATAAATTATATTTTGTAACTTTTATATAATTTACATGGAATTTTCCCATTTTCATTGAAAAATGGTCCGATTTTAATGTTAACAATGAAAAGGAGGAGTTGTTACATGGGGTTCATCGGCTCGCCGAATGATATTTCCGTATTGAACAAGTGGCCATCATTTTCCAATGGTTAAAATTTACCTTCATTTTGTACAGGGAACAATGGTGGAGGCCGTTTCTCATTTGTTGTTACTTTTCCTGCGAAATTGTCTAATCAGGCTTGCTTTTGTATAGACTTGTTCTTGGAGTTTGTTTTTCTACCCGCGTGTGTGTGTGTGTATGTTTGGCTGCAAATTTTCCACGACAAATAACCTAATTGATTTTCAATGGCATTAAAAAGAAATGATTTGTTGCTCTTGTTGCTCTTGTAAGAGCCTTGTCGCGTTGCGGCCACACAATGAGCTGAAAATACCCACACCGAATGACTTGACAAACTTTGAAACAATAGCCTGTGAAATTAAGGCAACGACATGATATGGCAGTGGCTTGATTACAAAGTCCCCATTTAAACATGATGAAACTGGTTGCTGTGCTATTGCCGAACACAATTGATTAATTAATAAGTAACATAATTCGAGCAAGCATTTTGGATAAATTATTTTTACGTATTTGTCTTGGACGGAAGCACATCTTGGATCTACACGCTTATTTTTAGCCCAGAGCTTATGAAAGCATTAGAGATGAGCATTTCAAACTTTTTTTTTACTTCTCAAGAGGCAAGTAAGTAGCCCCAAAGGCCACTTTCAAATTTCAATAGGAAATCAAGTTTTCAAGCATTAAGAGTACACACAGTTAAAATGTGCGATGGATGACATTCTTTGTTTTTAATCATGATCATATATTAGTAGGCAAAACATGTAAAAAATTTACATCACTACAGTTGATGCTACCGAATCCATATGAATATATTCCTGTGCTCCAAAATTTGGATTCATTTTGCCTCCTCTGTTCAAACAATGTAGTACCACAAATCACTGTTTGGTATGAATGCTGGATGTATCAAAGAATGAGCTCGTGATCGTTTATTCCCTTTATTCCACTGCATAGTCATCATTATCATGCTATGCGTGGATCTTGAAAATCAACAAATCATCGGAAAACTATCCTAAAAATGTAAAAAAACCAAAGTCAATTTCAAAGCTACATGCGATTATCACATTGTGATCAGTGTGGTGCACGGTCGGCCAAACTTGTGGAGAGAGTCAAGTCGAATTAATGGGAGGGAGTAGCTCGAGAAAAAATTAAGGTTTTGTTTTTTTAAGTCTTCAGAATCAAAATCAGATTGAAACGGGGTTTTTTGTTCCACTCAAAACAAAGTGATGACCGTGGGATAGATTTCTCGACGAAAAACACTAGCAAATTTGAAGAATTGTCCAAAAGTCCATTCTGTCTAGTTTAAATTCGCCTTCAAACAAATATGAACACCTTCTTTTAGGTCTTCACTTGAAAAATAAATTCTATTCTCTAAAATCATGATCGGAGGGTGATGGGTCATTTAGACTCCCCTCTCCAGTGCATTACACTGATTGTGATATATCAAGCTATAAGTTCCATACCAAAAAGTGGACTCATCAAATTTGATGAGGATTCTTCGTTTCAAACGTGTGTCTCTTGAGAGCTACGAAAACGCAAATTGCAAAGACATAGTCATGATTAGGCTTGAATATAACAATAGTTCAGTGTTATTGATATTGAAATGAAAATAATGCTACATATTTGTAAGTGGTGCCATAGCATTAACGAACCATATCAGTACACTCTACAGTTTATATTCGGTGTAAAATGGCACACCGTTTCTCTTCATTGGTCACAACAAACGTATTTTAATCATGTGCTCTATATCATTGTGTACATATCGTTATTTAAAATTTATACTCATGGAAATTTATTTGTTTCCCCCATGATGCATTGGGACTTTTGCAATCATTTGACCGCCTCATTTTCAAGGGTAAAAAGCCAACAAAAAAGCATACCAAAAGTGGCATAAAATGAAAATGCGTCCCAATTGAAAATGTTCACATGGAATAGAAGAACACCAAAAATTGTGTAAAAGTGAGAGTGAGATTGAAGGCGAGAAATATTTTTTTGTATTGAATCAATCCAAATGAATTTTTAATCCAGTTCAGAGCAAAATCATGACGTCGTTTGCCAACTCGATGGATTGGCATATTTATATCCCTGTACCTTAGCCATACTCCAAAAAATATGTGAGTGGGTGTGTGGATGAGGGATTGAATAGAGGCTTGTGCTTGGCCGTTGTGGCCATTGTTGTTGCCGCTGCCGCTGCTGCCGTTGCTGCTGCTGCTGCTGATGTTGTTGTTGTCACACTTTGAGCAATTCACGCAACATTTTGCTGCTACTGTTGCGAATGGGCCTTTTATATTCGTGATTCGTCCCATTTTTGTTGTTTCACTTATATAATACAAACAATACATTAACATTCGTTTATGGCATTCAACAAAAAGGAACACATATTGGGTAGAAAACTTCATAAAAATTGCATGCAATACCCATAGGAAATGTAACAAAATATCAAACACACGCGGAAAACAATTTAAAAAACAAAAAACTCGTGCGACACACACACACACACAACTCACACACACCGACAAACTCATCGAGACATTTTCACAGATAAAAACACATGAAACAAATACAACGAATGCCGTTCATGTGAATGTGAAGAGGACAGAGAGCATAGCGAAATATTTTACGCGAATCCAGCTCAACAGAAAATAATAACAAAAGTTATCGCAGTGACAGCTCGAAATTAAATAAACCAAAACGAGGAACGAAAAGAGATGGGAAAAAAACCGAAAAAAACGATTGCAATGAACGACCACAACAATGGCACATTTGAAGGGAAGAAGAAAATTTAAAAAAAAATGAAATGTGCGCACGAGGCAAGCGTCTACAAATGAAAGATAGAAAGAGAAGGGTAACTCGTTTCTGTTGCTGCTGCTTCTGCTGCTGCTGCTGCTGCTGCTGCTTTTTTTTGCACGTTTAACAAATTGCTGTCTTCGGTGCATTGTACCGAGATTATGTTTTTAAAACTCATCTCAACAGAGCTTAATGTGTTTGTCATCGCAACTTTTGCTGGTACCGTATTTCATATTCTATGTGTTCTGTTTGTTCCCTTCACTGGAGTGTGTTTGCCAAGTGAAAAGATTCACATGTGGCGTTTTCAGAGAGAAATGATGGCGAAAGAAAGAAACGAAACGAGAAATGAAAAAAAGCAACAACAAAAAACACGTTGAAAGAAAATGAAGGCAAACGAAATGGATAATGTTAGGAGGACGTTTTTGGTAAATTATTAGTTTCTTCATTGTAATGGGTGCAGTAAAGTTTTGTGAATAGAAGCTACAATTGCTCGCTGGTACGATTCATTCGGTAGCAGACGACAAACACACACACACACACACACACACACACACACACACACACACACAGAGAGAGAGAGAGAGAGAGAGAAACAAGCCAAAAGAACGAACGAACGACGGAACATTTTTTTTTCGTTTCGATTCAAGATTGATCCCCGTTCAGTCGTTTGCTCTTGATTTCACAAACTATCCCATTTTTTCAAAGTGGATATACTTTAAAGCATTTGCTTGAGTGCAAATATTTGCGTAGGCATCTCGTCTCATATTTTCTAAATGAGGCCCTCATTGTTTTAGGATTGATTGTTTCAATATGGCTTGTGTACAGAAAAATGCTTCGGGCCTTCTTACTTCAACTACACATTCAGACTTTCCGCAACTTTTTACAATTGTCTACAGTTTTCTCTTCGTCTTTCTTAAATAGATAAACAGCACAATCACAAACAATTTTAAAGTGTAAATAATACACACTCGAATGTGCCATACATTCCATTCTACGTCACTGTATATTGCATTACACTGTTTTTATTGATACAATTAACAGAGATTTTTATTTCAGAATTTGAAATTTATGTTTGACAGTAGCCCCTATCAAAAAAAGTACTTTGAAACAAATTATTATATATTCGGAATCAGTAAATCAATTGAATAGAGAGAAAAAGCTCAATTGTACACACTGCAACTGAAGCATATACTAGTTATGTATGAATACACACTTATAAATGAATCAGTGTTCTAATGTCAATGTAAAATACAAATTTCGTTTATATTCAGGGAATGGTTCAATGAATTTAACCAAACAAATACACGCTCATGTGCCGATGTCCAAATTCATTTCACTAGTGTTATTAGTTCCGATTATACTATTGAATTTCAAACAACGAAAAAATCGAAATCTAGTTTCACATCAAATTCTACCGAGTATTTTATTTTCCCCATTTTCTCGATGTGTGTTTTAATTGCACCCTTTGGGTGTAGATCGTGAACATGGTCAAATGTATCACTGCTTAAAAGCTTCTATACTAAACGCCAATAATTATGTCTAAACTTTTTTCACTTCCCTGCAGTTTTTCTTTAATTAAAAGTTCAAACAGCAAAAAAATCCGATTTTGTTTTAACGAATGGCCAAATATTAAACTCACCTGCAATTACTCTAAAAGAACGTGGTAACAAACATTGAACATTGGATGTTGCTGACAGACTTTTTTCTGTTGTTTCTACGCGACAACAACAATAAAAATTGTTGAAATTCGAAACTATAAAAAAAAACTTCAGTTCAATTGAGATCATTGAAAAGTTGAATATAGCTTTTGGCAAAATATAGTAATTAAAAGTACTGGCAAAAAATCACGAATTGCACCAGTTTTAATCATTACTTTTTTGGCACAAAAAGTATATAATTTTGATATAATTGGAAAAATAAATTGTACAAAATGGCAACGAAAAAAAAAACAAAAACAAATAATAATCCTTGGTCATACAAAATGGTACCAAATCCACTGTATGATTAAAGCGCCGACATTTGCAATCAACACAACCAAAAATTTCCAATGGATGCAACACGTTGCACTACATGAGGTCTTACTCTGGCTGACAGTGTCATGCACAAACATATTTGCTTGCTGTTCAATTTCTTTACCATTTGGTTCTTTTTTTCCCGTTATTTTGAATCACATTGTAAAATGATTCTCAACAAAGCTTTATATTTACAGTATGATCAAATTCGAAATTCCCTTGAAATTCATCATTGTTGGAGCTTTTCTTGTCTGTTTCGTAGAATGGCAAGCAATTCAATACGATGATGTAACAAAATCTCTCATGCAATGCAATGAATAGCTACCGGACGCGGTCGAAAGTGACTAAAGCATGAATCTGGATGGGTTTATATATATGTGTTTTGTGCTGTGTGTGTGTGTGTCTTTTTTTTCTTTTCACAAACTCATTTGTAACGGCTTTTGTTGATGGCAACGAGCATGTGAATTTCCATTTTGTGTGCATTTCAAGTTACATGTTCTAATGGTGAAATTTGACCGGCACATGAAAAAGCGTCGGGCGGATAGATTTGACAAATTGGAAAATTCCGACACATTGAGTTGCTTGAAATGCTTTTGAATTGAAAGAGATTTTCATTCAAATTAACTGGCGATTTATGTAAATGAATTAACTAGTTGTTGACCCATTTTGAACCATTTTTGGCGATTTGAAGAGTTTTTCAACATGAAATTGTACAGTTTAAATGTGGCATAAATATGACTAAATCATCCATTTGTGATTGTGTTATGCTCAATTTATTTCATTTTTTTATTCATCCCTCCGCAAATATTTCCATTTATTAATAAGAATTGTGGCCAAGGCAACGGCACTTTAAAACCATGGGCAAAGTGTAAACGAGCGCACACACACTTGTCCGCGCGTTTCATATCTTCGGCAGCAATTTTGTTGTGTGATAAGAAAACGGCGAAAATCTCCAACCGAGAGATACTTCACCGATGAATCCCAATTTAGATATGCAGATTTTGAAATCAGTAACCAATTTTTGTGTTTTTTTTTCGTTTCGTTGAAAACCCAAAAACAAAAACATGAAATTCAGATCAAAGTAATCTCTTTTACATTTCAACTTTAGCGATCGAAATAAACGGAAATTTTATAACTTGTCGTTTTACGAAAATTTCACGCTTCAAATCATGAATTTTATTGCCGTTTCAGTTAGAACGACGGCACATTGTGCACGTTTAACGTAAAGGCAATGTCGTTATGTGATTGTGCGTGAATGGTTTTTTTCCCTCTTGTGGTGGTAGAACGAAACCCAACCGACCGAATTCCAAGCCAAAATGGATCATTTCAAACGAGCTCAATTCAAGTGTTTTTGTTGTAATGCCATTCGTTTTTGTGGTATTGTTTCGCACAATTTCGGTGCGTTTCGGCAGAAAGAAAACAACAAAATTTCCATTTTGATTGAGAGCCACAGTGTTTGTGCATTGAACCACATTTCAGTGGTCCGATTGAGGTCCATTCAGTTCGAACTGGAACTCAAATTAACTTTCAATTGATTTTCAAATTCATTTGAAACACATTTTTAACCAGAATTCCAACTTAATTTTGTTTCGCAAAATTTGAAAAAGTACAGCAGATTTTACACTCAGGTACTTCTTAGAACGAACGAAGCACCATGTTTCTAGCATGATTTGTTGAGTTTTCAGTTTTTTATAGCATCAAGTGCTCTATTTAATGCCAACCCGGATTCGTCCGACTGAAAATCGTTTTGGTCTGTTTCTGTTTTTGACTTATTGGTTACAATAGTTTTTATATTCAGTCGGAGTTTCTGGAACTCCAAATGACAGTACTAATTGAGAGCATAGCGTGGCATCGTTCATTTGTTCGTTCATTTGAAGCATTGCCAAGGAGGTGGAACTAATGATAGATCTATGCACAATTGAAAATGGTTCTTGATTTCAAGTTTGAAAAATGATATCAAAGCCAATTCACAGGAAAAATTTACGAGCGTTCTTATTTTATGGACTTGAAACGTGTGAAATAGCAAATGTGGAGGTGAGACATTGAGAAGACTGTGCCACTGAAATAAACTGAGAGCAACAAAAACGAGAAGAGGTGGGCAAATAGCGAAAATAGTGTAGTAAAAACAAACATACACGTAGAGACGCACAGAATGCAGAGAGAGAGAGAGAGAGAGAGAGAGAGAGAGAGAGAGAGAGAGAGAGAGAGAGAGAGAGAGAGAGAGAGAGAGAGGGAGAGAGAGAGAGAGAGAGAGAGAGAGAGAGAATACGACCAAATTTCGTGAGCCAGTTCGCAATTTTCCATTGAATAAGCAAAACTTGCTCCGGGCAAAGCAGCTGTCGACGCAAAAGTTGAAGAAACCGTTGAATATAATCAAGTAAAAGGTCGGCATATGTATGGTTCCAAACCTGTGCCGACAGTGAAAGATTGTGAGAATGGTGGCACAGGCCGCACACTTACACTCACACACAAACACACATCACACAGCTAACGCCAGCCACTTTGATTTCACATTTTCGATAGAGAAATTGAGATTGGGATACGGGGATCACATCGTCAATAGATCTGTTTTTGTTAGGCTTTTAATAGTTCGCGTTTATTCTATGCCTTTATGTTTTATGTTTTATTCTCTTCGTAAATCGTTGATATTGTTGTCAAGAATTGAGCAGCATTTGGTTTAGGTCAATTCGTGCGATGACTGTTGTGGTAATAGTTTTGTTGTTGTCACTTTCGTTTCTCATTTACAGTAAAACCTCCGAAAAACGGAATCCCTGCGTTTAACGGAAAAAAATGTCGGCCATAGAAATCCTAGTGCAAATTGACCTCCCAATAGCGGAAAATTTACCTCCAGTTAGCGGAAAATTCATCGCCAAGTCAACAATTTTTTTCCCTTCAAATCTTGTTTTCGTTCAACACACTTGCGAAAAAATGATCATGATAAGAAAATATTTCACTAAAATGTGTTTGTGTCCGTTTCTGTAGCTGTTTCCTTCATCTCATATTGACATTTTTGCACACTTGTATATCAGAGAGAGAGTGAAAAAATTGCATTGAACACATTAAATTCTATCAGTTCTCTCAATACACTAACAAGAAAAAAAATGATTCGAACCTCTACATAAATGTGCTTCAAATTCATAATCTCTTGTTTTGAGTGTAT